>ML681979.1:46220697-46367210 GCA_007922195.1 Podocnemis expansa | reverse complement strand
GGGGGGGAGCAGGGGGTGCCTTGTGCGGTGAAGTGTGGGGGGAGAATAAATTGGTGCCCCTCCGGCTACAGCAGAGCGGTCATGCCTGCGCCACGCGAAAAATGCCCTCGGCACCCCCCAGATGCTGCGAGGCTGTAAAGGGGGGACTCGGACCCCCCCCCCCTTGCTGGGAATGGCCGCCTCGGGGCTGGCTGCCCCTTAAAGCCCAGCAGGGGGCTCCCCGCTCCTGGCCTGAAAGCAGCTTTGCAAGCGCCGCGCGCTGCGCCTGGGCGCGGGCTGCAGAAACCTCAGCGCGCGCGGAGCGGCTCGCGCCTTGGGGCCCAGCTGTCCCGCGCGCCGCAGCCGCGCGTGCGGGCTGCAAGGCCGAGCTGAATGCGTGCCTCGATCACGCCTGACTTGCTCCCTGCCAGATCCCGCCGCCTCGGCATTTACTCCTCCCCCACCCGCAGCATTTATTTACCGGCCCAAAGCACGGAGGGGGCTGGGCTGTTATTATTAAGCACTAGCCACCGTTTCGGCAAACGGCCAGGGAGGCGAGGTCATTTCCAAATTGCAAAAGGCTTTGCAAGACGCTCATTTCTCAGCGCCTCGCAGACACGCACCCAAGGTAGAAAGAAAAAAAGTGGCTGGGATCAATAGCAAGATGGTTATTTAGATAACGAATTAATCCCGCTGTTGTACCGGCGATGCTCAACTTTGAACCCGTCCATTCTCGCTCTTTTTTTTTCTTAAAAAAAAAAAAAAAGTGTTTAAGGGAAAAAAAAGTCTCCAACGGGATTAAGGGTTTAATTACAATTCCCCAGCGAAGCAACGTGTTTGATGAACTGATCTTATCAGTTAATAGTAAGGGTAATTTACAGCTCACGAAATGGATTTCCAGAAAATATACTGGAGATGGCTTTTTAAAAAGTAAATGCGACCGCTGCAGGCCACAGCACTGGAAAAGGAGCCCTGGTCGCATGGCCCGGGCTACAAATCATCATGCAGGCTGGTTTGAGGTGTAAAATAGAAAATACGTGTGCGGTTCGGGCAAAAGAAAAATCAGGGAGATGGCAGCTCTTTCAAGTTGGGGGAAAGAGATCAAAGTGGCCGCCCACCAAGCCAGGCAGATGATGTTCATTATGCTCGTCGCCGGCGCTATATTCAAGAGAAAAATCAAGTAATTGGAACATGCCTCAACAGTTTCCCATGAAATAAGAGTTTAAAGAAGTAATAGAACTAATCACTGTCTCCTCAAATCAAGTAGAAAACATTTCAATGCACTAATTAGAGTAATTAGAATAATAAGACTGCCTATATGTGGTAAGACAATGTGTACAAACAACTTTATTTAATGTATACTGGTAATCAGCGATGCGTGCGTGCTTGAATGCTTAGCGCTATAAAACTAACCCCCGTCCGCCCAAACAATCAAATACAAATTAGTTTAATGATTGTGCCTGCTTGAATGTCTTAGCAATCCGCAGGCGGAGGGAAATAAATAGCACCATCCTTGTTTGTGTGTCTCCCCCACTGACCGAGGAGCTGATGCCTCCATGGACTTGGCAATGAATGACTTTAGCCATGAATGAAGGAAGGAGGGAGAGAATTAATGAATGAGTCAGGCTGCCTAAGCCAAGCCCGAACAAGTCAGGGGGAGAGAGACTTTAAAACGCTGGACACTGCCCGAGTTGCTCCCCTTCAGCCCTAATGCCAGGGCTGCCAACCTCTTAGAAACAGCCAGGGCATCTGTACTGCAAACCAGTGGCCGGGACCCTTTTGATCCGCCCAGGAGCGGCCTTTTTATTTGAATTATAGTGGCCCCATTGCTACAGAGGAGGGATCGCCTCCTCCGTCCAGTGACTGACTCCAAGGCACCTGGATGCTGACACCAGGAGCATTGGGGCTAAGAGGCAGGCGCCTTTGTTGTATTCTGCCATGCTAACGCTCAGCTGGGCCCCTGAAATCCTTGGGGAACACAGCCCAGGCTTAGCTGAGGCTTTTGCAGAGACGGCAAATCGCATGCCCAGTGTCGGATCCTAAATCTCCTTTTGTGTCGCACAATTTGCCAGAGTGGAGTGAGGTGTCAGGGGTGCAAATCTGCATCGCCCAGTGAGGACATTTGCCTCGCTCCTTCACTTGCTCTGCACAAGGTCAGCTTGGGATGGCGAAGCTGGGCCCCGGTTGAGGGAAGACCCCCGTTTGAATCGGGAGAGGGGGTTTAGTTTAGTGCGTTTTCCCTTTTATGTTCCCCACAAGCTGTGCGCCTGTGCGCGCCCGCACAGGTCATGAAACCGGTGCACACAACAAAATAAAGCATGCACAAACAAAGTCAACAGTGCTAATATTTTTATACTACTTTAAGAAGGCAGCTTCAAGTAGGGTGTTTCAAATAAAGTTTTGTCATTTATAAAGTCATTTCCATCACCATATAAAAATAAAATGTAGGTATTATTTGCATCATACACACTTGCTTTGTTGTGGTCACAAGTTTGGCCACACTCACTGGAGCGCACACAAATTTGGACAGGGGTCCGAAAATTTGCACTAAAGAACTTTTTGCGCACACAGCCTATTAAAAATTAGAGGCAACATTGTATTTGTAACTTGATTTTTAGATCTGAGTTTCCTTTTCGTGGCCGCTGTGTGGGTTGCTGTGAGCAACTGTTGTTTGCATCCTGTTTAAAAGCTCTTTTGTCGCCCTGCAGAAATGATCAGTGATATCCTAGTGTGTGTTTAACACTATTTTCTTCGCGGTTTAAAGTCAGCAGCCACGGCTGCTTCAAAGCGCCTAAGAACCGCGATTACCTTTCCTCTCTATGGTTTGTTTGAACCGGGAGCAAATAGTTTTCCCCAACAGGGATTCGAGGAGGTCTTGCTGCCTTTGGCATAATACTGCAAAAGTGTCTCCACCTGCCTTCCAGAGGTCCCCATTTTTGTCACTTCAAGGGCTGGATTTCACGCCCAAACGAGAAACCTGAACCGAAGCTGGCACTCCAACTTCACCCACAATAGTGGCCGCGAAAAGCTAGAAGCTCCTGCAAATCTGGACCCGCAACAGTTGGGGTGGGCTTTACAAGGCTCAGCTTTGGAGAATGCCAGGCATAGCTAGTCCCAAGTTGCAGAGGGGCGGCCGGGTTCCTCTAGGTCAGCAGAACAAGAAGACCTGTGGCACTTGAAGAGTTAACAAGAAAAGGGTTAATAGACCTTGATGTTTATTTTGGGGTATTTTGCAGTGAACGCTCCAGAGTCCTGGAAAAGGGCCTTTTGCGTTAAGTTAAATCTATTGTAAATACATTCACAACTATTTTATGAGAATCCACGCAAAACAATTTGGAATTGCTCGCTTTTGTAATGAAAAGCATAGGCCAGGAGGGAGTTTGTGCTTTTCTTTTAATCTAACTGCTCTGGAAACTGAGATTCTTTTGCCCCCTCTCCCAATCTGGCCTTCCGAGTACAAGTGTCTGAATGCTACCGAGATCTGGTTTGATTGATGCTGTTTAGTGCATTTTGAAGGTACTGCAGAGTCGATTGTATTCTGTGGAAGACTATGCAAACACTCACACAAGTTATTGAGCAGAACTTTGCTGGATTTTGCTTTTCCCTTTCCAGACCGAAGAAGGAACTTTACCAAGAAAAAGTTTTCTTCCCAAACAATTGCACCGAGCACCTAAGGGGGGGCGTCCCAAAATATCGCGCTGGCTGAGCAGAGCTTTTCTAGGCAACCCAAAACTGCCTACGATGAATTTGCCTACGAATTAAAACAGTCATAAAAAAGAAAAAGAAAACACCTCGAGAAAATTGCAGTCAACTTCCTCTCTTTTCGAAAATACCACCGCCTAACAATGCTTTAAAAGAGCCATCTAGTTTAATGGGGTGGAGTGGAGGATTAGAAAGGAAGGGTGAGATTTGTTTATAACCTACTGTTTATATTCATTTAAAATATATTTTTTTTTTTAAATTTCAGTCAGCCATTTACACCCTCTTAACCACACACACTAGAGAGACGGCTAGCAACGAGTACCTAAGACGTCCCCTCTTCTTCCTGTTGGTAGAGGGTGACAAAGACTCTGGGACATCTGCCTCTTGTAGGGTGTTTATTTGGGTGCTTTGTATGCGCTAACTTTCCATATTTTCCACATGCAGGTTATTTTACTCGCAGGACGTGTTCACCATATCAGGCAGCCGAAGCAAGATCATTTACTCCCCATGCTAGACTGGAATATGCACGTTTCCTTTTCCCACTAGAACAAAGAGCTATAAAAGCTCCGAAAGACGTGGGTGGAATAAACTTTAAGAAAGAGGTGGATTTCTGCTCCTCAGTTAATTGGTCTGTCTGTAGAGGATCTGTCCTTGATATACAAATCACCCAGTTTAATTATATCAAAAGCAAAATGCCATGGACTGGAAAGAAAGAGCGACACAGACAAGAGCGACACTGGATTTTTGTTGGGGGTTTCTTTGTTTTGGAGTCTACAGCGGCGTCAAATAAATGACGGAGCTGTTAATTCAAAGAAAGTGAACTTTGTAAAGCCAAGCTGGAGAAGAAAGGCGAGGGCTGACAGAAATGCGTGTGTCCATATCCAGATGCCCATAACTAAGCACTGATTTGCTCCTACACGCATATGTCGTACAACCAATTTTAAACCACTCTCATTTACATAGTCACTGCTGACACGGGGCAAACAAAACGTCGATAAAATTGTGAAACTTAAAAAAATAAGAAAAATTCGCCAGAGCAAGCCAGGTTCCCATTTCCTTATAAACAAGGTGGTGGTGGTGGGGGGGTAAAATCCCCTTTTGACAGTCTAACTTTTCTGCAGGTCCCTGTTGTGTTGGGTTCGGGCTGCCAACGTTGTTCAGGATCCCCAATAACCCTGGTCTATTGCCTTTTTCTGTTTTATTTTAAAAATCAAACTAAACTGAAGATGGGGTTGTTTTTAGAGTCTAGCTCTAGCTCCCTTTCCTGGGAGAAATTCCTGAGCAAAGACGTCACTAGCCTGGTTTTAAGAGCTACATAGCAAGCTTGTCCCTGTATCCCACCAAGCCTTTCCCTAAATATTGGACACTCTCGCTTTTTTTTTTTTCTATACCGCTTCCTTAGTGCTTCCCCTCCGCCTCCTTCACTGAGTGCCTCGGCTTGAGACTAGCTGGAGGAGTGAAAGGCGAGCCAAGCCATTCCCCACGCAGAAGTGTAACTTACACTTCGGGGGCCCTGGCTTTGCAATAAAATATATGTCGTTGCTCCTCAGATAATATCGGCTGCTTCTCAGCTACTGGGTGCCTTAATAGAAACGGAAAGAGGAAAGGCCTTTACAAAATAAACTCGAATTCAGCCCTCTTGAGAGCTGGTAAGGGGAGGAAATAGCATCTGGCTGTTGCCATTTGATCTATAAGGCAGGGTAGGAATAAGGTGGTTCAGTCTAGCTCCAAATCGCACATGTGTGTGTCTGGCGCTGTATTCCCTCTCCCTCTCACCTGCAGAAAAGTCTGCGGGCCTGTTCATTTTTTTTGCTGTTGTAATTCTGTTTCTCGATGGCAAAAATGATGATCCCCAATCCCGGTTGTGCATGGTATTTTTGGGGGGAAGGGGGTGGAGGGCGTAAAGCTGGTTCATTGGGGCTTGGGGAGGGAAAAGTCTTTGGAAAGCTCCTCCCTGTGCTATTCTACCTTTAAATTAAAAACCAAATACAAATAATAAGTAAATACATAAATCAATCAATAAATAATAGCCCCCCAGTTCAGCATCCAATTCCGTCTAACCTGGAGCTTCTCAAACTAGAAATGAAGAAGCCGGCCTGCGAGGCAGGGTGCCCATCCCAGTGACACCTTGTCCAGCTGACACGTGATTGTTTCGAGCTAACAGGGCCCTGTGTCTCAGAAGCGAATATTTCCTCCAAGTCCACAGAAATGTCCTGCAGAGGGCAGATGTTGCTTGTGTTCTGCAGGCAGGTCTGTAGGCTATTGACCTAGGACTTTAAATCCAGGCTCAGTTTACACACTTTACCCATCAGCGCTCACCAACCACGTCTGGCTGACACCTCTCTCCCAAACTATTGCTAAACTCATCGAGGCGAAGCTGTGGGACGGGTGTAATGGTGCCTGGGAGTCAGCCAAGGCGATGAAGGTTAATAAACCTAGAATCCATCGCTAAAGGGGGGGGGGGGGGTATTGTGCTTATTAAACCGAGAAAACCAAAAAGGATTTTAACACATGAGCACGTGTTAACACTGCTCAGTTTGATTTCGCCCACCAGTGAGCGAGGCTCCAAAAAGGGACTTTTCAGCACTGGGCTCTTTCACCTGAAAGTGACCCATTTGTTACAAACAGTGCAGCTGTCCACAACCGCCCCCAGCCCGCCAGGACCAAACTACTTGTGTCTTTTTATGCTGCATTGTTTCTTTACTGTCCTCAGCGCCACTGAAACCAGCTACGACTCCGCTTTCGGATCCGGTTCAAAAGCCAGATAGGTTTGCCAAACCAGTGGAGACAAGGCTGGGAGATCCAGGCAAATGCCATCGGCCAGCCCTTGCCTTTAAATCGAGTTGTTTTCCCTTGCACTCCTCATAATTAAGCCCCGCCTTTGTTTAAGAGTCAGATCTTAAATTAAGAGATGACTAAAGAGGAGCAGATAGCCGCCAGCTCTAGCCCATGCTTTCAACGAGAATGGGGCTAGCTCCGAAAGCTGAGCTCTTCAGGGAAGCATCAAAGGAAGGACACTCCTACAAACATGGGATCCAAGGCTGAAAACGATGCTGCTGAGGTTAGATTTGGAAAGACAAAAGGAAAAGGGCATCATGTGCTCAACTAAGGGACACTAGAAGTTAAATCAGGCGGGACCTGTCGCTACAGCCACGCCAACACTTACTCCAAAAGTCCATTAAGCACAAAGAAAGGGAGACAGATGTTTTGTACATAACTCCGCTGTTCCCCTCCAGATTTGAAGAACTATGCACATCAGCGCTACCTTTGAAAACCAAAAGTACGGATATTTCAATAACTGAACAAACTATGAAGGCATTGTGCATCTTTGTTTTATGTAGATAATAAAATATTACTTTAACATAAATATATAAGGATCTCTGCGTTTTTATTTTTCCCCACAAGCACATCCAAATGTACCAAAACAAAGTATTTTTTAGAGACGGAAACAAAATAATAATTAAAAAAATTACATCCCATATAGATTTTGTTTACCTACTCATTTAAAGCTACAGAAAAACAGTTTCCAGAACCTGTTTGCTTTTAAAAGAAATAAATATACATTGAGGCAGGCCACTTAAAAATGATATGAAAATATTTCCCTGGGTAGCATTTAAAAAAAAAGAAACAAATAAAAATAGACAAAAACATTTAAACTATTTCTGCATTTCAAAGGACAAATATTAAACATATATACATAGTGGTAAGGTTTGCCTGGTAACTTTTTTATTATTATTATTATTATTTTAAGTAAACCTATTCAGAGTTAGAGAATTTTTCACAAGCATCCTCTGAACTCTGTTTTTCTGACCTTACCCACATATTAATAAGTGTCTGAAAGTTCCTTTCCTCCCTTTACCACTGGATCTGCCCTGATCTGAATCTCTTCCCTGGGAGCTAGTGGTCAACACTTTAAATAGCAAGCAGCTGAATACATCCAAGAAAACCTCAGTGCCTGTATCTTTATGACAATCGTTGGAAAAAACAGAATAAAGGCAACAAAATATACCTAATAGAACTCGCCATTTGCCTACCAAGAAGAAGAAGGAAAAAAAAAAAAAGAGGGACAACCAGATGTGACAGGCGCTTAAAGAGACAATGAGAAACATATTCTAAAGCCCTATCTATTGAATTCAGTGTTGATCTGATAGTTCATAGAAAGAATGCTTCGCATTTTTTCTCCATACTTGCCAAACAATCGACTAAGCAAACTTTTCAGATTATGAAAAAGCTTTTTCTTCTATTATAGCGCCCTATTGTGCCGACTAGATAGTTCAGTTATGAATCTGTATCTAGCACAGTTTAAAGTTTTCCCCTCCATCTCCCATAAATCTACTGTTGCAAGTTTTCTCTTCCATGCTCTATAGCCTTGTGGTTTTGGCAAATTAACCGTTTCCCGTCAAGAAATGCACTTGAAATCAATCAACGAAGGGGAGAAAAGAGGGATTGAGAATAGCATCTTCCCAATTCATTTGGTTCCCCCAATGAAAGACACACGGCCGCCCAACTTAAATTAGTCCTTTCGTGCCAGAAATTAAGCAGCGAGTTGAGCAAAAAGGGCGTGGGATCCCAGATATGAGGAAGAATAAATAGGGAAAGTAAAGCAAAAATAAAAAGCATTACACCTATGAAGACAGAACCGTGTGTTATGTGTGTGCACATTTGATATATAAATAGATGTAAATATATCTATTTATATATTCATTCTCCGGTCGTTTATATCTTTAGGTTGAAACTGCTCAATAAAGCAAAGTTAAGAGGCTGACTCTTGCCCCTGCATCAGTGAGATATAAATCTGAGCACTAAAAACACACGGGGAACTTCACGTCTGGTGTGTCTGAGGCTAAATTTTCTCCCCCTCCCCAGTTCTCTTCAAAGTGCCACTTTCTTTCTGTTGGAAAACTCTGGAAATATATTTTACATCCACAACATTGCCTCCCAGCTCTTTCACAATGGGCCTCGCTCGCCAAAATGAAGCGATCAGCCACTATTCATTTGTCTTTGACTGTCCGCAACCCCCAAACACTGCCTGAAAATGAAGTTTACTTTATCGGTTTTCATTATTCTTCTCCAGACTGGACTCTTGCCTCTGAAGGCACGTATTAAGCGTTTGTGAGAGTCGGATCCCTTGACAGTAGAAGAGGGTGGTGTTTCTATACGTTTGCTATGGCAAAAGGAGCAAATAAACATTACACATATTTAAGAAGACTTGTTTATAACAAAAAGTTCACATACACACATAGAAAGAAAGCAAGGGCTATAACACAGTTAACATTTTGTAGACGGGTCAATGGCTGCCTAACGCTCACCGTGGGAAATGCAAGTCATTTTCCAAATCAAGGTAGGAAAAAATGTAGTCGTTAATGTAAACTTCAATTTTCTTGCAGTGCAAATTCAACTGGTTAAATACTGTCTACATCAAAGGGGATTTTTTATTTTTATTTTTTTAATTCCTAACGGGGAGCCGCATAACAGAAACCCACCAGCCTGTGCCTATACTGCGCCTCCTTCCAAAATTAAAGCTGCCTTTGTGTTTAGCAGGGCTTACAGTCGATTCCATTTTAATTTTATTTTATTTTACGTTACGTTTTTTTTTTTTTTCCGGCCTGAATTGAGGTTTTCGCCAAACCTTCCTCTCAGCGCCTGACACTGCGTGTGGATCTGTCTGTCGGGTGTCTGTTTGTGTGCGATACTCACTCCACTCCATCGCACGGGCACTCGCCTGTAAAGATCAAAGCATCGTTTCACCTGCTACGCTTACAGGGTAGTCCAGTGCAGTTTTTTGTTTGTTTGTTTTTTTTGTGTCGGTTCTGCTTTTAAGGGAGGAGAAAACTTCCAAAAGAATCAATCAAAAGTTGGAGGAGAAGGGGTGGGTCACTTCCCCGCCGCCCCCCCCTCCCCCCGGCGAGTTCACTGCACGGGCGTCTGCACCCCGTGGTGCGGCGGAGTGTCCCTGCTCGCCCCATATACATCCTCGGCTCCGGGCAGGGTCCCTCCCGGGGGAGTCATGCGTTTCTCTTTCTGTCTCCTGTTACAAAACCACACTCTCACCACCTCTTTCTCCAGCTGGAGGCTGTCCGCCAGCGAGGTGATCTCCTGGGCGGAGGGCTTGGGGCACTTGAGGAAGTGGCTCTCCAGGGCGCCCTTGACGCTCACCTCGATGGAGGTGCGCTTTTTCCTCTTGCGCCCCTGGGCCGCGATCTTGTCTATGCTGGTGGGGCTGCCCGAGGAGGAGTCCGCCTCCTCCAGCCACTTGTTCAACAAAGGCTTCAGCTTGCACATGTTCTTGAAGCTGAGCTGCAGGGCCTCGAACCTGCAGATAGTGGTCTGCGAGAAGACGTTCCCGTACAGCGTGCCCAGCGCCAAGCCCACGTCCGCTTGGGTAAATCCCAGTTTGATCCGGCGCTGCTTGAACTGCTTGGCGAACTGCTCCAGGTCGTCCGAGGTCGGCGTGTCCTCGTCCGAGTGCGGGTCGTGGTGGCCCCCCCCCGGGGTGCGGGGCGTGCGGCGGCGGCGGCGGCTGCTGCGGGTGCGCCGGGTGCTCCCCGCCGTGGTGCTGCTGCGGCGGCGGCGGCTGCTCCTCGTGGGCGTCCCGCAGGCCGTGGTGGTGCAGGGCGGGCTGGCCGGAGCTCAGCATGCCGTTGACGGTGAAGGCCGGTGGCTGCGAGTAGAGCAGCCCGCCTTGCCCCCCGTTGGCGGAGGCCATGCCGGGCGGCAGGTGAGCCGAGGCGCCCGCCCTCCATGCCCCGGCGTGGTGCCCGCCGGCGTGGTGCACCAGGTGCGGCGGCCGGCCCTGCTGCTGGTGCGGCTGCAGCTCGTCGGCCCGCCCGCCCGCCTGCACCACCGAGGGCTTGATGTCCTGCTGGCCCAGCGGGCTGCCGGACCAGGGCGAGTCCCCGCCGCCGCCGCCGCCGCCACCTCCCCCGCCGTGGGACAGCGCCGTGATCCACTGGTGAGCGTGGCTCAGCGGGTGCCCGTTGCTCTGCAGCGCGTAGTCCGCCTGCACCAGCGTCTGCGCCTCGCGGTAGCCGGCGCCCGGCTGCATGCTCCCCGGCGGCTCGGCGTGCACCATGGAGGAGCCGGAGGTGAGCAGGCTGTAGTGGTTAGACGCTGTGGTCGCCATGACGCTCCGAGCCGGACTGAGCGCGCCGGTTAAAGGAGCCGCGCATTTGACAGCTACTTTTCCGCCTCGGGCTGCGCTCGCCGCTCGCTCCCCCCGCCGCCCCGGCTCCGCTTGGCAGGGCCCACTGCAAAGGCACGCGCCCCGGCTCCGCCCCCCCGCGCCCGCCCATTGGCCGCCGCCGCTTTGATTTACGTGGAGACCTCTAGCAACCGCCGCCGGGGCGGCCGCCCATTGGCCGCCGCCGCCCCGCCCCGCCCCGCCGCCGCGCGCTGGCTGTTCGGGGGAAAGGCGCCGGGCTGCGGGCGGCCACATGGCCGGGGGCAGGGGGAGGAGGAGGAGGGGGCGATCCGCCGGGAGCCCGCACAATGCCGGCCCGGGGCGCGCGCAGCTTCTGCTCCTGTTGCTCGCCTCGTCGCAGAGCCTGGCCGGTGCACGCACGGGCTCGGCGGCCGGGAGCAGGCTGGAAAGCAGGCTGGCTTGCGGGGATGGCACGGGTACAAGAGTGAGATCACTTCACCCCAGTCGCTGCCGCGCTCTCCTCCGCAGCGCTTGCTCAAGGCTGCTTTGTGTGTAGCCCGGACGGCGAGTTCCCTCCCCCGCCTGGCCTGCGCCGGCTCTGTCGGGCTTTGGCTTTTTCTTTGCAACTTTCTTAGCCACACTTGAAACATTCAGCGGAGCCTGCCGGTTAGGTTGCAAACATCCGAGAGGCCTCTCTGGTCTTTGCACCCTGCGGTCCCGGGAAAACTCCCCGCTCCCGCGCCACCAGGGGGGTCTACCGCTCCGGGGAGCACAAATGGCTCTCGCCATTCGCAAACTGTCCCAGCAGCAGGTGCTACCCGGGACAAAGCCCCCACGTCAGGGCTTAGGACCTTGCAAATCACAAAACCAAGACAGTCTGGCATGGGGGGGCGGGGGGGGGGTCGTAGGCAGCCCCGGCAAGGCAGTAGCAAAAAGAGAAGCGAGTTGCTGCGGCCCGAAGAGGAAAGAAGGACGCCGTGGAACTGGATTCGGATCGCCAAGGAACGAGTGCGGCGGAGCCCAGGCTGCTGGGGGAAGAGGGGCTGCGCCTAGACTCAAATCGAGAGAGTACAATGGGGGGACTGGCTAATTTATTACTGCCAACAAGAAACAGCTTTCTTCTGAGCGTTGTTTATAAATCACCAGGCTGAACAGGCCGTTTGGCTGGATGTATTCCTCTGTGTGAGTGTGGAGATGGGATGGGACTTGCTACTTGAAAGGTTTGCTCACCTCTTGCGGGGCGAGGAAGACAAGCAAACAGCGAGGCTGCCTGCTCTGCAGGTGTCCCTGAAAAGTCAGTGGACCCTTCCCGTCTCTCAAGTGTCTCCACTGGGGAAATCACACTTCGATCGTGTATTAAAGGCATTTTTCAGTTGAAATCTGAAATGCTGGTGTAGGTCGTCCAGATCAGGGCTAGTCCACTGGGTTGATACAAAACCAAGGAAAACCTACAACTAACTTCCACTAAACCAGCCAGCAGCGCCTGAAGAGAATCACAGCATAGCATCCAAGCGGAGAAAAGCACTGCTCATGGACTGATTGGCGCTGATGCTTTTTCAAGGCTGAGTTTGAAGTAGCTTTTTCTTCAAATAGCTAATGAAAGTGCTTCAGGACACGCACACCCTTACCGGCAACAGAATGGCTTGTTTGCAAGACCAGCTTTCAGTGTGAGATGATGTGTCCCTGGATGGTTGCAAGGGTTACTCTTTGCATGAGAAAGTCACTTCTGCCATAAGCCAAGACAAGGGTCTCTCACATATTCACACCCAACTGATCTTTCTATCCGGTGAAACTCACCTCTCAACTGGACAAAACGTACAAGGCACTGAGCAGGGACCATAAATTCGCCTGATCTGTTTATGGTGAAGGAATCTGAAATCACTTTTGTGTCACTGAAACTCCCCTGCCTTGCTATCCCCCCCCCCCCCAGTCCCCATCCCCAGCTATGCACAGACGAAGAGCCAGCCCAGGAAGGATGTACACAATCGCTGTTCCGCGTCTTTAACACCCCTAATAAATCCCGGGTAGGTCTCAAAGACTCTTGGCAATCACACAGTTGCAAAAGTCTGGCCGTGGGGTGAAACCTCCTGTCCCCCCACTGCGTTATACGCTCACATCTGGAAAGAGCGAGGAGGGCGAAGGGTGAATTCAGAGGCGCTAGAAACTCCGCCTCCCCGTCCCCATCATCATCATCATCATCATCATTATTGTTATCCTTGTCATTAATACTGTTTCTTAAGCATCCTTAACTCCCAGCTCCCCCTGTGGAGGAAACCGCTGCCGCTCTTGATTGCCTGCTCCTCTGTGGTTCCCGTCTGCGGCTGGTTGTCATTTCGGTTTAGCCCCCCCAATTGGGGCTGCTCTAGGTCCAGAGAGCTCGGGGTGTGAAAGAGACAGTCATGTGGCCCCTTTCTTTGGCAGCTGACCCTGCTGGATTAGAGGGCGGTGGAGCCTTTCTTTCCTTTCTCTGCCCATATAAAAGCAGGTTGAAGGTGATGCAGTGTCTTGGGCAGACACTGCAGTGTTTTGATTCAGCTCAGCCCTTTTCACTGTTCAAAGCAGATGTTCAAATACTAGGGCTGCTTACTGTGACGTGAAGAGGATTTTCAAACAACCCTAAAAAGCTTTGAACTGACAGGCCTCCTTGATATCTCCTTCATTCCAGTACAGCAACCCGAGAATATTCTCTATAAAATACATATAGGCTCCTCTTAACTGGGGCTTTCTCCTGGCTGGGAGGTGAGCCGCTGCACGCTCGCAAGGTACATTGCAGAAAGAAGGGTGGTGGGTTCAAAGCAATGATCCCACTGGGACCCTTAAAATCCAAGGCGAGCTACTGCATTTCCTCTGGATATAATTTGTGGACTCTAGCCCTTGATTGTTAAATATCTCGGATTGTTGAATCATCCTTTTCCTTGCAAAACCTTGAGCTGTCTTAACACCGACGCTCTTAGTAAATCCAAGCCTTGCAGAGACAAAAGCTGTATCTCCACAGTCAAAAACACTGATGATCCACTCCAGCAAGATTTTACTCCTAACCACTCCTTAGTGCTTAGCGATTTAAAAGTGTTTTTTAAAGACAGGTTCTTCTAGTCAGAGGTGAAAAACTTCTTTTAAAGGCTGCATTCAGTGGCTCCAAATTGCAGCTACCGAAGAAAGATCTTTTGTATATGTCGAATTTGTTTTTTGCCTCATTTCTAGCTAGTTTTAGAGTGTAAGCGCAAATGCATTGGTCAAGTTGCGGAACTTTTTTCTGGGTGTAAGAAACACAAATCTATGCAACGGAGTCTGCTGCTCCCTTTAAAGGCCAGCTTGGAAGATTGGTGCACATTGCTAGGAAGCATTTAATGTATCTATTGTGAGATGCCACTGTTTTGATCTCTTGTTCCCTTTTTAACCTTTCTGTATGAACCATTCAATCCTACACTTTCTGTAGCTCTTTCCAGCGCTGCTCGAAGGAGCCCGGTCTCGTGGAAAGACCCAACACATGAATGAAACTTCAACTTTAAGGGCCTTCAGAGGGACAAAACTGAGACTGAGGCTTCACAAGTGATTGCTTTAAAAAAAAAAAAACCTCAATCTACACAAAGAGGCAGCTGGCTGCTTTAATGAAAACTGCCTTAAAGCTGCAAGAACTGCAGCCTCCGGGATGTATTTGTAAAATGACTCAAAAGCTACACTTTCAAGTTGCTTCTCCGAAAGATAGGCATAACAAACATATTTAACTAAGGTACCTTGACAAAATGGACCGAAATGATAACTTTGATTGCGCGGGATCACCTTACCCACTGAAATTAAAACCCAGAGTTTAAATTGATTTCTCCACCTAGCTGCATCAAGACAAAAGAATATATTTTCCTGCTGGAATATCGATTCTCCTCGAAGACAGAAAGGTGCAGAATAATAACAATAATAAAAGTTTCTGAAAAGTTTGTATAAATGTTCATTTCCAAAATTTTGGCCACTCCATTGCTATGTGACCGTCCTATTTTATCTGCAGCACTATTTAAAGTCTATATAAAGGATGTAATGTTCTAAATTCAGTATTTGAAATGAAATTGTTTGAATTCCCGGATATTAATCTTTCCCCCTTCATCCTCCAGTTCTGAGTCCTGTCATTAAAAATGATCCACCCTTTGTAGTCCGCAAGTGAATATTTTATAGACAAGATACCGCTATGAAGACTTCTAACACAACGTCAACCAGTCAGGCTTAGCGGTTGCAGGGATTACTTTGAGTAATTTATCAAAGGAAGGCTCCTATATTTTGAGTGGCGAATATGAGGCCTTGAGGGGAAAAGAAGCAAAAAGGACAAATTCCGTCAGTTTGTGAGAGAAATTCTACTTGGAGTTAATGCAGTTTGTTTAGATTGAAATCTCAGAGCTAGAACAAGTCGAGATGGTGTTTGCCTTCGTGCAATTTAATTTCCAAAAGGCTTGCTGCGAAATGATCTCCCAACAATGCAGTTTAAAGGGGCTTTCTTTCGGCAGGTGGACTGGCAGTAGACCGGAGGGACTCAAACATCTTCGATATATTAAAGTGTTTTCAGCGGGGACCTTCCGAAAACGAAAGTGTCTGGAGATCTAGAGGGGGGACAAGTTTAAAAAGTCCCTCACCGTGTTTCACTGACAAATCAAATAGTTCTTCCAGCTCCCCATGATGCAACATAATTAAGGAGAATATACAGACTAGGAAGGGCCCAATTATTGCATTATTTTACTTAACTCAGGGAAATTACTTTTTTGTTGTTTTTTCCCCTTATATAAGTTGCATTTTACATTAGTAGGGTGATCTGTAGTGCCATGTTGACTTTCACAGGGTGAAAAAGAAGTCGGAACTGCCTAGTGATGGGGCACATGCTTACTAGTCAGTCTGGAAAACCATACTCTGTCCTTCTAGACCTCAGCAGCTGCAGGGGATGGGAGATAATGCCAGCCACAAAGCTTTAGCCATAATCAAAAGTGGGGAGGAAGGAAGAAAAGGTCGCTAACTGACGTTGTCTGGGGGCAGCAAGAACCGGCCCAATCTCGAGCCCTCGCTCCTCATCTGGCAGTTTTACAGTGTCCCCTGCCGCCCGGTGTAAAGGAGGAAAACAGGGGGGTACAGAAATCACAGGCCCGATTTCATTATTGCTGGGGGTCACAGAGGGGCAATGAATAGGTGGCATCTTCAAACGTGGCTCGGATCTTCTCTGACCTTTGCCGTCTAAAAACAAGAGCTGGTGCTAGTGTGCTCGAGCCTGCTGCTGTTGAAGTGGGAGCAGGCTCGGGGCCGCTTATTTCAGAAAGGAAACCAGCTTAGCATTTTCTTGAATAGACTAGAAGCTAGTTTACCCCCACACCCGCCCTGCCGTGCTGTTCGGTGCGCCTTGTGCTCCCCGGAGCAAGGCGAGGAGCTGCGCGCCCAGCAAACCGGGGCAAAGGCAGCAAGAGTTTTGCTCGCCCAGTGCCCAGAGTCGCCGGGGCGCTCAGGTCCCTCCCTCGCTGGAGGCGGCTGAACGCCTGGAAAACTTTCTTTGGCTCGGCGTGGAGGACGAGGACGAAGAGTGAGGCCGGGCCATTGTCCACAGAGGGTGCATTTTTGTCAGGCCGCCGTTGGTTGCTATAGCAAGGAGGGAAAAAAAAAAACACACAGAGCAGCGCAGTCCGGCTCCCCCCAGCCCTAGTGTGCAGCGCTCGCCGCCCCCAACCAAAATAAAAGCACCCCCCTTGGGGTGACCTCTCTGGGGGCTGGCCTGGGGGAGTGGGTGCACTGCTCAGGAGAGGGAGGTGCCCTGCTTGCCCAGCTTGGGAGCTAGCAAACTGCGCGGATCTGCACCTAAACAAGCAAAGCCAACTCGCTTCCTCTGTATTGGCCCAGCTAAAAAACAGAAATCCCGGTCCCTGGGACTGTTGGGAGTCACTAGCTCCTGAGAGTGGAGCCCAAACGTGCAAGGGTGAAGCATGCGAGACGCAGAGAAAAGAACATTACACCTGATACACATGCCCTTCTCATGCCATCCAGCCGCTTCCCAGCCTGCAAATCATCAGCGTCACTGAGCCTGAAACAAGCTGCTTTTTGTTTAAATCATTAAGGGGGGAGAGAGGAGGAGAACTTTCCTTCTTCTATGTAAATGAGCTGCTCTTTAGTGTTAAAAGAGACTCTTATTTTGCAGCAGTGTTTTTTTTTTGTTGTTGTTGTTGTTGCCTTGCTATTGAACTTTTGAAAACAGCGTGGAGAGGGAAGGCAATAATGAAGGGTCTCCAAGGCTTAAGATTTAGTTAAGTGTGTGCCTCAAGATGGCAAGAAGAAAGTTAGTTACTTAGTTAATTGAGAGTTATTCCCCTTCTGAGATCATCGCAGCAGTTCTAACTGCGGTCAGGGAAATTTTCAGTTGTTGGGTTTTTTCCAGGACAACTTATATACTGCAGCTGAAGGAGGGAGGTCAGTATCTTTTCAAAACAATCTGTCCCCACATTTCTTATAAAGAGAAAATCTCCAACTTTGTTCCTTCATCTGTTCTGCTGCATCATCTGAGGTAGACAATTCTTTAGACTGCATGCACTTTTACTCTCCACGAAGTGAAACTTTACAGTTACACAGAGTTTTCTGAGATGAGAAAAAAAATAAAATAAAAGTCTTCTGCTGCAATCCCATCGAATTATTTTCTTCTTGTCCAGTTCTTTTTCTCTCTTTTTTCAACTTTGTGGTTGGCAAGTTTTATTTAAAGGGAGAAACTTTACAAGTCACCACTCAATGTATTATTCACATTTTTAAAAAATGCTTGAAAGAAATCACGCTAATGAAGAGAACATTTGTAGTAATTTGGTGATAATCATCCGAACCACCAAATATTCGCAAAGGCTTTAACATTACGTGTTGGAAGAGAAGCAAAACACATTATTTTAATAGTCTGATATGCAAACTATGGACCATTCAATTACATGGCTTAATAATGCATACATGATGTGAGCTTGTTATTGGGATAGGAAGGTCTGCAATAATTCACTCCAAAGACCAAGTGTGCTCTTACATCCAGTAAAATCCATTGCCATGGATCAGGGGCCCCTGCCAAACTACAGTTAAGAGAATAAAAATTAATGACTGAGAATTTGAGCGTTAAATTAACATTAATTATATGACCTGCCTGCTGGAAAGATTAAATTTCTTACGCCCTAATTAGATAACGTCTCCTCATACATCAAACAATTTCCATTTCCAGATTTCAGTATTAAAATGCAGAATGGAGAGAGCCTTGTTTTCCCTTCGTCTAGCTCGGCAGGCCCGTGTGAGAGCTAAGTCAGTCTCTGGACCCTCCTTCTCCTGGACTTTGGAAGGGAGAAAAAGAGTCCAGGGAATAAGCTGGGGTCAGGGCGCGCTCCCAGTTGAATATCTTTAACTAATGCTGCTGAGTGCCTCCACGAAAATAGCTGAGAACTGCTGAGCGAGGCGACTGGCTGCCTTTGGGCGCTGCACCCTGCTGTGCCAGGACACTCCGGTGTGTCCAGCGCTGAGTTTACACGGGCCCCTGTGGGCGCTGGAGCTGCTGGCCTCTCCCAGCGAGCAACTTCCCCCGGCCCATAGGGCGGAGTGGGTGGCCGAGGGAGCAGAATGGGCTGTGTATGGAGGGGGACGGGTGGCCTGTGTTGTCTCTTGAGGGGGGAGGTGTGTGCAGTACATGGCAGGCCTGGGTTAGGTTGGCAGGGAGCGAGGGGGAGTGGTGTGTTTAGGAAGGCATGGGCAGAGTGTAGTTTATGTCAGGTAGGGGGGCAGAGCGGATGATGGTTGGCAGGAGGAATGAGCAGAATGTGTTGTGTGAGCTGGGAAAAGGCAGACTATCCCATGGGAAAGGGCTAAGCCAGGGTGTGCGTGTGTATACTGAGGGGAAGTTGGCAGGGTGGTGGGGGGATAGGAGACACTGTGTGGCCTGTGCCGGGTGGCAGGTTTAATGTGTGATGGGTGCTGGAGGGCACTGGCAGAGTGGTCTGTTTGCGGGAGGAGAGTGCAGTGTGGTGTGTGCAGGGGAAAGGGGCAGAGTGGTTCACTTGGGTGGGATACAGAACAGTGAGTTACTTACCAGTCACTGTCCTTCTTCAAGATGGGCTGATCGCAAACATTCAGTGTGAGGTGTCTACGTGCTGCCAGTGCATGATGGGTCAGAAGCATTTTTGCCGTAGCCTGTCAGAGCAGGGTCAGCGGCCGATGCCCCCTCTGGCCACTCCTGTGGCTATATATGGCCCCAACCCAGACTCTCCCCAGTCCCCTTAGAGTTGCCAACTCCAGATAGCAGGGACGGTGGAGGGGCCCTAAATGTACGCGAGCAGCCCATCTTGAAGAAGGACGCCTACTAGTAAGTATCCCACCGTTCTTTGAGTGCTGCTTGGATAATTCAGTGTTAGGGGATTACTAGCCATACTGTGGACGGTGGACGGAGTTGGAGCTTTCTGCCTTCAGCATGGCGATCCCCCTAGGTGAGACAACAGCAGGAGGCCACCTGAGGTATGTGTATTGCCTACCCAAGAGAGAAATAATTCTATGAAGTCCCACCATAAGCATATTCAAGGGACCTTAGAGACAAGTGTAAGTCACCTTGAGGTGGGTTGGGTTCATAGGCTCAGTATGCAGGTCCAGCAAGACCCAAACCCTGGAAAAAGAGACAGTCACAAGCTAGGGATTCCTTGTCCCTATGCAAAGAGAATTGTTGTTGTACAAGCCCCATGAGCACTAGACAGGAAAAACAGATTAGGGAAGTGGGTCACTTCCAGGGCAGAGTGGGCAGGAAAACTGTCCTGAGTATTCCTTGCGTGCCAGGACCACTACTGGTTCTTACCCAACCACGTCCTATCCTCCACCCAGGGGGTTCAAGGTAGGACTGTATTTAGCAAATGATAAAATATGCTGAGTGCCTGCTGCTAAAACCTATATAGGGAAAAGGGGGAAGTCTGTCCCCCTCGTGGAGAGCGGGATGCACAATTTCTTAATCCCATTGGAGCCTAAAATCTTCAATCTCAGGCCACAGTGGCCTACTTGCGGGTAGCAGGAAATGCCAAAGATGGGCCATTTTTTGGCATCAATAGCTTGTACTGTACCACTACTATTAAGGGTGGGTAGACAACTACCTGACAGACCCTGGGAAAATGAAGAAAAGCTCAACAATGGGTTGTGAGGGTTGGCGCCAAGGTATCCCCTTACTACTAAGTAGTGTGGGGGGAGCACTTCTGCTGAGAACCAAGCGTAGTAATCTTGATGGCAAAAGTTCTGCCTTCAGGCTATAAATGAATCACCCCAGACCCAGAGGGCTGAAGGAGGCAGCCTGAAAAATTTTAGGGGAGCACTACGCTGATACTCATTGCAAGGTAGAGACAAACTAGATTGACCTGCCTTAGGAGTTATGGTGAGGAAATGGATGGGGTGTTCATGATCTCTAAAGGGAGCCTCCCTACAGATCCCCTGGGAAAGGCAATGGTTAATAGCACACAGAGTATGCAAAGGCCCGAAGTACCAGAACAGGGGCACCACTGAAGAGGGGAAAAAAGGCCCCAATAACATGGGAAGGGAGGCACAGGAGGGAGAAGTGATTTTGTCTTCTTGGTTGCACAGTCTAAGGGGATGTACGAACGTGACTCCTGGTACTGAGAACTTGCCTTAATGCATTGAGGCTGAGGGCTCGAAGAGGAGGGACAAATATAGCGAGAACTTTGAGGGTGATCTCATTGTGCACCCAACTGTCCTACCTCTTGAGAAGAACATGGCGCAAAGTATGTGAGCCAGCACTCTAAGTCTGTGTGCGTACGAGGGGCCGAGGCCCCTGGGGACCACAATACATAAGGAAATGAGTAGTTTGGTAAAAGAGATGAGACTGGAGAATGGCAGTCATAGTACCCTAGCACATGTACCTGGGTATACAAGTGTGCTGGGAGGATCTTCATCTACTTATCACTTCATATACTTATTAATAATTTTCCATCCAAGGGGAAAATGCCCCTCCCCCTGAGCAAGACAGAGAAAGGGGAAGAATCTAACTCCCTTCACTTGCTCCTATGGGACTATAATGTCCCACTAGGACCTAATGGTGGGGTAAAACCAGAGGGTCATTAAGAGACCTGTAGGTGAGTAGCAATCAACATGGGGTTCAACACCCAGACTTAAACTCAAGAGCCACCATCTCTACCTACTGAGCCAGCACAACACCTTGGGGGGAGGGAGTGAGAGGTACAACTATAACCCTATGAGCTGACCCACAAAAAGGGGGCAAGGCTTATGTATTTGGTGAGGAAAAACTATCCTCCCTAGGCCAAAAGAAGCACAGTGGGAGGCATGAGCCAAGACTGAAGGGGGTTCCACCCTAGGTAATGCAAGGGGGTAGGGATGTATAACCGCTACTGGCTGAGAGGCATCTCCCCTCATGAGCCCCATATGGCAGGGACCCCATTTGATTGGAGATTAGGAAGCCACAGGTACTTCCTTCAAGCTTAGAGGCCCCGGGGATAAAGTTTCTTTGGGGTTCCTGGATGAAGGGTGGTTATTTTGTAAGCATCTTATAAAGATGGACAGGCCCTGATGGTAATCTTCCTTGACCTGTAGAAAAGGGACAGAGGGTGAGAAAGAACCCCAGGTACTCAATGTAGACCTGCTGGAAACAGAGGGTGTAGAGGTTTGCCACGTGGAGTGGGGTCTTGGTCTGGCTGACTGATGATCAAAGGCTAGCTTGGGCCCTGATCCTTGCTAGCCTGGAGTGAGAGAGGAATGGAGGTGGAGGGGAGAAAGGCAGGGAAATGCATCACGTATCACCGACCGAGGAACAAAATGGTGTTTACTGAATAGCCCAGTGTACAGCAGGCACGTATGACTGAGAGGTGAGGGCATCTGAAGCGCACTAGCATGCGAGCGGTTTCACCTTATAGTATGGGAACTGCTAGGAAAGAATTGTAAGGGCTCTACCTTGACCTTTGTAGGACTCAATAAGAGTCTTATCTTTCCCTGTAATTGAGCACTATGGGGTTGACCCGTGGCTTGGCCGGATCTTCGTCATGCCCTCGATAGGCATAGTTAACTAGGCTACAAAGCACTGTGGGCGTGAGCGGAGAGAAAAGGACTTAGGGTTCATAGCGAAGAGCTAGAAAAATGAGAGCTAAGAGCAGAAGAGTGGGGTCTTGGGGTTGGCCCCCTGAGCACCCCTGGAGAAATAGGGGCAAATCACCCCCTCTACTATCTGCTTCCTATGTAACAAGGAAACAGTAGTTTAATCAGAAAACCCAGTTAAACATATAGCACAAGGCAGGGCTCTTTGTCTATAGGTGTCCCTGGTCAGATGACCTGTTGTAATGTGGGGGTGTGAAGAGGTGGGGAATGTGTTTGGACGCCCTTATCCGAGTTGCAGGCCCCCCCTGATAAACACTGGGGAACTTCTGTCAAAAGAAGGAGTGAGGTTGTCCAAAGGTGATGATTCTTGGCAGGTTCTCTAAGTGTAAGGTGGTATAGACTTGGACAGGTAGTCCAGTGGACTAAGGCGGGGAGCTTTGTGAACATGATGGCTCAGAACCTCTGATAGGGTCATTTTTAACCTTACACAATCAGGGTAGCTCATGCTCCCTACGATGGTGAGGACTAAGAGGGCAGCTTGGTGTTTAAGAGGGGAGCATACCAGAGATTGGAGGTCCGACCTGGGGTCCCTAGTGCCACTTAGGAGGGGGTCTGAGTCCTCTGCAAACAAGGACTGTTCCTCAAAGAGAAAATCCTGAATGGTCTGTCGAGTGGTTTGAGGTAACCCTGTTTCTTTGAGCCACACCATGTGCCTCATGACAACGGCCATGGTGACTCATCCACTTGCTGTGCCTGTGGCATCCCACGCTGCGAGGAATGCATTGCGGGATGCCAGGGAGCCTTCTTCAAGAGCAACGTGAAATCTTCCCTCTGAACTTGGGGGAAGGAGGTCTGTAAATCTCTTTAGGGAGTCCCAAATATCAGAGGTATATTTAGCCATCAGTGTCTGGTGATTTGCTATATGCAGCTGGAAGGCCGAGGTCAAATACACCTTTCTGGCCCCCCTGGACTCTGGCATGGGGTCTGTAGAGGGTTCTACACTATGCCCTAGGGTGGCCTCAATTACTCATGGGCTTGGACTCAGGTGACATAAGAGGAAAGAAAATGCCTCTGGTGGAACCTGGCACCTGTGGGCTGCTATGTCCGACACTATGTCCGGGGAAATCGATGCAGGGTGTTGTCACCAGGATCTGGCAAGTCCAAGCACACTAGGGTGCAATGGGACAGCTACCGCATCCAGCAGGGATGAAACACCTGGATCGAATAGGGGGTGTTTGATCCCCTGATGGGTTCAGTTTCTAGGCCTGTGTGGGCAGCAGTCCTGTGCAGCAGATCAAAATGGGCTGTGATGTCCTTTCTATAGGATCCTGGCCTGGGGTTTAGGTCCCTATCTGGATTAATGAGGCAGGCTCTTCGGTACCATGGTGGGTCCCCTGGGGAGAGACTTCTCTCAGCACTAACCATTCATGCGGATGGTACCGATAAGGGGCTTTCCTAGATGGGGTGATCTCCTCCAAGCTTGGTGATTGAGAGCTTTCTCACGGCACGGGAGGTTCGGAGCTGAGCCGTATAGATGGCACCGGGGAAGCAGAGGTGCTACAGTGCTGGGGAGAAGTGGAGCACTGCCTACTGTGCTTCCGAGCCCGGCCTACGGTGGTACTGCCTGATGCCTGTGGGGAAGATTCTTCCCTCAGCACCATGCTAGGCATTGGGGAGTGGTGCCATTTGTGAGGAAACTGTTTACCTGAGAGGAAAGAGGGCTTTCCTCTCCGTTTAAGAGGCCTTGGTGGCATGGGCGTAGGCAAAAGCAGCAGGGCCTTTGCTGCCTGGAAGGCCTGTGGGGTGGTCAGGACCCACACCGCTTCTTGTTCGCGGTGCCAGGAGTAGCTCAGCTGGGGAGAGGTAGACTGGTAAGAACATTTCGGCACCGAAGGTGGTGCCAATTGCGCCTTCTGCTCGACAGGGGAGTGGCATAGAGATGATTCTGGTGCCGACCTGGCATGTAGTGTTAGTGCCGAAGGCAATCCCAGTTCTTCAGGGGCAGGCTGCCATGCTTGCTTTAAGGACAATGCACGGCGCCTTTGAGCATTCTTGGCTTGAAGGACTGACAGATCGAGCAGTCGGTAGCCTGGTGGGACTCACCCAAGCACTGCAGGCACTCCTTGTGGGGATCATTCCCTGGGAAGGCCTTGCCACAAGAAGCACAGGGTTTAAAGCCTGGCATCCCTGGCAGCTGTTGGGAGTGGTGTTCCAGCTCCAGACTCGCACATTGCATAGAAGTGCTGGCTCTTGGTGGAATGATATCCATGAACAGGTCCTCTAGCTTAAACGAGTGGTTCATACACAAAAGACAGGCACTCACGGTCGCAAGGACAGGGCTGTTTCAAAACCATCGCTGAGGGTGGAAGAAGGAACTGGGGAGGATCAGGGTCTGGGCCATATATATAGCCATGGGAGTGGCCAGAGGGGGTGTTGGTTGCCGACCCTGCTCTCACAGGCTAGGGCAAAATGCTTCTGACGAATCATGTGCTGCGGCACTTAGACACCTAACACTGAATGTATATGAGCAGCACTCGAAGAAGAATGGCTAGTGTTTGTTGGGGGGGGGGGGGGGAGGATGTGTTGCTTTTGTGGAGGGAGGGGGCAAAGTGTCATGTAGGGGGTTGACCAGAGTGTGGTTTGTGTGCAGGGGAGGGGCAGAGTGTGCGTTGTGGGTGCTGGGGAGGAGGCAGAGGATTTGTGGGGGCAGATTGTGCTATATGGGGGAAAGGAATACAGTGTGTATGTGTGGTGGGGGAAGGAGGCAAAGTATGTTGTGGGTTGTGTGGGAGAGTGCAGAGTGGCTTGTGGTCAGTGAGAGGGGGTATAGCGTGGTGTTTGTGTTGTGGAGAGGCAGAGTGTGGTGTGTGTATGGGCAGAGGGGCATTCAAGGGCTGGGGGAGCTGGTGACATGGCAAGAAGCAGAAGGCTGACAGCTGCAGAGTGCGAGAGCAGGGCTTTGGGAGAGGCCTGAGCTGAGTGTCAGATAGCTGGCAGGGTGCAGAGAGCAGGAGTGCTTTGGGTGGGGTATTGCAGGAGGCTGTGATATGTTCCATAGGCAAGGGGACCCAAAAAAACTGTTTAAATGAATGAGTGCAGGGCAGCCAGCCACTGATGAGTGGGTGCAGTGAGTGGGCTGGACTGCAGAGGGGAGGATGTGGGGGAGAGGGGGTTTGAATTGTCCATTTGTTTGGTGTATGGAGTGCTTAGCATGATGGTGTGTTAATGTGGGTGCAGCAGAGCAGGTGTTTAGCAGAAGGAGAGAAAAGGTTTAGAAAGGATCTGTAGAGAGAAGGGTGCAGCAAGCCTGTCTGAAAACAAGTGGACATCATGGTGTTTGCTGGGGCCCACTTGTGCTCCCACCCTTACACAGAGCAGGTGTTTATTCTGCTGAATGCAAGGATGCAAGTGGGGGCAGCAGCAAGCCCAGGGTGCAGAGGAGAGACAGACAGGGTCAGGCACAGGGGTGTGCAGGAAGAAGAGTAGGGGGACGTGTATGACTGTTCAAGGACTTGGTATGACACCATCTATAGCTGATCAGTCTGCAGAGCCATGAGGAAGTGTGCGCATTGTGTCCACTGTAGTGCTGGGAAGTATGTTCTAGGACATGCTACCAGATGGGGCCAAGGGAGTTACTACAGGAGCATTGCTCCTGGGAGGCGCCACAGCCCAATGCACAAGATGGGCAGTTGTAGCTGGCAGGGCTCAAGCATAATTTTTTCAGGTCCAGTGCAAACTTGGACCCCAGTAAATTATACCCTTCCATCCCAAGTGAGGGCCTAGATAGCCAGCATGACTGGGCTGGTGGAAGGCTGCTGCTGAAGGCTTGAGCATGCCCTGGGCCAGCATGGTGGGTGTTAGGCTTAAGGCTTTGCTGATGGTGGCAAATTTGCTACTGCAGATCAATCTTTTCAACTGAAGGCTCAGGTCTATGAAGACCCGCTTAGCCAACTGGGAAGTCAGTTGCTGGAGACCACGCTGGCAGTTGGAGTAGCCCTGAATCAAAGGAAGGACATTTCCCTTCAACTCAGTGCACTCGAGACACTGTGGTAAGTAGGCAGTTGAAGGGAGATATGCAAGATATTTTAAGTACTTTGCTAGTCTCCCTTCAGCTACCAGAGAAATCCCACCATAGTGTAGACCTGCTCTTAGGAAAGTGCAATGCAGGGGAAAAGAGGTGTAGGATTTCCTGTTCTCCACTTCTGCAGCACCCTTCCAAGGCAATCTAGAATCTGCAGCTTTCCCTCCCCACACACTGACTCTGTTGGTTTAGTTCCAAACTCGCTTGGCAGCAGAGCCCAAAATGAAACTGGACTTTCCTCTCTACTGGGCCATCAGTGCCTGCTAACCTCTCTGCTCTCCCTGACGGGAAACAGTCACTCTCAAGTTAGCAGTACAGACATTGCTGATATACTCACTTTGACTCCAAGCAGTGGGACAATTACTCAAGCTGATACATAATGTTTTTGTTGGTTTTGAAATGTCAGGAACTGAAGACTGCATTGCACTTAACTCTGCTTTGGCCTAATACTTGAGCTAGCCATCATTTCAAAGATCAAATGTGGGGGGCACGCTGGTGAATCAGGAACTTTTTTCAGCATAAATAACTGGAGTTCTGGTGCCTCTATAGTTTCTGGCAGCACTTGCATATCCTAAGTCAGATATATATCAATAAATTTCCTGTTGAATTTTATGGCTAAATCCTCACCTGAGTAATGCTTATAAGAATTAGCTCTATTTGCATCAACAGGACTATTCCCAGGACTAGGGATTGCTGAAATGAATACAGATTGGTGGGCTAGGCCCTTCATTGAATTTCCACGTATTCAGGACCTTTCAAGCAAAATTTGATGGAGACCATGAAATAAATATAATCAAAGCAATATTAGGTTACCAGCTATAGAAGGAAACAAGAAGATGAGCATTAGACAGTGGTTCCCAACCTTTCTGTACTGTGGAACACCTTGAGGCCTTCAATTATGCCGCAGCACACTGCTATGAGAAAATCATGAATATTCAAATCAACATATGAATATTCATGAGCCATGGCACTGTTTGGGGCCACAGCCCAGGCTCAGGGACCCCGCCGCCAAGTCACATGAGGCCACTGCCCACGGCCAGGTCCAGCTCTGAGCCCCCCCCCTGCAGCCAGGGCCGTTTGGGACTGACATCTCTAGCTTCAGGGAACCCACCAGCCTGGGGTCACATTGCACTGCCGCCAACAGCACTGGCTCTGGCTCCAAGCAACCCCCAGGCTTGGGCCACATGGGGCCTCTGCCGTGGCTCTGGGCAACTCCCCCCCTCACCCCCCCCCCCCCCGCCCGGCGGGCAGGGCCATCCGTAAGGTAGGGTTACCAGCTACCAAAGCCTGGAAAGGAGGGCAGGAAAGTATGAAAAGGAGGATACGTGGAGAAAATGTACTATTGTATAATACTCTTCTGTTTTTAGGGGGCCTGGAATGCTTCCCCCCAAAAATAGGGTGTTCTGGGGCATCCAGCGTACTTTAACCCCTGTAAGTAAAAACCCAGACAAAAATCATATGTTTTTAGAGTGCCCGCTGGATGGAGGATGTGAAGTGAAGGAGGACATGCCTCCTTTTGCCTGACATCTGGTAACCCTACCCTAAGGGGGTGCAGGGCCCCATGCAAATCACCCTTTACGACCCCGGACCACCATCTGGCATTGAGGGGCTGGGGCCAGCCAGCCCAGGGGAGGGGCAGACCTCTGCACTGCCCTCCCCCCCAATGCTGAGGACTGGGAAGCTGCCAACAGGGTGGCTGGTGCAGTGCTACAGGGCCAACCCCCCCCACCATGCACTCTGCTCTGGCTCCCTGCCAGAGCAGAAGGGTGGGGACAGCATTACTGGCTTCGAGCTTCCTCCCACCCCCTCCCTGCTGCTTTGGCATGGAGCCCAAAGCAGCACGCATGGTGGGGAGGGGCAGACTAGCAGCGCTGCACTGGGTTGCAATTTTGGCCGCTCACCTGGTCCCTGGGGGTGGGGTGCAGCGGTGCAGCTGCATGGGGCCCCGGGACGGCCCTACTGGCTGGGACCATATGGGGCCTCCGCAACGGCTCTGGCTTTAGTTGTGGGGAACCCCCCCATCTGTGGCCACGTGGGGCCTCTGCCACAGCTCTGGCTCCATGGCACACTAGTTGGGAACCATTGGCATAAGAGATCTACACCTCAATTTCATTCTGAACAGTAATCTCACAATTCATTATAAGGATAGTAAACCAAAAAGGAATTCTAACATTACTTTACCTTGGCCCCCCATCGCCTGATTGTTGGGTTTTAGATTCAGTTTAAATGGTACATCTGTGTTAGTACTGTTCTTTCCTAGACCTGAATTTCTTTAAAACATTGTCTCTTTCTCACTCTCTGGAAAGACTGATAATGAATTAGGTTTACTCCTGTGTTAAATGGCAGCCTCCAAAAGTTAAGAAGGCAGGTGTGACAGTTTTGCTGCATGGGACCCAGCTGACATGCACTTACTGATGGTGTTATGAGGAATGAACTAAAGTTGTCCTCACCAGGTGGTCAGTGCTCTGTCTGTCCATGCTGACTTCACCTCTTGAGCAGGGGAGTCGCTGGTGCTGGGCACTCCGGGGCACATGCCCCGAACCCCAGCACCAGCGCCCCAGATCTCCGGCCCAATTGGGCCAGAGATCTGAAGCCCAGCCGCCCGCGGCTGTGGCGACCCCGTCCCATGCTTGGGATCTGCGGTCCAGCCGCCTGCAGCCGCAGCGGCCCTGTCCCCTGCTGGGGTTGCGGGGCCTGGCTGCCCACAGTGGTGCGGTGGCACCTGGCCCTGTCCCTGGCCAGGGGGCAGGACCTGCAGGCTGGGGGCGGGGACTGTGGGCCGGGGGGCGGGGCCTGGGCCTGGGCCCATGGCCGGGTCCCTTCCCCAGCCAGCAATGCCCTTGCTCTTGAGTCTACTCCTAGGTCCTTAGCCCTCTAGCCAAGTCCCTTGTATGTCCACTCCTTCCAGGATACAGTGCCACTCACCGCTCCTGGTCACTAGTTTAAACAGTCAAGGACTGAAAGTGTTGCACCCACTCCTAGTGCCCTGGGGAGCAGGGAGGTACCCAGGCCAACCCATTTCTCCAGGCCTCAATCCAGGGATACTAAGTGCCACAACACTGGCACTGTCACCATCACCACCCTCTCATCTCTCTCCACACCAGTCTCTCCCTGGGCCACTTACAGTGCAGCCTCCAGTCAGATGCAGATCCTCACCACTCTGGAGTCCAGTCACTGCCATTCCTAGCACTCTTACCTCAGGACCACTGCTCCAGCCTCAGCCACCACCTGCACCTTTAAGACACCAGGTCATGGTCAGTTGCCAGTGGCACACTGTGAGCTCTCCAGGGTTCTGCCTCCCTCAGCTTGCTAGCCAGAGACCTTCCTGAACACAGACTGATGTGCTGGCTTTGCTGCTTCCTTTTATACAGGGCTACTAGCCCCTAATTGGCCCTTTTGTCACTCATAGCCTATTGGCTGCTTCCTGGCCTTTCCTTAACCCTGTAAATGCCAATGTGGGGCAACTGCCCTGTCACAGTGGGACCCAAGCTCTTCTGAGCAGTGACTATATGTATTATTTCAGTATGGGCTGTGCACTCAACTCCATGAGTTCCCATCAGCAACCTTTTAAGTGTGAACTTGGCAGCGACTCCCCTCCCTGTGTCCAAAAGTTTGACGTTTAATACAATGAGACAATCATCTCTTGAGTCAATCACCCTCTCTCAGATGAAGGACAGATGCCTGGTCTTTTAAATTTTATAACAAATATGAATAAAATGTAGTTAATGCACCAGGGGAGGAGAAAGAGACATATACTAGTAGATGGAAAATTAAATTCAAGAGATCTACACACTTAACTATCATGTTCAATCATGCACCCTCATTAACATCCACTCTGCTTAGCTTCTCCGCAGCAATAGTGAACAAACAGCGTTCCTTGTGAGAGGAACAGGCACACAATCCTCAATGAGAATGTGGCAAACAGTACAAAAAGTTAGATAAAACCAAACCAACTAAATGAAAAATTAATCTAATCAGGAATGAGAGGCAATTGCAGCCATGCTAAGATTATTCTCCTTGCAGATGCCCCAACTATGCTGATTTTCCTTTCTTTGAATATGGTGATGTACTTTACTTTTATATGATTGTTGTGAGAGTAGGATAGATTTTCTTTTAGACTACTATAGTTTTAAATTAATCCAGCATGGCATACTCATTGGACTCCACCAAAACTCTAAACCTCCTTGTGTTTGTAGAGCTACATAATTCTTTTATGAGTTATGGCTATGTGAGTTAAAACCCTGGTTCCAAAGTCACTGCAAATGCAATGATAGATTATGGGACTATTGCAGTTGTACTTTACCTGGTAGGTGTGTTATACCAAAAAGGGCACCCAGGAGAGCACCCCCTAGTAAAAAGAAAAGACTAGCAGGATCTTATTCAGGGGGACAAGGCAATATGCCACATTTATTGTAAATAAGTAAGGATAGCAAAAAGCACACACACACACACACACACACACACACACAAAGTTCTGGAAGCTGGTGTGATGTAATTACCAGTCCTTTCATGTGTTGCTTGAGCCAGCCTAGTGGCCAACTAGGCTGGGCACAAGGAGGGAGCCAGGCCTCTGTCGGTCATGATCCGATGCTCCAAGATGTCAGTTGCAGAATGAGACCCCAAAGTTTTCATGCTCTCACCCATCTTTTATACTTGCAGGCCTTCATGTAAGTCTATGGGATTTGCTGTGTCATGTAGCCTCAGGGTTCCTGGGAGATCATTGGTCCCCAGTCACTTGCAGACTTGATTGTATTTTATTCTTTTCTTTCTGGGGTGGCTCCTTCTGTTTGCTTTAATGAGATGTCTGCATTGTTCAGCCAGTTAGATGGTACTTATGGTTCATCAGGACAGGCTGGCAGTTGAGACTGGACCCTTCACACACACACCCTTCATTCACACACCTTGTTCACACATTTAAAAGAACATATACAGCATATACCTAAACCAGATTTCATCAAGTATCCAAAATGAAGTACATTGTTTAAGCAGGAGTTCCAAACTGACAATATGGAGTCTTGCTGGACATTGGTCACAATGTCCATTACACAGGGTTACAGTTATCTGTCTGTGCTCCACAGGTGGCCTGCTTTGAGTTAGAACAGTAGGGTTTCCTTTACCTCTCCCCCACAGAGACCTTGAAACCCGATCAATCTTCAAGTGAGACCCCTCAAATAGTTCATGTATCATAATAATCATCTAATCCCAATGAAGTGACACAGAATAGTCAATTATTTGAGAATAAATAATTGCACATCAACAGTAGACATATACCTAAAACGTTAAGTTAAACAAAAAATTATAATGACATGATATGCCTTTAATAGTAAACCCTATTGATGGAGACAACAGTAGATTGCCTGGCTGAAAGCATGAGGCCTTTTGTATTGGAGCTAAGCAGCAGAAATCAGTTTGAATCCATTCTTTTCCTGCAATGTCCATCATATTGCATGCATTTAGTTGTGTGAGAATTTCTAGTTTTACACTATTCATACACACAGTCAGTGCTTAAACAATAGCCAGACTCACAACTGAAACTATACTTCAGCATAAATTGGTTCAAGGTGCCTTATTTCAACTGCCAGACACAGGAATTGGGTCCTTAGTTATTCTGTAACTTAAAGGTATACAAAATAGCTTCCTAACTGGGAATAAATTTATCACAAACACAGTTATGCCTGTGCTGGAAGGACAAGGTCATAACACGTATTCCATAATGTCACTGGACAAGTCCATGATGAACTGTCTCAAACAATGCTTTCCAATGTCATACATCACAAAAAGGCCAAAGATCATGTAATTCTTATGCTAGACTCTTTGTCAATTTATATTAGAACCCAAAGAATGGTAAGTGCAGCTGCAATATTTTGTGCCATGTGGCACATTTGGTGGTATGTGGCATGCATGTGAAGTGGAAAGCATGCAAAAATTTTTGTTTGTTTGTTTTGGTTTAACATGCTGTAGCATGGTTCACAACAGCTTTTTATGTTCGGCTCTGACACTCCAGCCTGTGTTTCTTTCCCTAATAAATATTTCTCCTCTGGAAATTTCTTTTTATTTAGTCAGAGTTGTTTTGATCTGTTCCTAGGTTTTGGCTCTGCTAGCCTAGACCAGTTAGTAGGCTCTGAAGACATGGAGCCCCAGACTTTTCAGATCCAGTCTGCCAGTGTATTGTAACAACTCTCAAGTATTTACAGTGGGGTAGCTTATGTAGAACCATGTCTCTGGGACATATTAGTGGGAGTGTTGTAAGCAAGACACGAGAAGTAATTCTTCTATTCTACTCTGCTCTGATCAGGCCTCCACTGAAGTATTATGTCCAGTTCAGAGTGCCACACTGCAAGAAAAACATGGAAACTGGAAAAATCCACAGAAGAGCAACAAAAATGATTAAAGGTCTAGAAAACAAGACCTATGAAGGAAGATTGAAACATTGGGTTTGTTCTAGTCTGGAGAAGGGAAGACTGAGAGAGGACATGATAACATTTATTAAGTACATAAAAGATTGTCACAAGGAGGAGAGAGAGAAAAATATTTTCCTTAACCTCCAAGGACAGGACAAGAAATGTGCTTAAATTGTGGCAAGAACAGTTTAAGTTGGACATTTGAAAAAAGATTTACTCACTGTCAGGGTCAGGGCTGGCTCACAACATTTTGGCACCTGAGGTGGGGAGCTAAAATGATGCCCTCATGCCCCCTTGCTTGGGCCAAAACTTTGAAAGGTTTCAATTCTTCCTTCTTCCTGTTCTACTCCTCTCATGGTACTGCTCTGCTACCTACCCCAGCAGAGGAGAACTAACAACTTAAAATGCCTTGTTCAAAAATTTCAAGTAACTTTTAAATGCCTGAACAGCAAATGTAACTTTTCTTGTCTGCATAGTAAACAGTGGCATTTTTGTCTGTTTGACAACTGCTTCCTGAAGGTTCACAGTCTGGGTTAACTCATGCTCTGTTGAGATGGTTGCAAGGCCAACCAGTGTCTCCTGTGTCATTGTGGAGCACAGATGTTTTTTTATTAACTTCTACTTGGAGAAGGTGCGTTCTCCATTGGCAACTGTTACAGGAAGCATTAGAAGTATGCACAGAGCAACAACAGCATTTGGAAAGAGGGTGGTCACTTTATTTGTTCACATATATTCCAGAACAGCCTTTGGGGTTGATCCTGCTGAAATGTATCTTGAAAGGGCTTTTAGTTCATCACATAAATCACTTGCATCAATATTGTACATGTCATCATGTGTCAACACTGTCTCTGCATTGCTGGTGTAGGCCTTCTTCAGGTATAGTGTGGGGTATTGGAATATCATACAAGATCCCAAATATACTGCTGTGTTCCTAGAGCAACCTGAAATGTTCTTCAACTGACTGTATTGCACAATCTAGCACCTGGTTAAAGAATTCAAATTTGAGTTGTTGTTTGGGGTTGGTCTCTTAAGAGATTATACCGTGCCTCATAAACAAAATGTTTTCTTCTTCGGTGACTCTTGTATTCTTGAATGGTTGGGAAAAGTAGCTTCAGTGTGAAGCTCCTCTGCCAACTTCTGTGCACTCTTCAAAACATTTTGAAATCTGTCACCTTCCTGGTAAGACTGTAGGTATGCCTTTGCTTTGTTCAGTTCATAGACTCATAGGGTGTGTTCACACCTAAGCTTTTATTTTGAAATGATTTATTTTGAAATAACTTATTTTGAAATAAAATCCTTATTTCAAAATAAGTTAATTTGAATTAACAGTTTTTAATTCAAATTAAGGGAAGCCCCTCAAATCAAAATAGCATGCCCTGTGTGTGGATATGCTATTTCGATTTTAGGAGAGGGGCAGCATGGGAGGTGTGGCAACACGGCCAGCTCACTGGGCCATGTTGGTGGCCATGTTGCCAGCCAGGTTGCCAGCCAATCACATAAAAGCATGAATGGACATCCCCTCCCTGTCCATTTTGACTCCCAAGCGCTTGCGAGAGAGATGGCTAGGGATGCTCCCTGGCTCCCATACCATCTCAAGCACTTGGTAGACCCGCTGCTAGCCTGCAGGGTGCTGCCTTGCTGTGGGACACACTCTTCCCTGAGCCCGATGAGCCCGGGGCTGAGCCCCGGACCACCGTTTCAGTAGCCCTCCCAGCAGCAATAGCTCCCCATCCCCCTTCTGTGCCAAAACCCATCTGGGCACTGGGCGCTGGGCACCAGCACAGGGTGGTGGGAATGGGTTGTCCAGTGAACCTGGAGCAACAAGCCTGGAGGAGGAACCTCAGGTTAGCAGGGAGACCATCACCCCTCGTCGCCGAGCTCACTCCAGTCCTACTCCGAGGGCACACGGTGATGAGGGCAGGTGCCCCTGTGGACAAGAGCGTGGCCATCGCTCTCTTGAAGATGGCCACTCCTGAGTCCCACAGGTCCATTGCCCATCTCGTCAGTGTCAGGACGTCCACCGTCAGGGAACTGCCACTTCAGGTCACCCACACCATCAGACGGTCCTGCGGCCATGCCTTGTCACCCTGGGAGTGCTGCAGGACATCATTGCTGGCCTCACTGCCCTAGGCTTTTCCATTGTGTGGTGGGATAGTTGATGCCACCCACATCACCAGGTGAGCCCCATCACACCACCCGCTCCCCCTTTCTGCCCCAGCCAGCCGCCACCCAACCCACCCACACCCTGAATCCAATGCAATAAAACACTCAACAACAACTTATAACGTGGGTGAACTGGATTTATTTACACGAACAAGGGGGTTGGGGAGGCAGGAAGGGTCGAGTAGGGGCACAACTGGGGGCACAGAACTGGGATGGAGCATGTGGGATGGGGGCACAGAACTGGGACGGGGTGTGTGGGGTGGGGGCATAGAACTGGGGTGGGGCATGTGGGATGGTGGGTTGGGAACAACTGAGGGGGCTTATTAGGGGGCAGCCAACCCTGGGGCAGGGCCCAAAGCCCCATGGCCTTTGCCAAGGCCAGCCTGGGTCAGGGAGTGCCAGAGGCGAGGGGCAGCTGGGTCCCTGGACGCAGCAGCAGGGGCAGTGCCAGGCTGGGGGGCAAGGTGTGACGCTATGCGCTGGACTCCAGCACCGTTGCCTGGTGATCAAGTGCTGTCGCCTGGCGCTCCATCGCCGCTGCCTGGTGCTCCAGGGCCGCTACGATGCAGTCATCGGCATCGGCATCGGCGGCACACTGGAGCTGCCGGACAGTGGCATCCTGGTGCCTGGCCTGCTCCACACGCCACGCCTGGGTCGACTTGTTGGCCTGCTGGCCGAGCTCGAGCATGGCTGCCAAGATGTCGTCGCATGTGGGGTGGGCTCTCCTGTTCCATCTGGTGGCCAGTGGCGGGCTCCCGGGAGAAGGCTGGTGGCTGGGCAGATGAGCTGTAGGGGCAAAAGGAAGAACAGTTAGGCATCAGCCTACTAGCCTTGGTGTGTGAAGCCTGTGAGCTGAAAACACCCCTGCCCTGACAGCTAGCAGGATTCCAAGGCTGGGTGGGCACTGTACACTGCAATCAGGGGGCATGGGGCCTCAAAGAAAGAGAATAGTGTAGTGGCTAGCACCTCTGCTTAACATGCAGATGGTCCTGGGTTCAATTCCCAGGGGGTTGGACTTGATGATCTCATGAGGTCCCTTCCAGCCCTATGATTTGATTGATGTCCCAGGGTAGGTACTGAGCTGTTCTCAGCAGCATGTGGCCCAGGAAGTCTCCTGAGCCATGTGACAGCCATGCTGGCTGCTGGCTCTCTGGCCTGCATGCTGCCAAGTCTGCCTATTGCCACCCCTGTATTGAAGGACCTCCATCCTGCTTGGGCATTGGACCCTGTCTCCACATGCCTCCCTGTGGTATGCCTGCACAGGAGATCCTGGGCCCGGGCCTGAGCCCCACCGTCCCATGGCCGTGCCCCCCTCAGGACCCATGCCCTGCACTCCTGGGCCTCCCTGCCTTGTCGGGGGGACACTCACCAACTGGGATGCCTGAAGTTCAGCACAATGTCCCATCTGAGTCTGCTGCCTCCTGCTCCCCTGGGTGCTCCTCGGGGCTGCTGGTATGGGGCTCCCTTTCTGGGATCAGCTGTGGGCTTGTGGGTGGAGCTGTCTTCGGGCGGCTGCTCTTGCCCACATCCAAGGGCTCTTCTGGTTCTGAGGGAGCCCTCTCTAGCTCCGTGGGGCTACTGCGCGCCTCCGCCAACTCCCTCAGGCATCTATGGTGTGGTGGGCCACCGGGCTTCTCACTGAGGAACCAGTCCAGCTCATGAAAAAAGGGGCAGCTGGTGGCAGCTGCTGCCCCATGGAACTACCTGGCATCCTGTGCCCGGGCAGCCTCCTGCTGGAGCCCCTTCACCTTCAAGCGCACCTGCTCCATGGTGTGCTCAAAGCCCTCTTTGGCCAGCGCCTGGGCAATGTTGGCATAGATGTTGACATTCCTGTAGCTGGCCCTGAACTGCTGCAGGATGTCATCTGTTGCCCAGATGCACAGCAGGGCAAGGGTCTCTGCCTGGGATCAGACAGATGCCTATATGCCGCCCCTGTGAGCAAGCCACTCATGCCTCAGCCATGGCCCTGCTAGGCAGCCTGGCAGCACAAGGCACAAGCCTAGAGGGCACTTCCTGGCCCAGGGCACTCTGGGAGGAAGAAGGTCACATCAAGCCTCTTTCAAAATAGCATTGTTTTGAAACAGCCGGTTTTTGGACCCGTTGTTTCAAAACAGCCGTTTTGAAACAATGGCTATTTTGATTTCAAGTGAGGTTTAATGGTTTCGAAATAATGGTACATCATGTGGACATGAGAAATTTTATTTAAAAACAATGGCTGTTGTTTCGAAATAAAACTCTCTTCTGAACACAGCCATAGACTCATAGACTCTAAGGTCAGAAGGGACCAATATGATCACCTAGTCTGACCTCCTGCACAGTGCAGGCCACAAAACCTCACCGACCCACTCCTACAATGAACCTCAAACCCATAACTGAGCTATTAAAGTTCTCAAATCATGATTTAAAGACTTTAATACAGAGAATCAACCAGTAAGTGAGCCATGCCCAATGCTACAGAGGAAGGCAAAAAAACCCCAGTGCCCAAGCCAATCTGCCCTGGGGGAAAATTCCTTCCTGACCACAAATATGGCGATCAGTTAAACCCTGAGCATGAGGGCACGTCCACAACAGCCAGTCAAGAAGAACTTCTCTGTAATAACTCAGAACCCACTTGATCTAATGCCCCTTCCCAGGTTACTATCATACCCATCACCAGTAGTAAAAGACAGACGATGGCCAAGCTCCACTGTCCATCATATCATTCTCTCCATAAACTTATCAAACTCGGTTTAGAAGGCAGCTAAGGTTTTTGCCCCCACCACTTCCCTTGGTAGACTATTGCAGAATTTTACTTCTCTGATGGTTAGGAATCTGCATCTAATTTCAAGCCTAAATTTTCTGAAGGACAGTTTGTATCCATTTGTTCTTGTGTCCACCTTGCGCTGTATTCAAATAATTCCTCTCCCTCCCTTGTATTGATCCCTCTAATGTATTTATAAAGAACAATCATATCTCCTCTCAGCCTTCTTTTGAGAAGACTAAACAAACCAAGCTCTTTAAGTCGTCTCTCATAGGGAAGATTTTCCATTCCACAAATCATCCTTGTAGCCCTTCTTTGCACGTGTTCCAGTTTGACTTCATCTTTCTTAAACATGGGTGACCAGAACGGTACACAATACTCCAAGTGAGGTCGCACCAGTGCCTTGTATAATGGTACTAACACCTCCCTATCTCTACTGGAAATACCCCTTCTGATGCACCCTAGGAATGCATTAGCTTTTTTCACTGCCACATCACATTGGCTACTCATTGTCATTCTGTGATCAACCAGTATGCCCAGGTCCTTCTCCTCCCCCGTCACTTCCAGCTGATGCATTCCCAACTTATAAGAAAAATTCCTGTTATTTGTCCCTAAGTGCGTGACCTTGCACTTCCCATTGTTGAATTTCATCCTATTTCTAATGCTTCACTTTAAAAGGTCATCCAAATCATTCCGTATGCTATCCCAATCCTTCTCTGTATTGGCAATACCTCCCAGCTTGGTGTCGTCTGCAAACTTAATTAGCACATTCCTACGTGTTGTGCCAAGGTCAGTAACAAAAAGGTTGAATAAGATGAGTCCCAGGACCAATCCTTGGGGAACTCCACTAGTAACCTCCTTCCAGCTAGACAGTTCACCTTTCACTATGATCCTCTGTAGTCTCCCCTGTAACCAGTTCTTTATCCACCTTTCTATTTTGATATTAATCCCTATCTTCCCCAATTTAACTAATAATTCCCTGTGTGGAACTGTATCAAATGCTTTGCTGAAATCTAAGTAAATTAGGTCCACCACATTTGCTTTATCCAAAAAATCTGTTATCTTCTCAAAAAAGGAGATCAGGTTGGTCAGGCATGATCTACCTTTTGTAAAGCCATGTTGTATTTTATCACAGTTACCATTTTCCTCAATATCCTTAAGTACTTTGTCCTTCAAAATTTTCTCCAAGACCTTGCATACTGCTGAGGTCAAACTAACAGGCCTGTAGTTACCTGGATCCCTTTTATTACCTTTCTTGAAAATAGGGACCATATTAGCAATTCTCCTGTCATAAGGTACAACCCCTGTGTTCACTGATACTTTAAAAATCCTTGCTAAAGGGCTGGCAATTTCATGTGCAAATTTTCTTGGATGAAGATTATCTGGACCCCCTGATTTAGTTCCATTAAGCAGCTGAAGCTTGGCTTCCACCTCAGATATGGTAATTTCCACTTCTACATCCTCATTTCCTTTAGCTGCCCTACCTCTGTCCCCTATCTCACCATCACCCTCATTAAAGACAGAGGCAAAGTACTTATTTAGATATTCAGCCATGCCTAGATTATCCTTGATCTCTCCCCCATCCTCACTGTATAGTGGTCCAACCTCCTCCTTCTGTGTTTTCTTTCTATTTATATGGCTGAAGAACCTTTTACTTTTGGTTTTGATTCCTTTTGCAAGGTCTAACTCTGCTTGGCTTTTGGCCTTCCTCACTTGATCCCTACATGCTCTGACCTCTAAAAGGTAGCCCTCCTTTCCTATCCCTCCCAACTTCCACTCCTTTTAGGCCTTGTGTTTCCTCCTAATCACCTGTCTAAGATGTACATTCATCCAGCCTGGTTTAGAACCCATGCCTGAAAATTTTTTCCTCTTCTTTGGAATGCAGGCTTCAGATAGTTCCTGCAGCTTTGTCTTGAAGCAGTTCCAAGCATCCTCAATGTTCATATCCATGAATTCTTTGGTCCAGTCCACTTCCCTAGCTAGTTACCTTAATTTTTTGAAGTTAGCTCTTTTGAAGTCAAAGACTCTGGTCACAGATTTATTTTTGTTTACCTGTCCATTCAGTTTAAATTGGATTAGCTCATGATCACTAGAGCCTAGGTTGTCCCCTACAACTAATTCCTGTATGAGGACCTCACTACTGACTAATACCAAATCTAAGATCACGTCTCCTCTTGTTGGTTTGGAAACCGCTTGATGGAGAAATTCATCTGCCATCACCTCCAATAAAATCTGGGCCCTTTTATTGCTGCTAGCGCATATCCTCCAGTCTATATCTGGGAAGTTAAAATCTCCCATAATCACACAGTTCCCAGTAGTGTTTACTTCCTTAAAGGCCTTAAAGAGTTCTCTATCCATGTCCAAATCAGATTCTGGTGGTCTGTAACACACCTCAAGCACTAGTCCAGGAGAAACTCTAGTAGCTTTCTTCTCCAATGTGATTTTGAACCAGATAGACTCTGTCCTGCTGATTTCATCACTCTGAATTTCTTTGCATTCTATTGCATCATTGATATACAGTGCCACACCGCCACCTTTGCCATTACATCTGTCTTTCCTAAAGAGCGCATAGCCTTTAATGCCTGTACACCAGTCATAACTACTATTCCACAATGTTTCTGCTATTCCTATTATATCCGGTTTCAATTCCTCTACCAGTAGTTCCAATTCCTCCATTTTATTACTTAGGCTTCTTGCATTGGTATATAAACATTTTAGCTTTCGCTGCTCAGCTTTGTTCACATTCTGTACCTGACATGGCCTTTTTTAACTGCTGCCAAGATCGCCCATCAGACCAGTATTTGTGCTTCCCTCCTTTCTAGCATCTATATTGCCTCTCACATCTTTGTCTTTTCTGAATTCAGTTTCCTGGCTCTCAATGCTAGTATCAGGCATAGAGATTGTCCGAGCATCTCCTAACCATCTCCCACACTCCTTAGTTTAAAGCTCTCTTAATCAGTTGAGCTAGCCTCCCTCCCAGAAATCTGTTTCTCTCCCTACTCAGGTGAAGTCCATCCCTAGTAAACAATCTTCTGTCCATGAACATCTCTCAGTGCCCATGCATCCCAAAGCCCTCCTTGTAACACCACTGCCTGAGCCATCTGTTAACTGCCAGAATCTTCTCACGGCTATGTTGTCCTCCTCTAGAGACCGGCAGAATCCTACTAAAGATTACCTGAGCCTCCAGGTCCTTGAGAGTCCTCCCCAGCAGGGCATAGTCTCCTTTGATATGTTCCAATGAGTTGTTCCATTGCTCCATATATATCAAGGATAACACCTTGGAGTCTCTTGCTTACAACATTTATTTCAAACAGTATGTCATGCCACAACACTAAGCCACACAGAAATCTAAAGTTATATATGTTTCTGGTGATTTTGTTTCCCTCTGCCATTGTTCTTCCATGAACAGTTCCTGTCATAGAATTATTCTCCATAATGACAACTACGGTGTCTTCTATCTTCCCAATTTTGTGTTTGATAGGCTTTATCTCTTCCACTTGACATTCCCATCATGTGGCACTCAGTGGTTTCAGTGTCAGAGAGGATGTTTCCAGATGTTGCTTCAAAATTTGCCACAGTTGAGTTGATGCAGAGAAAAATACATAGATGCTTTGAATTACGTTAAAAAAATTCAGCAGCTGCACTAGAAGTTGATGCTGCATCACTGATCACCAAGTTCAGTGAATGAGAACTGCATGGGACAAAAAAAGCTCAGGGGTTTAACTCTTGGATCCATGTCTGCACTCCTCTGTTCTTTCCTAGCATGTTGGAACCATTACTGTAGCCCTTACCTCTCATGTCAGCTACTGCAATTCCCATATCTTCCAGCTTTTTAAGAAGCACATTTGTCATATCAGTTCCTGTAGTATCATCAATGTCAATAAATCCTAGAAAATGCTCCCTGACAGTTATCATTGCAGGGACAATTTTTACTAGGTTTCGTTGTTGTTACAAAACAAATCATTAAAGTCATTTGTTCCATATGGCTGATGTCAGGTGTGCAGTTCTGAATAACAGACTAATATCTTGCTGACTTCAGATCTGCCACAATCTTCTGTTTGACTATTGCTGCCAGTAACTGTATGATCTTATTTTGAATTGTTTTTCCAAGGAGGTGGTGTGTGCAGATTTCATGAGCGGTGACTGTTCCTATATGCCCCTGGAGTACAGAATCAACCTCCGCCATCGGCTCCACAATTTTAAGGCAGTTTCCAATGTTTGGCACATACAGCTGATCTGAAGTGCTGTGCACTGCTAAGTTTTTGGTACCAAGCATTCTTACAGTAGCAATGAACCTTTTCAGAACATTTTGCCGGTAAACAGACTCTGATGCATTCTTCTCTTGATGCTGATCATTTGTGGTGACCTTTAACCTTAGTCTCATCTCAAGCTCTTTCCACCTATGGAATGCTTTCTGGCGATTTGGTGTTGGATTTCTAGCCAGATTTTTCCAGCTCTTTGTTCCTATAGAACCCAGCGCTGCTGGAACATTAGACTGGAAGTGTTTGCAACAAAAACAATACGCAGTATTCTGGGTTCCTGAGTACATAAAGTGTGGCCTCTCCACTTTGTCACCATTGGGGATTTCACTCCAGTAATGTGCTGGATGGAAACTTCTGTTTTTCATTGCCTTTGGGGAACATGAAGTTTCTCACTTGCTGTGGCTCGTGCAGTACAAGAAAGTCCCACAGGCTACTGCTCAAGTGGGTCCACAGTCCTGGATCATCTAGACTTAAGGAACTAAACTCAGCAGCAGCTGTTTCTTGTGCTTCCACCATACTCTTCTCTGACCTACATTTTTCTTCAGGAATGTGCATGGTTACAGTCACTTGAGATGGAGATATGGGGGCTGGCAGGTCACTTGCACTCTGACTAACTGGAAGTTCAGGCACCTTCTCGCCACTCACATCCTCACTGGGGCTGGAAGGCTCACCGTGAATATTTGTGTCTATGTATCTTAAGAGAGCTTCCCGCTTAGATGGAAAAGTTTCCTTTGCTTTCTTCTTCTGCATGCCCCAGAGGGGGTTTTCTTCTTTCACTCATTACTACTGCTCTGTGCCAGCTATAATGGCTCTTAACACTCAATTGAAGGGGAGAAATAAATAAGCAGGCTGGTAGCAGGGCCTGAGTAAGGGAAAATATCAGCATCTTAAGGGCCTAACTGGCTTCTATTACTTCAGTTGACTGCCTGTTCTAAAGTGGGTTCAGGGAAGCAGAAGGAAACAGGAAGTTCCCTGAGAAGCTGGCATTAGTGGCTGTGTTCACACAGCTTCCTTATTCTGAAACAATGGAGGTTGTTTCGAAATCAGGTTTCGGCTGTTCACACGACGCACGGTTGTTTCGAAACAAGTTAAACCTAGTCTGTGGGCGAAACAACGTTGTTTCACAATGGTTGTTTTGAAACAATGCCGTGCGAACGTGTCGTTTCAAAACAACGGTGGTTTCGAAACGACTTGTTTTGAAACAACCATCGTCTGAACATGTTTCGAAACGACGGTGAGCCGTTTCGAAATAACTGTTGTCCAGAACTGCTATTTCAATTCCGGCTTTTCTCCTTATTTCAAAGTGACTTTTTTGCTAATTTGAAATAAGTCACTTTGAAATAAGGCGTTATTTCAATACAAGCATGGGAATAGATTGCTTAAGGTTGTTATGGAATCTCTTATCACTGGAAATTTTTAAGAGAAGGTTAGACAAACACCTGTCAGGGATGATCTAGTCTAGATAATATTAGTCCTGCCTTATGTGCATGAGACTAGAATAGATGCTTGCTCACTCTGTTGATGATACGTTAATAGGCATACTTAGGCAAATGGCTTATAAATCAAAGCTTCAAAGAGAAATGGCAGAATTGGAATTCATATGCAGATTTAACAACGCAGCCTTTGGGCTAAATAGAGATCTTGGGTTCTTTTCTTATTATAACAGGTAATTTTACCTCACCTTCATGTAATATGCTGTTCTCCACAGTTTGAATCTGAACAGCTGCTCTGATTAGCTGTAACAATTTGACCTGAGCCTATTACTTACACTTTCCTGCATTTATTTGCATTCCATTCTGTAAGTTCTCTATCTCCAAGTGCCTGAAAAAGTGAGATTTTCTCCCACAAAAGATCATGTGATAAATAAGTCTGTTAGTCTTTAAAAGTGCCACAAGACTCCTTTTTCAATCAGGGCTCCTGTGTCTTATGTGCTCTCCATGGCTCCCCTACTGGTGTGCAGCAGCATGAAGAAAATTGTCTGATTTTAATACAGGACAAAACCTAGTCCAGGGAGAGGGAAAAGACTATACTGGGGCAGAGAGCCTCCCTCTTGAGACTGGGATTGAAATGGGAGAAGAAAGAAACTGTAACTTGGACTTTGAGCCTAGGGGACTGGTACTGGTAAGGGAAGAAGACTGGGACCAGGAGCTAGGAATGGATGGTAGAGGAAAGGAGTCTGGTATTAGCTAGGAAAAGAAACTATGATTTAATTCACAGGGGAGAACATCACAGCTGTGGAGGGAAATGAGAAGTGGTGAGGGAAACTGGCAGCCAGTAGGGGAGTAAAGCACATTGTAAAACGTAATTTCAACAGCTATGTCTACACTTGCATTTTAGCTCGAACTAATGAGGATTAATTCAAACTAAATTAATGCATGGCCACACTGGCTTTCATTACTTTCAACTAGGGAAGTCCTTAATTCAAAGTAATGAATGCTTACTTTGAAGTTGTAAAACTTGCCTTTACTTCAGAGTAATGGTTACTTGGAACTTATTAGTTTGAATTAACCGGATGGAGCCATATTAATTCAAACTAAACATTAATTTGAATTAAACACAGTTAGCCTTTCTTCCTTGCAGGGTGTGTGGCAGCAGGAAGGAAGTGCCTGCTCTAGACACTATCCCTTCCCCCCTTCACAGGCACACCCTGACCAGACAGCCTGGTGACTGCAGCCTGGGCAAGCATGGCAGAGGCCAGCAGTGTCAGCCAGGGCCGGCGTAGGGCTCCTGTATGGAACCATGGGTCCTTGGCCTCCTCTCCATATGGGGTACTGAGGAGATCCTCTCCTGGTTGCAGGCTAGCCATCACAACCAGAAGATATACACAGATATCACAGAGGTTCTGTCCGCAAAGGGGCACCAACGCATGACAGAGCAAGTGCATATCAAAATAAAGACCTTGTGCCAAGACTATGCCAGGGTCTGGGAGGTGAGGTGGTGCCAGGGGGCAGCTATCTTGAGGAGCTCCATGTCTTCTTGGGCTGGAAGCCCACTGGTGTCCCAGTCAGGAGCATCAACTCCATGGAGCCCTCCTCTGTGGCCAACCCCCAGGAGGGGGACTCTGTGGAGGAAGATGTCCTCCTGGACTTAGGAGACACCAGCTGCCTGGAGGGCATGGCACCACCCCCTCCCCCCCAGTTGCTAGCCTGGAGCTTTTCCCCACCACTAAGAAGGAACCAGCCACCCTGGAGGAGGGGGAGCAGGAGAGAGAGGAGGCCTCCCCCACAGAGGAGGACCCTAGAGAGGGGATGTTGTGCCGGACATCAGCAGCACTTGGTGGTGAGTGCTTCCTCTGTCCCTCCATGCGGGCAGGGCTGGGTCTGCCAGTGGCACAGGCAGTGATGGGGGACATGGTCTGGGGATGGGCAGGGTCCCGGGGATGGGGGGGTGGAAGCTCTCCCATGGGGCAGAGGGGATGGGGAGTGTGTGGCAGGAGGGACCCAGACCTAAGTGGGGCAGGGGCAGTCAGCAGAGGGGGTGGGGAAAACCAGAGGTGGCAGCATCGAGGGCTGACAGCATGCAGTCCATACTGCTGACACATGGTCTCAGGAGACGCCCTGGGCAGAGGGCAGGGCTGACTGCCACTCGCTACTATGCGCACCGCACCTGACCTGGGCAGCATGGCACAGCCGCATGTGCCTTGGGGGCCCTGTTCCACAGGACACAGATCAGGAAGCAGGGGAACAGTCAAGGCACAGCTGCTTGCTGCTGTCAGGTTGCACACAGCACTAGGAAGCCAGCTGGATGTCACTAACCCTGTTCTCTGCTTTCCTCCAAGCTCGCACAGCCACCTGATGCCCCACTCCAGGGAGCCCATCACCGAACACCTGGCAGAGGAGGAGGGCCTTCTAAACCTGGGACAAGCTCCTGCAGGACCTCATCCACCTGGGCCAGGGGGCCGAAGAGGGCGTGTAGGCCTGGAAGGAGCAGGTGTTGGCGCACCAGGCAGCCGCTTTATGCCTGCTGCAGTGGTTTGTCGATTTGGACGAGCGGCAGACCTTCACCCTGGAGCAGCAGAGCCATGCAGTCATTGCCATAAGCTTGGCCTTCCAGGGCATGGTGGCCAGTATGCACCAGCTGGCTGACCACTTTGCCTGCCCCTCCTGCATCCAAGGGGGCTACACCAGGGACCCCAGTGTCCCTCGCTGCCAGCATCCCCGGACCTTTGGTGGGTGTTGGGAAGGCTAGAGAATGCCTCCCCAAAGGCACTGGCACTGCCCCTCCCACCATGACCTTCCTGCCCACCCAAGTCTCCCATTCTCCCCCAGTTCCCCATTGCTCCCCAAGTCCCAAACCCCCTTCCTGTCCTAACCCCCCTTTTCTTGTAAATAAACCCTGTTAAACCAATCTCTTTTGTCTTGTTCCTTTTATTGTTTTGGGGGTGGTGAGGGCGTGGGTGCATGTGGGTGGGGGGCAGGCATGGGTGGAGTGGAGGATGGTGAAGGTGCCTCATGGCAGGCCAGGCTCTCAATGTTCCCTTACAATGAAAAGGTCCTTCAGCGCCTCCCAGCTGGTGTGTACTCTTTGCTGGGCCCATTCTGGCTGGTGCGTGGTCTTGAGCTGTTCAAAACACTGGTGAGTCATTCAGCTTCTGCCTCCCAGATGTGGGGGACCCTCTCCCCCTGCAGTTAGCAGAGATTGTGCTGGGTGACGCAGACACTAATGACCTCAGCAGTGGTTTGCTCTGTGAGGTGTAGGCATGTCAGGAGAGACCTCCAGTGGGCTTTGAGCCACCCAAAGAGTGCTTGACAACCTGGCGGCACCTATTGAGCTTCCTAGTAAACAGGTCCCTGCTGGTGTCCAGGTAGCCCGTGTATGGCTTCATAAGCCATGGGTGCAATGGGTAGGCAGCATCTCCAATTATGAGGACAGGCCCCTGCATGTTCCCAAGGGTGAAGTTGTGTGTGCGGGAGAAGGTGCCTGCCTGCATGTGTCTGTAGAGGTTGGAGTTCCTCAGTATGTGGGCATCATGTGCCCTCCCTGGCCAGCTGACATACAGGTTGGTGAATATGCCCCAGTGGTCTTTGAGGGCCTGCAGGAGCATGGGGCAGCCCTTCCAGTTACGGTACTCTGTGGCCCAGTCTTCCAGGGCTTAGACGGGGATGTGCATCATGTCCAAAATGCTGAAGCAGTTGGGGAATTCGAGGGTGGCAAGGCCATTGAAGGTGTCCTGCAGGCTCCCTAGGGTGATGAGGCAGGCTAGCAGGACCTGACTGATAGCCCTGCTGAGCTGCAGGAGGGAGGTACCTACGGTGGCCTTCCCAATGCTGAAGTTAGGGGTTAGGGAGGGGAAAGGGCTAAGTAAGTGACAAATGGTGTTGTTGGGGGGTCCTGTACCAGCCAGAGAACTAAGCAAAGGGTGGGGAGCCCTCTGGCCAGGTGGGCTGGGGGTTAGGGGAAGGTCAGGGAATATGGAAAAAAGGGGGTGCCTGGGAGGCTCAAAGTCTCTGCTGCTGCAAAAATCTCAGTCACTAGGGCACCAAGCTGTAGTCCTAGCTGAGGAGGCCAAACAGATGGTAGGTGAGGGGTGGCAGAGGGGTGGCCACAGTGGTGGTGCTGGTAGTGGTCAATGTTCCCTCTAAGATCCCCTGGTAACCCGCCAGACTGTGCAACCCCTCCCCACAATCCTACCCTGCCCCTGGAGCAGCATAGCCCAGCCACAGCTCCTGGGGCCAAAGAAGCACTAATGAAGCATGCTCAGACATTCTGGGCATGCTCCGTTAGAGCGCCTCTGGGCAGGAGTTTTAATAACTCCCCTTTCCAGAGGAGCTCTGAGCTGGGACTCTGGCCTTCCCTGCACTGGGCAGCCCACGCAACTTAGAGGGGACATTGGTAATGATGATGGTGGGGGGCAGATGGAAGGGGAAAGGCTCTATTCTGCTCCCCTTCTGCCTGCAGGCAGCAACAAGAGTTTCCCCACCACTAAAAAGGCAAGTCCCTCAATCCAAAAAAGCCACCCCTCCACAGCTCTAAAGCCCCCAGCAGTCACAAACACAACAGTCAAAGATCTTGTGAAAGGCCTCCTCGCTGGTGGAATGTGGGCAAAGCAGCAGGCTCCAGCTGGTGGTAGTGATGGTGGTGATGGCAGCAGCAGCAGCAGAGACTGGCTAGCTGGAAGGATCCACTTCTCCTCCAGGGGTGGTGGTGTTGATGATGGTGGTGGTGGTGGAGTGAGGTCTTCTGGCCCCCCTCCCCACAGAGCAGGAGGGTGGGAGGAAGACTGGCTAGCAGGAAAGGACTCCCAGAAACAGGGCAGTGGTGGTGATGGTGGCAGGAGCAGTCCCAGCAGAGGCAGTGGCAGCAGCAGTCCCAGCACTGGCTTCCTCTTTTATAGGAGGGACGTCCTATTGAAGAGGACAGAGTGGTGGGTGGGTGCAAGCCACTTCTAAAACCCCTCTCTCAGCCTAAGGGGAGGTGGCACTGAACTGCTCTTTAAATGAGTATGGGGGACAACTAATGAATAACAGGAACAGGTGTGAGGGTGAAAGGTTCAAAACAATGGATTCAGAAGGGGACAATGAACAGAGAACCCTGGACAGTGCCCACTGCTCCTGGAAGGTGTTGAGGGAGCCAGTGGACGCTGCCAAGGGGAACTCTGATGAGAGATATGCACAAATGAGGGACCGGAAATAGGCTCAACAATCACAGGCCCCTCCCTCAGCCAACCTCCATTCCCTGGTCTTATAGATGGCTACTTTTGCATAAGCCAGGAGGAGATTGATGAGGAGGTCCCATGACTTTGTGGGTCCACAGATAGGGAGTGCATAAATAAATAAGTGAGGTCAAAAGTGGAGCCAGAACAAGAGGTTCTGGAGGAGCCGGAAAAGGGGCTGCAACCTGGTGCCCTCAAGGTATATGTGCATCAGGGTCTCCCTCACACAACAATAGGGGCAGGTGTCAGGGCAAGGTGTTAACTGTACCAGCTACACACCCATGCTCACAGCTCCATGCAGGAGCTGCCAACTGATGTCCCTGGCAGGCTGTGGGGTGAGGGTGGCATACAGTCTGGCACACTGCGGGTCCTTGCCCTCCGCAGGTGGAACGAGGTCCCGCCATTTTATATCGGGGTGGAATGTGAGGGCGAGGAAATGGATGGTATGCAGCACGAGTGTGTACAGATATTTATGGGGTACAGTTCAGAAACAGGTTGGCTGCAAATCCAGAAGCTAGCTTGGAGCATGGGGTGGGAGCAGCTGGGGGCCTCATGGGGCCAGGGCCTGATCAAAAGCTCGAGAGTGCCAGGACTGAGAGTGGGGTGGGGCACTTTCTTGCAGGACCCACTCAAGGTAAGCTCAAGCAGCTGGAGGCAGGGCTGCCTTCACCTCCTGGAGTAGGCATCAGGGGGTTCCAGGAGTGGAGAGCCCCATACATCAAGCCAACGCATAGGGATCCACCCAGTCCCCGTGGGCATAGTTCAGGAGCTCTGCGACCCTGGTGATGCCTGCAGCCTCTGCCTCACTGAGGGGGCCTCCACCACCTGCACACCGAGATGGAGGTTGTGTAACAGGGGCTCTGAGAGGAGATCCTCCCCTTTGGTGGGTACAGCCGAACTGGAAGCTGCAATAAACCTCCAGGTTCGGAGGAGTTCCTGGTAGAAGGCTGGTCACTTGGAGAGGTCTCATGGACCACCTCTCAGGTCGAGATAAAACAGCTGCCGGTCATGTTGGAGCCCTCAGTAGCAGCAGAGGAAGGTGTGTGCCAAGTGGCTCCACGCCGGACTACCTGCACCATAAAGGAGTCTCTGCAGGGCCTGGAGGCAGAAGGCGTGGACCTGGCTGTAAATACAGCACAGGCCCTGCCATCTTTCCTCCAAGGGAAGGCTCAGGATTCCTGCAGAGACCCAGTAGAGTCCTGGCCAAAAGAACTCCAGAATTGTCCTCTGGAGATTGGCCAGGAACCTCAGAGCTGGGACCAGGGTGTTGAGCCAGTGCCAAAGCATGGACAGGACAAGCTGATTGATGACCAGTGCCTGTCCCTGAAGGGAGAGGCACTGCAGCAGTCCCGTCCACCTCCGCAGCTGGTCAGGGACCCTGTCCTCTAACTCATAGCAGTTCTCATCCAGGGAGGGATGGGTGGCAGAAAGGTAAATGCCCAGATAGAGCAGCAGAACCACACTCCACTGGATGGACTGAAGTTCAGGTAGGAGGGAGCTCTCCGGCTACCTGCCTGCTACCATCGAGCCAGAGCTCTTGACCCAGTTGAGCCAGATGGAGGAGGCTGCCAAGTAGATGGCCAGGCAAGCCTCCAACTGCACCAGGTTGCCTGGGTCCTGGACCACGAGGAGCATGTCATCAGCGTACGCTGACAAGACCAGCCTCAGCTCCGGCTCACAGAGCACCAACCCCATCAACCTCTGACGGAGGAGACAGAGGAAGGGTTCTATGACCAGAGGGTACAGCTGGCCTGACAGTGGACAGCCTTGATGCACTCCTCGACTGAAGCTGACCGGTTTGGTCAGGGTCCAGTTGAGCTTGACCAGACATTCCGGAAAGGTGTACAGCACCCAGAGAAACCTCGCAAAGCAGGGCCTGAAGCCAAACACCCACAGGGTGCCCAGGAGATACCCGTGGTCCATTCCGTTGAATGTCTTCTCCTGGTTCAGGGCCAGGAGGGCAAGCAACAGACTGTCCCTACACCCGAGCTCCAAGAGATCCCAGATCAAACTGAGATTGTTAAAGATGGAGCAACCCAGGATGGTATACGTTTGGTTGGGATGGATCACTTCCTGAAGCACGGACTCCAGGCTCAGCGAGATGGCCTTGGCTACTATTTTGTAGTCTGTGCTGAGAAGCAAGACAGGACACCAATTTTGGAGATCGCAGAGGTCCCCCTTCTTGGGCAGCAGGGCCAGCACTGCCTGCCGACAAGAAAGGGGGAATGCTCTGCTCACCTTGGACTTGGCCCAGATAATGGCGAGATCTGGGCTGAGGATGTCCCAGAATGTGCAGTAGAACTACATGGTCAGCCTGTCCATGCCTGGGGATTTGTTGGTGGGCAGGAGACACAGGGCTTCCGAGAACTTGGCCAGAGTGAGAGGCAGCTCTAGCTGTTCCTGGTCGCCCTTGCTGACTGTGGGAAGTTCATTCCAGCCCACCTTGCAGGCATTGGCTTTGATCAGATCCGGGGAGAAATGACTGGCATAGAAGGCCCTGACCCTTCCACATATCTCCTCCAGATCCATGAGGGGGGTGCTGTCCTCCGCGAAGAGGCAGGTGATGTGCTTTTTGGCCCCCCTCCATTTCTCCAGGAAACTGGAGGAAGAAGAATTGGGAGCTGCAATCCATCTCCCAAAGGAGACCAATGTGGGATCGAATGAAGGCACCCCAGGCCTGAAGGTCCTCAAGGGGCCAGAGCTCCTCCTGGTGTGCCTTGCAGCGGGATGCATCCTCAGGGCTGGCAGCCAGATGCCTCCGCAGCTCTAAGACCTCCTGTTCCAGCTGATCTATCTCCACATCCTCCATTGGCTGGCCCCCCAACTGTAGTCACAGCAGAAGAGCCTGGCACGCACTTTCCCCATGTCCCACTAATGCCGTGCCAAGTGAAAGGTGGCCCTCTGCTGCTGCCAGAACTCCCAGAAGGATGCCACAAAGCCCACGTCCTCCAGCAGGCTATTATTAAAATGCCTGTAGGCCAGCCCCAGGCTCTCCACCAAGAGACAGGCCATCAAGGTCACCAAACAGTGATCTGAGAAAGGGGCCAGCCAAACACTGGAGGAGTGGGCCTTTGTGAGATGACGTTGGGACAGATAGATACAGTCCAACCGGGAGTGGCACAACTGATGGTCCCCCATCTGAATACAGGTGAAGGTCACCTCATCATCTGGGTGGTGGTTGCGCCAAACGTCCACCAGGGAGTGATGGTCTCTTATCTCTCTCAGGATGTCCGTGGTGGCTAGGCACTGCTTGATCCCTGTGCGGTCCTGTTCCTCGAGGGTAGTGTTAAAATCCCCACCCAGGACCAGGCACTCTTGAGGATCCACGGTGCCAAGGAAGGCAGCTGCCTGCTGAAGAAAGTACACCCGCTCCAGGCCTGATGTCGAGGCATAGACGTTGACCAGATTCAATGCCATCCCCTCCATACAGACCCAGAGATGCAGCAGGCAGCCTGGTATGACCTTGGCGACCCCCAGCACCTCAGGCTGTAGGTTGGGGGAGAACAGGGTAGCCACTCTGCCTCAAAAGGCTGAGAGATAGCTTAAGTACACCCTGTTCCCCCACTCCAGCAGCTGGCTGGCCTCAGTGGCTGAATCTGTATGGGTAAAACACTGAGTACTCCCCCTCCCGAAGGAAAGAGAGCATCTTGGTCCTTGGAGACCCATCCTACAGCCCCAGGCATTTAAGGTAGCAAAGATGATAGGGACCATGAGGAGGGCTGGCGGGGCGGGGATCCTCAGAGGTCACAGGAGTGCCAGCAGCCTCCATCAAGCCACGCAGAAGTCGTGACTGACCCTGAAGGTCATGAGGGAGTCATGGAAGCTATGGGCTCTCTGGTAGGCTGCAGTATCCCGCTTCCCATTCCCTTTGCCCTCCTTCAGTATGGCCCTCACAGCCTGGAGGATGAGATGGAAATTGCCCCAGCGGTGCAGGGTGAGCTGCACCTGGCTCCTGGCCCCATGACTGTCAGCCAGGAACACAAGCAGCTCCTCTCACAGTCCTGGGGGTCCAGGGCTGAAGGCTCCTGGCCTGCCTCCAGTCAGGTCCTCATATTGGCCCCACAGCCAGTCAGGATGAAAAGACAGGTCACAGAGCCCCATCGCAGTGTCGATGTCATGGGCGCTGCATCACCCAACTAAACTCCCGGCACAAGGAAGGGTGGCAGTGGAGGGAAACCAGCAGTCCCAGTGACAGAGGGAACTATGAATACTGCCCCCTGGAAATTGGTGGATGGAAAGGGCAAAGACATGATCCCAGGGGCAGCAGCAATAGGGGCTGGGGCTGGGGAAGGACTTGGGGTAACATCTAAGGGGAGGATTAGGATGGGGTCAGGAGCAACATTGGTGAAAGCAGGGAGAGTGGTGGGAGCTGGGACAGGGGCCCCAGCAGTCGAACCACTGGGGCATGGCTCCCCTTGACCGGGCATGGAATTTTCTAAAAAGGAATCAGGGATGGGATCCGTGCTGATGCTGGGCATGGGAATTGAACTTGACTGGTTTTCCACGTCAGTGTCAGACACAGGGGAAAACACAACTGACGGATGGGGCAGCTGTCCCACTGGGGACAGCATCCCTGGGCTCAGTTGCCCAGGGCTGGCCATGGTCTTGAAAGGCTCAGCAGCCACAGAAGGAATGCCCACAGCAGCCGGGCAGGTGGAGCAACCCAGGGGCATCCTCGGGATGAGAGTAGGGACAGCAGACAGAGGTTGGGCCTAGGACTGGTTCTGGGGCAAGGGGGGGAGTGGGGAAAGATTATCACTGACCAGATTGAGGCCTGCTGGAAGAGAGTCATCTTCTCTTGGGCCTACCATGGTCAGACCCAGGGCCTCAATCTCTGCAAAGATGGAGCCTAAGTCCCACCTTGCCCCATTTGATGGTGGTGAAGCATTTTCAGGGGGGACAAGGGCGACACGTTCCGCAACCTCTCCAGAAAGGGAATCAACAGGGGCCTCCTATAAGGGGGCAGTGCAGCACCCCTCTTCTAAAGCACCCATCCCCTTGGCTGGAGCCTCCCACTGGACCTGAACAGGGGGCACAGCAGAAGGCTCAGCATTCGCACTGGTGTTGGTGTTATTAGCCCCCTGGGGTGTCCTCCACATCTGATGTGCCAGGGAGGGTCTGAGCCTTCTTATGCTTGCTGTGCTTCCCCTGGAGGCGAACCCGGTTCTCTAAGATGGCATCAGAGGGCTGGCCAACAGAAGCTGGATAGGCGGCAAAGGTGAGGGCTCTTGGGGAGATAGGAACAGGGGAGGGGCAATAAGGGGATGCCCTCTCCCATATCTGGGGCCACCATGGCCATTGCCCTCTCGTCTCTGGGCCCCATCCTGGATGGTTCAGTGGGAGTGGCAATGGGCCCAGCCACTCATCTGGGCATGGTGGAGCAGCTGTCCCCACGTCTTGAAAGGCAGTGTTAGTCGTACCCTTTGAAGGAGGAGGAGGGGCAGCTTTGGAGACCTGGTAGTTTGGGTCACCGGCGGTGTTCTGGCCAGTGCTCATTGCAGCCTTGGGGAGCCCAGTTGCTCCCTCTTCATGCTGGGCCAGGGGACAGTCCCTCTGGATGTGCCCCGTGGCCCTACAGAGGAAGCACCAAGCCTCCACTGAGGCATAGAAAATTTTATAATGGGCCCCTTGATGGGGCACTAGGAAGGACCCCTCTAAGGCCACCCCATCACACGCTCCCACTGAGTTCCACCTGCTGGTTGAAGGAGAGGACATGACGGAGGGCGGTTCCTTACAGCCCAGTGGGAGAGGGCTGATGCCAGAAATTGGCTTCCTCAGGGTGGAGATGAAGAGGAGAGCTGAGTTGGGGAGGAAGGGCGGGACAGGGGTCATCATCACCCATATGCCCACGTCCTCCAAAGTCTCCACAGGGATGTAGACGCTTCCCACTGCCAGGCCCTTTGTGACAGCCTCCTGCATGGCAGTCTCTGATGCCAGGAAGAAGATGACCTTCCTGAACATCTTGGGGGCCGCCACGATGGCTGTGGGCCCCATCACCCTCACCATCATCTGCATGTAGGTTGCCATGTGGGGCATGGTGGCCACCAGGAGGCAATGGACACTGTGCCTTTTGGTCAAGGTGGGAAAGGGACCCTGGCCCCTGAGATGGTATTTGAGGAGGTGGCACGGGCAGATGATACGGCTGTGGGTGGAGGGGTGGCAGCTGCCTGGGTGTATGATCTGGGGGCAGAGGAACCCCCAGAACTGGTGGAGGGAATGGCAGGGGAAAAAGGGGCCGCCGCTGCTGGTGGGGCCACAGGAGCAGCAGGGTCTTTACTCGCCTTTTCCCCCTTGCTCTTTTTACTGGCTGAGGAAGTTATGGCAGCAGTGGTGAAGGCCCCTCCCATGCTCACTGCTGCAGGTGCCCTGGTGGGGGCGCCAGAGGTGATAAGAGCGGCAGCAGTGGTCAAGGTGGCAGCTGCAGAGATGGACGGGGAAGCAGGCTGAGGGGAAGGGGCCAGAAGTCCTGGGGAGGTATCCGTGTTTAGGGGGATGGATAGTGTATGGGACCTGGGATTGGCAGGGACAAAGAAGGAGCTAAGGGGAAACCACTCCTCCCACTCGACTGTGGCAGGGGAGGAGGGTATAACAGTTGGGGGAATGAGGAAGGGAAACGTAGGTTGGCAGACCACTCCTCGCTGCTAGGCTGCAGGCAAGGGAGGAGGGAGCCAAGAGAAGAGGGATGGGGGCAGGAAGGGGCTGGCTCGTCCAGCTGCACCGGGTGGGGTGGGATCACTATAACATCGGGGGAGTGCAGTGGAGGGAGAGGTAAGTGAAAATAGGGAACTTGATCGCTGGTTGGGGCTGACAGACTGGGTGCACTGGGGGGACGAGATCAGCCAAGGAAGGGATAGTTAAGTGAGGAATGGCGTGGGAGAGTGAGACTAACTGGAACTAAGCATGGGATGGGGCAGGGCTGGGCAGGGAGCAATAGAGGCTAAAGGGTGGGGGTGGGGCAGACAAACTAAAGAGAATACTTTGGGTTTGGGGTGAGGCAGGAAAACTAAATCAACCTCTGAAGGGACAAAGAGGAAGGGCTGGCAAGGGGAGAGGGCTATGGAAGTGACAAATGGTGGTGGTGGTGGTGGGGGTCCTGTACCACCCAGAGAGCTAAGCAGAGGGTAGGGAGCCCTCTGGCCAAGTGGGCTGGGGGATGAGGAAAGGTCAGGTGCTATGGGAAAAAAAGGAGGGTGCCTGGGAGGCTAAAAGTCTCTGCTGCTGCAAAATCTCAGTCACTAGAGATCCGAGCTGTAGTCCTAGTTGAGGACACCAAACAGATGGTAGCTGGTGGGTGGTGGAGTGATGGCAGCAGTGGCAGTGCTGGTAGTAATGGTGGTGGGGGCAGATGGCAGGGGGAGGGCTCTGCACCACTCCCCTTCTGCCCACAGGCAGTGACAGCATGAACTTCCCCACCACCAAAGAGCAAATCTCTCAGTCCCAAAAAGCCACCCCTCCACAGCTCTAAAGGTGATCCCAAGTACTCCTTCATCAGTCACAAACACAACAGTCACAGTTCTTGTGGATGGCCTCTTCACTGGTGGAATGTAGACAAAGCAGCAGGCTCCAGATGGTAGTGGTGGTGGTGTTGATGATAGCAGCAGCAGCAGCAGTAGCAGCCGAAGAGACTGGCTAGCTGGAAGGGTCCTCTGCTCCGTCAGGGGTGTTTGTGGCAGTGGTGGTGGAGTGAGGTCTTCTGCTTCCCACCTCCCAACAGGACATGGTGGTGGGAGGGAGACTGGCCAGCAGGAAAAGCCTCCCAGGAACAGGGCAGTGTTGGTGGTGGCAGGAGCACTCCCAGTAACAGTAGCAGTCCCAGCAGTGGTTTCCTCCTCTATAGGAGGGGCATGGAGGACTGGGAGAACAGCCCCAGGCTCAGCAAAGCCCAGTTTCTTTGGTGAGCAGGGTGGGGTTGCTCTAAGCCAATTAAGGCACCTGACTTTAATTAAGAGTCTGGAGTCAGTTGGAGCACCTGACTTCAATTGAGAGGTAGAAGATAAAAAGCCTCTGTTGCAGCTAGTCAGAGGAGGGAGTTTGATGTGGTGTTTGGACAGGGCCATAACTATGGTGGGGCTGATGGAAGTGGCTCAATAAAGCCGTGCTATTAAGGGGGCAGCTTTGTGGTGCTGGCTCTGAGCGCTGCTATTGGGAAGTGGCATGTTCCAATTGGAATGCACCCCCAGCGGCAAAACGCCACATTATGGCTCTGTGTTTGGACGAGGAGGATCTAGGAGTGGAGTGTGTAAATGGAGGAGAGCAGAACAGAATGAAGGATTGCTCAGCTGGATGAAGCTGACTTGTAGCTGTTGCTACCAGCACCTGGGATAAAGAGGTAGCCATAACAAGATCCAACAGAAGGGCATTAGGGCCCCAGACCCAGCAGCCTGCAGGCTAGAGAGCCAAACCCCAGGGCAGGTGGGCCTGGAGAAACTATAACTTTGAAGGTTTGGAGGTGGGAAAACTGGGCTCCAGCCGGTTGCCAAGAGCTGACGTGCAGGACCCACAGTGACTTGGTTTCCCCAGTTTGTCACAAGTGGTGTAAGGGGAGGGATTTATTTGCACATCAGCCGGAAGAGATTTCTCCCACCACCCATGTCTTGGAGGACCTAGTGAAGGCCCTAGTAGAGGTGACAGTGGCCCAACAAGAGGCCATGTAAGCTGAAGCAGCCACCCAGCAGGAGTCCCTACAGCTGCAGCAGTAAATGGGTACCTTATCCAGCTGTTGATAAACCAAGCAGGGCAGGACAGGACTCTCCTGCAAGAAATGCTGGAGAAAATGGGTACCTTATCCACACAGACTCAGAACCCCGAAACCATGAGTAGCATCCACGTGCCAAGCTACCTGCAAAAGATGACGGCCGATGATGATGTGGAGACCTAATTGCTGACATTTAAAAAGGTAGCCACCTGGGATGGTTGGCCCCAGCACCAGTGGGCTAGTCTCCTCTCCCATTTCCTGGGAAGAGAAGCCCAGAAGGCCTATTACAATCTTCCATCTGAAGCTGCTGCAGATTATTGCCAGTTAAAGGCAGAGATTGTGGCCTGCTCTGGGGTGACTGCAAGAATACAGACACAGAGGTTCCACAATTGGCAATTCCAGGAAGGAAGGGCTCCAAGGTCGCATCTATTTGGTCTTACCCACCTTGCGCAGAAACAGTTACAACCTGAGGCCTGGCAACCTGAGGAGATCCTAGAAATCCTTGTCACTGATTGGTTTAAAAGGGGATTATGGCCCGACCTCCACATGTGGGTAAGCCAGAATGACCCCTCTTCATATGATGAGGTCACTGCACTGGTTGAGAGACACCTTCTGACTGGAGGTACTTCCTGAACACCCCTGCTCCAGAGGGACCCACTCCAAGCCAAGTGACCTCCCTTAGTCCAAGTGGTTCAGAAGACAGGAAGTCCGGGGAAGGGAAAATGGAGAACAAGAGAAACAGCGGACCAGCCCGAGGTCTCCTCAAGACAAGATAACCTGGACAGAAAGAACAGGGTCAGGCCCCCCAGTCCAAAGGATAGGGGCATGCCTAGAATTCCTCTTAGATGTTACACCTGTGGAGAGTGGGAACATATAGCGCTCAGTTCCCCAATGCAGAAGAACCCATGCAGTGTAACCCAGAAAACGGGGTGAAGTATTGTAGCCTGCTCAACCTGGTGGGTATTGCTGTAACCACCCATAAATATACAAGGCCCGTGAAGCTGAATGGGATTGAGACTTTGACTCTGGTAGATTCTGGAAGAGCTATTACACTTGTTTCAGGGAGGCTAATAAAGCATAGCCAGTTGGCTCAAGCCAAATGCAGTGGACATCCAACTATTATCCGACCATTCAGAGTGAGCATCGAGATGCCAGATGGAGTCACAAGGGTGACAGGAGGAGTGATCCATAAACTCCCCTACTCTGTGCTCATAGGGAGAGATTTTCCATGGTTTGAAATCTTGCAACCCCCGAGGGAACAGGGGAAGAGAACCTCAAGACCTCTGAACTAGCCCTTATGGTTAGCCACCCTACAGCATTCTCAGAGTTTGCCCAAGAATTTTTCCCTACCCCTAGGAAGAGCAGAAAGATCAAGGCAGAGAAGAGGGCAGCTAAGCCTCTGGGGACTAGGATCCTGGTGCAGGCCCACAAGGCCACCCTGGAGGGCAGGTGAACCTGAACAACAGGCCATGAGTGCACCCCAACCACACGACGAACAGAGACAGACTGTGGCACAAACCAACTGAACTAAGGGAGGGAGAAGAACTAGGCCCTCTTGGGCTCGAATGGCTGAGTCCAACCCTCAGGAACTTTGGAAGACAGCAGGATGAGGACCCAAGCTATGATGATGCCTGGAAGGAGGTAGCAGAAATAAATGGGGTACAGGTGTAAGGAATAACCCAGGGACCAGGCCCATATTTCATGATGAAGGGAAATTTGCTGTACCATGTAGCGGAAATACAAGGAGAAGAGGTACTGCAATTTTTGGTGCCACAGAAACACCAAAGTGCTGTGCTGTGCCTTTCTCACAGCCACTTTTTGGGGGGCACTTAGGAGGAGAGAAAACCCTTGCAAGAATCCTCAGGCGGTCCTTCTGGCCTGGAGTGCATGAAGATGTTAGATGTTATTATGCTAGCTGCCCCGAGTGCCAGCTACATAGCCCCCATCCACACCTGAGTGCCCCACTAGTGCACTTACCTATTGTCGAGGTCCCCTTTGAGTGAATTGCTATGGATCTGGTAGGACCCTTAAAGAAGATGGCCCGAGGACACCAAATATATCCTTGTCATCTTTGATTATGCTACCTGATACCCAGAGGCCATTCCCCTGTAGAATACTACCTCAAATATCATAGCAAATGAACTAGTGAAGATTTTTGCCAGAGTGGGGCTTCCCAAGGAGACACTAACAGACCAAGGTACCCCATTTATGTCACAAATAACGAATGACTTATGTGCTCTGCTTCATGTACTGACTGTGCAGACATACATTTACCATCCTCAAACTGATGGATAGAGCCTTGCAAATCTGCGGGTATCCGGGTGTGGGTCCCATTGCTGTGGATCGACTCACAGATACAGCTTCTATTGTTACCTTATCACACTGCAATCCGTTGCTGAAGCTGCTGCACTGATCTGTGTCAGCAGCATGCAGGGGAACCAGGAAGCACTCTGGCCAATCCTAGATTATGATCTACCAGCCAATCAGAGTCTCAGGGACTTGGAGACTCACTGCTGGCCTTTGATTGGCTCATTCCCCTGCCCACTTCTTCCTTTTCTTGCTTCCAGTTGGCAAGCCATTGCTGGCAATCAGAGATTTCATAGGTGGGCTAAGAAATCTGATTGATAGTACAGCATGCAAATGACAAACAAGAAAGGAAAAAGTGGGTGGGACCCATATGGGGAATGAACCAATCAAAGTCTGAACAGTTGTATGTGAGCCTAAGCTCGGTTGCAGCTGCAGTTACAGATGCAGCTAAATCCTGGCATGCGGATTTCGTATCGGATTAATCTTATCACTGAGCAGATGTGGATTGAATGCGGGTCCACATTTTTGTATCCACGTAGGGCTCTACTGATGGCCTGGTAGAAAGATTTAATCAGACCCTCAAGGCCATGATAAGGAAGGTGATGAGCGAAGATGGAAAGGACTGAGACACTCTGCTACCATATCTCATGTTTGATATCCTGGAGGTTCCCACATCTCCACAGGGTTCTCTCCTTTTGAGCTATTGCATGGATGCCACCCAAGGGGCATTCTGCACATAGCAATCTGGGAGGAAGAGCCAGGGAAGAATATAGTCAGTCATGTATTACAAATGAGAGACCAAATAGCCTGCGTCACCCCTGTAATGCGGGAGCATCTAGAAAAAGCCCAGGAGTCTTGTATAACTGCCAAGCAACTATCCAACAGGTCCAGCAAGGGGACTGGGTGCTGATACTTGTGCCCACCAGTGAAAGTAAGCTGTTAGCCCAATGGCAAGGGCCCTATGAAGTAATCGAGCCAGTGGGAAAGACCAATTACAAGGTTCGACAACCAGGACACCATAAGCAGAAACAGATATATCACATAAACTTGTTGAAGACTTGAAAGGAGCAAGAGGCATGTGTGGCCCTTGCCCCAAAGGAACAAACCGCTGACCAACTAAGGATATCTCCTAAATCAGAGGCTGCCAAGTTGATTGACTGATACCAAGATGTATTTTCGACCAAGCCAGGCTGAACAACAGAAATATACCACCACATTATTATTGACCCAAGAGTCATGGTGACGATATGATCCAATAGAATCCTAGAAGCCAAGAAAAAAGTTATTAAGGCAGAGGTGAAAAAAATGTTAACATTGGGAGTCATAGAGGAGTCACATAGCTAGTGGTCTAGTCCAATCATGTTGGTGCTGAAACCGGATGGCCCAATGAGATTCTGTAATGACTTCTGCCATTTAAATGAGGTCTTAAAGTTTGACGCGTATCCCATACCCTGTACAGATGAGCTCGTGGACTGGTTGGGCAAGGCTTGATACTTGACCACCCTTGACTTAACAAAAGGATATTGGCAAATCCCTCTAGCCCAAGAAGCCAAGGAAAAAAACTGCATTTGCCACGCCAGAAGGTCTGTTCCCATACAAAGTCCTCCCTTTTGGATTACATGGAGCCCCGGCTACCTTCCAGCATATGATGGACAAACTGCTTTGACACCATTCCAGTTATGCTGCTGCATACTTAGATGATGTTGTCATTCATACGCCCGACTGGGAGACTCACTTAGAGAAAGTAGAAGTGGTGCTGAACACCCTGAGGCAAGCAAGCCTCACAGCAAATCCTAGCAAGTGTGCTGTAGGTTTAGCTGAGGCTAGATACCTTAGATATGTTGTAGGGAAGGGTGTTGTGAAGCCCCAACTGAACAAACTGGAAGCTATCCAAAACTGACCCAGACCTAATCAGAAAAAGCAGTTTGAGCATTTTTGGGTGTTGTGGGGTACTACGGAATTTTTATTTCCCATTTTGCCTCTAGAGCCAGCCCTCTGACAGAACTGGTAAAGCCCGAGGCCCAGACATGATATGGTAGACTGTTGCAGCTGAAGAAGCTTTTACAGATTTACAGACAGCCCTTTGCTAGGAGCCTGTACTCTTTGCCCCAGACTTCACAAAACAATTCATCCTACATATAGAGGTCTCTGAGGCAAAGTCAGGAGCAGTCCTCTCACAGGTGGTGGGAGAGGAGAAACACACAATAATGTACCTCAGCCAAAAGCTCCTCCCACAAGAACAGAGATATGCAGTGGTGGGAGGAGAATACCTGGCCATCAAGTGGGCCATGGAATCCCTCCAATATTACCTGCTAGGACGGCACTTTACACTGGTGACTAATCATCCTCCTTTGCAGTGGATGCAAAGAAACAAAGAAAAGAATGCACGAGTAACCAGGTGGTTTTTGTCCCTCCAACCTTTCTGGTTCACCATACACCACTGGGCTTGAAGCCACCATGGCAACACAGATGGATAGTCTCAAATGCACTGAATGACTTCCCAAGTTGCCCAACCCCTTGGGATTGTGAGGGGATGGGGATATGTCAAGCCTGATGGCTACAAGAGAGTAGTGGAGAGCAGACATATCAGACTGAGGCTCAGCAAGGCCCTGGGTGTCCTGGGTGAGCAGGGCAGGGCTGCTCTAAGTCATTTAAGGCACCTGTCTCCAGTTAAGGAGTCTGGAGTCAGTTGGAGCACCTCACTTCAGTTAAGGGGTAGAAGATAAAAAGCCTCTGTTGCAGCTAGTCAGAGAAGAGAGTTTGGTGTGGAATTTGGAGGAGGAGGATCTAGAAGTGGAGTACATATTTGTAGCAGAGTAGAACAGAGTGAAGGATTGCTGAACTGGATGAAGCTGACTAGTAGTTGTTGCTACCAGCACCTGTGATATATACCTAGCCAGGATAAGCTCATCCAGAAGGGCCTTAGGGCCCCAGGCCCAGCAGTCTGCAGGCTGGAGAGCCCAACCCCAAGGCAGGAGGGACTGGGAAAATATAACTTTGAAGGTTTGGAGGTGGGAAAGCAGGGCTCCAGGTGGCTGCCAAGACCTGAAGTGCAGGACACACAATGACTGGGTTTCCCCAGTGTGTCACATCGGAAATACAAAAGGCACTAGCGAAGTCACTACAAACTAAAATTTCATATAGAGAATGACTTGTTTATACTATACACTGAAATGTAAGCACAATATTTATATTCCAATTGATTTATTTTATAATTATATGATAAAAATGAGAAAGTAAGAAATTTTTTAATAATAATCTGTTGTGACACTTTGTATTTTTATTTCTGATTTTGTAAGCAAGTAGTTTTTAAGTGAGGTAAAAATTGGGGTATGAAAGACCAGTCAGACTCCTTAAAGGGGTACAGAAGATGGAAAGGTTCAAAAGCACTGGTTGACCTGGTACTGCCTCAGAACAGGAGGCTTGACTTGTTGACCATTTGAGGTCCCTTCAGCTATGCCTACATCTGAAATTTTACTTTGGACTTACTAGTCTGAAGTAAAGAAGTTTGAGGTTAGGCTGAACTAACCTTGGTCTATTGCAAACTAACCGCAGACTTTTTAGTTCGAACTAACCATGCATTCTAGTTCGACCTAACACTTAGTGTGAAGTACAACACGTAGTTAGATTGAACTAACTTCTTTAGTTTGAGCTAACCTTTAGTTCAGGTCTTGCTCGTGGTTAGTTCGAACTAAAGTTTAACTAAGCACGGAAGTCCTAACTAACGTTGGTACTAACTAGTTCGGACTAAACTTTGCCTAGTTCAAACAAAGATATTTCTTAGTTCGAACTAGGCAAATCCTAGTGTAGCCATGGGCTAAATTAGTCCAGACTAAGCTTCCTTAGTGTGGACTAGTTTGCCAGTATAGACATAGACTTCCAGCCCCATTTCAGTAACTGTGTGATAGTTGGTGAGACTGCTGGGAAGGGAAGGCAGCTGGAGTCTGTTGAGTGGGAGAAAAGCACCATTCAACGATAAAATGGATAATTTTTTCCCTCACTGTTTCTTTTTGTTTCTGGAGAAAAAGGACTGGAGGGAAAGGTTAAAAAATGAGCATATACATACAGGACAGCTCCTCATATGAAAGAAATTCCTAGCTAACACACCATGATATGAAAAAGACAATTCCAATCTAGGCCCTCATCCTGCAAACTGCACCCTGTGAATGGACCAACATTCGCTGACTTTATTAGGACTCTCTGTGGGTTTGCCTATATAAAATGGCTTATAGTTTTTGGGCTTTTGCATGTAACAAGAAACAAAGGGCTGAGAAAACAAATAGATTTGTGGAAAGGGAGAGAGGCAAGACAAAAGTGTTCTTTGCTACAAGTAGTGGTGGTTTCATCGTGCCAACTGTCGAGAAATTGTCAAGAAATCATATCATAAACAGTTTAGCTTTCCAATGGAAATGAGCACAAGCTAATCACATGGGTCCAGGGCAATTTGGTCTTAATTCCATTGTAAGAGTTATTAGGTCTCATTGAGGACTGGACTTTAAGCACAACCCCCCCCCCCCCAAAAAAAAAGGCAATTGTCAGGGCTCGTGAGGAATTGCAATTACATTATTAAAGACCTCACAAATAATAAGGCCAGCACTGACAGTGTCTTGAACTACTAGGGTTTGTCTAAATCAGGACCTAGTATAGTCCAAATGCTGGGTTGGCTTTGGGAATATATTCAGAGACAATTGAATAAAATAATTACACTTCATTTATCTTTAAAAAGAAAAAAAACAAAAATACTGTCTTCAAATCATATAACTTAAACAAACAACCTTGCTTCAAAACCCACTTCACTCAGACTGACACATGGATGAGACGGAAAAGGAAAAATAATAATTTTCAGATGCATGGAATATTTAAAATCTTAGTAACTGAAGTTGCAGGGATGGAGCATTGAACCATTTAACTTAATCTCAGTTTGTGTGATAATTAACTGTAGAAAGTGCAGGTGATGGCGCCTATGAATAAGCTTGCCTAACACTTTCCACAATAAGACCCTGTTTTCAGTTACTTATACAATGTTGCCAATTTTCGTGATTTTTATCATGACACAAGCAATATAAAATACTTCACCATAGGACCGACCCATCTCCTGGAGATACCTGTATATATGAGAATTTTAGCTTTCATTTTAAAAATAGAGTAAGTTTCTAGCCATCATAGCTGCAGACAAAAGCTTGCAAATGCAATGCATGTGCACCTAGAAAGGTAAAAAGAGAGAAGGCAAATAAAAAGAACCTTACATTTATTACTATTTTTTTAAATAAAAAAAGGATCATTCTTTTATTGAGTCTTTATTGTGACCTTACACAGACCCCAGTGAGAGTAAGCCAGAAATAGTTTAGTGTTTTCACAGACCCAGTAACCCCAAAGCTTTGTACAATGGCTACAGAGGGGCTGCTGGAGCCTTGTACCTTCTGGGTTGTGTGTGGATTGTTCTTTCCCAAAATCTTTGCACATGAGGCTCAAAAAAAGGCAATTTTATGTGTGTGGATTGGATTTCATCCTAAAGAAATAGATTTTTCTTGCTTGTGTAATACTTTTAACTGAAGACTCGGCAGGCAGAATTGTTAATTACAGGCTGAATATTCAATATTCTGCATTTACTTAAGTGGAAATGAGCCAATGCAGTAGGCAAGAAAAATAAGCATGTTAGTCCACCCACATTTTAGAAACATGCCACAAAAATACATCCTTCCCACTCCAGCACTAAAATTCTTTCCACCACAGACAGAGTGAACCACAAATTAACTGCACCATCTCCCAATATGCAAGAAATAAGAGCAATTCTGCACAATCTGTGAATCTTTATAATTTTATAATCTTTAGACTCATAAGGTATGTCTACACTTGCAAGTTAGTTCAAATCAAAGAGGCTTAATTCAAACTAACTTAGTACCTGTCTACATTAGGTTTTCATTAGTTTGAACTAAGATTCCTTAATTTGAACTAATGAAAGCTTAGTTTGAACAATTAATACCTGCCGGTTAGTTTGAACTAAGCCCCTAGTTTGATTGTTAGTTCAAACTGAGGATGATGTAGACATGGATTAATCCTTAGTTCAAACTTAATAAATTTGAACTAAGGGCAGTTATTTTGAATTAACACAGTTGAGTAAGTCAAACATATTATTCCATGTTCTTAATTTGAACTAATAAGTTTGACTGTAGTTCGAACTAAACTTGAACTTATTAGTTCAAGTTAACATAGTCAAAGTAACTTTTTGTATTGTAGACATAGCCATTCACTTGAAGGTCAGAAGGGAACAATATGATCATCTAGTCTGACCTCTTGCACCATGCAGGCCTCAAAACCTCACCCACCCACTCCAGCAATAAGCCTCTAGCCCATGACTGAGTTATTTACCTCCTCAAATCATGATTTACAGACTTTAATGTATTAAATTTACCAGTAGGTGAGCCAGGCCCCATGCTACAGAGAAAGGTAAAATGAATGCATTCCCAATAATTTCAACCCAGAAATAAATATGAATGCTCTATAAGAAAGGAAAAATAATTTGTTGGCAGATTTTGCAGATGATTCCACCATGCTTTGGGCAGTCTGCACACAATGAAAGAAAGATGAACTAGAACATGAAGGCCTCAATCCTGCAAAGATTTATGCATGTGCTTAATATTAATCCCATTATGTTCACTGAAATAACATATATGCTTAAAATTAAACCCGTGTGTATGTCTTGCTGGATTTGGATCTAAAGCAATGTTATGTTGAGTCTGGTATTAACTTCGATTGGCTTTGGATCTCACAAAAAATGTCCAAATGTTGAGCTGTTATATAACATCTAATAAGGTTCAGAGTCCATTGAATTGCCATCTGAATCAGACTTTTGTTGCATAGTGGGGGAGTTCTTGTTCCTCTTCAGTAACTTCTCAGCATGCTGCATAGCACTAGAAACTATAAAAAAGCCAAACAGTAAGTTTCAGCAGAAACCGTAATATTGTGGCTCACTGCTTCCAACTCTCTCTCTTTCTCTCTTTTTCATTTAAGTAAAACATTTATCTGTTAAAAAAAATATCAGTTCATTTTCGAGAATCAGTTTAGTTCAAAAATGCTTATGCAAGCAAACCATGTTTGCTATCCTTTACAGCAATGTTTTATGCATCTGTCAGGACATGGATTGTATGTGTGAATCAAAAAAAGAAAAATTGAAGCATTATGTTGACGGATATGGATGGGGTTTGGGTGAATGAGGATTTCATACCAAAAATCTAATATGACCATAGGGTACACTGATCCTCTGCCAAAATTAAAAGAAAAAGACTGATCACAGACTTGACAGCAGAGTTTGACCCAGATGCTTTATGGAATAAAGGAGTATTTTATTTGCTTCTTCTTGCTTTCCCACAGTCTCAAATCAGCAATAAAATGGTTTAATGGAAAAGAGATGCCAAATGTAACTTCTCATTTCAAAACTATATTTATATGAATCCACTTTTTAAAAAGAGAAAGTAAGAAATTGAAGGAAAACGTTTGTGTTCAACAAATAAAAAGCTCATAAATTGAGCTTTAAGATTTAACAGTGTTGCCAGTTTATGTATGTGCATTTTTCTCCAACAATTGTAAATACATAGAAGTTCTATAATTAATTTAGTTTCCCTAATATATTGCTTATGCATGTTCCTTTATGATGATGTTCAGTTTCAGAAATCACATGTAGTATATATGGTATGGGAACTTCTCTGATAGATATGCACTTTTATTTAATGATAAACAGAAGACTAAATAAAACCTACATATTTCACTAGTAAGATGGAGTCCATCTAGTTCTGGCACAGATATTTGCTTGTTTTAATGAAATGGTTAAATATGTTTTCTATTGGCTACACAGAGCCCTTAATCTCCTCAAGTTTGGCTTGAGCTCATTTTGGCTGACTCTCTTTTTGAAAATTGTTTATGTCTGTGCTGGACAGTACTTTCAGAAACATTTAGCATGACTGGCTGGGATAAGATTTTCAAAAGCACTCTACCTCTATGTACACAGCTAGGTAACTGGTCAGATATTTAACAGAGCTCAAAGGCTGGGCGTTGCACTGTTTTGAAAATATGACCTCTTCATTTAGGCTTCTTCCTAAACGGGAATTTCTGTTTTTCTGAAAATCTGGCCTACCGTATACAATGAAGATATGTCACAGGATGTGGAATGAAGAAAGTGCAATGAAACAATGGGCCTTACTTGGAGAAATCAAAGTTTTTTACTTCTCTGAAGAGAACATATATGGTTTTCCACTTTGATTATGACTGCAGGAAGTAATTTCCTCCATGCACTAGTCCTAATTCAAAATTAGCTGCGATAGTGTTTGGGGAAAGGTACCGGACAAACAGTTTCAGACAATGAAGTCTTTTTAGCCTGTTACATGGTCCACTGAAGTCAATGAGAATTTTTCCATTGTCCTCAATGTTCTGTGGATCAGGCTTCTTATGGCAACTTCCTCACATTGTTCTGTCAGTATGCTGAAATCTTCAGCAATAGGAAGAAATCTAGGGGAGAGAGAAGAGGTTCAATCGTTGTGCTTCCTCAGCCTTTGGTCTCTCTTTTGGACTGCCATTGAGTGCCAATTGCAATGTGGATTAAGGCTTACTGGAACACTGTGAAAAACTGAGAACATCAAATCATTTCACAATTGCTTTTTGTCACTATCAGACAGGGCTAGGTCACCACCAACCTTCCATCCCTTCTCCAGGCAGCCTAATGGAAAAGTGCAGATTGATTGAAAGAGGAGTGAAATTCTGGTCCCTATGAAGTGACTTGAATAGAACAGGAGTTTCACCCTTAGACTAGAAGAACAGAGTGAAAACTTGTGACCAAAATCTTTGAAAAAACTTTTCAATAACACTTAGTGTGTCCACAGTCATGAGCTAGTATATCCATCTAGTTACAGTATTTCTGTTCATATGTGAAATGATGAAAAAGTGCACTCCTAAGGATACTTGCAGACTCTACAATGCTGCACTGAAGCTTTTATTATATTGATTCAACTACTTTCCATAGCTTATGAAAAGTAATCTTTCTGCATCTCACTGAATTTGCATCTTGGGTTTGATTGATACTCCATCTAGGAGGAAGCTGACTTCTGTTCCCCACAACACAGGTATGAGATGAATCCTAGTTTGAGGAAGGCTATTATTTACTGCCAACATTATTTCATAAATTCAGTTTCACACTTCACACTTCTAATTCAGAATCATGTTCTGTCTATGAAGAGGGCTCTGTTATTAAGTTACACGTTTTCTCATGAAAACTAAGTCAAACTAGAGTACACAAGTAATAGAATGGTTTTATACCACTCCAAAAATGTGTGGCATATTTTTTAATTATACATTAGACTGTGATTATGTATAAAGATGTATTCTGATCATGTCAAAAACTTTTTAAACACACAACAATAGAGTCTTAATTTAAATGTATGTCCCAAATTAAGGAAAATAGTAAGAGGACCAAAAAAGTGTCACCATGGCTAAACAACAAAGTAAAAGAAGCAGTTAGAGGCCAAAAAGCATTCTTTAAATGGAAAAGTTAAAGCCTATTGAGGAAAACAGAAAGAAGCATAAACCCTGGCAAGTGAAGAATAAAAATATAATTAGGAAGGCTAAAAATAATTTGAAGAACAACTAGCTAAAGACTCAAAAAGTAAAAGCAATTTTTTAAGTATATCAGAAGCAAGAAGCTGACAAAACAACCACTGGAGCCACTGGATGATCAAGATGCTGAAGAAGCATTCACAAAAAATAAGGTCAGTGAGGGGAAATCTAATGAATTCTTTGCATCGGTCTTCACAACTGAGGATGTGACGGAGATTCCCAAAGCTGAGTCATTCTTTTCAGGGGACAAATATGAGTAACTCTCTTGGACTGAGGTGTCATTAGAAGAGGTTGTTTAACAAATTGATAAATTAAACAGTAATAAGTCACTAGGACCTGATCATATTCACTCAAGAGTTCTTGAAGGAACTCAAATATGAAATTGGAAAACTGCTAACTGTTGCATGTAATCTATCACTTAAAATCAGCATCTGTACCAGAAGACTTGGGGATAGTTAATGTGACACTAATTTAAAAAAACAAAACAAAACAAACAACAACATCAAAAACAACAACAAAACCTCCAGGGATGATCCTGGCAGTTATGGTCTGGTAAGCTAATTTCGCTACCAGGCTAATTGGTTGAAGTTATCAGACACATAGATGAACACACTTTTTTGGGAAAGAGTCAACATGATTTTTGTAAAGGGAAATCATGTCAATTTCCAAAGGGATAGCCATGTAAGTCTAGTCCAGCAAAAAAAAAACAAGGAGTCGTGTGGCACTTAAAGACTAATAGATTTTTCGCATGACCTTTTGTGGGAGAAAATCCCACTTCGTCAGATGCTTCAAGTGGGATTTTCTCCCATGAGGGGAAATCATGCCTCACTAATCTACTAAAATTTGTTAAGGGGGTCAACAAGCATGTGGACACGAGTGATCCAGTAAATATAGTGTTCTTTTAAATTCAGAAAGTCTTGACAAGGTCCCTCACCAAAGGCTCTTAAGTAAAGTAAGCTGTCATGGATAAGAGGGAAGGTCCTGTCATGGATCAGTAACGGCTCAAAAGATAGAAAGATAAAATGGTAACTTTCAGAATGGAGAGAGGTAAATAGCAAGGTCCCCCATTGTTCTGTACTGGGATCTGTGCTAATCAACATAATCATAAATGACTTGAAAAAAAGGGGTAAACAGTGAAGTGGTAAAATTTGCAGGGGATACAAAACCACTCAAGATAATTAAGTCCAAAGCAGACTGTGAAGAGTTACAAAGGGATCTCACAAGACTGGATGACTGCGCAACAAAATGGCAGATTAAATTCAGTGTTGATAAATACAAAGTAGTGCACACTGGAAAACATAAGCTCAATGATATGCTGTCCTATGAAAATTACATTCGTCAACTAGGATCATCTAACTTGTTTTATAACAGCAAAAGTGCATGCTGACTGTCAGGTAGCTGCCTGATTTACACCTGTGGTTTTCATGGCATACACACAGTGAAGTTAGATAAAAATCACAAAATACTCTTGCTGGAAGATTGTAATGTATCACTACTTTATTTCTTAGAATTCAAAAGAAAACCACACGAGAACCCAAAATCAGAGACAAAGAAGACTGCTCCCTAGAACAGAGAGGTGCAACTCACCCTAGCTTACTTATCCTGTCTGCAGACTGACTCTGATTGTGTGCTTCCTTAAAGGGACTCCTTGCCTGCAGTAAGGACCAGGAGCCCTCTTTGAAAAGTAAAGAGAGAGTTTTTAATTGTCACTGAGTTTTCAATATACTGCAATACAAATTTTAGGAAAACAGGAATTGCTTTTGGAAGTAATGTTCCAGGTACTTCTTAGCTGTAAGGTAAGGATATCCAGTCTTGTTCCTGTGTCTGACACCATGCAGCAGATGGTACAAATGGTCTGGCATATATTCTTTGTATCATTATATTCTGGCATTTTCTGTACCAATGTGAATAAACAAACTGACTCCACTAACCTACTGCCTTTACAGACAAACTGCTTAAAAATAACCGACACTGTAATAGTGGATGGAGTCTGATCTTGACATTCTTGTGGTTTGTTGTGCTTTGGTAGTGACCCCTGCCACAGATTCCTGCTTAGCAGAAATTAAGGGACTTTTCAGTAACTCTTTATTTATCAGTGAAAATCCCCCATAATAGTAGAAATCACCAGAGGAAAAGCATTTATCAAGTCAAGGCTACAGTGGCAGCATAAATATTTGGAAAGAAATTATTTCTCATTTTCACCAATATCTTGTGACTGCACACTACTGTAGATTTTTCTCCAGAACTAGAAAACTGAAACTGAAATAGCATTGCATAACTCAAAAGATTCACTGTCACAGTAAATATAATTAGAGAACCAGTTATCTAGTTAGAGGTCATAAAGCTAAAGTTAATTGCTAACCTGTTTAGTTTACTCTAGGGATAATGCACATAAATACAGTTAGAATCACCATAGAACATATGATACTTTACTGAAAGTCTATCATAGGCCAACTGGAAAATTTTCAAATGTGCATAAGTGATTAAATATCTGAAATGCCTAAATCACTTTTGAAAACTAGACTTAGGTGCTATAGACCAATGGCTTTCAACTTCTTCAGAATACTGTACCCATTTCAGGAGTGTGAGTTCTCTTGCCCACCCTCAGGTTCCACCTCACTTAAAAACTACTTGCTTACAAAATTAGATATAAAAATACAAAGCTATCACAGCACAATGTTAGTGAAAAATTGCTTACTTTCTATTTTTGCCATAAGATTATAAACATGAATCAATTGGAATATATATATTGTACTTACATTTCAGTGTATAGTACATAAAATGGTGTTTAAAAGTCATATGAATTTTTTTTTGTTTGTTTTACTAACTTTATGTGTGCTTTTTATGTAGCCAGTTGCAAAACCACGCAAATATCTGGATGAGTTTATATAACCTCTGGAAGGCATCTGTGTACCCTCAGCAGTACATACATGCTGGTTAAGAACCATTTCTAGAAAATAGGATCTCTAGTTCTTTTTAGCAGCAGCAATATATGGGCCCAATCTCCAAACCCTTTCTTCCTCTAATAGTTATTATGATTATGAGTAATCCCACTAAAATCAATGGGCAAGGCTTTGCAAGATCTCGCCTTATTGCTTAGCTTTATCTTTAAATGACAGGCACCTATAAAACTTTACTCACTCAGGTAGTTTGATTCCTGTGTCCCTGCCTTGTTATGTATATTTAAAGAAAATTATTTATTAGGTATCAAAATCCCACATACCTGTAGAGTGTACTTCACTTTCAGAGAGAAGATTATTATCTGCTATAAAAATATTTCATACATCTGCAGACTTTGATTTTCAGATCCACAGAACTTAGCGAAATGAAAACAGATTTTCACTGGGACAGTGAAAGTTACCTTTCCTGCCCCAGGTCTATCTTCTTGCCAAATTTCAACTTTCTAACCTCTTTTTTTTTGTGCTAGATCATTCAAAGGAAAAGTCACAAGACTGATTTTATAATGGGAAAAATGTAATTTTTTCATGAAAAATGGAGGATTATTTTTAGTCAAATTTTTCAGAAACTCTTGTCATGTGCCAGAGGCTCACTAACTCTGGAAAATTAAAATTTATGAGTAACTGAAAAAGAATTTATGATAGAAACATTTGGGTAACCTATGGCACTGATGTAGAAAAGCACCTATGGACAAACTTATATCCATCCTTATTCAGAACTCTGTGTGAACATGTGTTTAAAAATGAGCTGACATCCCACTGATTTCAATGGAACTTAAGTGCTTAGGTGCTGTCCTGAATTGTGGCCATAGATGTAACTAACATTCCATTTATAATATATTACCATCAGAAGCATTATTTTATGTTCCTCAAAAAATGTTCTTGCTTGGTTTATTTAGATTATTTAATAAGAATATGACTAACTGATCTTAAAGGAAAATTTGTGCTCTAAATAGACAATGCCATTAACTGTTTCATTAGTTATGGTTTCCCCCCAAGCAACTATTTTTAGTTTAGGAGGATTCAGATAATTTGTTAATAAGTCAAAATTATAAATTGAATCATTTAGGTAAAGATTCTTTTTGTGGAGTATAACATTATCTAATAGACTGAGTGTCAGAATATGTTATTTCATCACTTAGTTTGGGGAAAACATTAAGCATTTTCCCTTGTAACATCACCCATGGAGATTGAGACTGTGACAGGCTGTTCCCCAGATCCTGTCTGGTGTGCTGCTGTGCCTCCCCCCAGTTTCCACTCCTGAACCTCTATTTGCCATGCTTTGCCAAGTGACCACTCACTCCTGAGTCGATCCACTCCTGCCTCTCACATAAAACCCATCCCAAGCAGTGAGTGTATTCTCACTGGCTACTTGAGGGATGGTCCCCCAACAAGCACCCCTGGCTCCAGACACCACTGTGGGAGCCATTGTCTACAGAGATTGGGACCCACTCCCAGTCACAATATTCTCAAGTCAAATCAAATCATAGGGCTGGAAGGGATCTCATCAGATCATCAAGTCCAACCCCTTGGGGATTGAACCCAGGACCTTCTACATGTTAAACAGAGGAGCTAGCCACTACACCATCCATCCATTTGACAAAGAAATGGATTGTGCCCAGCCCTCTTCACTCACACCCTCTAAAGATCACACAGCTTTAAATAAAACAACTACAAGTTTCCTAATCAGACTGTAATTCTATGTGAGAATATGGCCAGTCATAGCAGAAACTCCATATAAATGAATCAGGAGAGACTACAAGAAAATAAAAGGTAAAACATGCATACTACCCTAATATCTCTACTTAAACTGATCTCATAGTTCAAGTTCATGCTCAAGGTGTTTGGCTGTCAGATGCTCATACAGCTTGTCTCTGCCTTTGACTAGGCAAGGCCCAGATCTTGCTTAAAGTTGTTTCAAGATAGACAGTCCAGCTAAAAAATCCTCAAACCCTTCCAAGTGTTTTTCTTTGTTCCCACACTCCGCCCGCCCCCCCCCCCACCAGGCAGAGGTGATCCCTTTGTCTTGTCTGAATCACCTGAATTAGCATGTCCTTGCTGCCTTTTCCAGGTATTTGCTTGCTTACTGCTGCTGAGAGAGTTTTGTCTGTCCCCCTCCCTCTTTAGCAATGGAAAACATGTTACACGGCTGTGCATGTGCATGACGTTTTGGAAACATGATATCATACTAATCATGTAGAATAGGTTATGAGCATCCATAAAGAAACATTGCATGTGGTAATTGGCATAAAAACATACAATCCCAGTGTATAGGGGAACAGAAAAATCTTATAGAACGTAATCCAGGGTGCACAGATGTGCATCCTGTGACACATACATAAATCTATGAATTGTACTGTAGCTGGGAGTGAAGACATGATGTGGGTGGATGGAGATGTTGAGCTTAAATTGTCTGATAATGCATAAAATATTTCTTTAACCCAAGACTAGGTTAATCAGAACCTCTCCCTGACAATTTCCTTGTTCTGAGTCTCACACATTTATTAGTGTTAGTGGGGGGAAGGCCCAGGCGATATAGCTCACTGCTGTAAGCTGCTTATGTTTGTGTACATTTTTCTTTTTCAAATGTCATGTCTTTAACAAGATGTTTGAATTAATGTGATTTTCTTTCTTCTCTCCTGAATTCTTGTTTGTCTATTTCCTTTGTTATTGGAGGGTGGCAGCATGGATTACAATTGATGGCTCCTCTGCCTTTATTCTGGCTGCTTCTCGACAATGCTGTGCTTTGGATGTTATCATTACCTATGCCCCCTTGGTAGCTCTGCACATGGAGGCTGTCTCTAAATTTTGTCACTTCCTCCTCCAGCATGACTTTAAGACTTGTTCTTTCCTCTGACCATGTCACAAAAATTCTTCTCATCTTCCATTTGGATGAATGCAACCTCCTCCAGTGGAGATAACTTCTTGACAGCTCCTTACCTCACCACATACCTATTGTCCCAGACACTTGGGAAGAAAGGCAAGACACAGAGCTGTGATTTAACTGGGACTCAACTATATTAACTGTGTTCTTCTGGCAATAACTCATATAGTGCAGGTCTATTTGATGAAGAATCGTTGCGAGCCAGGAGTGATGCTGCCCCGAAAAGACCCGGGGCTTGATTTGGCACCCAGGCCTGATCTGGTCCTGGGGCCTAAGGTGTGGCCCAGATTGGGCTCCTGCCACCTCCAGCCAGCAGCCCAGCCTGCATCCCTGGCCAGGGATGGGGCCAGATAAGACAGCTGATGCTGCCGCGGAGGGCAGCCTGGCCCAGGATCCCTGGCCCAGGATGGTGCCAGATTGGGCTGCCGCCACCACGGGGCACTTGGGGCACTGGCGCTGGGACTCAGGGCAAATGCTCCCTGTGCCTGGCGCCAGCAACACCACTGCTGTCAGCCCTTCAGTCCTCCATCCCAGCTTCTTCCTGAGTCCAACTACCCTCTCCTTATATAAAGGATAGAGAACTCTGAGACACTAGGGCTATGTCTACACTAGGGGGATGTTTTAAGTTGATTTCACAAGGTTGACTTTAAGTTGACTTAAAATTAACCCTGTGAAGTCAATTTAGGGCCATGTCTAGATCAGTAAATGTATGAGGGGTGGGCTCAGGACCCACCCCTTGCCCCATCCTGGGGTGTGATCTGACTCCGGGCCCCCAATCTGGCCTTGGGGGCCCTATCTGACTCCTGATGCTGCTGGCAAGGAGCTGGGAGTCCAACGTGGCTCCCAGCCCCTTGCTGCAAGCAGTGGGGGCTCAGAGCTGGCTCTGCCACCCCCAGCAGGGGCTGGGAGCCAGCTCCTGCCACCCTCAGCAAGGGGCACAGAGCCAGAGCCAGTCCTGTGCTGCTTGCTGGTGGCAATAGGAGCCAGCCCCGAGCCCCCTGCCCCTTGCAGCTAGGAGCTTGGGGAGGTTTGGACACCGAGCCACTTGCTGGTGACAGCAGGAGGCTCAGAGCCCGATCTGGCCCTGAGCCTCTTGCCACCACAGGCAGGTAGCTGGGCCTCCACAGCCTACTCCTGATCTCAGGAGTATTGGGTGAAATTGACCAGGCTGACTGGGCTCTCTTCCCCATGGCAGCCTTTCTGCCACCAGGGATACAGCTTAGTGACAGAACCTGATCAATTTCACAGCCTACTGCTGAGATCAAGAGGAGGCTGTGAAATTGACCAGGCGGCCCAGCCACCTGCCTGTGGTGGCAAGTGGTTCAGGGCTGAACCAGGCTCTGAGCTTCCTGGTGCCGCCAGCAAGTAGCTCGGGGAGCAATCCTTCCTGAGCCTCTTGCTGCAAGGGGCAGGGGGCTCAAGACTGGCTCTGGCTCTGTGCTCCTTCCTGTGGATGACAGGAGCTGGCTCCTAGCCCCTCGACCCCCAGGCTTGCGGCAAGGGGCTGGGAGCTGGATCTGGCTTCCAGCTGTTTGCCAGAGGCAGCTCGAACTGGATTGTGCCCCTGCCTTGATGCTAAAGTTGATGTTCAGGGCAGGAGTTATTAAGTTGACTTAAACAAATGTTCAAGCCAACTTAATAACTTTTGAATGGGGCCAGAGAGTATCTTAGGTTGGCTTAAGGCAGGTTAAGTCAACCTAAGGCTCCAGTGTAGACATACTCTATGAGTTCCAGCCTTATTCCTCTTCTTCTTTAGGAGATGCCTGGCCCACTTTCAGTTCTGGAATGTCAGGACAATGGAACCTGAGTTATTAATTCTTGCATTAGATTCCTGCTGGTCTAGCATCCACTGGCATATGGACTGTAGGGAAAGGTCTTATATGACTCCCTTAGATGGAGGACAGTGGGTTTGTACAGACCTTCTTCTCCCCCCCCCCCCAGTTCTCCAAAGTACAAGGAAGTTTGCTCTCATGGGGCTGGGAAAGAAGGGTGAAGTAGGGAAATCCCCTTCTATAGGCAAGAACCCTGTCCTCTCATGGATCAAGACAACATCCCCTCCTTAGGCTATGTCTACATCTAAAAGCTTAGTTTGGACTTGCTTAGTCCAAACTAAGCAGTTTGAAGAAATCACATTTTTTTCATTTGAACTAACTTTTTAGTTCGAACTAAAAAAACGTGGGTAGTTCAAACTAACTGCTAGTTCATGATAGTTTGCACTAGCTAAAGCAGCAAATTCTAACTAACTAATTCGAGCTAGCCGATGGCTAGTGTAAACATGGTTCAAATTAGTCCAGACTAATTTGCTACTGTAGACATAGCCTTAGAGGCTGCAGGGATACATTTTGAATATTTCTGTTAAAATCTTTTTCCTGTCCTGTCATCCTGATCATTTCTTTTCCCTAAATCCTGTTCTGTCATCCTGATCATGTCTTTTCCCCAGACTTTGAGTTTTTCTACAGGATCCTCCTTCTCTATACTATCAAAGAAGCCACTTCTCCTTCCCTTGTAAGACCCTTAACAACCCATTCCACCTTACTTATATTGTTATATCTTATTGTGTCATCCCTCCTGTCAGCAAACAAGATCTCAATGGTCATGCCTAATGGAGGGAGCCATGGCAGTCACACTTATGATCAGAGCCAGTGGATCAGAGCTGGAGTCTGGAGTCCAGAACAGGATAGGAAGAAGGCTGAAGCAGGGCTAGGAATAAGTCCAGAAAAAAGCATACCCAGAACATGACTGGGAACAAAGTTGGAGCAAGAGGAGGGCTGGAGCAGGCAAATGTCTGTGGAAGCTCTTCACAATTAAGCAGAGAAAAATTCCAAGCCATAAAGTGACAATGAACAGATGAGCTTGCTAGTGCTCCTGTGAAGCTTATATACCTGCCTTGGCAGTCACCAGATCAGCTCCTGCCCTGTGGATTGGCTGAAGCCAAGCACAGGAATGACTTATTACTGTATGTGGTTTAATCAGTCTCTAAATCAGGTGTGACTCATCAGCTTTCTCCTCATTTGCCAGTGATGCCAGTCTTAGGTGCACATTTGTCCATTCTTCCCATAAATACTGTCATGTGATCATTTTTGATTATCTTTGTGCATAGGGCACCCTTCCTGGACTAGTCTGTGAAACCACTACTCTCTCTTCCACCAGTCTCTGAAAAACATTTCAATTGCAAAGGTCATAAGTATAGTGGCAAGGGAAGCACAGATGTCCAAATCAATCTTATTAAGGTGTTTGTTTTTATTTTTTTAATATACTTAAATTTTAAATAAATTTTAACTGACTTGACATCTTCTAACTGAACACACACCTATGTCTATACTACCAAATTAGTTGGACTAAGCAAGCTTAGTCTGGACTAATTTGAACCTTGTCCACAGTAGCCTTTGGCTAGTTGGAACTAAAAAAAAATTTTAATTCCAGCTAGGCAAAGCACAGTTTGAACTAGTTAGTTTGGCTGGTTAGTCCGAACTAATTATTTAGTTTGAACTAGCTGCTTTGCCTAGTTTGAGCTAGCATGATGTAGACATGCTAGTTCAAACTAGCAGTTAGTTTGAACTAACCATGTTTTTTTAGTTTCAACTAACTTTTCAGTTTGAACTGGCTGCGCTTTTTTAGTTTGAACTAAAGTTAGTTCAAACTAAAAAAAGGTGTGGCTAGTTCAAACTAAAAAGTTAGTTCGAACTAAAAAACTGCAGTTAGTTGGAACTAACTGAACTACTTATTTCGGACTAAGAAAGTCCAAACTAAGGTTTTAGGTGTAGATATAGCTGCAGTGAATCTGTCTAACCATGTTCCTATCATTGTTACCCTTGTTTTCTTTTTTCCCAGCCTTTCTCTTTGTTTATTACCCCCATTTCTTGCAACTTACCTTAAATTAGACTGTAAGATCTTCATTGCAAGGATTGTTTCCTAAAATGTCTTTGTACAGGGCTTAGCATTGTACAGGGCCTCAATCCTGATTGTCAAGTCTGGCTGATAATGTATCACAAGTAATAACGACAAACCTGGACAAAATACACTCGTAGGGCCCATGTATCAGGCTGCGGACACTGCTGCAGCCATGAGATTAAAGTAGTGGGTTTAAATGGGATGTGCAGATGTTTTAGACTAATGGAGGACATTTCTTACCTACCATCCCCATTTAATTTTCTCTGACTGTAATTCTGTTGTGCACATATTGCCTACTTTGGCAGTGTGCAGATATTTACAGTTAGCCCTATATTTTCAGTGCTTTTCATCATCATTTGCTAAACTTACTACAGCACACTATTTGCTATATGAACAGCTTTAAAACTTTCCTCACCTCTGCAACCAGGAATTTTGCAAATAAATCACTGTCTTTCAAACCTATTTGCAGGTTGCATCTGTCTAACGTGTGTGTGCTTCAATAAGTGTGGCTGACAGAGAAATTAAAAAGAAAAATCTTCTCCCAAAGAGGAACTAGAAGAGGCATGCTGAGCTAAACACCACTGCATGTTATACAATGAAAATATGCTTTGAGAAAGTGTGACTGAAAGCAAAGGGGACTTTTTTTTTTTCTTTTCCTGGATTCATCGGTACAGATTCTCAGCTGCTGTAAATTGACATTGGTTCACCAAAGTCAATAGAATTGTACTGATTTACAGTAGTTGAGAATCTGTCCTGTTGAATTTCAGCCATCAATCATTGGAGTGTGTTGTTTTTATAGGCAGCAACTGCTGTTTTACAGTCATATATCTTGATACTGTAGTTCAGTCACAATATGCCAGCAGTAATAGGTAGGGAGGTCAAATTTTTTCTATTGATACTTTTTCAATGGAAAATAGGATTTTCAGTTAAATGATTTTTTGTGTGTGTGTGAAAAGGGTCTCTTTTCCTTCCAAAATGTCAACTGTGCTGAAAAACTGAAAACCCAAGAAGTTTTCCATTTATCACTGAAAAGCTTTAGCCAACAGTAAGCATAGAGACAAAAAGAAAAAAAATGATTTAGAAATACCTTATGTGAGTTGTAGTTTGGCTGCTTCTTGTCTCTAGTCTCCTCTATATCTCCCCAGACCTTAAGTGTCTTTATTGGCTCCCCCTTCTTTATTAATTTCCAAAGGGATAGCCATGTTAGTCTAGTCCGGGGGGGGGGGGGGAAGAAAGAAAGAAAGGAAGAAAGAAAGGAGTCGTGTGGCACTTAGATACTAACAGATTTATTTTTCACATGAGCTTTCGTGGGAGAAAATCCCGCTTTGTCAGATGCCTTGCAGATGGGTGAACTTACAGAATGGAATGAAAATAAATGCAAGGGAGTGTAAAACATAGGATCAGGTCACAGAGTAACAGCAAATAAGAGCAGTTGTTAGGTTCAAACCCTGGGAAGCCTGAAGTCAAATTACCTTTTGTAATGGGAAAAGAACCCATAGTCTCAATTCAATCCTGCTTTCACAGAATTTAATTTGCATATTAATTCAAGTTTAGCTGTTTCTCTTTGAAGTCTTGATGGCCCAGTCACATCTCTGCTGACGGTCGTTAACAAATCATTTATCGAGTGATTAGAAAGATGGACGTGCTCAGCAACTGTTTTTTTTTTTGTTTTGTAATTTCTGATATCAGTTCTATGTTCATTTACTCTTTTGTGCAGGGATCATCCTGTTTGTCTAATGTATAAGGTATTGGGGCATTTATGGCACATGATGGCATAGATCGCATTAGTAGATGAGCAGGTAAATGAGCCTTTGATGGAGAAGCTGGCTTGATTAGGACCTGTGATGGTATCTATTGTGCAGATAGGTGGGTAGACTTGGCAGCATAGTTTGTTTCAGGGGTGTGTGCCTGCATTCATGTTTCTGTTGACAAGCCTCTTCTCCTTCCCTTTTAAGACCCTTAACAATTCACCCCACCTTACTTATATTCTTACAGCTTATTGTGTCACCCTTCCTGTTAGCAAATCAGAAGTGGATGGTCAGGCCTAATGGACCCAGGCATGGTAGTTACACTTAGTGGTGGACTATATCTCCCATGAAATGTCATGTGGCTTAGCAAGCCAGGGGACTGTGGAGCATCTTGGGAGATTAAAAATCAGCTGAAGGAGTCCAGCCCATGAGGGAGAATAGGGGCATGAGGCACCTGAACTGCAGCGTCCATAGAGTTCTGTGGTGGCATTTGCTAGTCATAGCTTTAGTTTCAGCTATGACTTTTTGTTTTGTAGCAGCAATTTTTCAGTTTTTGATTTTTTTTTCTGAAAAGTTGACCTTGCCATGGAAATTTTTTGAGGAATATAGTTTTGTTTTGTTTAGTTCCAAAGGGGCAGCCATGTTAGTCTAGTTCAGCAAAATAAGTAAGGATAAATTTGTTAGTCTTTAAGTGCCAAAGGTCTCCTTGTTTGTTTTGTTTAGTTTTTTTTCATCAAAATTTTCTACAGGAGGAAAGTTCATTTTCTAACCAGCTGTAGTAATCACATCAAAGTTTGTAGGATAGGCAGTCAGATCATGTAATAAAACTTTTAAGGACCAAACCCACTAGAACAAAATTTTCAGTCAATTCTAAAGTGTAGATCCAAGAACTAACCTGAAGCTAAACATAACTAAGGGGGTGATTACCAAGGCACAAATGGTTATTAGTCTCTTAAGTGTACCTTTGAAAAACTTCCCTCTCATTTTTTAGAGTCGTACATTTACTTTTTTCTAGACCCTGCCCTCTTTGGCTGCAGAAGGCCCTAAATACTATGGAGATGGTGGGTTCTCCTGTGTAGGAGAAAGAGGGCCAAGACAGGAAAGAATCATCAATTTCAGGCTAGAATCCAGAGGTATGTCACTAACCATTTCCAGGTTTTTAGAGGTCTGTGGCTTCATCCCATTCCCAGACTGTTTTAAAAGTACTGCTGGTCACCTTTTCATTGAAAGAAAAATCCTCATCATAGCACATGGGTGGACAAAGCAGGTTGTGCTCCAAAGACCTGACTTTTGGAGATGCTAGGCATCCACAACATCATGGTGAATGCTCAACACCTAAGAAAGTCAGACCCCAAGTTCTTTGGGTGCTAGGAATGAAGGAATCCTTCATCCCAGTCTCACGAACTGCAACACAGTTGCAATGGCTCCTTCTAGAATATCAGAGGGGCAGTCAATCTCCTCCACTTCTTATCTCATTGCCTCAGTAGATTTGGGCAATGAATGACTAAATGTACTTGTAGATACACTAACTCTTCACTCATCCAGGGTAGGCTGCAGGAGGCAGAGGAGAACTGTGAATGGGAACAGCATACCACTGGGCAGCTTTCTTGCAGAAGGGGCATCTGCTAGAGCAGGGGTTGGCCACCCAAAAGAGAAGAAGAGCTATTTTAAAAAGTTACTTCAATAACCAAGTGTTTTAAGAGCCACAGTGGGCATAATCTTTTGATAGGGGGTGGAAGGAGCTAGGCCAGGGCACCTGCCACAGGGTCTCCTGGCAGGGGGAAGCCCAGAACCAGGAGCAGGCCCCCTGCAGGCTCCCCCAGTGTCAGGAGGAGCCAGAGCCAGGACACCAAAGCCACAAGGAGGGAGCCAAAGAGCCTTATGTGGCTTTGGAGCTGCAGGTTACAGACCCCTGTGCCAGAGAAAAGAGGGGCAGGCTATGGGGTGGCCGTTCCGCTCCCCCTTCCCTGCGTGGAAACTGTACCTGTTGCCCAGCCTTGCACAAGTTCTATGGGTCTATGGAATGCTCTTGGGTTATTTGGATTATTTGACTGTCCATAGTTGCCTTAAAGCTCCTTCGTATTGCCAGGTGGGTGTAAAGTAGTCTTTGTGAAAATGAATCAGGATCATTGATGTTAAAGGCAATTTTACTTAAGTTTGTAGTAACAGGACTTCTTTTAGCTAATTTTGTATATACAGTTTTATGATTAGCTTTTGATCCTCAATAACTGTTGTAATAGTAACTACATACCAAAGATCCATAGCGTTCGCTCTGCTTTTTTGCTACACAGAAAACACCACTATTGTGTGTTTAAAGTCTGACTTAATTGTCCATCTATCACCTTGTTTTAAAGGGACAAGTCATCATTAGCAAAAGCCCTTTGATGTTAAAGATAGTATTTCCAAATTCAAATAGAGCTTTATGCCATTTTAATCTATATATCCTTTAACCTTTAAATATATGTTCACCAATAAAAATCAATTTCAGACTTTCTTTACCTGATTTTAAATCAACCATTCTCCCACCCCAGCCTAATCAGAAAGAAACTGAATTGTAATCATGTGTTGGTATATTCTTTTGCATAAACGATTTTCCACGTTACCTCAGGGGGCCTTCCCTTGATAGGTCAGTATGAAGAAAATTAATTTTTATGTAGTTTTGCCATTTGCCGTTTATGAATGGCCCACATACCATTAGGCCGTCACAAATAATGACTAAAGCTTTTGCCACTGTCTTTATAATCTTCTTTGTTGTACTGGTTTGAAAAAAGTCAGGGATTCATACTGGACTAGTCAATGTGGAAAAATATTATAGAGACTAACTAATGTGTAATCATGTAACTTAAGATAATGAAAAAGTTGTGATTTGTTTATATGGTTCATTATTTGAAAGGTTGCTTCTATTTCACTACAATACCTTCCTGATTTTAAGGATAGCATTTGTTTTTAACAAAACACTTTCAAAAAGCAAAGTAATGAGTTGAGTTCCTTCCCTACCTATTCAAAATCCTTGAGAACTGAAAACAATTGACCATCATCTGTGTGCCTGAAAGTGCATCACTTACATAGGCAAAATGCCCCTTGAAGTCAGTGGGAATATTGGGTGCACTAGTGATTCAGGATCATCACCTGAAAGTTAATTTACATTAATATTTAATTTTTTAAATTAAATACCTGAAAAAAGTGCACACACCTTTGGCTGTTGTGTAGCAGCTCTTGCTCAGGCAAAAGTTCGAATGAAATGCATCAATTGTGGCTAAGCTAAGGCTCTGAAAATTAGACTTGTAATTTTTTAAAACATTAATACTACTAATACTCTTAGCCCCATATTACATTTTGTTACCAGAACAGCATTTTTCTTTGTATTTTTTTTTTTTTTAATATTTTGTTACTAGAACAGCAAAATTTTTCCATCAGATCCTGACAGGATGTGATTTGAAAAGTGATTTTATTCGTAGTTTTTTCAAATGATTTTATTTGTCTATGGCTATATAGGATTGTGTCCTCTAACTGATTTGTTGTCTCTCATTGCATTTTTATTGTCTTTCAAAACAAACAGTGAAAAATGCTGTGTTATGTAGATGTTGTGTTAAGACATTTATATAATTCACACATACACTGCATGCCTCCAATATTCATCATTTTTATTTTTAGAAGTAGCAGCTGAAGTCCCTCAATATCCATCCATCCATCCATCCCAGAAACTTAATTTTTTTGAAGGGGATCTCAGGATTGGAGGGGTGAGAGAGGTTGGGACTACTGAAGTTAGAGACGGAGGGCTGAAAGGAAGGGAGGTGGAAATGGGAAAGATGAGAGGACTGTGAAAAACACAGTGGAGAGATACTGAGGTTGCAATGGTAGGAAAGGGACAATACAGCAAAGCAGAAAAACAAATAGTAATACAGAAAACCAGAAAAAATCAAGAGCTCAGGTTTCTGAATTGACTAAAGATGTCAGAAGACTGTGACAATTTCACCCAACTGTTGGCTCTGCCCATATGGAGGTAGGGAGGAGATGCTCATTGGCACTTACCTTAGTGGGTTCCGCTAAAGTCTTGGGGTAGGGAGCTAGAGGACTTCACTTACCTCCTGTACTTTCAACTACATCTTTTACTGGCTGCTTTGGGGAAGAAGAACAGAGGGTCTGAAGTTTTCCAGAGCTTTGTGAGGTTGCATGTATGCAGTGTAGTCACGTCAGTCTCTGGACATTAGAGGAGCAAGTGGGTGAGGTAATATCTTTCATTGGACCAACATCTGCTGGTGTGCGTTGGGGGGGTCAGGGGGAAGAGGGAGTGAGAGAGAGAGTGAAGGGCTTTCAAGTCACCCAGAACTCTTTTCAGATCTGGAGAAGTTCTTTCCTGAAGAAGAGCTTTGTGTGGCTTGAAAGCTTGTCTCTATCTCACCAGCAGAAATTGGACCAATAAAATAAATTACCTCACCCACCTTGTTTCTCTAACAGACTTCCATGGTAGCTTTAGGTGCATAAATAAGGCACTCTGGAGTCCTTCATTAACAAAGATAGAAGACAGTGTTTCTTGTTTCCTAATGGGTCCTACAGACATGACACTAGGATTTGAGAGAATTTACAAGTTAGAGAATTTAGTAGAGAATTATGTCTTTTACTGTAATGTTTTTAAACCAGCCTGTGGAACTGAAGAGATTTTTATCCTTTGTATGGAATGGCATAGGTTGGTTTAACATTGTATAGAAAGACTATCATTCTCTATTAAAATAAAAGATGTTGAATTGAACCAAAACATTAAGCAGAAGAAAGCAGAGATCAGTGCCTACAAGGAATTAGCAGGGACAAAGCTACTGCTGGGAATGTAGCTGTGCTGAAATCTCAGTATTTGACTTTCATAATTGTGTATAACAGAAGCCTGAGGGCGATATTATTAATTTGGACATTTCTTATAATAAGGCTCTCTATAGACCTATAACCTTGAAGCCAGTGGAGTTTTTTATATGATGAGGCTGCAAGATCTTGCTGCAAATCAGATCTTTTGAACTGAGATTTTGTTTATAAATAGGTATTATAGCAAAGCTGTCACTGATGCCTGTACTGAAATTGGCTAACACTTCTGTAAGTGTATGTGTATTTTTGAGTGTGAGATTTATAGCATGGTGTTTAAAGTGTAAAGAATTAAATAGATTTTAGAAGTTGAGCTACGACACTGATGTCTAGTTCCAGAAGGGTAGCTGTGGCAGCCTCGTTCAGCAAAACAAGCAAGGAGTCTGGTGCCACTTTTAAAGACGAACAAATTTATTTAAATAGGAATAAATAATAAAAATAATAAAAACAGTAAAAATAAATGATGAAAGATGAATAAATTTGTTTATCTTTAAAAGTGCTGCAAGATTCCTTGTCTGTAACACTGATGTCTGTATCTCAATAGCACTCTTGTTAAAATTTTGCCACCTTGCTGAAGGGAAAGTTGGCACGGTGCCCCTGCTTCTAGTGGAATTCACTCTCTTGCTGCATGCTACTCATTTAGACCATTATCCAGAAAGCACTTAAGCACATGCTTAAGTATGTGATTAGTCCCATTCACTAAATGTACAAGGGTGTCACTGGATCAAAGGTTTAACTCTACCAGAAGTAACATCAGTTTGTTGCTTTTCTCATTGGATTTGGTTGTATGAAAATATTTTTTTAAAATTAAGGATATAAAGAGATTTCCTAGACCAAACTGTCCCTGTTACATGCCCACCCTAAACAAGCACATGCTCCCCAGGTTGCTAGGGTTTAATCAGACCTGGAAGGGGATTTTTTTTTTTATCAGAGCTCCATGTTGAAATATTGGCAGCACATCACTAAATTGTAGCAGTTGTATATTTTCATCATTTAAAAGCAATTCAGTGAGCTGCGTCAGGTTGAACTGTCTTACCCGGATTACATATTTGCTCTAAAATTATCAGCATCCTGTGAAGAAATGAATGGGCAAGATGTAGAAAAGCAGATTATCTTTATTCAAGGTCCCAGTTTGACTCCCATAAAGTCAGTGGGAGTTTTGCCATTGGGAGGCTCAGGCCCCTATTTTGTGAGTAAGGATAGTTAGCCTTTCAAAACCCTCTCAGAGCTGTGTATTTTAAAGATCAATCTAATTTTAGGTATTTTTCTAATTTATTAACTTATCTAAGTAACCTCTGTTTGAAATTGAGCAGGCTTTGACCTTATGTTTATTGGAAGTTGATACAGTTTTACTTTACAAGCTGAATGCTAATACAGCATCTTTTCAGCAAGGCTAGCTTTGCTTGTCTTTCAACTGGACTGAATGGGGCAGATGGAGGTCAAATGACTTGCCTGGGGTCAGAGAGTAAGTCAATGGCTCAACCTGCATAAGGAATCAGGGCCCCTTATTCATTTAGGGCCATATGCTCCCCTCTGTTACATCCTCTGAGGGCAGCAGATGGGCATAAGTTATACCCCATAGAAACTGAGGAGGCTGCACTCAGGGGAAATGCCACTACATTGGCAGCACATGACTGCTTCCAGGCCTTCTGTACTACTACCACTGCACAGCACAGGCTAGGGAGTGGGCCTGGAGGCAGATGAGGGTGCCTGGGGAAAATCCACTTAACATCCTTTTTAAAAACCCCACAGTCAATGCAGCTAAGCAGCATGAATTCCTCTCTCTGCAAGATAAGCCACTCTGGAGGATTTGTTGGAACAAATCTGTCAGCCGAGCCAATGGCAACCAGCTATTCTGCCATAGAACCTGGAGCATTTGTGGAGGGCATAAACTGTAGGATTTACACTGTTGGAACCCTCAAATCCTTAATATGTTATGTTGGCATACTTGCTACTTTTTGATCTCACTTCATCAACAATGGGTTGAGGCGGCAAAGCTCTAGGGATAGAAACTACAAAGACTACAGAGAAGGGAAAGCTGTCATACTAAAAAGCTTTGTTGGGGTCTCTGCTCTGAGCATTTGGCCACTGCCTCTTCACACAAGAACCCACAGCAGTACTTCCGATTTAAGCTATTAGTCATTTTCAGGGCAGGAAGGATCCGTGTGCTTTTTGTGGCACAACATGGTGATGGTGTATCTTTGAAAAAGCAGGAAGCCCTACTGATTTCTTAAGCATAACAGTAATTTTGTGAGAGTTTAGTATTTTATAGAAATTACGTCAACTTGCCATCATGACTATACAGGTGCTTGTCTAGTTCTAGAAAATGAGGGCATTCTAATAAGGCTCTAGGCTATGTCTACACTAGGGCTGTGCTCACACAGCACTCTTATTTCGAAACAACAGAGGTTGTTTTGAAATAAGAAATACCCTGTTCACACGGTGCACAGTTGTTTCGAAACAATGGTTCCTGTTGTTTCAAAACAACGGTGTTGTTTTGAAACAAGTTAAACCCCATGCGGGGATGAAACAACGTTGTTTCAAAACGATTGTTTCGAAACAACGCTGTGCGAACATGTTGTTTCGAAACAATGGTGACTTGTTTCAAAATAACTGTTGCCCGAACCTGCTATTTCGCTTTGAGCTTTTTTCCTTAATTCGAATTAACAAACTGTTAATTTGAATTAAGTTATTTTGAAATAAGGTGTTATTTCAATACAAGTTGTTTCGAAACAACCGTATTGAAAAAACCCCCTGTGTGTGAACACAGCCTAGGATATTAGTCTGGATTAAGGAGGCTTAATACAGACTAATTCGCTCCCTGTCTCCAATAGGCTTTGCCTAGTTTGAACTAAAAAAGCTTAGTTTGAACTAGTTCGTTGAACTGGTTAGTTTAAACTAACTGCTTACTTCAAACTTATTTTGAATTTTAATTCGAACTAGCATGATGTAGTCATGCTAGTTCGAACTGAATAAGTTTGAACTAGCAGTTAGTTTGAACTAACCATGTTTTTTTTAGTTCGAACTAAAAAACTAAACTAACTTAGTTCGCACTAGCCACACTTTTTTAGTTTGAACTAAAAAGTTAGTTCGAACTTAAAAAAATGCAGTTAGTTCAAGCTAACTTTGAACTGCTTAATTTGGACTAAGCAAGTCCAAACTAAGCAGTTAAATGTAGACATAGCCTAAGATGTTGAATTTCTATTGTTTCTGTAGGACGTTCACTGCTTGCTTAGCAAAGAAAGAATTATTCTGTTCTGATTATACAAGGCAAATGACCGGAAGGAAATTCATTCTTCCATCCCGGATACTGTGCTCATATGGTTCCCTCTTGTTTGTTAGGGTATGTCCACACAGGGCTTTTATTTCGAAACAACACTGGTTGTTTTGAAATAAAAGTCCCTATGTACCATCCTCGTTTTCTTGTTTCAAAAGGAGGGAGCTCCTCATTTCGAAACAAGAGCCCTCCTTTCAAAACAGCTTAAACCCACTTTGCTTTTGAAAGGAGGGTTATTTCGAAACCAGTGGTTTCAAAATAAGCCGTTTGGACATGTTATTTCGAAACAGAGAGTGTTTCGAAATAACAAGGACCTTCCTCCCAGGGTGCATAGCCAGGCAGCAGCCATGGGGAGGCAGAGGAAGCCCCCAGCACCCAGCAGGAGGGGGGGCAGGGGAATCCTGGGGGTGGGGCCTCCGGGCCCAGCACAGAGTCTCTCTCCCCATCCCCTCTCCTATTTCAAAATAGCATGTCACACTGGACATGCTATTTCAATTCCCTCCTTTTCCCTTATTTCGAAAACACTTTTTTTTAAATTTTGAAATAAGGTGTTTTGAAAGAAGACTTTATTTCGAAACAGCTTGTTTCGAAAGAAGCACTTTTTGTGTGAACATACCCTTACTCAACAAGAATCTAGGATTTTTCCAGTGAAACATAAAACCTGCGATGTGCCCCCTTACTAACATACTTCATTCACACAAAAGACTTGTTAAATTTGCAATATCTGCTTTCTCCTTTACCATAACTGTTGGTGATCGCAAACTGCAAGTGTGAGTCATTCTGCAGAGTTGCCTTAGTGTAAAGAAAATGGGAAGTTTATTTCACAAAGCCTCACAGTCCTTTCCCCCACCAAACTTGTACTGGAGGATTTAGTGAAACACAATTTATCTTATGAAAGATGGTCAAAAGAAATGACATAATTCACTATAAGCTATCATGTTAGTAACATTTAGCATGAGGGGATTCGTCATAGGTCTTGGGGAGGGTGCAGAGAAGAGATGATAGAATTAAGGGGAGATGTTCGATCTTTCAGCATTGGTATGATTTTTCTAAAGGAATAAAGAAACATTCTCCTTTCCCACTTTGTTTCTTGCACTTGCAATCCATTCTAAGTAGTTTTGTCACACAGAGAAACCAAAGAATAATTGCCTATTTATATCTCTTGAATCTTTTCGGAAAGTTGCCATCCCACATAAACATCCACTGTGCCACAAAGCTGTCTTGTGACAATGTTCTAACAGCTTACTGAGGAGCGTGACATTTCAGACAGTAGGATGTTATTATAAGCTAGGCTGTGCAATCTGCTAACCAAACTGAACTGAGCAGATCTGTGGTGGTGAAATATGTGGTGCAAGCTGCCCCAGATGCCTGCTCCTTCAGGAGACTCTGAGATAACCACTGCAGCTTGCACAAAGAGTGAGGCTGGTCAGATAAGGGTGAGGTCTGGCCCCCTGGAAGAGGCACTAATTCATTGATACTGCTGCCTGCCCTCTTTTGAAGCTGCATGCCCTCTAAGGGGCACAGCATCTGCCAGTATCCATGAGTTGAACTGTTAATATCATAAGAATTATTATAATAAGTTCTTATATATATAATTTTTTTCACAGAATAATTTTGCTCCAAGCAAAGGTGCAGCACAGTGCACTGAAACAATCTTGCACCTGTGTTCCCCTTTCACTAATGACCAAAAGATACTCCACGTTTCATCACCACTGCAAGGCTGAAGCAAGTTGGTTTTTCATAGGGACGTATGAGGAGGTTGGGGGGAATAATTATCTTTCCGTGCAGCAGCTTCAAGTGTACAGATGGTCTGGTGCTACCACTGCAACGCAGCCACTGTCTCCTGTGTTCCTCAATATCATGAAGGTCTTTGTAGTGGTATACCTACCACTGCGATGTCCCATGATCTGCTTCCCCCATGCCCAAGATGGAAAGGCAGGAACTATGGAGCCAAGTTCTGAGAACATACCCTGTGTAGTTGCTGTATGGCTTGATTATCCATCCATCGACCCATCCATCCTGGCTCCACAGGAGCTGAGCACCTTTCAGTCTTTTGTGTATTTATCCTCTCAACATCTGTATAAAATAAGGCTATGTTACTATCTTTATTTAACAACTAGGGAAATGAGGCACAGAAAGGCTTAGGGTTAGATCTGCAGAGGGAACTTAGACTCATCATTGCAAAGCCTATCTTTTAGGTGCTCTGCTGATGAATAGACTCCATCGCTCAAGTTAGGTGCCCAGGGTCCCTCTACAATAGATGAGGAGACTTCAGTACCTAAGAATGGAACTCACAAAAGCCAGCAAGGAAACAGTTCATTTACATTCTGTAATGGGGGTAAGACAAATCCTGATAATTGTTCCACAAAATGGGTGTGATGTTGCCACACATATGAAACCATTACCCTTGTCATAAATAACAGTTTCATTAAAGAAGCGTTCACACCACTGGCAGACTCCTGACTTTTGTTGAAAAGCGCAGGGTTCCTGATGGGGTGTTACAGTGGGACTTACCCATTCTGATGACCACTTTTCACAATTTTATATATCATAGGTAGGGTTAGTATAGGGGCTGATCCAGTCTTGCAAAAACTGGGGTTCCCAGAATCTATTTACCACTAAATGAGGAAGTATTATGTATTTAGACAACAATAAAGAAGTGGACCGATTATAAGCTGACAAAACTGAAAGAAATATAGGACTGGTTAAACTGCAATGTGTCTGACTGGGGTTGGATCCAGGCATGTTGAGTGATATTATATAATTTATGAATCCACAATTTGTTACCCATAGATGATCCCAAAATACGTATATGTACTTGTATGGCCGTTAATTGGGAGGTTACACATGCAGTTACATTAGCAAGTACTTGATCACTATTTTGGGAATCTTAAAATTGTCCAAATAGCTTGGTTTCACAAGGTCCATACTTTCCATGTGCCTTGCAGTGCTTGTAGGCTATCCTGGGGCCTGGCAGGGAGCCATTTTGAAGTCAGGGATAGGGAGTTTGAGTTAAGGGAGCCCAGCATCTGCAACTTGTTGCATATTGTTTCAACATCATAAGAGTTTAACACACCACTTCTGGTTCCGACTCCTCACAATATGGTTGCTCCTAAGTCGCTATGTACATGGGACAGCCTGGGCCATTTCTGACTAAAAAGAGAATCACCAAAAGTCAGTTAATCCAATGTTGGCTAAATTTTTATTTATATTGACCTATACTTCCACTATTCAGATGTAACTATTACCTGGTTACAGGTGGCAGGGTATGTTGCCACATGAGGTATGAATAAATTTTGTGGGGCAATATGATGGGCTCCAATTACAATATGCCACCATGTGTTAAAACCATTAATTTTAGTAGAATTCCAACTCAGCTATGTCTCATCAACTAACAAAGTGATACTGAAACAAACAAGGAATTCTGTGGCACTTAAAGATTAACAAATTTATTTATTGCATGAGCTTTTGTGGGAGAAAATCCCACTTCATCAGATGCTTTGAAGATGGAGGGAACTTACAGAAAGTGATGCTACTTACATCAGAAGTGGACTGAGAGTTATTGTTGCAAAAACCAGTTACATTGTTGTCCTAGATGTGGGTCATATTGGTAACAAAGATTCCAATGGCAAAACTTTTTGGAGATACCATCCATCCATCCTATGTTGTGTTCATGTTGGTTATTGGTAGGAGAGCCCATGCTTCACACAGCAAGACACACAGAGGATATCACAGGGTCATTCACAAGTCTGTAAATGTGAAGAAGGGTAATAAATAGGTGAGATCTCTCCCAGTGGTAGGGCCCCATAGGGCACCTTGCCCAGGTGCCACTATTTCCCCTGGTTTGGCCAGGAGTTCCTTTGGGTGGGTATATCCACACCTTGCCTGCATGGGGGGGGAACAAGCTGGAGTTCTCAGTTTCCAGGGGTAAAGTAGGGAGCTGACAGTCTTTGTTAAATCGAGCATACGGGGTGCTACCAACCATAGGACTGTTATTAGCCCATAGGACTGCCTTAGCCTAGCCCTTAAGGGAGCTGTTCGAGGTTAATTTTTGGGTTTGTTGTTTTAACAGTCCATTTAACCTTTCCACTAACCCGAGGCCTGTGGATGTGAAGAATATGCAACAGCCAGTGCACTCTAGTTTCCTGGGCCCACTGTTGTACCAGGTTCCCATTAAAGTGTCCACCTCATCTGATTGGATCTCCGAGGGAGTACCATACATTTGACACAATCGCTGCATGGCCTTTAGGGTATTTTGCTGGACAGCTCGCCAGAAGGGGATAGCAAACAGATGTCTGGAGAAGATGTCCACCGCCACTAGAGCATATTAGCTTCCCTTGGAAATAGGCATGAGGCCGATGTAATCTACCTGCTACACTTCTCCAGGCCTGGTTCCCTTTGGAATATGCCCAGCAGGTCTATTGGATACCATGTGTCCCTTTTCCCCACTTAATGGTTGGCTGAATGTAAGACCTAGGGTCCCCTGGTGGAGGCACTGCGGAAGGCCTAGGGTCTTGGCCTTCCTGTCATTGTAGCTGGGGCATCTGCCATTGTTCCAGCAAGGGGTACATTACAGGAGTGAGGGATTTCATTGACTGTGGCCTGCTGCCTTGTAGTTTGTCAGGAGGTGCTCCTGTACAAGAACCCTGAGATCCTTACAGAACCTGATATTGCTTTACCAGCTCTGCAGTAGGTTTTCTGTCAACATCTCCTTTTGGCACCCCAGCAGCCAATAGGGCTAAAATTACATCCCCTTGAGTATAGAGTAGGTTTAGCACGTGTTGTCTTCCCTTTTTCCTGGATGATATATACCTTTTTAAGCAGTTCCGTTACTTCCTCCAGGTTACCCACTTCTGACAAAATAGTTGATACTTGTGAGACATCCTGTTGCTCTGCTCAATGCTGCCAATATGGTTCCTTGAAACTGGGGGGAACCCAAAGCTAGAAGTCCTGAGGGCCAATGGCAGGCATGGGGCCAGATCAGAGAATCGTAGAATCATAGGGTTGGAAGGGACCTCATGAGGTCATCTAGTCCAACCCCCTGCCAAAAAAAGCAGGACCACTCCCACTAAATTATTCCAGCTAGAGTTTTAGCTAGCCGGGCCTTAAACATCTCCAAAGACAGAGATTCCCCCACCTCCCTAGGTAGCCCATTCCAATGCTTTACACCCTCCTAGTAAGAAAGTTTTTCCTAATATCCAGCCTCAACCTCCCCAGCTGCAACTTGAAACCATTGCTCCTTGTTCTATCCTCTGTTACTACTGAGAACAGCCGAGCTCCATCCTCCTTGGAGCATCCCTTCAAGTAGTTGAAGGTTGCTATCAAATCTCCCCTCAGTCTTCTTTTCTGCAGGCTAAATATGCCTAGTTCCTTCAGTCTTCCTTCATAGGCTTTGTGCTCCAGCCTCTTGATCGTTTTTGTTGCCGTCCACTGGACTCTTTCTAATTTGTCCACATCCTTTTTGTAGTGGGGAGCCCAAAACTGGACACAGCATTCCAGATGTGGCCTCACCAGTGCCGAATAGAGGGGAATGATCACATCCCTTGATCTGCTGGCAATGCTTCTTCTGATGCAGCCCAGTACACCATTGGCCTTTTTGGCAGCAAGAGCACACTGCTGACTCATATCCAGCTTCCCATCTGCCAGGACCCCCAGGTCTCTTTCTATGGTGCTGCTACTTAGTTGATCGCTCCCCAGCCTGTAGCAGTACATGGGGTTTTTCTGTCCCAAGTGCAGGACTTTGCGCTTGTCCTTGTTGAACCTAACGAGATTTCTATTGGCCCACTGCTCCAATTTGTGAAGGTCTTCCTGAATCTTCTCCCTGCCCTCCAGCGTGTCTACCATTGCCCCCAGCCTGGTGTTATCCGCAAACTTGCTGAGTGTGCAATAAATCCCATCATCCAGATCATTAATGAAAATATTGAACAGAACTGGCCCCAGGACCGACCCCTGGGGCACACCACTCGTTACTGGTTGCCAACTAGACATGGAGCCGTTGATTCCTACATGCTGAAATCGTTGATCTAGCCAGTTCTCTATTCACCTTACAGTCCACACATTCAACCTGTACTTCCTTAACTTGCTGACGAGAATGCCGTGGGAAACAGTATCAAAAGCCTTGCTAAAGTTGAGGAATATCACATCAACAGCTCTTCCTGCATCCACAAATCCAGTCATCTCATCATAGAAGGCGATGAGATTGGTCAGGCATGATTTACCTTTGGTGAATCCATGCTGACTGTTCCTGATCACTCTATTTTCCTCCAAGTGTTTCAGGATGGATTCTTTGAGAATCTGTTCCATGATTTTTCCCGGGATTGAGGTGAGGCTGACAGGTCTGTAATTCCCTGGATCCTCCTTTTTGCCTTTCTTGAAGATAGGCACTATGTTTGCTTTTTTCCAGTCCTCTGGCACCTCCCCCACTTGCCACAAGTTTTCAAAGATAATGGCCAGCGGTACTGCTACCTCATCGGCCAATTCCCTCAGCACCCTCGGATGCAGGTTGTCCGGCCCCATGGACTTGTACACATCCAGCTTCTTTAAGTAGTCCCTGACCTGACCTTCTGTCACCAAGGGCCTCTCTTCTTCTCTCCAATCTGCCATGCCCAGTGTAGTGGGCTGGGAGCTGGCCCTCCCTTTGAAAACTGAAGTAAAAAAAGCATTGAGCACTTCAGACGTTTTGTCATTCTTCATCACGAGGACACCTTCGCTATTCAGTAAGGGACCTACACCATCCCTGATCTTCTTGTTATTGACATACTTGTAGAATCCCTTCCTGTTATCCTTCACATCCCTTGCTAGCCGCAACTCCTGTTGTGCTTTGGCCTTTCTGATTTTATCCTTGCAGCCCTGAGCAATATCTTTATATGCCTCCTTAGTCATCTGTCCAAGCTTCCACTTCCTGTAAGCTTCCTTTGTATGCTTTAGCTCACTGTTAAGCCACACTGGGTACCCTCCACATTTGCTCTTCTTCCTGCTCATCGGATATTGGAGCACAGATATGGAACTTAAAGGAGTGTCATGCTATTGAGGGGATTCTGTCCAGGACAATGAACCTGACCATACACCTTGAATTGCGTGGGTAATCCATTCACAGAAATAAGGGATGAGATTTATTGCGAGGCCCTGGGATTGGCTCTGTATCACTTCTGACGCCCCTTGACTGAGTGTTAAGGATCCCATCCACCTCATTTCACTGTGATCTAACAAAATATCCCAGTGCCCCATCCTATATCTGAACAAGCCAATCTCCCACTGTCTCAGAGGGGGTCTGTTTTTAGGTGGTGGCAAGTTCTGTCAGTTCAGTGTCCTTATAGCTGCAGTACTCTTGTACCATATGCAGGGACCCAACTGCATCTATTATCCCTGGGCCAGGTAGCTTGGTCTGGGTTGAGCTGAACAGGAGGGGGCATAGCTGCAATGTTTCACCTTCTCCACCTCCTCTGAGTCTGATTCCCAAATATCCCCATCCCAGGATTCTGACTCCAATTGGGTGTGTCTTAGTGCTAATATCTTAGCTGTGGAAGGAACTGGGTTGGGGCTTAGAGAGTGGTGCTTTGCACAGTGGAGGGCTAGGATTTCTAATTACTGCTGTACTGTCTCCAGCTGCTGCTGGAAAAAAAAAACAAAACACCATGGAACTCTGAACATCCCGGGTAACTTTCAACCCACTAATTTTCTCCTGCAGTCTCCTGTTCTCCACTTCAAGGTGGCATTAGTGCTCCTGACAATCCCTAAAAGTAGTTAGGAAAAGCCATCCCACCTGTTGGACACCTTTGTCCATGGCCAGAGGGAGGGCCTCTGACACCTTCTCTAAATCTCAGGGTGACCCATTCCTAACCTCTGTGTCAGATATGCAGTTAAGCACAGTAACGTCTAAATATTTGAATCAACTGGACCAGCTCATAGACTGGTGCAAGCTGATAGGGAAGTCACTATAGCTACACTATTTTGCACTAGCTGAGGATTTGTTCTTTGAGCACATGCAACTTTAATTTTTTCCTTTTTTATGTCCTTGCATCAAGAATGGTTTTGAGGCCTCCAGTGTTGAATATCTTCATGCTACCTCTGCAGTAACCTCATTGCTGAGCTACAGGAAAGATTATCTAAGGGCAATTACTTATTTTGCGATGCAGAATTTAATGTAATATGGACTACTGGCTACTGGGCAACAAGAGGAACCCAGACTCACTGAAGGTGTCGTAGATAGGACCTTAGGGGAAGGGAAATCCCAGAGTAAGCATTGCTGAAGCAGCATATAGTACATTGCCAGATTCCACCGTTGGGAAGCCTGGCATGGTGTCAGTGCAAACACTTGCCACCAGTGGATGTTGCTGCAGGCACACCAGAATCTCTTAATGTAGGGAAGAAGAAAGGGGGGGAGCAAGGGGGAGGACAGCAGGGAAGAGAAATTGGGGGAAAAAACTGTATAAAAATTCACTTACATAAATTAGCTATGCTTTTTGCAGCAAAACTAACAGTTTCTTTTGAATTGTGAATGCTGTTGCTTCTCTTTACTAAATGCCTCAAGGAATTGTATCACATAATATACAAGGGTAATTATTAAAAATGCATACATAGTTTTGTAGGTACAAAAAGTTGCAGCGTGTCTTTAGCACAACATTAAAAGGTTTAAATATGTCAATGACTGGTAGACTTTGCTTTTAACAGCTGTTAGTTTGAGATTTCTTGTAAGGATGTTTGTTAGAAAAAACAAGTTTGTAATTGGAGGAGGCTGCCTCATTGTAGTGGACAGTTGAAACCCAAAGGAGGCCTGGTGGGGATTATGCAGGGTGTCTAACGGTTTTGGCAGTGGCTTTGGGTGTTAAGTATCAGCTAACATGTTTATGCCTGGCCTTCAGATGTCCATGCACAAAAGACCCTTTTCTTCTGCTCCTGGCATGAATCCAGGCCAGTCTTGGAATATTTGCTGCTGCATCCCCGACCCATCATTAAGGACAGTGTTTATCTTAGAGCTTCATCTGAAAAGCACCAAAGCAGAAGAATGCTTACTGACCCGTAACCCACAAATGGCTATAAGTGGGAATTATATGTCTATGAATGTGTTTCTTTTTTAAAGCATAGAATAAGAACTGAAGCTATTCTAAGTTTTTCTACACATTTAAACACCTGATTTTTTTTTTTTTTTTTTAAATTCAGATGTGATGTGACTCTTATCCTGTTCTGGAAATTTTTAAGATGATATTTATGGTAGAAAATCCTTCTTCCTACTATCGCTACGAAATTTAAAAGACACAAAGTGTGCATTTTCATTCCATAAAGAAGGTATTAGTTTAGATGGACATATGGAGAATTTTCTTTACTCATGTGAGTGAGCCTTTGCAGGAGCAAGCCCTGCAATTTACAGTTAAATAGATGAGAACACATGATAATGTGACAGGAAAGCATGTTTTGGTTTAGATCATTATTTGTCTCTTGCACCCTATATATGAAATTTCTTTGTGCCTGTGGTGATCATAAAGGTCTTTTATGTGGTTCTTTAATTTTGGTAAGTATTTTCCCTTCTACCTTATGCTTTCTGGCCCTGATCCTGCAATTCTTTCTCACATGAGTATTACTTTCTCTTGCAAGTAGTCCTAAGGAAGTCACTGGGACTAAATATCATTTATTACTCTCCAGAGAAAGAAACACCCCTGTGAAGGATGCAGGATCAATCCCTATGGTTTCACATTAAGATATTTCAAAGAATAAATGGATGTTCCGATCTATTCAGTTGTATGCTAATAAACCTATCTAAATGGAAAAGACCTGTACTAGATACATTCAATGCTCACATCCTTAAATTGTCATTATTTCTTAAGAAAAGATATTGAAAGTATCTGTAACACGTGTCCTTTAATTTGAATTCTGATGTGCTACATTGAATAGTGACTATAGGACACAATAAGTATATTTTACTGCTTAAAAGATGGGAACTAAAACGAAGGGTACTCTTACATCTTAATCACTGGCTTTTGTGTTTAGACATTGTTTCAAGAAGCACAATCCATCAACTGCTTACATGAAATACTCAAATATTCTGACTATTTGTACTCCGTCCTTCTAGGGTATTTAATATATTTGTTTTTATGACTCAAGAAGGAACCTTGACTGTTTTGAAATGTATAAAAGTCTATTTCCTGAAAGTACATCTATTTTAATCGCTATTGCAGTCCAATCAACAGACCCACCTCCAGGTTTGGGGCGAGGAAGAACAGTGGAAACGAAGTTGAACTGACAGATATTTTAGCAAAGAGGTAGAACAATCTGATCTAATTGGTTAAATAGTATTTTCTGTACTATACTGTTGTGAATATTTTTTTGCAGGTAAGGCTGATTTTGATTAGGTTGGGAGGAATGAAGAAATAGGCATCTGCAGTGCTGTTTCATGGCATGCGCTGGCTCCCACTGAAGTGAATGGCAGAACTCCCACTGACTTCAAGAAGAGCAGAATCGGGCCCTTAGGCTGTACACAAGAATGTATATTGGAAAAAAGAAAATATGATGCTGGCTGTTTCTGATAACTTATGATTAGACCAAATCCTCTCAGTGCCCTGCAGCTTTTTACCTTAATGCTTGGCTACCTATGGCAGGCAGTGACTTGATGTCTGTCACTGTGGCTCCTCTTTCCAGTATTCACTAAAAATGTGCTCTTCTCCTTTGCCAAGTTCTGTACACTGTACCATTTGAGAGCTTCCTTTTTAAAGACAGTCTTTGGGGAATAGATTACAAGAGCAAGGAAGTAGTTTCATTTACAGTGGATAATTGGGATATTCAGTGCTTTTATATACAGTAAAATATGATTTAGGCAGGCCATGGAGAGCAACAAAATCAGCTGGGTTAATGGTGGAGGTGGTCATCATCTCACCAAAGTGAAGCAAAATGATACTTAGCATGTTTAGGGACAAAGTCTATAAACTAATATCCTCAACAAAGGAAAACTACAATCCTACTTAATAGATGTTTCATTCTTGTGCCATCTCTAATTTGCCTTTATGAACAAAGCATCTTCTCAGGCTATATTTTCTTTATTTCTTATTGGTACTTGGTGATAGGCTGCATCCTGCCTTCTATTTAACTTTCTTGTCTCCTGCCATGCCATGGCTCAGATTATGGCTACTATCTTCTGTTTAGCAGAAATCCCATCTGACCAACAGCATGACTCTATGTCTTTGGCTCTGGGTCTCTGACCTTCAATCAATCAAATTATAGGGTTGGAAGGGACCTCATGAGATCAAGTCCAACCCCCCTGGGGCTTGAACTCAGGGACTTTCTGTAGATTAAGCAGAGGTGTGAACCACTACACTACTTGCAGGGGTTCATTAGTAACATCTCATAAACTAGAAAAACAGTGGCCCACTTAAGGGAAGCTGCAGTCTAACTAGGAAACAGTTTAAATTTGGTTCAGCTGCTTATGTGATGCCAGACTGAACATTTAAGAATACCCACTTATTAACATGTGCTGTCTATTACTAAATGCGATCTTTTAAAGGCCCTTGATTTCAATGGATGTTAGGAGCCTAAGTTCCTTTGAGGAGCTGGGTGCTTGTGCTGAGAGTCCAAATTCTATAAAATTTGTCCCAGTGTTGATGTTAATTAAGTTACTTCACATATCAGTGTAGGTAAGATCAAAGCCTTGCCAATTGTATACTATTTTGAAGGACAAAAATAACATGAACGGACAAACTGTAAAACTCTGAGTCTGTTTAGAAAACAGGAGCATGTCCAGACTTCAAATTCTAGCTAGTCGAGTCTCCCTTAACAGGTTACTATTTCCAAGGAGAGCACTAATCTGTGCAGGAGATAGGAGTGTATGTGTCACAGTTTTGTTAAACTATGAGGACCTTTCTTCTAACTTTACATCCCCTATTTTAATCATCTTTAGGAATCACTTGCTTCTCTGCAGATGCTGGAGGGAGCCAGAATGAGTCAAAAGATTTCTACCCCACACTCCATCTGCTAATGACCTTTTGAGCATATACATATAAAAGTCCGGAGTGAGGATTTGGTGCAATCTATTCTCTGGAATCAAGAATTACTCTGTGCATAAAGAATATACACTCCTCCAGTGAATACCAATTAAAAGTATATTTCACAAGAATTACACTTTCAGTTGCCTGGTCTATTGACTATCAGCTGGTAATAAGCTTTACTCATTTCCCTGAGCATGTAATTTTTTCCTCGAGTTCCTGAGTCACAGCTTTGATCACCTCTTGATTGCTTAAAGGCTGTGAATCAGTAATTTCCCAGTTTTGCTGTCACATCAAAGTTCTTTGAGGGGCTTTCTCCAACAGAAGGCAGCCAAGGTTCTCTTTTGACAGAGTTCATCACCAGAGTGTGGATATGCTGCACAAATGAAAGTACAGAATAATGCATCACCTTTAGCCATTTGTGTAATCATTTTAATAACAGACATCACCTTCTGAAATGGACCAGCTGATCTGCAGCACAATTTTTTGCTAGAATTTTTACACTTGAAAATATGGAGGGCAAACATTAAACAGGAAAGGTGATTTTAATATAGATGGGCAGATGAGTGGAAGCAAATAAATGCAGTTGCTTTCCCCTGTTCATAGATTCTCACAGTTGCTTTATTCAGCTTTTATGACATGAACAATTCCAGTGCTCATAAGATTTTTATATAACAATATTTAATATGATAATATGCAAAGTATGACAAAACCTCTGGGCAGCATAAACAATTATAAATAACTCACAGTCAGTTCAGAACAGTGTGGCTGCATCTTGAAATGAGCTATTCACATCACCCTGTGGTGGCTGATCAGTGAAAAGGACTGATTTACATTTTACCTACTCTAAGCCCAGTCCTGATGTCCTTATTCATTTTTCACTCGATCTTCTCTGGCAAAACTCATATTAACTTCCAAAAGAAAGTTGATCTGAGTATGGACTGAGTGAAGTGTGAAACTAAATTGTGGTCTCAGTTGCACTGGTGTAAATTCAGCTTAACTTCAGCAAGTCAATGGGCTGGATCATCTCCACCTGTGTTAACATGTCTGGTGGGGACTGTAGGAGAGGAAATCCCAGTGAGGAGCCCCTTGTCACAATGGGCAGGGTTTGCCTCAACCTGTGGAAAGGACAAAGAGAATCAGCCACAAGAAACGTCCTATGATTCTCACTGTCTCTCGCTCCTGGGCAGCCTGTTTCATTAGAACTGTGCTCCCAGAGACTCTGGGGTGGCAGAAGAGTGGTTATATCATATTTTCCCATGAATCTCTGCAATGCTAAAGAAAAAAATATGTATTCCACCTCCTCGAACCCACCTACTTCTTTCCCCATCCATTCCAGTCTCCACTTCCTTCTCCAAGCACAGCCCCTGGGCCTCCAAAGTATCCTCTCCAAAGAGCGCAGAGGGAGGATGACGAATCCCTTCCGCACAAAAGGAGGGAGATCAGTGAGTGGTTGGTCGCCTCTGTGCATAGATCTCAGGGAGATCTCGGCCAGTGGACTTAAAATACCACGCAGCTAAACTAATATAGCTGCAAGCAAAATCTGGCTTTAAGTGAGGACTGAAGGATTTGGCCTTGTGTGTGCGCGTGTGCACATGCATGCATGCATGTACAGACTGGTTAATTTTAGCTTACTTTGCAGATAACTGCAGATATTATAAGCGCTTATCTGTCAGTCTTGGAGTGACTTACAATCTGAATATATTTAAAGGGACACTGTCACCTTAAAAACTCCTTGTTTGAAACAAACAAACGCCTTCACCTGTTTTACAAATACCACCTGACATTATTAAAAGATTTTTAAAAATTCAATTAACTGTTGCTTTTTGTTTACTGTTTGCTTTTTCTTTTACTTTAGACAATGAAAATTGATGAAGCCAGTTTCACTTTTGTTTAGAGTCAATTTCATGTTCAGGTTTTTAGTGCTGTAATATTTGGGTCTGAAACAGAATGGAAATGGTTATTTGTTGAGGTACGACAGTTTTCACCTGCAACTGAAAAAGTTGGAAACATGTCTATTGGACTTATGTTTTATAAAAGCTTGTTTAAAGACTATTTAAATGGTGGGTAAATTTGACAGTGTCTCTTTAAACACATGGTTAAGCAAAACCTTTTAATCTGACCATAGATTATTTCATTTTTCTAAATATGAACCTGAGTGTGAGAGTGTTCAATAAAAGCAAGGCATATATTTTCAGTTACAAAAGGTGGCTCAGAGAGTGCAAGCTTCCAACACAAAGAATTCCCACTTCTATGGGAATTACATTCAGGGAATCCTTTCAGGATTAGGGTACCATCCTACTAAGTGCTAGTCCAAATCTATGCTTTGGAAATTGCCCATAAAGGGACCTTTCTTCAGTATTTACCCATGTGAGCCCAGACTTTAGAATTGGTCCCTAAAAACGTCTGTGTACCAGGAAGTGTCTCCATTTATAGGATCCATGTTTCCAATGTACTGCATAATCCTTCAGTATTTTGTAAAACATATTCATCACAGTATTTGATTAGAGTCAGCAACATTAATCAGTTTAGTACTTAATGCCTGATTAATTAGAGATGAGATGAAGTCACAAAATTGATCTCCAGGCTCACATTTCTACTACCCCAAATTTCAGGTTTGCATACAATATTTTGATGTTACATATTATAAAGGCAGGAACCATTTGAAAAGAAACCGAGTCCAGTTTTCAAACATTCCTAAGGGTAGAGAGTGTTTGGATCAGTGTTTTGGTTTAGGCTTATCTTAGAATTTCTCTGCAGCTGAGGTTCTCACTCTCAATTTACTTGAGAAAAGCTGAATTTTGTTTCAAAGTGCCCAGGATATACTAATGTTTTCATTAAGTGAATTCTACAGACTACAGCATCATTAAGTGGTTATCTGCATCCATTTCAGTCATAGGGAAAAGCATGGCACGTTTTGAAAAGTATAATGGTCTTGAAAACTGAAAGACAACATGCAATTGTTATTAACAAAATGTGGTGCAGATGTTTAACTACTTGTGCTCCTCCACAACATAAAACTTTTGACTTAAAGGAAGATTTCAGCCATTTTTCTGACATTTCTAAATGCATGAACCTATTGCTGGTGATGACGGTTATACTGAAAATATATTGCTGGCGATGACAGTTATACTCAAAGTATGTGGCCATTGGGAGGAAAGTTCTTGCTGGCGAGATCTAACTGTATCCAACTAAAGAGGCAAACTCTAATGGGATATCTGAACTAAGAGCTGCAGTCAGCCAGCTCCATAAACGACTCTAGGTTCCATGTGAAAAAAGGCTGCTATAGCTCCTTATGAAACAAGAATGGTCCTTACTTTGCTGGACCTGTGGGTTTGAAGCTGTTCTAAAAAGGCAAAATTGCTTGTAGAAGAGACTCGTTTCTAAAAATAATCAGAAGAAACTACTACATGTGCCCTATGATTCAGAAATTGAGTTAAAGCATGTGGGGCCTTTGGTTGAAACTGAGCTGGTGACCAGCTCTGGACTTTCACATCCTGTGGGAGGTTCTTTGATTTGTTCTCCAGTACTCTGGGATAGCATCCAGTTTGCAGAGACTCTCAGCTTATGCAATGGGCTATAAATGGCTGTGCACATATGCACTAAGATAACAAGGCTCATTCATTTTGCATTCACTTTTGAAAATAAGATTTTTTTCTTCATTGGTATATAAATATTACTAAACACAAAATTTCCCTTGATTATTAAACAAATATTAAAAGCAGAATGAATATGGTACTCACTTTTTTGTACTGGATTCCCACACTGTTCTCTTAAAAATATTGGTTTTCAGCAAGATGGCACTACTGTCAACTGCAAAATAAAGGAATATCCACTTCAGTGACAGACCACAATTTATACATAACAAGAAGTGATTCCATTTTCAGCATATGAATTTTATAGTGCTATGAAGATGTGGCTTTTACTTTAACTGTATATAGTTATTGTACATTCTTACAATCTTATTTCTTTCAGAATTGTGGCCAAGATCTGTACACACTTCTCAAGTGTGCCATCTACCCTGAACATCCCTTACAAAAGTCTGTGAGTAGCTGAATGAAAATGATTACATTTACTATTTGTTCACTGCCTTTCACCTGTTCTTCTGTTAATAGTCTTATTATACATGCAATCCAGTTTATCCAAAATTATTTTAAAATATCCAATACTATTATTTTTATCAAGTGATTTGTTGCTTTAAACTAAAGAAAGATAAGATTATGTTTAATATCAAAAGAAACTTCCCAAGAATCAAAATAATTAAACATTAGAATAGCTGTACCACATGGTGTCATGGAGACATCATCCAATGAAATTATTCAAATAGAATAAGATCCTGCAATCTTTATTCAAGTCTTACTTATGTTAAACACCCATGGAACAATGGGCATGAAGTCCTGGTCCAATGAAATCAATGGCAAAACTTCACTTATGTTGTTGGGACCAGATTTGATCCTCCTTGTAAGGGGATGGTATAAAGGTGCTTTACTGCTATAATAGCTATGATCAGATTACACGAGCTTGGAACTCTGCGTTTTGACAGGCAAAGATTTTCTGATCTTCTTCTGATGTTAATGTTACCTCACTGAGTGTATAATGACGTTATCAGTGCAGTGGTCTGTCAGGAATATCCATGCATTCTAGAGAGTCATTCAATAAGAAAATAGAGTTTTCTGAAGTAAGGAAAAATAAAATACAGTCATTTACCTGTAGTACTGAACAGTTAATGCCAATATCTTGCTTTTGGTCATTTCTTACGGAGTTCTAATAATCTGAATACTAGCAGTGTTGAAAATCCTTTTGAAAAATAAGTATTTGAGTACTTACTGGTGTAGTAGCTAGTGCCTCTGCTTAATATGCAGAAGATCCTGCGTTCAAGCCCCTGGTGGTTGGACTTGATGATCTCATGAGGTCCCTTCCAGCTGTATGATTCTATTCTATTACAGCCATTGTTTTGGAATTTAATTTGGACCCAAACTTTTATTTATGGTTATGAAATGGCCAGAGAGTTTTATTCTATGTCTAGATTTCACCAGTAACTGAAAGAGCTGACATACAGAGTGGTGCTATTTCAGCAATATTTCAGACATGACAACAAGTCCATGTGCCAAAAAGTCCCCTCCTTCACCAAAAAACTCTATTCTCAATATGCTGGTGGGCAGCTAAAGGGTTAATCATGAAGGTTTCACTATACCGAGTAGAGCTGACTGTATAAATCACTTCCAGGTGTATTAAGGACCACATTGGAAACACACATATATCTGGCTCCTCCTTGCATCTGTCTGCCTGCAACATAAGACTTGTAAAAGTGCCATCTCACAACTGACACAAGGGCTGTGCTCACACAGCCCTCTTATTTCGAAACAACAGAGGTTGTTTCGAAATAATATTTAGGCTGTTCACACGACGCACGGTTGTTTTGAAACAACGGGTCCCATTGTTTCGAAACAACAGCGTTGTTTCGAAACAAGTTAACCCCCTTGCGGCGATGAAACAATGTTGTTTTGAAATGATTGTTTTGAAACAACGCTGTGCGAACATGTTGTTTCGAAACAACTGTGACTTGTTTCGAAATAACTGTTGCCTGAACCTGCTATTTCACTTTGAGCTTTTTCCCTTAATTCGAATTAACAGACTGTTAATTCGAATTAAGTTATTTCGAAATAAGGCGTTATTTCAATACAAGTTGTTTCGAAACAACCGTATGGAAATAACCCCCTGTGTGTGAACACAGCCAAGGAGTCTGGGTGGCACAATCTCACAACTGCAGACTGTTGTCAGACTACTACGTCAGTTCCAGGATATAAGAGAGATAAAAAGTGGGTGAGGTAAGATCCTTTATTGGACCAGCTTCTGTTGGTGAGAGATACAAGCTTTTCAGTCACGCAGAGCTCTTCTTCAGGAGTGACTCAAAAGCTTGTTTCTCTTACCCACACAGGTTTGTCCAACAATAACAATATTACCTCACCACCTTCTCTCTCTAATTGCAGACAATTCTCTCTAAATGAGACAAGCCTGCTATTTCTGACAAGGTTTCTCTGGACATTTTGAGGTTTACCCCTCACTGTGAATATATACTCTATGGGTTTGGTCAACTCTTACTCTCTCTGGCAGTTTTTGGACACTCATGAAGTCATGGAGATGTTTTACCTTTTAGGAGTGTAATGCATCTACTACTACTTACAACATGTTTTGGATGAAGTTTCATTGGATAAAAAAGAAATATATATTTTTATATAGGACCTATAGTGGGCCTACTTGTGCTAGCTACGGTTGCAAGGTCATGTCACTAAGCAGTCTCTTATTGAAAATGAGTTGGGAAGGTTATGGCTGCAGTATTCAACACCATTTTGTAAAGATCACAGGAAAAATTTCTTTGACTGATAGCTTTGATGAAGTTTCTCCAAACTTCTCCTCCAGTACCTTTCAATAGACTAACATTTTATTTTGATGTAGAGGGGTGTAAGAGGGAGAGATAGACTCCTGTATATAAGGAGGCAAGATGGCCACCCTTATATACAGAGACAAAAAGGCCTCCCCCAACAACAGGTAGGCAGGGCTGCTCCACCCTTCCGGGGGCGGGACCAGATGCAACCTGTCAGTCAGATAAGAGACAAGGGGGAGGGACAGGAAGTATAAGAGGCAAACCATGGAGCTCAGTGAGGGTCGGTGGCTGAAGGGGAAGGAGCACTCTTTATTCTCTCAACAGGCCTAGTAGGACACTGGCCTGGCTGAGAACCTGCCAGCACCGTGGGGACCAGACAGCTGTGGGGACATGCCAGTGGAGCCTGGTGGAAGGCCTGGCCTGCTGAGAGCCTACCAGCACCCTGGGGACTAGGTGCCTGCCTAGATGGATCAGTAGAACCCTGATGGAAGGCCTGGCCCAGGAGGCCAGTCGTGCCCTGGGAGTGGGATGGCCAGGTGGAGCTGCCAGCGCCAGGACTACCGGGGCAGTACACTCAGGGAGCTGACTCAGCCAAGTATCAAGAGCTCTCTGGCCTGGCACCAGCCCTCGACCTGGCGGTGGCACCCCTTTACCCTTCCGTCACCAATGATCTAGAGGAACTTCCCCTGGTGAGTGACGATGACAGTGGGGAAGTTCTCTGTGACCTAGAGGAACCCCCTTCTGTGGAAGACATTTCTGGCCAGCTGGCCCTTCAGGATCCCCACAACCACCAGGAGGAGTTCAATAACCTACGCTGGGGGTGCTACCCTGAAGAACTGGTGGAAGACCAGGTACCTCGGGCCCTAAATATGGTGGGGAGACGGACAGGGAGGGCTCCCGCTTCCAGGAGATTGAGTTGAGGGAGGGACCAGCATGTTGAGGGTTGGACCCCGCTGGTCCCCTCCCAAATGTGGCAGCCCCAGAACAAGGCTTGGACAGGAAACAGGACCCCTATACAGTGGAGTCACACCAGCGTGTTGTGGTTAGGACCCCGCCGGCTCCCTATCTGAAGTAGCGGCCCCAGAATGGGGCTTGGACTGTGGACAGGAACCCTACATGGGGGAGGCTGACTCAGAGGCTGTACCAGGTGTTGCAGTTTGGAGCCTGCTGACCAAGTCCCGGGTGAGCCAACACCAGGTCAGGACCTGGGCTGAGACATAGTGGAGTTGGGTCAGGCGGCAGCTCCTCGCTTCCGGGTTGTAACAGAAGCTCCTCTTTCCTCACCTCTAGAACTTCACTAGTTTCTTTCCAAGTCCCACTCATAAGACTATTGTGTCTGGTCTTCCTGGCCACTCTGAGGGGCCAAGGACAGTAACTCTTATAGCCTATCTCGCGGGTTAGAGACAGTTGCCTTAGTTGGCCTGGCCTGGAGTAGAGTCTGGAACGTTAACTGTCCCCGCCCAAGGGGTATGTCGGCAGGGAAAGAAGCACAGACAGGCACCCTATAAGGAGGCAAGGGTGCTTATCGCACAGGTGTCCTATAAGGGGACACGGGTGCCTGTCTTACAAGGGGTTGCATGCTTTGTTTCTTTTGTAAGTCAAGCTCATTGCAGAGAGAGAGCATTTCTCCAGTTCAACCCTCACAAGCTTCCTGAGTATCACTTTTCCATTCACTTCTTTTCCAGAAACTCCCTGCAATTTCCCCCCATACCTCCATTACACAAAGCTTTTGGCTATGTTCACACACAGAGGGCTTGTTTCGAAACAAGATGTTTCAAAACAAGCTGTTTCGAAATAACACGTTATTTTGAAACAAGTTGTTTTGAAATAAAAAAACACTGTCCACGAAATAACTCAAAAGCCAGAATTGAAATAGCATGTCCGGACAACAGTTATTTTGAAACTAGTCACCATCGTTTCGAAATAACATGTCCGGACAACGGTTGTTTCGAAACGACGGGATTGTTTTGAAACAACTCGTTTCGAAACAATGTTGTTTCGAAACCAAATGGGGTTTAAGTTGTTTCGAAACAATGCCATTGTTTCAAAACAACAGAACCCATTGTTTTGAAACAACAGTACGTCGTGTGGCCATGGCATTTCTTATTTCGAAACAACCTCTGTTGTTTCGAAATAAGAAGTGTGTGTGGCCATACCCTTTGTGTTTCCAGTTCTGTCTCCCCTCAAGCCAGAGGCTCTGTGGGGTCCCCATTCCACCCTTTCCCTCAGGTCTCCAATTCTTTCCTTATGCCAGGGCCTCCTATGTCCATTTCCTTTATGACTTGCCCTGTCCTGGGACCTCTAAGTAAAAATGAAAGTAAAAGAAGGTGCAAAAAACAAGTTAACTTTGGAATAGCTACAGTTACTCTACTTGGTGTGATTTAATTTGAACAAGATGGGGAAGATGTTCCAACACACTTATAGATGTATATATGTAATGTTTTGAATAATCATGGTAGATAACTTAGAATTTGCACAAAGTAAAGGGAAAAATGCTTAATGGATGACATTTTAGCCTACAGTTTGGGATAGGAATTACTGAAGCTGATTTTATGTGTTATGACTCTCCCGATTTGTCTTCTGATGAAATGATTCAGTGTATTTTGTTTGCTGTCTCTGAATTTCGTCACTTTATCTTTTCTTTAGCAAGTGGTATAATGTCATCTGCATTAGCTTTCTTTGCATATCAGTACCAATTTTCTCCTGTTATGAAGACATTCATTGTCATGTTTATTTTTCAAAGGTCCTATGATTAATCATCTAAAAAGAACCATTGTAGAACATCATTTTACATGGGTTCATTAGAGTAAGCCCTCATGTATATAATAACATTTTAACATTCTTTTGACACTCATTCCTACATGTAGAAATAGTAGCCATAGAAAAGTTTCACAGGAAATAATCAGATTTGCTTGCTAGTCTAGCCCCTGGCATGGTGTTCTCTCACTGCTAGGGAACCTCCTCTTGGCAATTTGGGGGATTAGTCTCCTCCAGGTGCTGTGCCCTCTTCTGGTGATCTCTCTACCAATCTTATTCTCTCACTGAATAGCCTCTCTTCCCTTAGTAGCTACAGTTTCTTGTTCATAACTTGGTCCGTAGGCCAGATCAGTATGGGCCTCCCCTTGCAGGGTAGGAAAGTCTTCTAGGCCAAACTGTTCCAGGCAGTTTGCTCTCTACTGTCCAGTCTGTGTCACTTCCCCAGTGGCTGGTAAAGGAACCTGGAGCTGCCTTCACCTCTGGCATTCAGATCAGGGACTCTTTCATTAGCAGCCAAGGTCGTCTTTCACATCCTTGCTGCTTTTCTCCTGAGCCTTTTTAGCTTCCCCCTTCTCTGAATTTACTAATGCAAATTCCCTTGCTCAAGGTAACAGTAGACTAACTATTTCCATAGCTCCTACTCCCAAAGAAAGAGTGCACACTACTTTTCTGCAGCTACTTCTGTTCTCTGCTCCTGGGCTTTTTGCAGGCCCTTCCTGATCCTGTTCAGCTGAGCCTCATTTAGCCAATCTGCTTCCTGGCTTCTCTGACAGGTACAGACTAAGCAGTTAATTGGTCTGCCTGGCTATCTTAACCCTTTAAACTTTGTCCTATTGAAGAAAACCTGGGTGGTGGGTGGGCGTAAGCCCACCCACTTCTAAAACCCTTCCCCCAGCCTAAGGAGAAGTGGCACAAAACAGGCCTTCAAATAATTCCGGGGGACAACTAAAGAGAAAACAGGGACAGGTGTGAGGGTTACAGGTTCAAAACTAGAGTTTCAGAAGGGGATACGGAGCAGAGAACCCCGGACAGCGCCCACTGCTCCCGAAAGGTGTCGAGGGAGCCAGCAGATGCCGCGCAGAGGAACTCTGCCCAGAGACGTGCACGGACGAGGGACCGGAAATAGGCCCCACAGTCGCAGGTCCCTCCCTCTGCCAACCTCCTCTTCCGAGTTTTATAGGTAGCGACTTTTGCGTAAGCAAGAGGAGGTTGGCGAGGAGGTCCCGCAACTTTGTGGGGCCACGGATAGGGAGTGTATAAAGGTACAAGTGTGGGGAGAAGTGCAGCCAGAACCTCAATAGGAGGTTCTGGAGGAGCCGAAAAAGGGGCTGCAGTCTGGCGCAGTCAAGATAGACATGCGCCAGGGTCTCCTTCACACCGCAAAAGGGACAGGTGTCGGGGTGAAGGGTGAACCATGCCAAGAACACGCCCATGCTCATGGCTCCATGGAGGAGCCGCCAACTGATGTCCCCGGCGGGCCTTGGAGTGAGGGTGGCATACAGGCTGGCCCACCGGGGTTCCTCGCCCACTGTAGGTGGAATAAGGTCCCGCCACTTTGTATCAAGGTGGGACGCTAGGGCGAGGAAATGGATGGTATGGAGCACAAGCGTGTACAGATATTTATGAGGTGTGGTTCGGAAAGAGACCGGCTGCAGGTCTAGCAGCCGCTCATGGTATGGGGTAGGGATGGCTGGGAGGACTGATGGGGCTGAGGCCCGATCAAAAGTGCCAGAGGGCCAAGGCTGAGGGGGGGTGGGGAGTACTCTCTCTCAGGACCCGCCCGAGGTAAGCCCGCGCAGCGGGAGGCAAGGCTGCCCGCACCTCCTGAAGTAGGCGCTGGGGGGTACGAGGGGTGGAGAGCCCCATGCGCTGAGCCAGCTTATGGGGATCCACCCAGTCCCCCTGGGCATAGTCCAGTAGGTCTCTGACCCGGGTAACACCTGCCATGACCAACCTCCGCCTCACGGAGGGGGCCTCCGCCACCTGCACACCGAGATGCAGGTTGTGCAGCAGGGGCTCCGCAAGGAGGCCCTCCCCCCTCGGTGGGTATAACTGACCTGGAGGCCACAATGAGCCTCCAGGTCTGGAGGAGGTCATGGTAGAAGACCAGAAGCTCGGAGATGTCTCGTGGAGCACGTCTCAGGTCAAGATAAAAGAGCTGCTGGTTGTATTGGAGCCTGCGGTAGCGGCAGAGGAAGGTGCGTTCCAATTGGCTCCATGCCAGACTACCTGCACCATAAAGGAGCCTCTGCAGGGTCTGGAGGCGGAAGGTGTGGACCTGGCTGCAGACACAGCACAGGCCCTGCCCCCCTTCCTCCAGTGGAAGGCTCAGAGTCCCTGCAGAGACCCAGTGCAGTCCTGGCCAAAAGAACTCCAGAATTGTCTTCTGGAGGCTGGCCAGGAAGCCCGGGGGTAGGGTCAGGGTGTTGAGCCGGTGCCAGATCATGGACAGGATGAGCTCGTTGATGACCAGTGCCCGTCCCCGATAGGGAGAGGCACCACAGCAGTCCTGTCCATCTCCGGAGCCGGTCAACAACTCTGCCCTCTAACTCATGCCAGTCCTCCCCTGGGGAGGGATGGGTAGCAGAAAGGAAAACTCCCAGATAGAGCAGCAGACCTGCACTCCACCGGATGGCCTGAAGCGTGGGTGGGAGGGAGCTGACCGGCCACCTGGCCCTTACCATCAGGCCAGAGCTCCTTTAAACTTTGTGTGGGGTAGACACTGCATCACTCCCTGATAATGAGATATAGCAAGATCTATGCAAGTTTCCATTGTAGTTAATAAAAAACAGCATGTTTGTGCAGTGTTGTGTGGAATGAATTGTGTAGTTCACAGCAGCAGATCACTTGTGAGCCATAGAATGGGCAATACTTTTATAAAGCTAATCTATTGATGGTAGGGGAATCTTGAAACTATTTATCATTGCTGTTCTGTTGTCTGCTTTGTTACCTCTGTTTCCATTAAAACTTACTTTTCAGTCTTCACTGATTTCTGTGTACATATAATATGTAACAAACTATGACTGATGGTTATACCCTCTTTCCCTTTCCCTGAAAAATTCCCATGTATTTTAAAATAATGGTGGTTTTATAAACGTGGCAGGGTGCTGGGGAGTGAACCTTAGTCAGCCTACTGCCATGCTCGTTTAGGGGCAGCAGATTGGATAGCTGGGTTGGGGCTGATTGCTCAAGGGGAGGCAACTGTGTGTAAGTACAGGCTGAGCAACTTCCTGGGAGTTTGATTAGGCCATGAGCTGCAGCTCCCCTGATGGGTCTGCAGGGTTTATAAGCCAAGACCCAGAGGGACTGAGAGATCACAGGGGAAAGAAGTGGGGGTGATGGGCTCCTTGTCTCCTAAACAGCCCCAGTAACAGCTGGCCTAGGCAAGGCCTTGTTTGGTAGTGGGAGATACTTGTGCACACTGTAAATAATTCTAGGTTTGAGGATCTCAGTTCTTTGTAGCCCAGAGGAGCATCCAAGAAAGGGCCAGTGAGAGGATGCTATACTACAGTGAGGAAATAAAATATACAGAACCAATAAGTATGTGAAAAGCTGAAATATTTCATAAGTGTGTAGTGATAAGAGACAAGGTAGGTTCTTTAGTCTATATATACCATCATTTTTCTGAGTCTTCAGCTCTAGATGTTTTCAGTGGGATTGTAGCCATGGATCAGGCAGAGTATAGGCTTCTACTATCAAGCTTATGTCAGGTGCTTATTGCTGTTACCCCCCAGTGATATTAATAACTAGCAGAGAAAAACAACACTAATGAAATTTGTCTGAGTTGATTGAAAACAGTAAGTGGAGAAATATGTGATGACTCTTCACTTTGGACATTCAGGTCTTGATCCTGCTATGAAATGATGGCTTTCCATAGTTTATTGGCTAAGTGCACTTGTTGGTTTTGTAAGCTGTAATGTATTCACACTTGTTCATGTATTGGCTATTCATGATAGTCTAAACCATTTTTTACTACTGTGTGGCATACAAACATTGATGTGATTACAAATAATTCACTAGTAACTACTGATGCTCATGTTTCAGTGGCGAACACTGCTTAAAAATGGGAATGACTGAACCCAGCTCCACTAATTCTGTTACCATTGCACTTATCAAGACAGACGTCGCTGGTTCCTCTCTTTCCTTCAACTGTCGTTGAGTTACAAATGCCTTTTAATGTTTTCTTTAACAGAGTAAGAGATACCCAACAGTAGAGATCATAAGCTGAGCGGAAAGGTTTCACTTTCTTCCCTATGAAAGTACACATTGAAAATTGTATTCATACTTATTACAAAGAGAGAAAAGAGCATTTGGTGTTCTGAAACACAGGACATGGAAAAACATTTATCAGCAACAAAATTCAAAATGAATCTTCTGTTTTTTCTCAGTGTCAAAAGTTCTACAGAAAATTAGCTTCAAATGCAGAACTGCCTCAGCTGATGCTTCAAAGCTGGGGCCCAGCCATTCAAGTGCTATCTTCTTGATGTCTTTTCCCTTTTTAAAAAAAAAAAAAAAACAAGGCTGGCAGACTTTAAGAATAACATGATCATTAACAATGAATAAAAACTCCCAATTTATATTGGAAAGGCTGATTTAATTCCAGCTTATAGTGCAACATGGAGTGGGTTGAATTGGGTTTAGAAAATTTGTTGGAGAGCAGTGTTTATGGGAACAGCACACTCACCTCCCAATTGACTATTTTTAATATTAAGTAGGTGCCCTTCAAGGGGAAAATAATTAAATGTTTGAAAGCAGGTAGGTAAGGGAAGTATTTTTAAATACTACTTTTCTGAAAATTTCTGCCAATATAAAAATACAAACATACCAAACAATTGGTCATGAAACATAGGGAAAAGATGAGTACACATTCATTCTGTATGGCTACACTTACAATTTCATTTGAATTAATGAGGATTGAATTCAATTAAAATAATGCATGGCTACACTGGCTTTCATTAATTCAAACTAAGGAATTCCTTAGTTTGAATTAATGAAAGCTTACTTCAAAGTTATAAAACTTCCCTTAACACTGAAGTATCAGTTAATTTGAACTTAACCTGATGTAGCTGTGTTAATTTGAACTAACCATTAATTCAAATTAATGCTTTTTGACCTTCCTCCTCCCAGGGTGCCTGCCTTTTTTCTCTATGTTGGATGGGGGTATGGCCTTTCTTGGGAGCTATCTTGCCACACCTCCCATGGTGCCCTTCTCCTAAATCAAATGATCAAGTCCTGTCCATGGACATACTAGTTTGAATTGGTTTTCCTAGTGTGGCCATGTTAATTTGAATTAACTTAATTTGAACTAATTATTATTAGTTTGCAGGGGTTAAAGTAAGCTGGAACACCATTCTGGGGACCATTATTTTAGGGGCTCAGGATTCCAGGGTCCCTAAAAATAGAACAGAGCCAGAACGTTGTGTTCTGGGGCCCACCACTGAAAAATAGCAGCCCTGGAGTGCAGCGTTCTTGCACCATGTTCTATTTTTAGGGGCCCAAACTCTGGGCCCCTAAAAATAGCAGGTCCCAGAGCAGCGTTCTGGCAGGCAGGGGAGGGGCCAGGGGCATTGCTGGGGGCCTTAAACCCCACCTTAAACCCGTCCCCTTCCAAGCCCTTTCCCAAACTGGGGCCTGCTGCCTCAGTGCTGCTGCCCCAACCTAGGCCCTCTCATCCCTCCCCCCCGCCCCCGCCGCTGCCGCTGCACCACTGCCAGTAAGTGCGGTGGAAGCCTGGCTTATGCTGGGGGGTTATTGGGGGCAAGGGGTGGGGTGCGGGCATGATCGAGCAAGAGCTGGGGTCTGGGGGGCCCCCTGGTGTGGGAGGGTGGCCTACGGGCACCAGAGCATTCCGGTGCCCCCAAAATTATGCTTTAACCCCTTTTAGTTTGAATTATTTTAATTCAAACTACCTTCTAAGTGTAGACATAGCCTAAGCTAATTTTAGTGAAACAAACAAGGTGACCTGTGACACTTAAAGACTAAGAATTTTTTTTTACATGCGGTTTTGTGGGAGAAAATCCCACTTCGTCAGATGCTTTGAAGATGGGGGAACTTACAGACTGGAAAAAAAATGCAGGGAAGTGTAAGTCAGAGGAACAGGTCACACCGTAACAGCAATCTTTACAAGTATTGTGATCTGCTGTTGCAGTGTGACCTGTTCCTTTGACTTGCACTTCCCTGTATTTATTTCCTCCCATTCTGTAAGTTCCCCCATCTTCAAAGCATCTGATGAAGTGGGATTTTCTCCCATGAAAGCTCATGCAAAAAATACATTTCTTAGTATTTAAGTGCCACAGGTCTCCTTGCATGTTTTACTAAACTAGACTAACATGGTTACCCCTTCGGATCTTGGTAATTTCAGTGAGCACTGAAACAGGGTGTGGATGATGATGGGGCAAATGTCTTCCTGGGATAATCTCTCTAATTTTTAATAGAATCACAGGAAGCATGAATTGTGCCCCATGAGTGTAGGACAATAACAGAATTGTTGTTTCCCACAATAGTTGTGATTCTTTTAGATTACTCATCACTTGCAAGAGTCCATATCTTAGGTAAAATACATACCAAAGGTGCCTGAATTTGAAGCTTTTCAGGCAGCAGTTTACTTGGCTTGTGTGTGCAGTTTGCCTATGTCCTCACACAATCTCTTATTGACCCATAAAGCCACTACGTTCTTCAAATTCTTCCTCCAGGCCCACTTTTTATAAGATGCCTACATGAGACTGGATGGTTAACAATATGTAGGTTGGAAGGCTGTGTGATACAGATGATCAGCATTTAAAAATATATATAAAACTGTATTTTCATTTTATAACCTTGTACCTCCACTCCCAACCTTCCAATACTGCTTCTCATTGAAGGGGGAAAAAAATTGAAGATTAAACTTGACAGACTTGTAACTCATTACCCTGATCATTTGTCTGTATTTTGTATCCTCTTTCCCCTATTTATCATCTTTTCTGTCTTAGAATATAAACATGCATGTGTGTGTGGAAGGGGAGGGAGGAAGAGGACACCACTTATAGAGTAAGGCCTAGCAGAAAGGTCTATTCACTATCATACAAACAAAACATGGACCAAGTATACACAAAAAACATGTGTTCAAAGATGCAAAGAGGGCTTTAGGCTCATAACACCCATTGACTGCTAAGTTCCAGAGTTGTATTGACTGACTGTGCCTCTGAAAATCTCCGACCCCCACCTTTAACTAAAAATGAAGGTGAATTTTAGTATTATTCAGAGTAACACTTTATAAGTCGGATTCTTTTTAATGAGAGAAGCCACACCTAATAAATGTTAAGGCAGCTAAAATTCCTCTGTTGCAATTATCACTCATGCAGATTCACTGGCCTGCAGAGCAATTTTTAAAATGTACAGATCCCTACTAGAGCCCTCGGTCCACAACCTATCAGCATAAAGATGAAAATTCAAACCAGTCCTCTTATCTGAACAGGTCTCCAGGATAGGAAAAGGACTAAATTCTGTGGTCCATATGTTCCAAAGCCCATTAGGCAGAAAATATCCCTTTAAAATGAACTATCTGAATTTCTTTTGCTAGAAATGGACATAGTCAATGAGTGATTTTGGAGTCAAAGCTAAAAGAGGAATCTAACTGGATCAGCAAAATGTCAAAGTTAATAGTATCAAAAGCAGCTGAAAGAATTAAAAAGCAATAGGTCAGTCACATTGCCACAATCTGATCACTTTAATACTTAATAATTCAAAACAATGCAGTCTCAGTGTTATGGAAATCAAATTGGAGTTTGGAGAATCTTACTTGGAGATAAACAGTCAGACAAATAACTCCCTAAACTTTGAGCAAGGTCTTAGATTGAAAAGGAGAGGTGAGGAGAAAAGTGATAATTCAAGATGATTAGGAGATAAGGGTAACCTGTTTATGATAGCTGAATACGACCACCACATTTCAAAGCAGATTAAACAAAGTCAACAAATAAGACACAGGACCCCCTCCCCCCAGGCAATTTGTGAATTGATTGCACCTGTGGGTGGTTTGGTCCCTGATTGTGCAAAGATTTATGTATGCACTTAATTTTATGCTCTTGAGTAGTCCCATTAATGGCACTGGAACTATTCATGCATGCGTAGTAACACAGTAGTGTAGAGTCAACAGTGTGCCCTTATTTCCAAGAATGCTAAGGGTGTATTGGGCTGCATTAGTAGGACCATCACCAGCAGATCAAGGGATGTGATTATTCCCCTCTATTTGGCACTGGATAGGCCACACTTGTAGCATTGTGTCCAATTTTGTGGCCCCCACTACAGGAAGGATGTGAACAAATTATAATCTAGTGGAAGGCAATGAAAATGATTAGGGGGGCTGGAGCACATGACTTATGAGGAGAGGCTGAGGGAGCTAAGTTTGTTTACTATGCAGACAAGAAGAATGAGGGAGAATTGGTTAGCAGTCTTTAACTACCTGAAGGTGGGTTCCAGGGAGGATGGGGCTTAGCTATTCTCAGTGGTGGCAGATGACAGAGCAAGGCTCAGTGGTCTCAAATTGCAGTGGGGGTGGTATAGGTTGGGTATCAGAAGTTTTTTTTTACTAGGAGGTTGATGAAGTGCTGGAATGGGTTATCTAGGGACGGGGTAGAATTTTCTTCATTAGAGGATTTAAGGCCCAGGTTGACAAAGCTTGGGCTATGATTATTTAGTTGAAGTTGGTACTGCTTTGGGCAGGGGATGGGATTAGATGATCTCCTCATGTCCTTCCAATTCTAATATTCTATGTGATCCTTATAATGTTGATGCCTTGAAGTTTTAAGACAACAGGTTGACTCTGACCAACACTATCCAGGAACAAACAATTGAGAGGATAAGATCAGAGAGACAGGAGATGCACATGATTAAAAAAGCAAAAAAAAATTCAGTGGAACTTTCAAAAGCTAGTTTTGCTTTATAACAGGAAAAAGGGTTCAATCAGTTTTAAAAGTCAGCAGAATTTGAAGGATAGCTCAGTGACTCTCCATTGATATCTTGAAGGAACACTGTCAAGTAGCTGAAGTCTAAAGATACATTTTATAAAACAAAATTAAATTGTTTAATAAATTCCCTACCAATGCTAGAAACCTAATACACAAATGCACTCCATTAGGGCTCCTGGAAATCAAAGGATTTCACTGTCAGGGCAAGAAAAATAGAAAATTTAACTGAGTCTGGTTTCAATGTCCAATTTGTAAGTGTAATTCAGAAAGCAAGGAGTCAGCAAAGGACAACACTAATTCCGGGTGTTAATCCCTTCTTCAGTTGCTTACAGCCTTATGACATTTGAAAATAGCTTAGAGCAGTTTCCCAAACTTATTTGTCCATGGAACACTTTTGGGCTTAGAATATATTAACAGAACACATACAAGCTGCTTGGGAGTGAAGGGATCATACCAAAAAAAATGATTCATGTATTGCTCAAAATTTGATTTTAAAGAGTTAGATGGAAAAATATCACTAGCTTTGAAATTTTTTTCATGAAACACCTATTCACATTGTGTAGAATGCCAGTGTTGTGTAGAACACAGTTTGGGAAACACTGGCTTAGAGACACCATTACAATTGATAAAAATATAATATTATGATTATAAAATTGTTTCATTTCTGATCATCCAAGGTGTTAACAAGAAAATAAGTTAAACATTAATTTTTATAGAGGCAGTTTTAAAAAACAAACAAACCAAGGATGGAAAACTACAGATCCAGGTAGACAATTTATTGAATCTTTTTGCTACATATATTACCTTGTTGGTCCTGCTAAGCCTCAGTTTGCTCCCCCTGCCCAGGGACTGGACATGTGCAAGGATATGCATATGGCAGGAGGCGTGAATACAATTTACATTGATTTATATGAATAGCATTTTCATAATGTCAGTATTCTCTGTCCAAGTCTTAATGCAACATATCATCTTGATTGCTCAGACCACTGATCCTTCTTAAGATATTTTCAGTGAGCTCTTCATGATGCCAGTAATTGTCTTCCTAGTGGCAACAGTTAATTTATATCCCATTAGAGGATGCATGAGTAGAGCAAAGAACTAGTTCTAGTGTGCCTCACTTTTCAGTTTTATCTACATTAGAACTTCATCTGCCATGTTACACAATAACCTTTTTGTAGTTAAGTCCTTTATTTCTCACAGTCTTGGTCAGACTCGACTAATTTAAATAATCTTTCTCATTTGTAAATTGTACAAATTTATTGTTCATCCTCTTCTCCGGACCACAGATAGATGTGTTAACTCTTCTCCTTGCTATGCAGAACTTTGAGGTACTCATTCATTGATAACTTTCTGTTCTGTTGAAAACTGACCATTTATAAGTGTTTTTTTTAATTTATTCTGCTCTAGCACCTATGAGCCATTATCATGGATCAGTACCTACTGTTCCTATGTTTTACTTTTGCCTCTTACTCAGTTTCTAAGTCAAGAGAGAAATTTACATCTCATTTTGAGAATACTTTGGTTCCTTAAGAGCATCATGTGATAGACTTTGTCAATGACTCTTTGAAAATGTAAGTAAATGATATTAATTTCCTTAATCTTCACTGTTCTCTCCATACCACAATGAATTCTAAAAGACTAGAGAAGTACGATTCTTTTCCACATACCTGATTTTTATCTACAGATCACCTTGTAGTTAATTTCTGTTATATAAACGAGGAGTCCTGTGACACTTTTAAAAACAAACAAGTCTGTTAGTCTTTAAAAGTACCACAGGTCTCCTTGTTTGTTTTGCTGAACTAGAATAACATGCCTGCCCCCTTGGAACTTCTATTATAGAGTATAATTCCTATTGTACAGTTCTACTATATAGCTATTCTTTAACAATCTTTAATTATGGTTTCAATGAGTTTGCCTGATGATATAAAACCCCCTCATGGTTGTATAATTCCCAGCTTAGTGCCTTTTTAAAAGATAGATACAGCATTGGATGACCTCTGGTTATCTGATAATATAGCTGGTTTTAATTATGGATTGTTTCTGCTAGCAGCTCAGTCACTTAATTCTTAATTCACTTCAGAACTTCATGTAAATACCATCCGGGCTGGGTAATCTGTTAATTTAAAAATGTGTTCCAGCACCTCCTCCATTAGCATCTCAGTTTCTGACAGTGACTTGACTTCTAATAGTAAAGAATAGTAGTCTGGGGTAAGTTGCTCCCCAGCATTCTCTCTGGAGCAAACGGATGAAAAGAGATTATCTAGTTTCTCTGAAATTCCATTAAATAGTGGATCTATTTACTCTCTTACAGGCTTCCTGTTTCTTCTATATTTAATAATTTTATTTTTATGTCTTTGTTTATTCTTCAAATTTCCTTCTAACTTTCCTGTTTTCTACCTTCTTACTATAATCTGCATCTTTCTCTATTAGCTTCTTAGGCCTGGATTTCTACTTTTGGAAGGATACATGTTTTTTGGGTTGAATTCTTTCTTTTATATTTTAATCACACTGTTTTTTCCTTGTTTTCATTGGTCGAAAGTATACATAGGAGCCTCGTTGGCAGAGGCTGCCTATCAACTATATTAAGTCAGTACATCTTCCACATTCCTCACTCTTCCCCCTTTTGTAATTGGTCTCACTATTTTTCTTGGCTATCCAAGCCTTCTGGTGAATTAGAGATTGCAGGTGATTCTTGCAAATCCAGATTTCTCATAGACTCTGAAGTCAGAAGGGACCAATACAATCATCTAGTTTGACATCTTGCACAATGCAGGTCACAGAACCTTAGCCACTCACTTCTGTAAATTTCTAACCTATGACTGACTTATTGAGTCTTCAAATCGTGGTTTAAAGACTTTAAGATACAGAGAAGCCACCAGCAAATGAGCCATATGTGATGCTAAAGAGGAAGGCAAAAAGCCCGCAGAACCTTTACCACTCTGCCCGGGGAGGAAATTCCTTCCCAACCCCAAATATGGCAATCAGTTAAACCCTGAGCATGTGGGCAAGACTCACTAGCCAGACACCCAAGAAAGAATTTTTTGTAATAACTCAAAACCCACCCAATCAAATGTCCCATCTCAGGTCATCACCATATCTACCACCAGTAGTCAAAAATCAATCAATTCCAAAACAAGGCTGTCCCATCATATTATCCCTTCATTATATTTATCAAGCTCAGTTTTGAAACCAGCTAGGTTTTTCTCCCTTACAGGTCCCTTTGGAAGGGTATTCCAGAATTTCACTCTTCTGATGGTTAGAAACCATTTGTTCTTGTGTCCACATTGGCACTGAACTTAAATAATTCCTCTCCTTCTCTGGTGTTTATTCCTGTGATGTATTTAGAGAGAGCAGTCATATCTCCCCACAACTTTCTTTTGGTTGGACTAAACAAGCCAAGCTCTTTGAGTCTCTTCTTATAAGGCAGGTTTTCCATTCCACAGATCATTGTGATAGCCCTTCTTTGCACATGTTCCAGCCTGATTTCATCTTTCTTAAATATACGGGACCAGGACTGCATATAATACTCCAGATAAGGTCTTACCAGCACCTTGTATAACTGTACTAACACTTCCCTATCTCTCCTGGAAATACCTTGTCTGATTCATCCTAGGACTGCATTAGCTTTTTCCATGGGGACATCACACTGGGCACATCTACACTGGAGCCTTAAGTTGACTTAACCTCCCTTAAGTCGACTTAAAGAAAGACATGTCCACACTGGACTTTTGTTAAGTCAACTTAAGCACTTGCTTAAGTTGACTTAACTCCAGCCCTTAAAGTCAACTTAAGCATTAAAGTCAACTTTATTAAGTCAACTTAACACATTGTAGATAGAGTTGTCTACATTGTAGGCTTTGTTAAATCAACTTAACAAAGTCAGTTTAACAGAGACCTCCAGTGTGAACACAGCCTTTAAGTAGACTTTGTTAAGTCGACTTAACTGAGCCCTCTAGTGCAGACATAAGCAGGATGACTATGAGCTGCCACTGGCTATGTCTACATTAGCAAATTAGTTCAAATTAAGGAGCCTTAATTCAAACTAATTTGAACCGTGTCTACGCTAGGCTTTTCTAGTTTGAACTAGTTGGTTCAGCTGGTTAGCGCAAACAAACTGCTTAGTTTGAACTAATTTGCATATTTAGTTCGAACAAGCCCAATGTAGACATGCTAGTTTGAACTAAATAAATTCGAACTAGCGCTAATTTAGAACTAAACTAAATTTTTTTTTAGTTTGAACTAAAAAACCGTGTTCAGTTCAAACTAACTTTGAATCACTTAGTTCAGACTTGCTTAGTCTGAGCTAAGGTTTTAGGTGTAGACATAGCGCCTATGATACCCAGGTTCTCTGTTCCTCTGTCACATCCACCAAAAGTCTGAACCTAGAGTTCTATGAGCTTCTGCTGACAAAACCCAGGAGGTAAATTAAAACTAATAGATAACAATGGCATCATAATCTGTCCTAATGAGATGCAGAAGGTATTTTATGGCAATACAGGATCCATGCAACAGAAACTTTGATTCACAACAAGGATCTGATTCACATTGCACATTTACTGAAGCATACCTGAGCCTTTCTACTAACTGCTTGGAGGCTGAAACCATGAGGAAAACAAAGTACTCTTTCAGTCAGGAAGAGAAAGCAAAATTATCTGGATCCAAAGGGGTTTGTTAATCTTTAAGTGCCACAGGACTCCTTGTTTGTTTTACAAAATTATCTGATAGTTATAAATTTCTCAGACATGCTAATCAAAACTAAATGGATCATAGACTCATAGCGTTAGAAGGGACCACAAGGATCACCTAGTCTGACCCTGCTGCAAAGATCCAGGATTTGTTGTGTCTACATTACCCAAGGCAGATGGTTACCCAGCCTCCTTTTGAAAACCTACAGTGAAGAAGCTTCCACAACCTCCTGAGGCAATCTATTCCATTGTCTTACAGCTCTTATGGTTAGGAAGTTATCCCTTAAAATGTAATCTAACTCTGCTATTCTGTAGTTTGAACCCATTGCCTCTTGCCTTGCCCTTTGTTGCAAAAGAGAACAACTTTTTCCCATCTTTTTTATGGGAGCCTTTCAAGTTTCTGAAAACTGCTGTCATATCCCCATTAATCTCCTCTTTTCTAAACTAAACATAATCATTTTCTTCAGTCCTTGCTCAGATGGTTTGTGTTCCATCCCTTTGATCATCTTTGCTGCTCATCTTTGGATCTTTTTTCTCTACAGCCTTTCTATACATTGATGACTGAAACTGGAAACAGTACTCCAGCAGAGGCCTAACTAGTTCCAGGAAGAGTGTTACTATCACTTCCTGTGACTTGCGTGGTATGTGTCTGTAGTGTAACCTATAGTTGCGTTTGCATTTTTTGCAACAGCATCATACTATTCATGATCCACCAGAACTTCCAGATCCTTCACAGAAGTGCTGCTGTCAAAGCAGTTTTTCCCATTCAGTATTTAGGCATTTACTTTTACTCCCCTAAATGTAGCATCTTGCATTGGTCTTTGCTGAATTTCATTTCTTTGACTAAAGCACAGTTCTCCAGTTTATCAAAACCCCTCTGAATCTTAACTCTGTCCTCTAAAGCATAGTCACCCCCTACAGTCTTTGTGTAATCTGCAAACTTGATCAGTATGCTCTCTATACATACATTCAAATTATTAATAAAGACATTAAATATCAGCCCTAGAACAGATACCTGTGGAGCCCCACTTGAGACTACATTCAGTGCAACATCATTCCAGTAAGTTACTTTTTGCAGTTTGTGGTTGTTTAACCAACTATGCATCCACCTAATAGTTGTTCTGTTGAACCCTCATTTCTCCAGCTTACTGCTGATGAGAATGGCATGTGGGACTGTGTCAAAAGCTTTGTTGAAGTGGAGGTGTATTCTGTCCTCTGTCCGCATTCCTCCTAAATACCAAATCACTTATCCTGTCAAAGAAAGAAACCAAGCTGGTTTGGTATGATTTGTTCTTGGTAAATCCTTACTGGCTGCTAGTGATTATTCCTTCATGCTCCATGTGTTCATAAACTGAATGTTTTATGCATTGTTCTAGTAGTTTCACAGATATCAAAGTCACGCTGATTGGTCTAGGCTGATGCATGGGTGGAAACAGACACAGGTAAAAATCATCAAGAGCAGCACTGATTATCATTAGCACAAAGATATTCTAATCAATGTTCAAGACCCCCATGGACTGGGCTCCACACAAACATGTAACAAAAACCTAGTCCCTGCACCAAGATGTTATAATTCAAGTAAATGCAATTTAATTATCAGGATTATTGACAAGTAATTATTAGATGTTCCAGGGGGTAGCCATGTTAGTCTGTATATAGCAAAAACAACAAAAGTCCTGTGGCACCTTAAAGACTAACAAATTTCTTTGCATGTGACTAAGTGTATTGCAGCTCACGAAAGCTTATTCCCAAAGGCTATGTCCACACTTAGAAGGTTAGTTAAAATTAACTTAATTCAAACTAATTAATTTGAACTAATAATGGGAGATGTGGCAAGATGGCTCCCAAGCAGGGCCATGTGCCAAACCAGTATATAGAAAGAGGAAGGCACCCTGGAAGAAGGAGGTCAAAAAGTGTTAATTTGAACTAACCATTAATTCAAATTAACACACCTACACTGGGTTAATTTGAACTAATTTTGATTTAACTCTTACTTCAAAGTTAACTGAGGTTTTATAACTTCGAAGTAAGCTTTCATTAATTCGAACTAAGGGATTCCTTAGTTCGAATTAATGAAAGCCAGTGTAGCCATGCATTAATTTAATTTGAATTAATCCTCATTAATTTGAATTAAATTGCAAGTGTAGACACACCCAAAGACATTTGTTAATTAATAAAAGTTAGCTTAATAAAGAAATCTGAAATATTCAGGACCAAGCAGCTTGCTGGAAGACAAATTGTGAAAGTGGTAAAGAGAAGACTATCAAAGGAACAATTATAAGATAAAACCTCAGAAGCACTCATCATTCATTTGATTAAAGCAGCTGTCCCACATCTCATTTTGATATACATGCTTGTGTGAACTCATAATGTTTAAGGATAATTTCATTAGCCATAAAAGTATTAGCAGATGACACTGACAACCAAACTTCATTGACAGAAAAAATATTAAAGTAATAAAACTACCAATAAAATGATAGCTTAAACCCATCCTTTCAACAATAATCAACTATAAAACAAAGGACCAGACACTTTGACATGAATCTGCGGGTGCTGCGTCAGGCTTCGTGGGATCAATGCAGTGGGATCGATTGAGCAGGCAGAGGAGACCCACAAAATTGATCTCAGAAGTGCTCTCCAGCCAACACGATAAATCCACCCCCCTGCCATCGAAAAGAGTAACTTTGCATCAATGGAGGGTGTTTCCTGTCAATGCAGCACAGTGGAGACGCCATGGTACGGAAACATTAGTAAGTCAACAGGAGGTATGCAAGTTTCAGCATGTAGCTTGCATTTATTCCGTTGATGCTGCAGGCAGTGTACACCAGGCGTGAGTCTTTCTGAGTAAGGATCCCTAAAAACTTTTCTAGTGTAGTAAGTCAGATCAGTTCCTGACAATTCAAACATTAAAATACAATCAGATATTCAAAATTGATGGATAAATCAAACTTAAAAGTCAGGTATTTGGATGAAAGCATTAAAACTATTTAAGCAAAATTATGAATTTAAACAATTATTGATACTGAATTGAAATAAAGATGGAAAGTAAAAGTTCCAAGAATAAATTCTGATCTCACTCTATTGTAAAATAATAATAATAATTAATAATCTGCACTTACTCCACTAGAGTCAATGGAGTATTAACACTTGTATAAATTTCAATTAAATCTATTGCATTTGGCTGAGTTACTTTATATTTACACTTCTGTGAATGCCCAATTTGGTCAATGATGTGGCAGTTGGGAGACAATACAGCATTTCTTTATTACTACTACTTCTTATACATAACTGTTTATTTACTGATTCCAAAGCACATAACTGAAGTTCACAATTAAAATTGTTCTCCTTAACTGCCCATGATAGGACAAGAAGCAATGGGCTTAAATTAGACGCAAGGGAGGTTTAGGTTGGACATTAGGAAAAAATTCCTCAGGGTGAGTTTCCTAGGCAGATTATGGAATCTCTGTCATTGGGAGCTTTTAAGAGAAGGTTGGACAAACACCCATCAGGGATGGTTTATGGTGCTATTTGGTCCTGCCATGACCACAGGGGACTGAACTCAATGACCTCTCATGGTTTCTTCCAGTTTCTATGATTGTGATCAAAACTTAGATGGCAGCAAGGCTGTAAAAATACAAAGATATTTATACTTGTAGATGGAAATTCAATGACCTCAAAGACACACGATACTCACCAATAACTCAATGCAGAAGAATCCTTACTTTACCACAGTGGGTAAACTTCATGTTGGTATAGATAATGGTTGCATATACTGTAAACTGAGCAGGAAACTGGAGTAAGTACAGTAGTGTGACACACTGATTTTGCATTCAACTTTAAAACAATAAATGGAGGCCAGTCTGAATGATATTAGAATTATCTTATCAGTGATATTGGAAAGTTTGTTTACAATTTTGAGTGCTAACTTTGTGGCATTATAAGCTGTGTGTTTGCATGGAAACTTAGAAGCTTAGAGTTGGAAGGTATCTCAGCAGGTCATCTGGTCCAACCTCCTGCTCCAAACAGGACCAACCCCAACTTTTTCATGGTTGTTCTAAATGAATGTGCAGCACAGCACAAAGGCAGCAGGTTCAAAGAGGAATGCACATATTTTGTATGAGGATATACTGGGTCTGATTCTGATCTCACTTTCAGCAGTTAGCATTCATTGACTTCAAATGAGGTTACTCCTGATTAACATTGGTGTTAGATGAGAATCTGTCCAGCTGGGTCACTGGGTCTAAGAGACAACATGTGTCCCAAAGGGTCACTAGTTAACTACAGGCTGAATGTTACCATATGACAGTCGTCTTCCTCTAGACTCCAGTAATGTGGTTCCATTCTCAAACCTATCCCCTTGCTGTGTACAGAGGAAAGAGCACAGTGGGAAATTCTTTCCTGTAGTGACTTAGCTGCACAAAGTAGCAATATGCCTCCGGCACAGTAGCAGACCTTCCAACCATCTACTGCTCTGTGCTTTATTGTTGCAGCTTTTGTAAGACAGTGGCAATCACTGCATAAGACAATACTATGGTTTTATTTCTTTTTAACTGAAGAAAAAAACATGATCTAATTTATACTGTGAAAGCCATCTAGTTCAGATAGTCAAAAAGTGGCCTCCACTGTTATGTGCCCGAAACAGGAGGCTGATTTAAGGCCTCTTTGAAAAACTGGCCCCCTCTCTCTTTGTAATTATATAAATGATGACTTGACTAGAACTTTTCATAAAAATGTATTGAAATCAAAACATTTTGCACAGATGATGAAGATCTGACAGGACCCTATCTAGTTTCCTGACAGTCAACTTACTTGGCTCCTTGTCTGCCCACCTGAAAGACTACTTGAGGATCCTAAGGCTTCCAGGGTTCTGAGACCAGGCTGTAGAGTCAGGCCTAGTATTCTGAAAAGTGGAGCCAGGTGTCAACACAAGGCCAGAACCACAGGCCAAAGGTAAGAGACAGAATGCAAGAGCCAAGGGTCAACCTAGAGCAGGAGTCAGAACTGAGGGTCGGAGCTGGATAGGCAGAAGCAAGGCTGGCAGTGTGGGAACAACACTTGGTGCAAGGCAGGATTCAAGTTGAAGCTGTGGAAAAGCAAGGCAGGAACAGGGCTTGGTGACAGACGAGTATAAGGAGATGAAATCCATGAGCCTCTTCACAGAGCAGTCAATGAGCTACTAGCCTGCTAACAGCTTCAGCCAACTGGGTAGGGTGGTCCATCAAGCAGTCTAACTGCATCATTAGGGTGTTAGGCATCCTGAGCAGGCACAGGAGGAGGGCCTCACTGCTGCCAGGCAGATTGTGAGGCAGAACACCCCAGATCCAGGACTCCATGATCTTTCACAGAGTGTTCAACATTTGTGGTTTTGTTCTGAATCACAATAAAACCCAATTTCAATATCTGGGGACTTCTCCATGAAATGGAATCTTCCATCTCTGCACAACTGTAAAACTGCTGGTAGTTCTTTATGCTTTTCTAGTGCTTTCAACCAAGGAGCTCAATGTACTTTACAAACATTCATGAGGTATGGCATGTAAACAGGCTGTGATGCAGGTGGGTATTATTATATGCCAAGTTGAATCATTTGTCCAGTGTCACACTGAGGAAGTCTGTGCCAGGATCAAGAAACAGGTATCTTGATTCACCATTTCATGCTTTTGATAGATCATAATTTCTCTTTATGCCATGCAATTACAATTATTTGCACTCTAACAGGTTTCATTTAGGGTTAACAACCTTACTCATGTTAAACATTACCTTAATCTGTGGATGATCCCACTGAAGTCAAAAAGAACATCCATGGACTAAAGTGGCATCCTCTGAGAACGGTGTCAGAATTTGGTTCATCATCAATAGCACACAGTAAAAATCTGTCCAAGACATAAGAGTGTAAATTTCCCTCTGAACAATTTGAAGTTGCTAATCAGCACTACAGAAAGGGCTTATACAATCTGCAAAAATCAATCACTTATTTCATTATTACTTCATCCTTTTCCTGACTATTCTTCTATCTCTTCTCATTGCTTTTTCGGAGTGTAGGGAAGGCTCTGCAAACAGGATGCTAATTAAATTTATTTCATTCTAGTGCATTCCATGTTCTTCCCTGGTAAATCATCTAGAAATCTGCTGTCAGAGCCACACAATTCCTTTAAAATAGACCATTGTTTTTTCTTTCATAGGAAGGGTCTTTGTGGAGTGGTGTGATTGACAGTGTGGCATGCTGGCTAACAACTAATCATCCTAAATATGCTTCATGGGCAGTAACATTGTTTAAAAGGTGACTTCAGGAAAAGATGCATTTTTTAATACAGGGTTTTGGAGGACTGTACACCATTGCTTAGGGCTTAATGGCAGCCACATTTTGTTACACAGCCCCTGTATTACCAGTATCCAAGTCATTGTTTGTCAAGTGTTTTGAGATCATTTGGGCATGAAAAGTACTGTATAAAACAAATTTTTATTCTGTATTATATCTCCCCTCCCAACAGACTGACACAAGGATGCATTTTCAACATTGTGTACAGCGTATTAAGCAATCAACTCCCCTTAATAGCAAGAGCTGCATACCTACTGCCCCCCATGCAGTGTGGAAAATGATCAGTAAAGTAAGTTCACACAGAAATAGAACAAAAGGCTAAGATGCAGTTTAGTCTTCTGAAAAGTTTATGGGAATATAGCTATGATTATTAGCATTAAAGGTTTGATTAGCAGTCCCGTGGAACTACAGAGTGAAGTATCCTTTTAAATCATGCAGGGCTAAGTCCTCCTTTCAGAAGCACATTCATGGCTCCTATTGACTTCAAAAGGAAGACACATCTGCCCCTCAACGTAGGATTTGGCATACAAGCTTTACCAAAAGGAAGTGCAAGTCGTAATTTAGGTAATACAGTGAATGAGAGCCAGAACTTGCTGTGTGCTGGCTCCTCGTACTATCTGGTTCTGCATCTTTCATTGTCATTGGGCTGAATTCTGTTCCTCTTGCTCCACTTTAGTAGTATCTTGCTCCTTAAGTAACTCTAGTGACACTCACGGACAAAGGTTCTTTTCGGTGTGAACGAGGTGGTCAGATTCTTGCATATAGGCTAGGGACACTTTCACTCAGGACTTGAGCAAGTGCAGCTTTGCTAAAGACGAGTTTTTCCTGCCTACACCAGACAAACTTGGCCCACTAGGTTTTGTATGTCATAACAAAGTAAATGTTACAAGATATTTTGGCGGAAATAGACAGGGATTGAGTGCCAGGCATTTCTAAAATCCAAATGCACTTTTAAACTTCACCTTCAAAGGGGTAAAAAATTCATGTGTATCTTAAGGCTAATCTACATCTGCCCAAATTAGTTCAGAATTGCTAGTCCAAACTAAGAAGTCTGAGGTTAGTCCAAACTAACTGAGTTAGTTCAAACTAACCAGGAATTTTTTAGTTCAAACTAGAACACATGGTTAGCTCAAACTAATGGCTTAGTTTGAGTCTTGCCTGCGCCTAGTTCAAACTAAGCACGGAAGTCTGAACTAACCTTGGTACTAACTAGTTTGAAATAAGAAATTTCTTAAGTCAAACTAAGGAATGCCTAGTGTAGCCATGGGTTAAATTAGTCTGGACTAAGCCTCCTTAGTCCAGACTAATTTGCCAGTGTAAACATAGCTTAAGTGTCCCAGCAGTTCCTTCTAAGAGGCCTAACTTTATCTCGACTGTTAAGGGAAAGTGGAAAACAGAATTGTTTTGTTGTTCTATCATGTTTGCAAAATGAGAATTGTAGAATTCTTCTGCCTCCTGCTTTTCACCCTTCTGAACTACTGTCAGACTTCTGTAAATGGTTTGCTCTATAAGCACACTTTGTAAGTGAAAGGGCAAGTGTTAAGAAAAGCCAAAGCCAGAGGTTTGGTATTGAGCCCTTTTCGTATAGTAGCTGACATAAGGCAAGGACCTGCTGGATCTAATTCTACTAAACAAATCAAGGAATCATTTGAGACCAAGGATATAATGCAGCTGAAACAGCAGCAGAATGCTCTTAGACATTAGTATGAATGACACATTTTTTAACAAATAGCATTAGTTAATTATAAAGAAGAGAGAATGGTTCTGAGCAAAAACAGTTGACTTGTTGCTTCACAGCTTTCTTCAGCTATACAAAGAGAAAACAAGCTTCAGGAAAGAGACATTTTTAACAGAGGGGTGCCACCCTGATACCATCTATTGAAAAGAGCCTGTCACTATGGCTATGTTCACATGCAGATGCTTATTTTGAAATAAGTTATTTGAAAATAAGCTAATTTGAAATAAAATCCTTAATTCGATTTAACTTAAATCTAAGTAAGGAAAATCACCAAATCGAAATAGCAAGTCTGGACACAGGACTTGCTATTTCAATTCAGGAGAGGGGCACCATGGGAGGTGTGGCAACCTGACCCCCTGGCAGGGCCACGTAGCCACCCAGTCCCCTGCCTGGCTCTCACCTGGACAGCCAGGTGGAGGAAAACAGCCCCCAGGGCAGGGATCCTCCTGCCCTGCCTCACCAGTGCTGGTGGGGCAGCAGGGGAGGGACCGCGGGGCACCACTGCTGCCACCTGGTGGGAGGTCCTGGAGCTGGCTCCCCAGACTTGCCGGCCTCTGCGGCTGCTGGCTGGGCGGTGGGTGCTGGAGCCCACTCACCCTGCAGCCCGGGCTCCGCAGCTGCTGGGGGGGGGCAGTGGCTGCCAGAGCCTGCTTGCCCCACAGCCCAGGCTCTGCGGGTGCTGGTGGTGCTGCAGGTGCTGGAGCTGGGTGAGCACGGTTTTGAAATAACCCTTATTTCGATACCAAACTAGGTTTTATTGTATCAAAATGATTTTCCTTATTTTCAAATAAGGGAGCTCCTTATTTCAAAATAAGGAAATGTCATCTGGATATGACTATTTTTAAATCGAAACAATGGTCATTGTTTCAGTTTAAAAGCTTTGTGTGGACATAGCCTATTACTCTTAATGTGGAATCTGAAGAGATTATCACAATGCCATTGTCTAACACTAGAGGAAGGCCTACAGTTTAAATATTGTGTTTGGATATGACAGCTTCAGTTCAGGGAAGGTCAAAGGAAAAGCAATAAAAGTGGTTTAAAACCTGGAGATGATAAAAATTTGGATTATTTCAAGATTAATTCCACAAAGCACAGCTGTGGAGTGTGGTAAGTAACTGTACAAGTTAAAGTATAACGCACAGTCAAGGAGGTGCCAGTCCTGCATTAGTGAGAACACTGCTGTGAAGCTGTCACAGGATTCCTGTTTAATAGGAGGAGTAATACCAAGGAGTAGGAAGCACATAATTAACTGTCTCATTAGTTGCTAAAGACTGTGAGCTCTGATTTCCTCACAAACAAGTTCTCTGTCCATTATTTGCTACTTTCATATCATGCACACTTGTGAGTAGGAGAGCAGCAGGCTTGAGAACTCCTGCCTACTCCTGCCTAGTGAGAAGGATTAACTTTGCATTTGTCTTTATCTATGCTGTTGCATGTTCTCAGTCAGTGTTGGAGCACAACTACTCTGAAGACCCTTGCCGTACTTCTTACAATGACTTGCAGGATCATTGTCAACATGGGAATTAGAGCAGGAAAATCTTGGTTCTTTCCATCTCTAACAGTAATATTTCAAAGTGCACATCCAGTTATTGCAAATTCGGAGTCATCATTCTATCACATATAGACATTTACACCTGCTCTTGGTGTATTCATCAGTAACTTTCTAGCAATGCATGCTATTTCTTATACATAGAGTATTTTAAAAAATACTTTAAACTTCTGAAGCTGGAAAATAGATATCAAACACAGAAATGCACATGAATAATATACGTACATACAGAGACAAGGTAGGTAAGATTATTTGATCAGCTTCTATTGGTGAGAGAGAAACTTCAGCCACACAGAGCGCTTCTTTAGGATGACCTGAAACTCAAAAATTTGTTTCTCCTACTAATAGAAGTTGGTCCAAGAAAAGATTTTACCTAACCTGCTTTATCTCTATAATATCCTGGGATAGACATATCTACAACTATGGGGAACAAGTAATACAAAGACATGAAGCTCATAGGTAGAGTAAAAATCAAAATAGAATAAACTTAATCCCATGCCCAAACATATTCTATACTTCACCCAAATTGCAACCACTGGGTCATCCACCACAGGGATTAAATGAGATATATTGAGGGCTACTGAGCACTACATGGTTTTCCATAGTGGAGAAGTACCCAATTATTTAGAACAGGTGTTTCTGTAATTGTGATATATTAAGAAAATGGGAAGTGTTCAATGGCTATTCATTGTTAGACTTCCATGTGTGTTCTGTGGTGGCCTAGGGCTAGTGCACTGACTGTTACCTGTTTTCACACTGAACTTTTGTTTTAGAATCTAATTTAAATACATTAGTTAACAAACGTGAGTATTCATAGCTCTTCTATTAAAAAAAAAGCTTACTTAATATTAAAATATTCTTGCCATGTGTTCTCTCAGGCATTATAAATCAGCATGATTAGACCTACACCTATAATGTACAGAAGATGGGAAAAAGAGTCATCTTGTTTGAAGGCCCATCCCATCTTTTATTCTCTAAGTTGAGATAAATACCTTTTAATTCCTTCAACTAAGTTTGGGTTTTGGTGAAATAGGAAAATCTCTAAATAGTGAGAAAATGGGACTTGTGGACTAGAAGGTCTATTAACAAGGGATAATAAAAAGAAGAAACAGATATAAATCTTCTGACCTGTTGGGAAATTGTCATCTTAATTGCCCCATACTCCTGCAAACCCAAACTGAAGGTCCAAAACTTCCCCTTCCAGGTGGGGATGAAGTATAAGGCAGTGGAATCTCATGCAACAAGTTCACGCTCTCCAACTGATAGCTGAATTTTCCTGAATATGTCAGTATATAAACTGCCAGGGCAGGTAGTTTAGGAGGTATCTCACCAACTTGCCTGGGGAAGTAGGGTGTGATAAGAACAATGTTCCCTGTAGGCTATGTGGGCACGCAGCAGCGCAGCCTACCACAGTTGCCCAGCACAGTTGCCCAGCACAGTTATTAAAACTCCCTCCCAGAGAAGCTCTAACAGAGCATACCCAGAATGTCTGAACATGCTCCATTAGTGCTTCTCCACCTGGAGGAGCTGTGGCTCAGCCGCACTGCTCCAGCATTGGGGTAAGCCTGTGGGGGGGGGGGAGGAACTGCACAAAGGAAGCCATTTGCAGACCACACAACAACCTATGCACCTCGGGAGCTATGCTATATATTCTTTGAATGCTATCCATCCGTCCAAAAGATATAGAACAGTTTCACAGAGGCAACAGTAAAAGAAGCACTAGAGAAAATGAAAGAGCTTAAGATGAATGCTAAATCACATACTGAACTCTAAAATACTGGTCCTGAAGGTGGTGTGTTTTTTATATAGACATTAGAAAAGGTAGATTCCTGCTTCCACCCTGGACTGAGGAACTCAGCTAAATTGAGGAAGCTCATTCAGAGTGGGTACTGACAGATTTTTTCCTTTAGTTAAGCTTCCAGTAAGAAGACTACTCTTTTTGTCCTTTTCCAGTTCTGGGCTATTTCCTTCAGTCTTCACTGGGATAGGGTAATAATTCATAGATTGCTTGGTTATACGATGGAGTCATTTATAGTATGGACTAGGCAATACATCTGAAGATCTCTGAAATCTCTAGATATGAAAAGCATTTTTAGTTAAGTGTGTGATCGAAAGGAATTCTATAAGTTATCTTGGCTCATATTTGGAATGTTAGTAATACAACCAGAGCCACTGAGCAATGGTTCACATCCTCAAGAAGAAAGCAACCCCCACAACCCTCTAATCAAAGCCACAGGCAGTGTTGTTCAGTGGCTAAAGGAGAGGACTTGGAGTTGGGAGACCATTCTCTTTGGGCAAATGACATTTCAGAAGTAGGTTTCCAAAGCTAGCTTTCTAAGGTGACATTTAGACACCTGAATAAGTGGCTTGATTATCAGACGTACTGAGCATCTTCATCTGTTGTCTCAAGCATTTCTCAAAATCAGGCCTTATTATTTAGCTGTGTAAATTTGGACTTAGATACCTACTGCAAACACCCAAAATTGAATATTTTTAGCTTTTATCTATCTGTGCATTAATTTTCCCATTTCTAAAATGAAGATCAATTACTTCAACTTTTCTGAGCAGATGATATTTCTTTTTATGCATTTGTCCAGTGCCTAGGACAGTGGGGCTTCTGATCCTGGGAGTACTACAATAAAATAAACAGTAACAGTATTTTCAAGGTCCTTGAGTGAAAAGTGTTGCTGTCTATATGGTTAAAGACTGTGATTCATTGCCAGAGCTCCCCTTCCCCCTCATGGACTGGTGGGAGTTACAGGCCCTCTGTTAAACAGCCATTTAGATCTGTTAGTAGGCTACCTCTTCATGTGACTCAGCCAACCTGCTGAACCACCTATAGACCCAGCTCTTCTACGGTAAACTAAGAGTCCAAGAAAGTATACCCCACTGATTTCACAGTAGGTCTTTAGCCCAGCTCTAGACTTAATAGTCTTTACCTCAGAAATCAGAAGGTTTTAACAGTCCTTGTCCCTTGGATCAAGGGTTTTTTACTCCACCTTCCTCAATGGGCCACTAGGGAAATTGATGCCTTGCCATTACTTTAGGTTCTGCCCAGGGATCCTCCAATAAGCAAAGAAGGCCTGGCTTAGGGTGAGTAGGTAGCAAGTGCAAAGAACTGGTATGAGGATAGAGGGTAAGACAGTCTGTTTAGGATAAATCCCTGAATATAAGGATTGGCCCTAAAAAATCAGGACATCTGGTCACCCCAGTTTGGCTAAACTCACTCCTTACTGCCTCCCTTGAACCCTATCCTACCTCAACCTGTCATAGGCCTTTTCCACAGCCTCTCTCTGGTCTCAGAGGAGATTTGCATCTCTCTGTAGACATCTTCTCTGGGTTCACTCAGGGCCAGCTCAAGGGGCTGTGGTGCGCTGAGCCAGCTTTTGTTTAGGTGCCTATCCCCACTTGGCCTGGCATTCCCAATCCTGACAGTGGAGCGGGCCAGTCAGGGGGCTGGGCTCTGCTTTCCTGTTCTGCCTCTGGGCTAGCCCTCCTCACCCGTAGGGAGGAACAGCTGGTCCAGGGGAGCGGCAAGAGAGTGGAGCCTGACCTCTGGGCTGCCCTGCTCCACTCCTGGCCCGGCTGTTCCCTGTCCTGGAGGTGGGGTGAGCCAGCAGAGAGCTGGGGCTTTGGGTTGCTGGCATGGCACCAGTGCCCCTAAGTTTTGGTGATCCAAGCCATTGCCTCACTGGCTTATGGATAGAGCCAGCCCTGGGTTCACTGCAGAGGTTTATAGCACTTTCAGATATCCAGCTGACTCTACTGCAAGAGAGCTTTCCATTTTAGGGCTTTCCACCTCCCTGGTGGGGCAATCCTTGACTCCCTAAGGAAACTTCTTGTCCACTGCAGGTTCTGCCTGCAGCAAAAAAAGCCCTGAGTGGGAGGTGCTTCCCCCAGCTTTCCTTCCCAGCTGCCTTGGGCTCCCTATTGCTGCATACAATCCTTCAGAGATACTCTGTACGCCAGCAGTCCAAATGAGCTCCCTAGCCCCAGCCAGACTTCTGTCACTAACTGAGACCCATCGCTTCCCTCTTCGGTCAGCTCCTAGCTGAGTTGGGTTCAGCCCATTTCACTTCCCCTCTTCAAGCTGACACCTACTGCAGGGGTGTATAGAACAGCAGTGCTGATTGAGTCCATAGGCTTTCATTAACTCCTTCTTCCCATTGTGGAGTTTGCATGCCACATCACAAAAGCCCTTAATCAACAAAGCTTTTAGGCCCAGAGCTTCAAAGGTATTTAATGCCTAACTCAATGGGAGTGAGGCAATTGAGGATCTGGGCTTTAAGGACTACTGAAACATTTTGATGAGCAGGGATGGACTTAAGCCTATAGTTAGGTATTTGCTGAATTGGGGCCTAAGTGCCATTTATTAATATTAAAGCCAAAGGATAAAATTTTAAGTCCATGATCTTAGTTATGAGGAATGTGATGGGATATTAATAATGTGTTTTTTAAAACATACCAGTCTGTGCACACATATACATCTTCCTACAAAGAAGACTGTTGTTGTAGAAGATTCACAAGTGTGTAACTAACAAGGAAGCTTGCAGCCACATAGTAGAAGTCCTTAAAAACAAGGATGCAATCGAGTCTGATAATTTGGGATTTAAATGATAAATTTTTCCATAATTGTCTTTAGTTCCCAGTTGGCCCATGGGTTTCCTGCACAGTAGTGTGCTGATGTGAAGGTCTAGTTCTTTCAAGTCAGCATCAGAAATATCATTACATCTTGCCTCTGTAAGTTGTGACTTTGTTCCAAAGGCAGAGACCAGGGTCATTCCTCAGGTCACCTCTGGAGCCACTGGTAATGTTAACAACAGGGTGGAAGGAGATTAGAGAGAAATGCTCATTCAATAAAGTCAAAAGGATTTGGTTTTAGCTAAAGAATCGAGAAAAAATGAGTTTATAGATAGCTCAGCTACCACTTGCCCTATAGACATTATCCTTTAACTTTCAATGGCACAGCAAAACAAACAAGGAGTCCTGTGGCACTTTTTAAAGTAACAAATGTATTTAGTGCATGCGCTTTTAGGAGCACAATCACACTCTGATGAAGTGGAGTTGTGTCCATGAAAGCTTGTACAATAAATACATTTGTTAGTCTTTAAAAGTGCCTCAGGACTCCTTGTTTGTTTTGCTGAAATAAACTAACACAGCCACCTCTCTGGAGAATGATGCAGCACATGCTTTTATCCTGTTGGTACCATGTGAAGCTGAACTTCTTGAAGTGTTAGAAAGAAACAAGAGCTCTCGGTGGCCAGTTTACAAGCACATTAAATGCATTATGAAAGGGAGATGTTCTACCAATTTGTACCATGTCATAACCTATTTTTAGTGGAGATTTTACAATTTGCCAGTTGCTGATGGTGCTACTTTGCCATTAGATGTTCAAAATCCATCATTTTCAGCTGCTCATTTAATTGCCCTGTCTGGATAGATCATTTGCGGCTTTGAGGTAAACCTCCTTCAAGTTTTAATCTTTCCATTTACTCCTGCTTCATGTTCTGGCTTGTTATATGTATGCAAACAATGGGGAATTTTTAAAAACAGGATAACATGTTAACTTTCTGTATAGGCTTAAGACTCAGCTTGACCATGCAGGCATCTTTCTTTAATTAAGGCTAGAGCATTCAATGCAAGTTAAAGGTGCATGGAGGCTAATGGGTTCAGGACATTAAACTTCTAGAAACATTTCTGGAAAATATTTTTTTAAAGCCAGACCATTAAAAATATTCTACACTACACTCCATAGTCAATGGCAGTGGTTCCCAACCTGTGGCCTGGGGGCCAAAAGTGGCCCTGTGGGGGCTTTCAGAAGGCCTGCAGCTCTCCTCCCACTGGCTGCAAAAGGGAGCTGCTGCCTAAGGACACAGTTGGAGTGCATTGCCTTGTGGCTAAAAGACCAGCGCAGGCTCCTTGCCACAGCCAAGAAGATGGGAGACCAGTCCCCTCCCTCCCCGCCCCGCTGTAGTAGGGAACATAAAGTGTTCTTCCTGGATCCGTAGGCACTAGTATCCCTGCTGGAATCAAAGAGGGGAGGTTGCAGAAGGAAGCCAATGCCTCGGGACCCAGGTTGAGTGCAGAGGGCTATAGGACATGTGGTTTCCTTGAGTCCCCCCCAGGGGATTGGAGATCGGTTAGGAGGGAGGAAGACATCTCGTTGAACTCCTGTCTGGCTTCAGTGGACGGATGGAGGGAGAGCTCCTCTTGGAGACTAGTGGCCTTTCATGATTGCAAGAATAGCATGTGTAGTCCTTGAGCCAAAAAGGTTAGGGACCACTGGTCTGTGGTACATTTGGAGCTCAGATTCTGTAAGAGAAAAACACCAATATAACAACTTTTTTTTTAATAGTAGTGTTTCCTCTTTCAGAGAGTTTCAGGCCTTTAGTTTCAAATGTTGACTTGTTAATTGTGATTTGCTCTAGAAATGCTGAATGCAAAATTGCCGTCTATCACCACTGATAAACTATTGGTTAATGCTCCTTTTAAAAGACATTCCTCCTCCTCCTCCACTAACCCAAATTGCCTCTACTATTTTGTATCACTTTCAGAAATAGATTTCATGCTCATGCAGCCCTTCCATTGAGTCACAGCTCAAGCCTCTACCATAGCACTGGCTAACCCAAGTGGCTTCTTCCTTCTACATGTGGGTTGGGTCCTGTGTTCTTTGTTGCAATGCTTGGTTCCTCCACCCAAGGGGACTCCTCTCTGTGCCCAAGACAAAAAAGGTGTTGTCTCTTGAGAAAATGCCAAACAACATTTTTTTGCAAGGTAGTATAAAAACAATATATATTAATACACACCATAACAAATGAAATGTACCCCAAAATGATACCAAAGGGGACATTGGAGGGGACAATAAAAAAGGAAAGGTCCTAGAGAAGCTGTGACACTTCTGAAGGGGAGGCAGGGTTGTGAGGCATCTCAGTATCCATGCATTTAGTGTGATGTGAGGAAGCCTGTCTGTCCTAGAGCTGGGCCAGCTTTCCAGCTCCACCCACCAATGATAACACCAACCTGCCCTTCTGTTTAGTATAAGGCCCCACATTCCCAGAACTGCAAAAAAAAAGGCATACAGGTAAGCAAGAATCTGACTCAGTATGTTTGAGGATACTTTGAGGCATACTTTGGAGATACAGAAGGCTGTAAGGATGGTTTCTTGCACATTTCACTACAGTCTCAAACCCCAAATGAGATTTCTAGGGGGTCATGAGAACATCATGACAAACAGTTGTTCACCAGTGGTGTATATCTGGTATAACTATGAATGTAAACACACATTTTCACGAGTATTTGAGAGACTTTAGTATTGGTTTTCCTCTCATGCTGGTGTAAATCTGCAGTTACTTTTCTGAAGTAAGCAGTTGTATCTGTGGGAAACTGGCATCAGGAAAATCAGGCCCTCTCCATTTCCATGAACACCCTTCTGAGCAATAATTCGCTGGTATGAATGCTCACAGAAAGTGAATATAAGGAACTTCAATAATACCAAGATAAACATTTCTGTTTAACAAATTTACAAATAATTTTATACCCATCTCTACTTATGAACACTGTTATTTTCCTTCTACTTTGTCCTTTAGTGTAACAAAAACATCTGAATTAACATGCCTAGCCAACATTAATATGAACTCCATTATCTTGTTTCAATCATTCAAATTACTAACATTAGCCTTTAGACTGAGTTCCGTATTACAGATAAGAGGGTTACAGAGTAGACATTGGAGAATCACTTAAAAAGGAAAAAGAGTATTACACAAGCCTTCATTGAAATACCACCCAGCAATTAAGAGAACCAAATCTAGTCAGCTGGAGAAGCAGTCACGTGAGCATAAAATGCAATAGACAGACAGTGTTGAAAAGCAGAGGCTACTCAACTTTGTATCACTTTCAAACTGTAGTGTGACCCATAATTCATGGCTATACTCGCCTTTAAACCTTCAAAACCTTTTCTCAAGTGTTTTCAGGAGTCTCACGTAAATATTGCCACAGTAAGTAATGTCAACATTTAGGAGCTGTTTTTCCAGAAGAGTTGTATGATATTATTATGGCATTCTATTAAAGTAACTGCAATGTATAGGTAGTCTAAATCAAACCATACCATCTAAAGGTGACAATTACACAGGTGCAACAGAACAATGGCAGTGAAAAGTTTATTCCAACCTACACATTTTGAGATGTAAATGACAGTGTTGGATCCTTCATAGGCTTTCATGGCCAATTGAGACACCATGTTTGAGTTGGCAAAACGACTCTGACTGAGCACAGAATGGAGCATACGTTACTATACTATTTATCTGCAGTAGAAAAAAGGAATATAAACTGCACCACCTGCTTTACTTTTTAAGGATGGTAACTTCATTCCAAAACATCAGGGAAAGCTGCCATTTAATTAAAACAATCAAATGTTGTGAAATAATTAATACAAAATCCTTCCCTGAATTGGTTTTAAAACCCCACTGTCAAAAATAAATTAGTATGACTGAATTTAAATGACAGAGAATTAAGAGAACAAACTCATACAACAGCACACACTTAAGTACTTTCATCCAGCCTCCTTCAGGGTTGTACTTAAACATGTACTCAGTTATAAGTATGTGCTTAAATCCCATTAGCTTCAATAGGATTTAAGCGGATGCTTAAAATTAAGCATTCGCTTAAATGCATTTATTGAATGTGAATATTTTCCTGGGTCAAAGCCTAAGAAACAGCCCTTTCATAATGGCCTGGCTCCTCAACAGTATTTTCATGTTTGATTTCAACAGGAGTTAGGCCCCAAAATATTTTTTCAGGAATCTGGGCCACTTGCCTACATCTCCAGTTACTTTTACAGAGCGCTCACCATCATACTTGGTAAAATATAGTTCACTTATATTGGTACCAAAGGATCAACGGAATTGATCACACACCCTTCAAAGAAAACAAGCAAGGAGTCCCGTGGCACTTAAAGACTAACAAATTTATTTATTGCATAAACTTTCATGGGGGAAAATCCAACATCATTAGACACTTTGAAGAAATTCATCAAAGAGTTAACTTTATCTATTAGACTGAGATTTGAAGGGGGTAAGGAGAAGGGAGGCAAGCTGCCCTAAGGAATTCAAAGACTATGGTAATTTCATTCCAGAAGTGAGAAAATAAACAGAAGCAACAATTTGTTAGTCTGCTCAGAGAGGGAGAAGAAAATCAATAGTGATGGGCTCATACACTTTCTGCTAGCCCAGTGGTTCTCAGCCTGTGTTCCATGGATCACTGGTGGTCTGCAAGGGTAATGCATGGGGTGGGGACAATAATGTAATAGTAAGAATAATATAATCCAGCATACCTCTTATGTATCATATTAAATGTTATATTATTATTCACAATGTAATTTGCTTCATAAACATCTTTGTGTAATGTCTTTTTAATACCCCTTGATATACAGCTTTGACTCCACCATAGGCTTTGTTAAAAATGTTTAAAATGGCTTGCTTCCATGGTGGTCCACAAAAGCTTTTGATGATGATGTATTGGTCCACATAAAGGAAAAGGTTGGGAGCTACTGCCCTTTCACATGGAAAAAATAGTCAAAATTTCAACATATGAACAATTATATTTAACTGACACAGCACAGAACATCATTCTGCAATCTATGTCTCTGAATTGAGCAGTCAGCATAACCTGCTGATTTGGAATTGCTTTACTTTCAACTTTACCTGGGTTCTCAGTCCTCCATTCAGAATAACAGCAATCCAGCTTCCCTTTCCCTTCTGCTACTGAGCTCTCTTTTCATTTTTTTTCCCCTGAACTGGAAAATTCTGCTTGCTGTTTTATGTGGGTGCTTTGTTGCAGACATCTGAAGACTGGCTTTGTGGCTGTGTGGGCTTCCTGTGGGAGAACCCTGAAACTGGATGGCACAATCAAAACCTTCTCAGAAAATTGCAGTTACATTGGGCTCTGCTTTTTTACCTTCCTACAGTTGAGCTGTAGTCTATCCATATGATTATCTGCTATTACGGATGACCTTCTTGATGGGTGATGAAAAGCTTGTACAGCCTAATGTTAGAGAGAGTCTGTGATTGTTTGGTGATGTTTTCAGATGCACTTGGGAACTGTAGCTGTTGTGCATTATCATCGGTTTAATTAAGATATGGATATGGGGTTTGTCTCAGTGAAAAAGATACAAATGATTTATATTGTATTAATTGTACGGATGAATTGCAAGTTTTCAACATGCATAAATACAAATGACATATGAATTCAAATAAGAGGATAAAATGTACTGCTGGAGTTCTTTTCAACTGCTTTCCTTAATTCTCAAAGTTTCCTGAACAATAAAAAGGACTGTTTGCTAGGAAGAAGGTTTGAAGTGAGGTGGGGCAGAGGGAACAGATAAAAATAAAATATACAGCTGACTTTAGATGAGTGAATTTGATCTCGTGGAAGAAAATTCACTCTGCTCCCTGCCATGCAGGTAGCATGTTTGCCTGTGACGGCAGCAGATTATTTGTTCTTTTTCCTTGACACTGAACTAAAGAATGCATTGTGGGAAAACCATCATGACACATGACACAGTGCAAAGGGGATCACAGCGTGAAGCAGCATCAAGGGGCTTACTTGGCCTTGATGCACTCTTGCACAGCATGGGGCTCCAGAGATGAGTGTCTCTTCCAACTCAAGCAGCAGTGCAATTTGCAAAACTCTCATGAGAGCGCATGGTGAAGCTGCTCTCAAAGCCCTCGTGTAAACAGGGCCTCCCCCCCCGCCCCAAAGAGTAAAGCCCCTGTACCATACACAGAAAAAGGCACAAAAGGAGATAGTTCAAAAGAGGTTTAGCCCAAGTGGAAGACGGGGAGAGAGAGAGATGAAATACAAATATTAGAAGCAAACCAGGCAGGTTTAAAAGTATAAGCTAGCAGTTAGCACAGTTGTGAGGAGTGGTCAGAAGAAATAAAGTACAGGAAGACACTGGCTGCCAATCCACACCACAGAGTTTTATGTTTCAAGGAGAATAACTGTAATTGAAATAAAGATGCAAATATGTTTCCATGTCTCAAAAACTCAGGCCCTTATCATTTTTCTGAATTGCCTAAGTTCAGATAATAAGTTTGCATAAAAAGAGAAAAATAAAGTCCTGCTATAAGTGTTCCTTGCTAGCCTGTCTCTGAGCAACAGGCCCTCCTGTATTCTCACTCCCTTGTTGCTCCTGCTTATCATAATATGCCACTTTTGCACATCAAATTTACATTTCAAAAATGCTGTATCGCTGCTGTAAAATTAATTATTAATCTTTCATCAGTCCCTTCCATAGATACATTTTTAACTTTGATTTTGCTACCCATTCGAGGGGGGGAGGGAAATAGGGATGACGCTTTCATCTTGTCGCTTTTCTTTTGGGTTCTGTTCTTGTGTGTTACCACTTCTAGCCCCATAAGTACTCTGAAGGTAGAACTTCAACTTTTGTTCTTGCTTTTTAAAAGAAATGTAAAACATTCTGAAGAAAAGAGAATTTGGTGGTCAGAAAAAGCTCATTTGGCCTTCAATTTTAATCTTCCCCAGTGTATATTGTCCCACTTTGCCAGCTCTTGGCTAGATTGTTACTTGAACCAACTGCCTAAGCAGGGGAGTAAGAATCCCCACCCACACTCCGGCATAGGCTATACAGAACATTGGCCATGCTTACTTTCCTGCCCCCAGGTTGGTGGGTTGGGACAGGTAGGGAATGGGAAAAAGATTGGCTACATCCCTTCTTTGTACCAGCCAGCAGAACCAAGTCAGTCATATGAAGAATGCAAAAATTATTACTACCAAAAGTAAATTATTTCCTTCCCAGAGCAAGAGGGGAGCAGGGAGGAAATTGTGTTGCAGAGAGGTGTTTGAAGCAGAATGCTTGCTGTTGTTAGACCTGGGGACTATGTCTACATTTAGAGTGTTAAATTGATTTAACTTAAATCGATATAATTGAATTGCAATAACAGTTATTAAACCAATTTAAGTTAAATCAATTTAACATGTTCCCTCTAGAAACCCAAATCAAACTAGCATATCCATGGACAGGACTTGCTAGTTTCATTTAGGAGACAGGCACCATGGGAGGTGTGGCAAGATGGCCCCCATGAAGGGCCATGCCCCCACCCAATATATAGAAAGAGGAGGGCACCTTGGGAGAAAGACGGTCAAAAAGCATTACATCAAAATAACACATGTACACTGTGTTATTTCGAAATAATAATTTTGATTTAACTGTCATTTCAATATAAAAGCAAGTTTTAATATATCAAAATGACCACTCCTTATTTTGAGATGAGGGAGCTTCTCATTTCAAAAGAAGCAAAGCAAGTGGGGACATGCACTACTTTAAATTGAAATAACCATCATTATTTCAATTTAAAGTGTAGGTGTAGACATACCTGGGGTGATGCACTATACCTTCGTCCTTGGGATTGTCCCTAATGACAGAAGCTAACCTACTGGGTGAGCCAAACAAATACCTTTGAAATAACCAGCAAAAAAGGAGACTTTTCTAAAGGATTATTGAAAATGGAATACTTTTTGCCTTTACATTATAAACTTTACCAGGCATTAGATTAGCAACTAATCACATACACACACACACAGCACAAGTTTACAGTCTATGCTAACACAGAACTAAAATACTTTGTGGAAGCTGCATGCTGAATTAAGAATTAAAAAAAACAAACAAACTAGCAATGCTCCATTATGTGCATTATTTTTAAGATCAGATTCTGCCCAAAAGGAACAAAATTAATTAATTAAAAAACAGCTTCTTTGGAAGACATAGCCATTGCAACCTGGTATCTATTTAAAGGCCAAAGATATCCATTTATATTTACATTGTGTTTTTTAATCTTTTTATTCACATGTACAGGCTAAGAAACATGTACTATTTCCAACAGTTCCTTTGTTGTTATTTTAAGTGAGTTTTACTGGGCACATATTTGGATGAATGCATCTCATAATGTTGCTCTTAATCAGAAGTGCATTTGAATCAATAGACTATAAATTACAAGAAATCAGATTCCAAAAGGGCAGTCTTGTTCATCTAGTTCAGTAAAACAAACAAGGAGTCCTGTGGCACTTAAAAACAGAGAAATTTATTTATTGCATGAACTTTCATGGGGGAAAATCCCACTTCAAAAAGTGGAAAATTCCAGTGCAAAATATTTAGTTAGGTCCCCCCCCCCCACACTATATATTATCAGAAAAGCATACTGTATTCAGTCACTCATAATTGTGTTTGAGTTGTATCACTCCCACTTTAAATGTACTGTCAACAAGCAAGTCTGGTATAAATGGAATATATTGTTCCTTAAGTTTAGCACCATAATCAAGGCTGCATTTAATCAATAATAATAAATTAGTATTTGCATAATGCTTTGTATGGGCAAAGCACTGTGCATGCATTAGCTATCACAGCACACCAGCAGGAATATTAGAATCAAGTTCATTTTACAGACAGAGAAACTGAGATACTGAAGTGTGACTTGCCCAAGGTTGTAGAGTGAGTCAGTGGCAAAACAGAGATTAGAAATCAGGATTTGCTCAACTGCAGCCATCTGGCTGTTCCTCCAGAGCACAAAGCCTTATGTCAGATTGTACTGCTTAGTTCTTCCATAGTACCTGTGACACTAGTGTCATCATTTGCTATTTTCAAAAGCAGACTGTGGTTTCAGTTTGATCACATTAATTGTGCATATGTGTATAGCTGATAAGTGACTACCCATGCCTGCTGTATCCCACCATAATGCACAGGAGACGAAGAGCAATGTTTAAG
>ML681979.1:46144734-46220297 GCA_007922195.1 Podocnemis expansa | reverse complement strand
GGCAGCGCTGCAGCCCGCCGGTGCCTGCAGCCCCCAGAGGAAGCAAAATAGCAGGTTCACAGTGTGAACCTGCTATTTCGTTTCCGGCTTTCTCTCTTATTTTGAAATAACATTTTGCTAATTCGAAGAATGTTGTTTCGAAATAAGATGTTATTTCGAAACAAGTTGTTTCAACACAACTTGTTTCGAAATAACCCTGTGTGTGTGAACACAGCCTTTGTGGGGATACACAGTGAGAGCAAATAAAAATAAAATCAGGGCTCGTTTTCTAAAAATAAGCAGGGCTGTGTGATTGTCTCACTGTTGTGCACCCTTCTGAATGCACTAAATTCCTTATACCTAAATAAAAATGACCAGGTCTCATAACTGCAAAGTAAGTCATGAGTGTGGTTTCAGCAGGAACATAACTCCATTTGAAAACCTAATAGGCTATGTCTACACTAGGGGTCTTAGGTTGACTTAAAGCCCTTTAAGTCGACTTAAGCAACTCCCTGTCCATATTTAGAAAATATTAAGTCCACTTAAGCACGTGCTTAAATTGACTTAATTACTCCTGCCCTGTAAGTCGGCTTAAGCATTTAAACTGACTTTACAAGGCAGAGCCCACCTCCTTTCCCATCCAGGGGTAGGCTCAGGCTCTGATCCTGCCTGGGGGGGGCCTGATCCAGTTCTTTCTCTGTGGAGAGGAGCAGGGGGTTGGATCCGGCTCCCAGCCCCTTTGTGCAGGTGCTGGCAGCCAGTTCCTGCAGCCTGTAAAGAGGGGCTGAGAGCCTGATGGGGCTCTCAGCCCCTGTCTGCAGGCTTCGAAGGCTAGGAGCCGGCTTGGAGCCAATCTGGCTCCCAGCAGCTTGGCCCGCTGAGCAAGCAGCTCCAAGTCTGGAAATTTCACAGACTCCCTGCCAGTGAAATTGACCAAGAAGTGGTCAGTTTCACAGGCTCAGAGTCTGCAAGTGGTCACAACTGGACAGGGGCCAAATTCAGCCCCGAGTGACTTGTCACCTCCAGTACCATGCTCAGCTGCCAGGTCAATTTCACTCCAAGTGAAATTGACCAGGCTGCTGAGCCTCCTGCGGTGGTGACAAGTGACCTGGCACCCAATTCAGCCCCAGGTCACTTGTGACTGTGGGCAGGTGTTGGCTCCAAGCCCCTGCTGCTGGTGGAAAGGGGGTGGGAGCAAGATCGGGCTCCTACCTCCCTCTTTGTCTGCCCTGCTGCTGGCAGAGAGAAGCTGAGAGCTGAACCCACCTTCTCCCCAGAGGACAGGAGCTGGATCAGGCCCCCCCATCCAGATCAGCCCCTTGGGCTGATTGGGCTCAGGATACCCAATCCAGACAAGCGGTGGGGTAGGAGAAGGGGTGCCCTGGGTATGTCTGCTCCCTGTCCATGCAGACACACCCTGCAGTCGACTTAAAGTCGACTTTGTTAAGTTGACTGCCAGGCCCCCCCTCAGTGTAGACATAGCCTTAGTGACCTTAGGAAGCATCCCTTTTGACCACATAAGATTGTATAATGTGTGTGGCTGAAAATGCTCATGATTCTTACCTGTGCAAACTCTTTCCATTCAAAATATAAGCTCCACTTTTTAATGTCTGTGGTGCTCATTCTCCTCTTCCCCTGCCCAGCTGACGAACTGGCGGTGGTGGGGGAGGAAGGCAGCACTTAGCTTCTGTGTTCTTTCCCTTTCAGTTTGTAGAGCCAGTGGGGTTCCTTCCACCCCAAGTAACACCCGAAGAAAGATAAGTACTTATCACTAAATTAGTCATCTTTATAACAGGCCAAGTTGTTCAGCCAGGCCTTTATCTGCATGGAGTAGAATCTTTGTACTGCAACCACCACAGAACTCACCTTACCCTGCACGGCCCCACTCCCCTCCACTAGTTGGTGGTGGTGGGGAGATGGAGATGGAAATGGAAATGATTGCTCTCCAGTGGTGTGGAGGAATAACTCTCCAGACTGAAAATATACCACCAAGCAGAAGATCCTACTTCAACTCCAAGAAGAACTGACGAGAAAAGATTCAGGGAGTACTTGTTTCTCCAAGGCTCACCTTGTTACCTGGGGAGCTTCTGTGATGGGTTTGGACAGACAGGAATTGCTGTAGCAGTGCAACACACATGCTTCACCTGGTTCCTTTCCCTCTCCCAATAACTTGCAGCCTGTGTGTTTCAGAGTTTTTCTTCCCTTCCTCACCACCCTGTGCTTCAGCAGGGTGGGGAAATATTTCATGTGGCACCAAGTCAAGAAACTGAAGCCTGTTCTGCCCACTTCTGTTGCCATTGGAGGGGGTGGACCAGCTGGTTAGCTCTCATCTGTTGGCTTGCGGGATTCTTGCTTATTGTTGGTGAGTAGGCATTCTGGGCTCGTAGGCATGGGTCCAGAACATGACATTGCATGGTGAGAGAGTTTGCCTCCATGTCTCACACAGCATGTGGCTCCCCTCATCTTCTGTCTTCTATGTCCTACATGGAAGAGGAGAAAAGGTTGGAACACTGACTTCTAGCCAGGGTCCCTGGCATGTCTGGGGGTGTAGAGGGGCATTCTCTTAATACAACATCCAGTTTGTGGCTCCTGGGGGGGGCACTGGAGCTCAGTTGAAATCTGCTGTGGAGCAGCCCGGATGAATAGTTTGAATGAGGACTGGTTTGTGTGCATGCGTGTGTGTGTGTGTTTCCCCCTTGGTAAATAGTTTTAATAAAGTTGTGGCCTCCACATTTAACTTGATTGTGGTGTTCCATCCTATTATGTCCTTGGTTGCATCAAAGCCACTTCAACCTACGTACATTTAAAAAAAAAATCCATCCACAAGAATGTTGTCTTTTCTGAATCATTCTGCTTCAGAGCTGAAATTGCCACACAGTTCTGTAGATCACGGTAGCCTAGTAGAGCCCTTTGATGTCATTAGCTACCTCTTTGTGGAAGTCCTAAATATTAAATAGTGTTACTAAACCTAGTCCCATTTCATCTTTCTCTTAAATTACCTATCTTCTCCTTCCTTCCTCTACAAATAGAGCTGTCCTTTTGAACTACTTAAGTTAAATTATGATGCAACATCTTTCAAAGAGAAGGAAATAGTAGTACATGAAACAGAACTGAGCCATGGAACTTGTTGCTGCAGGAGATTTTTAAGGCAAAAAGCTTTGTAAGAGTCAGAACACCCCCCCCCCCAAAAAAAAAGAGCCATACACTTTAGGGCTGAGAGCCACTAACCGAGGCAGTAAGGAGTTTATCAGCTCATCACTCCTCATATACTATCTCTGTCTCAGCACCACTAGTCTTGAGAGAAGAGCTCCAGTGGGCCTGTGGGGACAGGGCTGGAGGTGGGAGGAAGGAAGCACACATTTATGTGAATGAACAGATAAGATCCTCTCTCTTTTCTCAATAAGCTCCCTCTTTCCTGGCATGAGGTTATGGACATAGCTTCAGCTTTGTGAGAAAGAGGCAGACCTGGTCAGGTTCCTAAATAGAATTCCCATTGCAAAAATACTTACCAGGGTAGAGAGGGGTTTGGGTATGCCTTTTGCCTTTCTGGATTGTCTTATCTGGGAGAGAAGATATGGTGCCCTGCTGGTTACTGCCTTGCCCCTCTGTGGCGTCTGTGGTAGGATGTAATTTTCAGGCTGCTCCGGGGATTGTGGATGCAGTGCAGCCCAGATGGTTTGAAAGATAAGAGACCACCATGACATCCCCCCTCACCCCCGGTCAGGAAAATTAAACACATTCCTTTCTCCTCAGCCCTGCCATGTGCTGTTAAAGGCTTGCACAATTTAATCTATACATTCCTCCCCACCTGACTAGTCTGACATGCTCCCCACTTTGGGAAATGCATAAGCATGAGCACATACACATATACACAAGGCTTTCCCAACCACATCCCCAGGGACCTGTAAGAAAGGTACAATGGATCCTCTTCCCTGGGCTAATTCTGCTTTAGGAATTCACTTCTGTTTTCTGGCTGTGTAATCAGACTGGGCTGCAGTGCTGTTGCCTGTTCCAGGCTGCAGAGCACTTTTGGAGCCAGGATTTAGCAAACTATGAGTAAGAGTAGCATCTGCAGACACAGAGCTATAATAGTTACAAGGGCTATCAATCCTCTTGCTAGAGGCCATAAGATGATCTTGCTTGAGGGCATAAGATGAGGTCATGAAGGAATTCCTGCCAGTGATACAATATTGCAAAATTACAGTGTGCTTTAACAATAGTTTGACAAATTATAAAGCAGCTGGCATCAGAGGTCCAATATCAGACTAGGCAGATCATTATTTCAGTACTATTCTGATGTTCACCATTTCTTTTTATGAACATATTTATTTATATTAACCTACAGCAATTTTCAAAGAGGCACAGCAGACTTCTAAAGCTAAATACAGGTATGGGTATGTTCATTCATTCTGAAGCATTTGACCCAGGTGCCTGTCAGAAAACAGGGTACTTGGCTACATGGACCTCTGATCTGACCCAGTATGGCTGTTCTTAGAAGAAAACCATAAGACACAACAGTGAATACAAATGAACCAAGGAAAGTGAAACAGTAAAAGGAGATTCATTGCAAAACATTTCTTCATATTTTATAAAAACAGATTTTCCCACTTGTGTGCATATGGCTGAAGGAAAGTAGTGCATTTCAGATCCAAGAGTTTATCACATGATGGGAAGCAGTGTGATCTGGTGGAACGAACATAAGATTGGCAGCAGAAGGTCCTTAGCATTCATTGCATCCCTGCCCAGGACTCAGTATGTGACTTTGTGGGAGTAGCTGCCCTTTCTCAATATAAAATAGGGGGATTGATACTCCCCTACCTAGCCTGTAGCAGGGGTGGTGAGAATTAATTACTTAATGTCCTTAAGGGGCATTGGAAGCCAATAGCAATGGTAACAACCTTCACAAAGCAAATGCCTAAAGGAGGCACTTTTCAGAGCTCTTCTAAGGGATTCTTGGATGTCACTGTTAGAGTCCATGTGAGATGCACGTTGGGAAAAAGTAGCACAAACCCACCAGCTTGGATCAGGCTTGCTTATTGAAACTCACCTTATATACAGAAATCCTCTCTTTTATCAACTGCTTTTTACAAAACATTGACAATTAGGAAATAAATTCTTACCTAGACATGAGAATAGGTTTTCTGTGCCCATTAACCTCCTCCTGATTTCACTTTGCTGGGTCCTTAAGTCTGAAGACAACCTGGGGTTTTGTTTTGTTTTAAATGTATGTAGAATGGTGTAATCTGTCACAAGGAGACAATAGTTAACCAATGGCAAAAATAGAGAGAATATACTCAGGTGACTCTATACTCATATTCTGTATTGTCTGATTTTACACACTGAACAAATAATTTCACTGTAATGTCAAGTTCTGATTTGTTCATACTTGCAAGCCCACTGTATCTGAAAGCAGAATGAAAGAAATCCTGGTGCCTTGTGAGCTGCTCAATTAAGCTGTGTATTGGCCTCTTTTCTTTTGTCTCTGCTGTACAATGCCACATTCTTGCTAATTACATTATTCTCAGTGGTCTCAAGAACCCTTTGAATAACAACTAGAGCCAACGTTGCTGGGGCATACACATATTTGCCTTATTGGCCATTGCTTTTCCATGACATAACACTAATACTGAACAATTAGTCTTCATGTAATGGTGCAGAAATGTTTAACATCAGCTGAGCTGGAATCTCAATTTGGTTAGAAATGCCAGAATTGGTTCTGTCTAGAGCCCAGCTGCCTAGGTCAGCAACCCAAAAGAGCCATTTTTAAAAATCCCTTTAATAACCAAGTGTTTTGAGAGCTGCAACAAGTGTAGTAGCCTCCCGGTGAAAGGGGCTGGGGAGCTGGGCCAGGGCACCTGCTGCAAGGTCCCCTGATGTGAGGGAGGGGGGAAAGAGCCTGGAGTGAGAAGCAGATCCCCTCAGGGTCCCCTGGTGATAGTGGGGCATATTGAGCAAGAAGGGGCCACCTGCAGAGTCCCCTGGTGGCAGGGAGGTTCAGAGGCAAGGAATGGGCCACTCACAGGATCCCTGGTGATTGGGAGAGGACTGGAGCTGCAAGGAGGCAGCCAAAGAGTCACAGGTAGCAGACCCTTGGCCTACAGTATGAGACTGGAAGCCTGTGGAGTGCCCATTTAGCTTATTAGGAAGAAAGCTTTTTTTGGATTGCAGTAGTAGTCTTGTGATTACAATAGGAACCTTCATTTATAAACCACCTCCACCTTCACCACCAGCTTTTCATGCCTGTGCCTCATTTGCCCCTCTGTGTTATGGTGACAGTAATGCTCACCCACCTTTGTTCTCTATGAACCACAGCTGGAAAGCTTAGCATAAATGCTAAATATTATTATTACAGCTGCCTCTGTGAAATCCTATGGCACTGTGTACACCTCACCTCAGAGACCCCATAACCAGAATCAGCCGGTGCGACACAAGACTTCATACAACTAGATTAGGGAAACAACTCCTAAGAGCCAATGCTTGTCTTCTGTACCAAGCTTAAGTAACGACACTTGGCCCAAACAGGTTTTTGTTGACACTGGGAAGCTGCAGTAGCCACTGATGCTTCAGCTCTGATCTGAAGCAGGCAATGACTTCATAGTAAAAAACTAGAGCCATCAGCCCAGGGCCTGCTGCATGGGGATATGAAAGGGACACATGGTAGAGGGCAGACATGTATAGGGGGCCCAAAGCTATTGTACTTCTTTGACCTCATATTACCACAATAACTCAGCACTTTGGATTTTTTATGTATTTAACCTCACAGCACCCCTATTAAGTAGGAAAAGCTATTATTCCCATTTTACAAAGCAGGAGAGCAACTTCTCTGTGTCAAGGGAGACTAAAAGAGTAGGTTAATATTTAGTGCCAGTGTTAAACATAAACTGACTGAGCAATTGCTTAGTGCCCTGAACAGCTCAAGGCATCCCACAATTGCTTTATTAGTGTGTGTTTATTGGGGGGGGGGGGGCAAAATATTTCTGCTTAGGGCCCCCAGTGGGCTAGCCCAAGTCTGTTGATCTTCTACAGGAAGTTGGGTAGTGCAGCAGGAAACTGAATCTGGGGCTCCCAAGTCCCATGCTAACAATCTAACCCCTGAACCAACTTTCATTTCTCGCAGCCTCTGCCTTCGTTCTCCCACATCTTTGATCCACTTTCCTTTGGCTGTAGGGTAGGGGTAGTCAATTCTCACATCACTAGAATGGAAAAACTACTTAGAAAGGTAAATAAAAATATAAAATGAAAGGAAAGAAAAGAAAATGGAGTGACATACAAATTTACCAAAAAGAAATGAACAGCAGCAATTGTGTTTGAAACAAGATTTGGAGCATTCAAACCCTTGCTCCTTCACTCTGGGTAGAAAAGACAGGATGCATTAACTCACTGTATTTATTGTTATAAACAAAGACTTATATGGATGGAGCTGTTACACTGACTTCATGCTTTGTTGTACTGCCCTGTCTAACTAACAGTTAGCTGGAATAACATTATAACAGCATTTAGTCCAGGACAGGGCTGGCCCAAAGTCTTTTAGTGCCCTAGGCAACTGTGATTTTTGGGCCCAACCCTCCCACTCTGGGAGGTGCCCCGGGTCATGCAGGCTGGGTGATGGGCCTGGTGGGAGGTGGGTCCTCCCTCCCACTCCTCCTTGTCCTCCCAAAACCTGGCCCCATGCAGCCTATGAAGGCCACAGGCAGAAGCTTGAGTAGGAGAAGATAAAGCTACGATTATATCCAAACACAGCCGAATCCTCCAAGTCCTTTTGAGTAGTCTTATTAATTTCATGGAACTGGTCATGAAACTGATAGTTTAGGATTGCGTGAATGTAATTTAGGATGGATTATGGGCATTCAGCAATGTAGTTGGTTGGGCTGTTGATCATAATTTCACTGTTCTATGCTATTAAAGGTAAAGTGGTAGAGAAAAGCATGGAGCAATTCAATTTATGATTAATTAAAAAAACGCTTTCTTTGATCTTTACTTAGCCATCAGTACAAAGGATTGTCTCCCATTCATCTCTAAAACTGTAACCTAAGTAAGGTCGCAAATTTAAAAAAACTTTCAATACTCTATTGGCTAGGGAAATGAGCCCTTATTTTGCAAAATTAGGGTGCAAGGGCTGCTGGAGCTATAGGCAAACTAAGCAGTTGCATAGAGCGACAGATTCTATTTTGGGTGATAGAAGCAGTTGGACCACCTCTGAGTGGCCCTGTGCCCCAGCTGCTTCAGGTTTCAATATTGCTCACTCAGATTTGAGCTAGCTGCCCATCCATCGTGGGGAGGAGACATGGCTGGACTAAACCTGAGTGGCTGTGCAACCCTCTGCACCAGGACTAAATGCTGTCCACTCAGATTTGGTCCATCTGACTACTCCATCATGCCAAAGGGGTGGCTGGGCCAGCCCTGAGTGAGTGGTGCTGTCATCCATCACTTGGACCCCTCCCTACTTCTACCATAATCACCAAGCCATTATAAAGTTTGCCACAACCCCTCCAGAAAGAACAATCCACGCCCCTTTCTCCTGATTGAAAACCTCAGTTCTAGGTGGTAGGAAGAGGGAGGTACACTGAAGTCTTGCCTAAGGTGACAAAGACTTTCTTGCACAACAGCTAAAAATGTACTGGCTCTGAGCACCACAGGGTGTGGGAACAGGTGTACCATTACAGGTTTTATACAGAGACACATGCTTAGTAGAGTATTTGGTGCAAAATAACTGTCCCACCAGACATGATTAAAATAAAAAAAGAAAATCTCTCAATTAAGTTCTGAAATCATGCGACAACAATGAATCAAGTAGAGAAGGAAATAACTGAAGGCCAGTGCATTAGGCACATAATAGAACTGTGATGATAATGGTTCACTTACACTCCTTCCCCACACTGAAATCTTTCTGGAGTAAGACCTGTAGCATTATATTTCAAGCCTCAGAACCACAGCATTAACACCTGCCTTTAAAAGGGAGAAGTGGGAGTGTGACAGAGCTTAATAAAAAAAAATGATGACCAGTGAACAAAAGGGGTTGCTCAAATCAAAGGCTGTGAATACACAGATCCAGAAAAATAATTAAGAATGTAGTTAACTTTATGCATGTGAGTAGCCCGATTTGTGACAGACTGCTACACAGATCTGGTCCAGTTTGCTGCTGTGACTTCCCAATTCCCACTCCTCAACCCTGTTTCGCCTACTTTGCCAAGTGATCACTCAATCCTGAGTGAGTCCACCCCAGCCTCTTGCATGTAATAGGTCCTAGGCAGTGGGTGTGTGCCCTCTGGCTACTCAAGGATGGTTCCCCCAGGAAGCACCTCTGGGCCCAGTTACTACACCAGGATCCACTGTCTACAGAGACTGGGAACCACTCCTACCCACCATGCACTCAGGTCCGTCCATTTAACAAAGAAATGGATTGTGCCCAGTCTTCTCCACTCACACCCTCTAAGATCACACAACTTTAGATAAAACAGCTACTAGTTTATTGACTAGATTAGAAATCTAAGTGATAATATGGCCAATCATAGGAGAATCACAATATAGATGGGTCAGGGAAGACCACAAGAAAATAAAAGGTAAAACGCGTGTACTACCCTAATATCTCTACTAACCTCATAGTTCATGCTCAAGGTGTTCAGCTGCCAGATGTTTGTACAGCCAGTTTCTGCCTAAAGTCAGGCAGGGCCCAGATCTTGCCTGAAGTTGTTTCAAGATGGATAGTCTCAGCTAAAAGCCCCTAAAATCTTTCAGGTGGCTCTCTTTGTTCCTCATTCCTCTCACCTTTACCCTTCTAGGCAGAGGTGATCCCTTTGTCTCTTCCCAGCTACCTTAATTAGCATATCTTTGCTGTCTTCACCACGTGCTTGTCTGCTTGTGGGAAGAGAGCTCTGTCTGTCTCCCAGCCCTCTGAGTCATGCTAAACATGCTACATGTCTGTGCACATGCATGATGCTGCAGGAACCATCTCACCATAGTAATCATGTAGAATAGGTTATGAGCATCCACAAAGAGACATTGCATGTTGAAACTGGCAATGAATCATACAATCACAGTGTACAAGTGAACAGGAAAGTCATATAGATCATAACGCAGGGTGAATCGTTATGCAACCTGTGGCACCCCTGGCTTTAATAATTCTACTCACATTCTTATGTGCTAGATGAATCAGAGCCAAAGTTTTGTTTAGGGACAATAAATGAGATACTTCTATGTATTTTCCATTTGGGTTTCAAAAGACTCTACAGTGTAAAATGGTAGACTGAGCAAGCAGAGATACATTTGTAAATCTACCCATAGTGCATATCACAAGTATCATGGACTACAAATAGTGGGCTTAGAAAATTTACAGTTCAGAATAAAAACATATGTCATATTGAGTCATAATGGAGACCTCCCCAGCATTCAATTTAATATTTCCCAGTAGCTAGAGACTGAAATATTTATCTCAATTATTTATTACTTGTTTCAGAGCTTGAACCTAATGGTATTAATTTACTATTTTTTGTAGACAAAAGAATTTAAATAAAGACTAACAGTTTTGGGGACAGTTTCATGTAGATTTTAATTTTTTTATAATAGAGTCACTGTAAATGGACCCTTGAACAAGAAAAATCTCTTGAACAAGATAATTCAATATCACATCATTTTCTGATGTAGTAATCATGAAAGAATCACTATCCAGAAGTTCACGATGTTCAAAATGAATAATATAATAGCCAGTGCTTCACGTATGCTGGATCCTTTTCATGCAAGGGATATCAAAGTGCATATCAAACAATAAAAAACTCCACAATATTATTATTTTTAAATGGCTAAACTGAGGCATAGAAAAGTTGAGTGACTTACTCAATGGCCATACAGTAACAGTGGCAGAATCAAGGAGCCCTAGTCAGTTATTAGCCCCCTCACTATTGACAAGATGACATACAGGAGAATATGGATCGAAAGTCTCAGGATACATAGGCAGAGAAAAATAATCAATTATTTTACAAGTCACTAAAGTCCTCAGGTGGGATCAGTGACCAAAATAAAGAGCTCTACAACAATAACTAGAGCAGGAGCTTCACCCACCTTCTCAAATAACATGAAACTCATTCTTTACTGGAGTCTTCCCCTCTTTGCTTTTATAACTTAGCACTTCAACACAGAATATTAATGAATGGTACTATTAACTAGGACATAATCATGGCCATGAGGGATTAAGGGAAACCTAGATCTGGGCTTGTCTCAGATAATGAGAGGCATTTGGGATTTTTTGGAGGAAATGTGAAGTTGACATGTAGAAATAATAATTACAGATTTTATTTACTAAAAAATGGTAGATGAGAAACTCCTCCAGGCTCCATCTGAGCATCTCAGTAGAAAGAAAACTAGGATACTAGGTGCTAAATGTGACAAAACTTCAGTGAAAATCCGATGCTTTGGCTGATGAACTAGCATTTTCTTAGCTGATAGCTGATACAAATCATGTGCACTGCGGTCCTAGATGTCAGCCAGATGATACAAGGATTTTGGGTCGGAACATTTTTTCCCCTCTCTTTTCTTGTTTTGCTTAAGAAGAAAAGAATTGCTCATGTTCTGCCTACAAAGGTTTCAGCATGATGTCTATTATTTTAGATACTAACACAAACAGCCTCAATAAACATTTTTTTTTTTTTGCATTCCTCTTCATCCAGACAAGGAAGCAGTCATCAGTTACAATCCCGCACATAAAATACAAATTTAGCACCAAGGAAATGAAAACTAAAGCAATTTGTACCTTTACTATTCCAAAGGGATTCATTCTTGCTCTGTTTACTATGAAATATTTCCTCTCTTGAACTCAAAGTTGTATAAATGTCACCAACCCTACACTGAATCATAATAAGAAGATGGTATCCTGGCATTTTTGATATCAAGCTATGATGTCTAGACTAGCTAGTTAGCACATTTAGTTAAAATAGTACTCATGCTTTTTCTGTACAGTTTGTTTTCTTAGGATGCATCAGAGCTGGTCTCTTTTGGGTAGATAACATGCAATGTAACATGAAAAAAATATATTCCACGCAAGCTCTGATTTTTAATTAATGTTGAGCAAACAAATTAACATCACCAACAAAAACTGTTCAAATTATTTCTTTATGCAAAGAACATTTCTTCTCAATAATAACTCAGTCATGAAGCTAAAGGAAAAAGTGGAGAGTACAAGTGGTGATTGATGTCAGCCATGTAACAACGGGATCTGGGCACTTTATCATGAATGACTTGAAAAAGAAAAAAAAAAACAAACTCGCAACAGAAACAACCAGCCTGCTTCCATTCTGTGCCCTTCTTCTGCGGAGCGGTCCAGCGGAATAAAAATATGTCTCTCTTTCTGTCATACTGAACTGAACTCTTCAACTCCGTAATGGATATGTAGTTACAGAGAGTTTCTATATACCTATAGATCATGCTGCAATGGAAATTAAATGATGCATGTATATTTCACACACACACCCAGTACATAAAACTTTTAATGTGGATAAACTTTGGACTCTTATGAGAGATACTGTTAGCATGGTCTTGAGTTAGACATTATAGCCAGACATTGTGGAAGATTCCCAACACAGCTCTCCTTCCAAGCTCGGAAATCTTAAAGTTGCCTTAGGGTATGTCTTAATTACAGAGTTGACTGGAGTGATTTTCACCATGGTTTGGCTTAGCATCATTTGAGTAGCCACAGCGCAAGCCCATGTTCAAGTGTGTCCACTTGATTATATTCACTTGTATGGGGCACTAGATCTCTGGGGGGGACCTATCCTCTGATTCTTAGAGTTGTAGTAACTGAGATGCTGTATGATTCTTTCCCAGTGAATTGTGTCCTTCCGGGCACATTATGCGGGAGGAAGCATGGATTGTGGGAAGGCATTGAGGACTATCAGCACTCAGGTGGTTTCACCTGTATCCAATAGTTGATCTCACAGGATGGGCCACTTAATAAGGTGCAAGACATCACTACATGCAGGTGAAAGATTTTTGTGTGTGCGTTGGAGCTAAGTTAGGGGCAACCCCTGCAAAAACCCAAGTTAATTCTGCAATGAAGACAAGCCCAAAGATAAATTTAAGATGTCTGACCTTGTAAGCAGAGTTGTACTGGGAAGCTTCTCTCACCCCATAGCTCAAGGCAGTCCTATTGGTATGTCTCATATGAGTCCTAAATATAGATTTCAGCTGCAAACACAGATATTGTGGAAGAGATGAAATAGTCTGCCTCTGATGAACTCCTTAACTTGATCCTGGCTTTACTTAAATCTTTATTCATGCCTTCATCACTCCTGTCTCAACTATTGCAATTTACTCTTTTATAACCTTCCCAAATCCCAACTCCTTACATTTGGGGTCACTAGGCTGTCTGTTCACGATTACCCATATCAAATACAACCAAAATCCCCAACAACCCTGTTAGATGTTAGCTCTGTGTTCTTGAGGAATGAGAGCATAGTATCCAGCCTGTGCCTTCCCCCCGCCCCACATCCCCCAACCTCTGCTTGAACTGAATTGAAAACCAAAAACAGTAAGAAGGAAGTGGGAGACATCCATATCCAAAAGCCATCAGCGCAGTTAATGGAGCTTCATTTGCATTGACTATGGAGAGCCAAGCTCCAAAGCAAGAACTGCACTGAACTCTGGCATTGAAGAAGCAGGGAAGGATCGCATGATGGGGGAATCTCACACCAATAGGAACAAAGTCAGAAATTATCAGACCATTCTAATCACAGACATAATTGATACCCAAAATACTGACTCTGCCTGATTGTATTGTGAGCTTCTCTGAACCATTACACCCAGCCAAGAATGTGTATTGGCCACTTAAATAAGTCCTTATAAAAAACCTTTATCAGTGGCTAGCACCTCTGCTTAATATGCTGCAGATCCTGGGGTTGGACTCAATGATCTCATGAGGTCCCTTCCAACCCTATGATTCTATTCTAAAGGTTTTTTTAGAAATATCCAACGGTACAGTACTGTGTCCTGTGCAAGTCCTGACTGGATCCTGTCTGAATCCTGTGTGAGACTGGATTGAGTGCTGAGTCCTGATGCTTGGATCTAAAGCTGTATCATTTCCACTGAGACTTGGCTTTTCCTCTTCTTTGATGATTGCTGTGGGAGCGTTGTTTCCATCCAGCCTCTGACCCTGATCTGCACAACCTGGAAACCTTTCTGCTACATTGAGTTGTGAGGACCCCCCCCCCCCCCAACCTCTCTCCCCCTCATTGTTTAATTATGACTCTCTTTCTGTCGGCCTGATAGAGTAGAATCTAGGTAATATTGTAGCTGGGTGTTTTTCTTTCCTTGTATGTTTATCAATGCTGTAACTGGGTATTTTGGGGTATTCTTCCCTCCTTTGGTAATTGCTTTTATTAGTGCAAGTTTTAGATACCTAGCAATAAAATGCCTTTTGTAATCAAGCCAGTTTCCAGACTCTTTTAAGACATCATTCCCTCTCCTTTGTGGTCTTGGTTTCTTTATACTGCTTTGCAGCAACGCTTCTATTACCTAGCTAAAGATCCCTGTAATGCCCACAACCCTGTAAGGTTGCTCATTGATAGGGATATTAGCCTGATTGACTTCAGGGGCATATAAGGGTGACAGCTGAGAAGTGCTGTGTGACCCAGCCTGCTCAAGATCCATAATCAAGCCTAGTTTGGTGCAGTACGGGGCACATAAGGGTAGCGGCAGAGAAGTGCTGTGTGACCCAGCCTAGTGAGTTCAGGGACATATAAAGGGTCAGCTGAGAGTGCTGATAGATCCGGTCTGCTTAGATGCACCTATATAGAAACACAAGTAACACAAGTAGCACGCTGATAGAATTACCATCTTCCCCAAAGAAAAAGTAACCCTAATAAATGAGCATACCCCGAGTTGGTGGGCAAAGTTGGTAATAACCCTACTTTCCTGTTTAAAAACTTCTTTACGGACTCTGGGTGAAATGCTGATGATATTTAAGTCAACAGTGTCATTCTCATTGACTTCACTGGGGCCAGGATTTTACTTCTATCTATTTCATTCATTCTTCCCTATATGATACTTTTGGAGCCTTTCTCTCACAGGGATTCTCTGAATGAGAACCTGTGCGTCACTCTGTCTTAAACTGGCCAGTTTTAAACTCTATCAGCAAAATTCTGCGCTTGTTTACACTAGCAGAATTCCAGACCAACTTCATTAATGTGAATGGAGTCACACTGGTTTTACCATGTGAGAGGAGGACTTGGTTAAAGAGCTCCTATGTGAATCACTGCTGGCCCATCGCTCTTCTTTCCTTTGAACCATGGAGTCACTTGACTCTAGATGCTTCAAGGAACCCTGGATGGGCAAATTTCTGTACTGGTGCAGATTGCCTTTCAGGATTGAGATTAAAAGCAAAGCAAAAAACCAATGGGATTTTGTACTTTTAAGCAGGCAGAGAGGTTTGAAAATTCTATCCTAAAGCTCAATGTGAATTTTTTTTTTGTTTTTTGCTTTTGATGGATATTCATTTTCTATTGGTAAGCATTTGTGATGCTCTGTATGAAGAAAACTATGTCAAAGGACATTTTTGTATTGTCAGTGCACCTCAATTTGAATTGCTTCCTGCTCCCTAGACACTTCTAGAGTAGATCAACTACACTCATTTTGTGTGATGGATGCATTTAGGTTAACGTATGTAAGACCAATGCACTAATTTTCATGTGTCATGAAAATCAGAATTTGAATCCAAGCTTTCAGGAGCCCTCTCCACCTCTTCATTTCCAATCAGTGTATTTAGAAAGAAAAATCAAAACTACTGTCTTTCTATGAAAGATATCTGGCTGGATTTGATGTTTGTATTTTTGAACATATGGCTTAGTGAATTGTAATGCCTTTCCAAGATAACTCTGACTGACCTATTCTGAAGGATTTGTATTCTCAAGTAGAACATGAACAAAGATTTTGATTGCTGCTTTAATAGCAAAGTAATATGTTTCAATTGACTAAGCAGGCCACTAACAATTTAGATAAAAGGATGCAATATAACAATTAATGAGCTATACACAAATTCCTCATTGTTCATTAACCCTTCAGGGAGGCAAACACACATATGCTTTCTGCTTAGGATTCGTTTTTTGCTGGCAGTCTGGAAGATGACGGAGTTCCAACAATATATTGGTGGGAACTTGTTTTAATGCATGGTAATGTATACGGACACACATTACAAAATAATACATTCACAGCGCTGTTACCTAACAGAGGTAAACATAAATGAAACCCCTTAATAGAATTTACTGTACTGTCCACAGAAAGGAATTTTAGTAAATATTTATTACAGAAGTTGCCATAGGAAGCAGATATGGATTTCCAAGTGCAGTCAGCTCAGGACAACATATTCTGAGTAGACTTACATTCTATCTGATAGTACGGTAGGTAGAAGGCAGTGAGCTGGGTACATTTCCTTTATTCTTTGCCTCAGTCCTAACACAAAGAGCTTCCCCAGGCCTACTCTAAATGTACCAGCTTGGCATACTCCCTTAGCAGTGTAGTGAACTCTTATGATTTTATCATGAGTCTCACAAATTTGGTATATTCTTAAAGCCTCAGCTCCTGGAGTCGTGAGATTATATGAGAATTTCAGCACTTTCTCATTTTTTCCTAGCCTTATGGTTGTGGTGAAAAGCTTTAAATGGGACCTCTAAATGCTCAAAACACAGAAGCAAATACAAAGAACCCAAAATGGGTTATTTTAAACAATCTCATGATTTTTGCAAACCTCACCCATGAGTTTTGGAACTGGAGGCTGGCAACACTTCCTAGTAACTACTGCATTACAAATCTTGCCCTTCCCTGCCTCTCAATGGCAAGATTCTTCACTCTGACTCTAATAAGTCTCCTTCCCTGAGGGACACAGAGAGGTCAGTATAAGAGCTGATTCTGCTGGCTGCACATCTGTTAGGAATTCCCCTACACTGGCTTTGCATGGTATGTGCATTTTCATGCTTGTGGGAGGGGATGTTGTGTCTAAAAGAGTGGGTAGAGACATTGGGGCAGATTCTCAGATGGTGCAAATCAACAAATGGCAAACACCATTTTTCTCAGTGCTCTAACTTACCTGAACAGCCCTTTGTGTTAGGGCTTACCAACATGGCCCTGCAGTGTGAATTATGAGCTGCAAAACCACATCGACAGGAACAAGGTATCCTTCAGGTCATGTGAAGCTGACCAGGCTCTGAGCTGCTCGAGGAGCCCCATAAGCAGCTCAGAGCCTGATCTGGCTCCTAGCCCCCAGAGCCTGAACAGAGAGGCTGGGGTAGGGGGTGGGGGGACAGATCAGCATGCATTCTGGGGAGAAAAGCATGCCAAGCAGGAGTTTCCTGGCTGGCTGGCAGGAAAAGGAGCCCCGCCAGGGGAATGCTTCCCCCAGCAGAGAAAGCAGCCCTCTGGGGGAATACCTCCCCCCTGCAGGGGAAACCAGCCTGCCGGGAGATCCAATTTGAGTTAGAGAGTCTAATGTAGATTCTCTAACTCAAAATAATAATGCCTACTTTATTTTGAATTCGGAGTCTTGTGAAGACTCACTAATTTGAAATAATTATTTTGAATTAATATCAAAAATGGCTATTTCACAATAACTTTGACAGTGTAGACATAGCCAAATAGGATCTTACTTTGTGAGCACTCTATATACTCCTGTGCTTTTTATTTATTTATTTATTTACATTACCATAGTGCCTAAGAGTCTGTGTCATGGACCAGTGCCTCATAGTGCTAGGGGCTGTACAAACAACAAAAACATGGTCTCTGCCCCAGGGAACTTAAAACCTAATATAAGACAAGAAAGAATAGATAGATATAGACAAATAGGGGGAGTACAGACACCAAGAAATTGGAAGATTCTTAAAATCTAGCCTTAAAGGAAATTACTACCTCTATCTATAAGCATATGGAGGACCTCAGTTGTAGTTGAAAGGAGAAAGCCACTTAAACTTTCTTGACTTCAGTTTGCCGTTGGCAATGTGGGAGTAATGAAATTCTCCCTTGTCAAGTGCTTTGAGTTCCTTCAATACCATAAATGATGTTTCCAGGAGGTTGATTAATACACAAAGATTGTGTTATCACAAGAGATTGCAACTTGCAGAGTTTGTGGCTTTCCAATACTTGATTTATACAAACATTAGCTTCACACAATAAATATCTAATGTTTAGAGAGTAACACTACGCTGTGATAATCATATAGTTTTATTCTAATACACTTGCATGGGATACAAACAATTCATACAAAATGTCTGCCGCTTTAAATACATTCTAAAAAAGACAAACTACCAAAATAACCTGTGGTTTTAGAACTGAGAGCCTTTATTACCTTAGAAGGAGGATTTCAGGAAAAAAAATTCCTATTCTGCATTTTTTCCCTCTGGTGCATCGAAGTTAAAAACCAAATCAATACCATCTTGGTATTAGACAGTGGTGACAGCATGTGGACATCAGTGCTGTAATTAAAAAGCCATTCAGCTCACTTGGTAAAATGCAATTTTAGCTGTAGTCACTAGCTGTTTCCAAGCAATCTATTTACCCCAAAATATCCTCAGGCATGGACGGGAGAGTGTGAAATGATCGTGTTTTAGTTATCCTCATACATAACAAATTTCAATTATAATTCCTACTGTAAAAAAATGTTATAATAATATTACCTTGAAGTCCTCATGCTAACTGGCAGCAGTGATAGAAGAGAAAGAAACTTTTCTGCTTTTACTGATCCCATTATTGTTATTTTACATGGGTGGTCTTCCATCAACTTTCTGGAACATAAATTCAGTCAACTGACTCATTCCACCAATCACTGCTGCCCAGTTGTGGCACTCTAGCAAAACATTCTGGAGCATAATGCTAAAAAAATTTCCCTTTGAAATGCACTGTCACAGGGATGTCCCTTGTTCTCTAAACAGTGCTAGAGCTTTTGCTTTACCCATTGTTTCAGAACACACGTAGGAGCATAAGAACACCCACAATAATAATAAATAAATTAGAAGTAATCATAAGAAATTAAATAATATGCACTTTTAGTTCCGTTTTTTATTTAGTAAGCCACTGGCATTACCCAAATAAACTTTATAACATGTCTGAGATAAATATTAACCCTTTTTATAGGTGGGACAAATGAGTTAGAAAGGCAAAGGATCAACTTCTGCTACCCTTGTGGCAGGGGTGTCTCTGGTGCTGGGCACACCAGGGCACGTGCCCCAAACCCCAGTGCCAGTGCCCCAGATCTCCGGGCCAATCGGGCCGGAGATCCAGGGCCCAGCCACCAGCGGCTGCGGTGGCCCCATCCCCGGCCTGGGATACGGGGCCCAGCTGGCCAGGGCGGCTGCGGCGCCCCCTCCCCTGCACCGGGGATCTGGGTCCTGGCAGGCTGTGGCCACTGTGGCCCCCTCCCCCACCAGGGATGCGGGGCCTGACCCTGTCCCCGGCCAGGGGGCAGGGCCTGGGCCTGGGCCCATGCCCCGGGTTTCTCCCACAGCCAGCGATGCCCCTGCCTTGTGGATAGTTCCTTACTCTTCAATTCAGATCCAACTCCCACTGTAATCAAATGGGAATCTTTGCAATGGCTTCAGTGGGAACTGAATAGGGCTCTTAGGCTCAAGGTCACATTGGCTGCCAGTGCTGGAGTCACGAATAGAACGGCGGAGTTCTCATCTATGTACTCAGATAACTAGATCACATTAATAGGTGACAACATCTACACATTGTGCCACCTCATCAGCTGATTTGACTTGCTGTAGCTCTATAGACTACAGTGGAGCAACAGAATAAAAATCCCACAAGAGAAATGAAAACAGGCCATTATTTTGGCTTTCCAAACTTGGAAATTACAACATATTTCCATTGTGTGTGTATGTGCAGGACAGTGATAATGCTTATATTTGTCTTTCATATTCAGCATTTATTGGTAGAAAGTTATTTTTGCATCAAAAAGGAAAGACTAAAGGTTGAGTTTATGTCCATACTGAAAGTCTGTGTGTAGGTAAAATATGAGCAAGGCTTCAGACAAGCAGTAGTGTGAATTTGAATGCTCCATAAAAATGTGTGGTACAGAGCAATTGCTTGTTTGCAATAGTCAAGAAAAGCTACTAAAGTGTTTATTCTGCTCTCCTACTACTTCTTTCTCTTGGTAGTTTCATCTTTTCAGGTGAAGCCAAATACTCTCCTCCTCCTCCCAAAAGGAGCAAATAGACTCTATCACCAAAAATTCTCTGCACATACTCTGTTATTTCTATGTTGCTCTTGCTTAAAGCACATGTTTAACATTTCACTTGATTTGAAAACTCAGTGAGGTACATGGATTATGGAAAAAAAGTCAAAGATTGAAAGGATGAATGGCTGAGTGAATAAAGCATAGGGCCCTTACAATAGTGCCGGCATTGAGCACAAGAAATCAATCCTGGAGTCCTCAAAAGAGTGAATAATGAAATTAAACTATATCTGACTTCGTCAACCCAAAACCAAAAGCCTAAGCGAACAAAGACATCCGAAACCTGCAGGTTGGGTTAAAGAGCTAAGAAGCTAATCCAGTACAGTGGGCTTTATTTGAATTTTTTTACCCTCTTGTATGAGTATATATATGCTCAGATTTTTAGACCATGATGTGAATCAATGCTTTAGGCAGATATAAGAAAGAAAAAAACCACAGCAAGTTTCTTCATTCAAAAAGTGGCTTCTATGCATGGAGAGTAAAGTTCTTTCACCACAAAAGTTTTTAGAATGCAGACTTTCTTAACACAGCATACAGTGGTTTTCTTTCTTCAAAGAAACATTGAAAGGATACAAAATCTGTTTTGTTAACTAACCATTCAAATGCAGAGAAATTCAAAGCTCAGATGTACTTTCTGTCTTTAAGAACTTTTCTCCTTAGCTGGACAATTGCTTGGCTATGAAACCTAAATCCTGATCCTGCAAAGATTATACATATGCTCACCCTCACTGAAATCAGTGGCACATTGAAAATGAAGCACATGCATGATGAGTCTTAACTGGATTGAGACCATAGTTTGTATTTTCACTAAAAGTTAATTGCGTCTGTTATATATATATGTTAATAGGTTTAATATTTATTTAATATGTGTCTTCTTATCTTAAATAAATTATAAGGTTTTTTTTCTGATCAGGGATGTTTTTTGCTATTTCACTAGCACCTAGCATAACAGGGCCCTGAATTTTACTGAAGTTTCTGGGTTTTACCATGATACAAATATATAAAATATACTACTAGGAGTTGTGCTATGTAACACCAAGACCAAGAAAGGGGCTGTATCTGTGTGCATGCTAAAGAAACATTCTACAACAGATATTGAAGGCAAATAACAGGGCTAAAACAACCCCATCCAAAAAAGATTATGCCTTAGTTCCATCCATTAGATCAGCAGTAAAGAAATAAAGAAAATTCTTCATAAAAGGCAACATTCATCTTTTGGCAGTGGACCATCATAAGATCTATAAACAATTAAATTCCAGCATAAGCCTTATTTTGATTTATTTTTTTAAATATAAGAATGCATCTTGATTTCTTACCTGAGTATGGAATACTCTTACAAGAAGCTCAAGTCTACATTAGCATGAATCAGTTTTTGACTTTCAGCATGGTAAAGGACATAAGTGCTCAAATATTTCTATAGGCCAGGAGTGTGTAAAAGAAAAGTACACATGGGCTCTAACTCTCTGCTTCTTATCTTGCCTATAGATTTTAAATATATTAGACCAGTGATTCTCAGCCTTTTGTGGGTCACAAACGCTTGCTGGCACATTATGACCCCACAGGACACATCAGCTTCCCTCTCCTCCCAGGCTGAATCCAGCCTCTCTTCAACACATTTACCACTGTGTGGTGATGTAGTAATGTGTCCCAACACAGAAGTAGAAAACTGCTGTATTAGAAAAGTTTTGGAGCTGAAAGACCATTAAAGTTAAAAATGTAAGAAGGTAATACTCAGTTTCTCCTTCCAAAGAGAGTTTCTCTGGGAGAATTAGAAGAATTCTAAAGAGCTTTTCAGATATACAAAAGCTGCCTGCTAGCAATGATCACAGTTAAACAAAAAGCACGTCCACTAAAGCAAGCCACTCATCTAACTATCATTTGCAACCCAGATACTGGAAGCAGGCATGGGCTGCACACTTTGATCTAAATACATCTCAGTTAAGGGTGGTTGATTATCTGTACTTACAGAGTAGAGGCAGGCAAACTTAACAAACCTCAGTGAGGAGGATTCAGGTTTATAGAATAATTTCACAAAAGAAATGTAATGGGAATAACATAATGGCAACAGACCACCTGCTCCTCGGATCAGTTTACTTTCTCATAGACATGTCATGTTGGAGAGCTTCTCCTACAAATAAAAAGAAGTGAATAATTTTGCTGAGAAGAACAACTGTGCTGCTGGAGACTTGGAATACGTCATGAGAAAAATTGATATAAAGTGATATTTTAAAAATCTGCTTGTGGAAATCAAAGGTCTCATCAATTATGGCAAAGATTCTAAGATAAAAATGTGTGAAAACAGTTAACACATCTGACTTGATAAATTATATGTGCTCGTCTAGGTAACTGTTCTAAACAGAGATACATGCAATAGATAACCCTTATGGAAAAATCTTGTAGAATTTAATAGAGCATAATAAACTTTCTATAGTTATTTTTGTATCATCCTATATAATTTAAGAGATTTACATCCCTACTATAGAATTCTACCTAATAGCTCAAAAATGCATAGAGAAGACATAATTCTCCATTAAACTCTATAAGTTTTCAGAGTAATTTCTACAGAATTATATTGATTTTCTCTCTATTAAATTATACAGACCTTTTCAATCATTTTAATGTGATTTTTCTCATCAGTAGAGTTTACTGCAAGTTCTTCCCACTCCCACTAGAATTTCTTTTGTCTTTTGTGGTGAAAATTGAAAACTAAAAAATTTTGGCCCAAACCTGAAATATTTGATATGGAAAAGCTGCCTCATGGAAATTGTGATTTGAGTGCCTTATGCCTCCTTTTTCCTCTATGCACCTGGCACTGTGGCCAGACTACATCTCCACGATGATTCACTCTCTCCACTTTCATCAGACAGTCCCTGTTTACATCACATTTCTCCAGATTGTCCAGATCATTTTGAATTTTAATCTTGTCTTCCAAAGCACTTGCAACCGCACCCAGCTTGTTACTGTTTGCAAACATTATAAATTTACCATCACCATTACCTAAATCACTGATGAAGACACTGGAGCTAGATCCAGGACTGATCCCTGCAGCACCCTGATGTGCTCTTTCAGCTTCACTGTGAGCCACTGATAACTATTCCCTGGGAACAATTTTCTAACTTGTTATATACCCATTTTATACTAGCACCATATACAGATCCAGCTCTGAACTTTGGAGTTTGAATCTATATCTACATGTAAGTAAGATTAAAGTTCTGACACAGACTAACAAAAGCATGGAAATCTTAAGTCAAGTTTGACACTCATTCCTTAACTTGCTGCCTGAGATTTACAAGAAGTCTCAGATCAGTGCATGGTATTAAGTGCCATAAATATCTATCTATGCACCATGGAATCAGCAATGGGTCAAGTGGTGAGCTTTAACTTTCAATTCCTTCCATTTATCAGTTTGTGTCACAAGTGAAATGTTTCTTAGCTGCAGTATATATTTGGTGTGTGTGTTAATCTTACTTTACGGTGAAAATGTTCATGATACTCATTTTACTATCAAGATGTAATGCTGCTGATTAAATTACAAATGACACACTACATCAATTCTTATTAGAGATGCTCAGGCAGTGAAGTATGTACATTCATATGGCTGATATGAGACCCATTTTACACATTCTTCGTAATGTTGAACCCAGCAATTATTAGCAAAGATTTCAGACTAGACTTGAGCTAGTCATGCACTTAACTGTCGGTCAAGGAATATTTTTTGGCAATGTTTATATGGTATTCTAGGTCAGCTGATTTTAACCCTTCTCTCTCCGCTAGATCATTACTGCACTACCCCAGATTTTACTGGGAAAAGAAGCACATTCCCACATACTGCCATAAATGCTTTGTCTTGCAGCCTTGTTTCAGAAATCACATGAGTTATGATGGATGTTGTCAATGTGATTGTGAGCCTAACAGGTGCCAAGTGCCCTGAGTTCCCAATAAATGAGAGCTGAGGGATCTCAGCATCTTTCTGGATGGAATTCTGAGATATAATGCAAACTATAACACCTGATTTGCCAATTTCAGAATTCTTCAGATAGCATACTATTTTAGTAGTATTTATTGTTTAATAAGATATAAAAGGCTCATACCTAGATCTAGTCAGAAAATCATTTTTCCCCTTTGTAAAATGTTGACTTTTCATTGAACACTGCTCCGTCCCCTCCACTGTTAGCAAAAGCTGCAAACTTTTTTATTAAAAAAAATGAAATTTTTCACAGAAAGCAGAAAGTCTATGCGAAAAAAAGAAAAAAAAAAGAAAAATTCCTTAAAAACCCAACTTTCTGGTTCAGCTGAGATTTTTCACACCAGCCTTATTCAATGAAAGGAAAAGCAAAACAAAAAACCCCAAAAAAACCTCTAACATGAGTGAGTGTGTGTGTGTGTGTGTGTGTGTGTGTGTGTGTGTGTGTGTATTACAAGTTGTGGTTACTCTCTGTAAGTGGATTAACTGATGGTATATCTACACTTAGACTTGAATTTGAATTGATGACAATCAATTCAAATTCAATTAAGTGCATGGCCACACTTGCTTTCCTCAATTCGAATTGAAGAACTCCTTAGCTCAAACTAATGAAAGCTGACTTTGAAGTGGTTAAACCTCGTTTGACTTCGAAGTCCTGGTCAATTTGAACACATTAGTTCGAATTGACCCAGTATGGCCATGTCAATTCAAACTCACTGTGAGTTCTAATTGACATGGGTTGACTCTCCTCCCAGGGTGCATGGCACCCTGGAAGGAAGACCAGCCCTTCAGCACCTGAGGCCAGCAGCCCCAAAGGTGCCTCCACCACCCCCCAGCCAGATTGGGCTGGGGGGCAATGGCATTCCTGTCCCCTGGATGGGGACAGGGACCCCCACAAGTGGTTCGAGCCCCGCTTGCAGGCTGGGGAAGGGATCCCTGCTGGGCTGGCCAGGGGTGGGGAAGGAACCCCTACCCCTGGCACCAGCCCTGCTTGCCACGCGCAGGATGGGATCCCCACGTGCGACTCCAGCTCCACCAGCCATGCACGGGGAAGGGACCCCCCTGCCAGGCTAGAGCCCCACTGGCCATGAGTGGGGATGGGATCCTGGCATGCAGGTCCAGCTCAGTGGCCGCGCTGGAGTCACACGCGGGGGTACTGTCCCTGTGTGTGGCCAGCATGGCTCCAGCCGCGTGTGAGGATCCCATCCCCGCGTGCCACCAGCTCAGTTGGAGCTGCTCGCGGTGATCCCATCCCCACACTGGGAGAGCACACTGCAGCTGCACGGGGTGGTCCCATCCTCAGGCGCAGCCAATGGGGTTCTATCTGCATGCAGAGGTCCCTGTCCTGAGCCCAGGGAGCGTGGCTCCAGCCCGGTGTGGGGATTCCTTCCCTGCACCGGCAAGCCAGGCTTCAGCCCTGGGTGGGGAGTCCCTTCCCTGAGTAGGAGGAATCCCTTCTCCCCCCACCTTTCCTGGAGAAAACTTCCCCTGCCAGGGTCTAGCTTTCTGAGCTGGCAGGAGGAAAAGCATCCTCTGCCCAGCTCTAGCCCCACCTCAGCTGGAGCTGGGCAGGAGTTGCTGTTCCCTGTTCCGGGCTTAGAGGGCTGGAGCCCGGCAGGGGATTGGGTGATGGCATGGCTCTTTTGGGGGGCTGTGTTGCCACACCTCTCGTTGTGCCCCTCCTCCAATTTGAACTAGCAAGTGAAGTCCATTGACATGCTAGTTCGAATTGAAGTTTCTAGTGTGGCCATATCAATTTGAATTGACTGAATTCGAACTAATAATTATTTGTTTGAATTGACTAGTTTAAATTTAGTCAATTTGAATTAACACTCTAAATGTAGACAGCCTGAGAGATGTAATATGGTAGCTCTTGAAACCAAATCTCCGCCCTTTCAGTTTTATATCAGTGCTCATGCTTTTATTATTTTTTAAACCAAATCTCAAATACAGTGGGAACACAAACTATTTCTTTAGTACAACCCTGCAGCAGAAACTTGGTAATAGTTTTAAAGTAATACTGTGATACCAGACTGCAATAATGACACAGATATTATTTCGACAAAACTGATCAAATCTTTGATGGGCTTGTAAGTAAATGGAAGATAGGAAAGTATTACATCCTATTAATAAGGTGTGTAGTTTGGGTAAACTCTACCATACATGTATAGGGCATATTAGTTTACTGCAATACGGCAGTGGTACCAGGACAGTGATACCATCTTTAAGAAAGAATTTTAATAAGTTAAGTGTTAGCAGACTGGATGACTCATGGAACTCATAGGGGGACTTTCACTTCTAGGTGTCTGGTTTGATTCTAGCCCTGGTTTTGATACTAAATGAAGATTGTACAGGGCTTAAAGTAAGCTGGAATGTCCTGAACATAGTTCTGGGACCCACAAATCTGAGAGGCTAGAATTCCAGGGCCCAGATTCCAGAATCTAGAAAAATCAGGCCCACATGTGCATGAAAGGTGCCCAGACAATACATGAAGGGGGCCCAGAGATTAGGAAGGTTCAGGGGCCCCTCAAATTATACTTTAACAGCTGAGATTGTAACGATTTGATGGCTGATCAGTGTGGCCATTATAAATTGACAATGTCAGTTTAGCTCCTAATGAACAGGTGGTTCCCTTAAAAAGGTGACCTCACAACTACAGATTCAACAGAGAGTTTGAGCACTGAGTGGCTATGGGTACCGAATTAGGTAGTCTGTCCTGACAAGTAGGGATAGGGGGCATATTGGCAGAGCAATTGTTTATGCTATTCTTGTTCTGGGATTAGTGTTCATTCTGCAGTCCTGATCATCCATTACCTTCTGGAAAGATTTTTAAAGAACAAACAAAACTGGAAAGATTCCATTTTAAGGCTGGTTCACATCTCTCTTCTGTTACAAAATCTTCCTCTTCATACCATGTACCACACAGACCCTTGGAGCCAAAATGAAACCTCTCATAATGAGAATGTTTTCTACTTAGTTATTAACTGTGCTAACTTTCAAATCAAATCAACCAAATACACATGACATAATATTTAAAACATGACCAAGGAAACTCAAAAACTATATTCATTTCTTCCCAAGAATGTCTAGCTGCGAGAGAAAAGGAGACATTCAGTAAACTGCATGTCACTATCAGCTATTGATAGCCAGTGATTTGTTCTGAATCCAAAGGCTAAACCAAACCTCATGCTGCTGCATGTCAGATGCAATTGGTCCAAAGTCAAAGTTTTACAGCTCAGACAGGGCACACTTTATCCTTCAGGCTGCTACTTAAGATAGCCATGACCCTGAGGAGAACCAGTCAACAAAACAGACAGACAAGAGGATGTGATTTGTATGCATCCCTGAGCCTGCTCAAATCACCTCTGACCTGCAGGTCAGGCTGCAAATGACAGCAGAATGCATGCACCTGATCAGACAGCACATTCTCATTAGAAAGCTTGGGCAGAGGGGGCAGCTATGCTGTGTTTACTCATAGACCAAATGCAATCTACCCAGGAAATGAGAAAAAAAAAAGATCAATTTAGCTCAACAGACGGATGTGAGCGACATGTAAGTATGTTATGAAATTCCAAATCAAACTATTTATTGTTATAAACCTGGACAGGAGCATTCCACTTGGGCAAGATACCATAAAGACAAGTTATCCAGCAAGAAGGGGCGTCTGTTTGTTGGAGACTGCAATGCAAAGCATCTTAACTGGCATGTATAATCCATACTATGCTGTATCCACAATATAATGCAATGTACTTGCAAGAGCCTGATTCTCTTCTCACAGTGGTTTTACACCACTGTAATTCTCTTGAATTTAAGGGAGTAACTCCTGATTTACATCAGTGAGAGGGGAGAATCAAACCCATATTATCCAACATAGATGGACTTGAAGAAGTGCAAAGTTCAGATAGGAAAACAGACTTTCTTAAAGTTTCCAGAGATATATGGAGCTGCGATTTTGTTTTGGCCATTACAGAAATCAAGGCAATTCCACATGAAATTTGGCCCTACCTCCAAACTTTCCTGAAGCTTGGAGGTGCCCAGCTCTCAATTTCTCTACTGGCCAATATCTAGTGTGTAATATATCCTTTTGGGAAAGTGTAAGATCCTAAAAATCTATACATTTCTATCAGTGTTTGTGAGCACCTTCATTGTTTTAGCCAGAGTATACTTCATATTAAGGAGTGTATTTCATATTTATCAAAGAAAAATATGGTTTTCCTAAATGGCATGTAGAATTAAAGGCTGTGTGCGACTGTAAAATAACCATTGATATTACATATGTAAATAAATGGCAGCTATAAATCTATAGTGCAGATTTATTGTGGTATTGAAGGGAAGTGGTAAGGACTTCCTCATTTACAGGTTGAGTTAGCCTGTAGTGCATGCTAGAGCAGCTCTCAGGCTGATAAAAATTTCAGTCCCCAATGCCATAATTCCTACAGGGTTTGTCTCAGCAGGGAAAAGGTATGGGATTAGTTTGCTCCAACCCATCATTTTCCTGCCCCCAGGAAACTACATCTTTCCTCTGGATAGCCAAGCCCATCTTTAGGCTGCTCTTGGCTGACTCTGGAATGCTTCTGCAGTGTGGGAGGGGGGATAGAGCCAGGGGAGCAGACTACTGGATGTGAAGTACACTTGTACTGGAAGAAATCAGTTGCTATGCTGATGCAAAAGGACTACAACACTGTGATGAATTTCTCCCTACATACACATGGGGAGTGTGAAATTTAGGTAAAGAGTTTTGGAGCAAATCTGTCTTTCAGGATGCAGTATGTTGCCAGTTTGCTTGCTGAATGGTGGTTTGTTTTAAACGTGAAATCATTGCTCCTAAATTTCATGTCTGCATTCTAAAACCACCAGCCCCAACATAAAACTGAACATATAAAAATCCACATCTGAGTGATACTTTTTCTTAGCAAAGGGATTGTATTATGAATTTTAGATGTGAAATCAACCCCAGTGTTCTGCTTGACTCCATCTTACAGAGGCTGGACTCAAGTCATGAGGTTCAGATCCTCAGCCGATCTCTGCAAGAGATCAGACTGAGCCTTAATCTCACTACATTTACAGGGACTCTAGGCACGTATTTCAAATTCACAATTTCCCCAAACAGCTGTCTCACAATGACACCCATCACAGAAAGAATCAATCACCAGCTCCCAGGCGAAGCAAGGAAAGTTCTCTTTCAGTGGTTATTTTGAGAGATGCTTACATACAATAGGAACGAGTTTCATAGCAATGCATTTAGAAGGCCTAAATGTTTGAAGGGATCTGATACCAGTGTTTAAGTGAGGACTCAGCTCTATACTGTATACAACAGTTGGGCTATTGTATATTAACAGATAGTGCAGTTGGAAAGAGCATCATCTGGAAACATGCACTGCTTGAGTAGAAGAAATGAACATAGCAATTAAATCTGGACACAGAAAAGCCCCTTCTCTCAGTAAGAAGAGATGACATACACACAGCTGTAATCTGCATTCAAATAAATAACTCTGACTGGCATTTAGAGTCAACATTGCACCAACCCTACCCCTGCTGTTCCAAAAGTTTGTATTTTTTCATTTCAAAATCAAAATATAGCAGGGGCCTGATGTTTTTGTTGTGCTTGGTTTTTAGTTGTCTGTTTTGTAACCTTGGTTTAGGCCCCTAATAGTAACTTTAGTGATATTTGAATTGCCTGTTGGTTGAAATGAGTTTCCAGGTCTCAGGGTGCTGCAGATAAAATGTTTACATGGCATAGTGCAGAGGAATCTTGTATAGAGTAAGAAAGGAATAAAGTTTTTCTTCTGAGAATCTGGAATGGTGTAATAACCATCTAGATTCCTAATTACACCAGTTTCACTGGGGTGGCCTAGGTTCTAGAGATGGATAAAGGCAGACTTCATTAGTAGAATAAAGTGTAGAGATTTTTCTGACACTAATATGACCTAGGTTGTAGTAAGAAGTAAATTCATTTAGTAAGAAACTGTCCCATTTTTCAGCATTGTTGTGACTTCTGCTTTATCCTTTATTGCCACAGGCTAAATTCTCATCGATAAGCTGCAGAGCGCAACAGAAAAACAAAGGAAATGCAAAGAACCACAACAAAGTTCAGGAAAATAGATAGATTCAACACATGTGCACCTACAGTTGTCTGTAGACAGATATGAGATTTTTGCAAGATTAATATAATGTAAGTATATCTATATGCACTCAGAAATTACACATACATAGTCAGTGACATTTAAAAGTTAAAACTATTTTATGTGAAATGGTTAAATAATCACATGCTTTAAGCAAGTGGTTCGACTGGATGACCTGCTGAGATCTCTTCCAACCCTATCGTTTATGATTGTATAAATTCTGTCAGAAAAACCTGTAGCTCATTATAGTGAATTCATCAATAAAGGATTCCAGCTATGGCTTAAATGCAATTTCTGCTTGTCTTCCTCTTTCCTAATAACAACAAAATCAAACAAACCACATTAAAAATATGAGTCCAGCACAAAGGCAACATTTAAAATGGATGAGGAGTAAAATATGAAAAGTAAAACAAAACAAAGCAGTACCAGGGAAATTTATAATTACAGTGGCTTATGTTCTTAAATATGAGCTTTCTAAGTTTGGCTAACAAACTTATTAGTATATATGTGTATAAAATATTTTGTATTCCATATGGAAAGAGCAGTTGATAAAGAGGATCTAGTACTGAGGGTCTTTGTGATCAAGAGAGAGAAGAATTTCTTTGTGTCACTACGAAATGTTACTCTGTCCATGAAAAGAAGGAGACAGAAGGCTAGTTCCATGTAAAAGCCTGACTGCATGTGAGTGACCCAGCAGGAGAAACTCTGGTTCTCTCTCTCTGGCTCCTTCTGTTGCAAGACACAGATCCTAAATGTATGCAAAGTGCCTGTGACTGTTCTTCTGAGGGCATTCTGGCTCAGTGATAGGAAATGTTTTAAACAAATGGGTGAATTAATATACCAAAAAGGGTAAATAACAAGCTGTTTCTGTTGCACTTGATTGCCCTGCTAAGTCAGAGTAAAACAAACAAGGATATGCATTCTGTTGGACTTTATGATTCTCATTTAATGACTTCCATTCATAGGACATGAAAATATTCCGTATTTTTTTTAAACAAGCAATTTTTACTTAGAACTATTTGGTTACTTCTCAAAGAACTTTTTTTCAGGGTGAGTGACTCTAGAATGACTTGAGAAAAAATGGTCTGTCCAAGCAGGAATGCATCTCATCAAAATGCTTTTCCTTTCAGGATTTTTATGGAATGTTACCTCACTTTATGACAGTTCACATCACAGCACAAATGGAGAACATTTCTGTAAGTGAGGCAATGCACTGTGAAATGTCAGGCAAACAATAAAATCAATAATCTTCAAGTTACCAAAAAGAAATGAAGTTCATGGATGTCACTGGGTTTTGGGTCAGAGGCAGATGCATGTTCAGGTTGTTTTAGTATAAGTTTCACACACAGACAGGACAGAAAAGAAAGTCTTGTTCATAGTAACTCTAAGCATCAATACATATGTTTCACCCATTTTTTATAACATCCACTGTAAAATCTCAAAATTACTTGGTTTCTTGACATCATCTTCTTCCTATGTCCTATATGTACATTCCACAACAAAATTAACTTTTATTCTTAATAGCTACTATAGCTTAACAGAGTGATATAAGCATAAATCTAGCTGCTGCATTCCTTTTGCACCAAATCTGTTATTGATTTCCTTTGACCCTAATTAATTAGGACTTTGGGTACTGATTATTTTGAAATTATTATTTCAAATTTGATTGATGTTTACTGTGAAAAACTGGCAACCAAATGTTTGTTGCTTAATTTTTTCTTTGCTTTTCAAAATTATTGTATAGTAACTGAAAATTGGTATCAAAACTTGAATTTTTAAATAGCAAAACCCAAACAGTTTTTACCGAAATGGTTTCAGTTTTTAACTGAAAAATTGTAAAACTTTCCTTAAAAAAATTGGAAACATAAGATTTTCCCATTAAAAATTGCGATTTTTCAAGCGTTTAAACAGGATTTTAAAAGGAACACAACAGATACATGAGAGCTAACTAGTAATATTGGTACTTACTTTCTCATATTTAGATTTGTGAAACATTCTTGGACAGCTTGCAAGGAAAGATACAACTGAATTCTTTAGTGTGCATAAGCTTTAAACACTTCCACATATGTTGAAAAACATAGCTTTTAAGCTACAAAGGGCCAATAAATAAGTTTTTCAACCTGAAACAAAAACTTCACTGGTTAAGATACAAAAATCAAAATAGTAAAATACAGGGAAACACAATGATATATGCAAGTTAGAAATGTCAGTGGCAGTGGCTGAAGTTATAAAGTTAATGATGCCTAATGCCTTAAACTCAGAGAATAAATACTAGTTTTCAATGCCATATTATACCATATTCTTACTGCAAGCTGATCGGTGCAGCATTATTTTGTTAATATAAAATGCTTCTTGAGTTCTATCACACCTGCAGTACAGCCTATCCTCAGGGAATCGCTCAGTTCATTGGTAAACACAGCCTCATACACATCAAAAGTTTCCACTTTCTCTAACCCCTTTTAACACATGAGTCCCTCCCCTCTCCCCAGGCATCTTGCAGCTATCTAGGGAATCTTTCACTTTTTGTCCTTTCCCGACCCTTCTGGACCACATTCTATGTTCTTATTCACTCCATCTGCTCTCCGGGAAGGTAAAACAACTGCTTTGAGAACAACAGTCATTTCCAGTAGATAACTGCTTTTGTAAGTTACCTTTTCAATACTTGACAATTGAAATCTACGGACTCGCGACCCCAAATGCAAATTCTTATTGCATTTTAAAAATAGTTTTTAATTGATACATTTCTGGCAGCAACCTCCCCCTTTTCCCGGATAGTGGTACAATCTCCTTGTTTCTGACAGAAGTCTTTCTAAAGATCTGCTCAAGCCTCACTAAGCAGCTGTGAGTTAGGTCATTTTCCCAGGAGTTTTACATGTGGAAAACTGGGCATTAGGAAGGCCTCAAAAAGGACACCATCTGGCCCTACTGAAAAAAAAAAAAAAAAAAAAAAAAGGATCATGACACTTTCTGTGGTACCAACAGGCCCTGATGAACCATAAAGGAATTCAGGCCTAGACTGTGATCCAATGGTGACTAGCTCAACAATCACCTCAATGACAGCCAATTCCATTCATCTCTGCAGTTATCTCATAGCACAATGGACTTTTGTACCATGCTGTTTACTGAAGACGTAGTAAAATCCATTTTGATTTTTGTGTTTGGTTTCTGTGCCTGTACTCTTTACTGGAACATGTAGCACATCAGGAGAGAGAGCAGCACAAAGAATACTTTTTTTTTTTTCCAGCACTCAGACCCCTAACATTTCTTTCACTACATGCAGCAGCAGAATAGAAAGCAAGGCTCTGTAGTGGATACAAGAAAGATCCTTGCTGAGTATGAAGAAATCCTCCCCTTGTTTGATTTAGATGTTTCAGATTAAGTGGAATTTCCCCTTGTATTTTACTGAAATGGAAGATTAAAGGGAATCCAGATTTACAGTTCCATGTGCAGTTTCATGGGGGAAAAATAGATTTCTTATTTATGTTTTAAAATTATGAAAAAGAATTTTGTCCAACTGCAATTTAATATTAATTCCATAGGAGTTGTGGCTATTGATGGTTTTGTTTATTAACAGCATATTTTATTCTTAACAAAAATAAAAAAGAAATACTACTTTTATTTTGTCCATTGATTGATTTTGTCACTATATCAAAGATGCTAATTTAATACTCTAGGCAGCTTGAATATTATATTCAAACATCAAAGCTACATGCAGAAATGTTCCACTCACTGCAAGTTATTCTACCTTCTTCATTCCATTTTTACCTCCTACACTCCACCCCATCCCAAAGAAAGAACATGGGAAAATGCACATGCCCTGTAAGGTTAGCAGATTGACCTTGGAAGGTGGTGGTGGGTAGGAGGAGTCTGAGTTCCGGAGTCAGTGACCCTTTACCGAAAACAACCTGCTATCTGCCCTATTCTGTATAAACCAGTATGTCCACTGATTGCAACTGCTAAGGCTTCATATGGGTAGGTTATCTTTATGTAAACTCAGATCCTAAACTATTTAGGGCTTCTAAAGTCAAATCTGACAACTTAAACTTCACAAAGAAACTAGCTGGAAGTCAGCGTTGCTCAGAGAGCACAGACATAATGGGTTATCTATCCATCTACTAACTTACTATGTACTCCCTTAGTACTTTAACAGATATTCTGACCAGATGATATTGAAATTTGGGGCCTGCTTTTGCTCCTAGTGAATCAATGGAAAAAATCTATTAACTTCAGTGGAAAGAAAAGCAAGTTTTCATTTACTTTAATAGAGTACCTCAGATTTACAGCAGCTGAAAAACTGAGTTGTTGTCTCGACAATTTCATATTTTAAAGATATTATGTAAGTATTTTTGGTTGTTCCAAATTATTACTACTACTACAACTACTACTACACTAAAGGCCCCAGTAAAGTTTGAGGCCCCACTGGCATAGGTGATTTACATACACATAATAAAGGGGTCCCTGTCTCAAAGAATTTACAATCTAAATAGACAAGACAGACAAAGGATGGGAACAAGAAAGCACCATTATCTAAATTTTATAGATGAAGAACAGAGATACAAAAGATTGAGTTGCCCAAGGTCACATAGGAAGTCTGTGGAAGAGCCAGGAAATAAACCCAGTCTTCCTGAGTTGTATCAAGTGTGTTAGGCACAAGACCATCCTTCCTTTCAAAATGAATAGACAAACATTAGTCGAAGGCCTTTCACATGCTTATTCTACAGTCGTTTCCCCCACAATCCCACTGGTCAAATAGGCTTAAAAATAGTGACACAATTTCTTGATAAATGTACTCAGAATCTTTTCAAAGTTTAGTTGGCTCTTTAAAGTGGCTAAGCTTCATATTTATACACAAATGCAAGTGCAAAGCACATGTTTGTTTCATTGCAAATACTTTACACAACTCTAGTTGCAAGGAAACTGCTGCTTTCACGTGATTTGCAGATTTTAAATATTGGACAGCATAGTACATCCGTCTTCATTTTTGTAACTTTAATTTGGTTTGTTTGGCTACAACATCAAGGCCTCCTCAGCACACTATGTAAGCTTAGGACCCTTCTTTAGAAGACCTTGTTCTAATAAGAAGAGAGTCAGTAATCTATCTGATGACCATAAACCATTTTTTTAAACTCACTCTCTCTCTCTCTAGCATTTTTTTGTTTTTTACTAGCCACAGAAACCTTTTCTTCTACATTCTCAACAACAAATAAATTGGGCAGTATGTGTTCTCCAAGTAAAATATTCTCATGTAAGCCATGTTAATAAATGTGAAGCATTAATATTAATCTACAAGAATAAAAAAAGAAATGGTTTTTAAATTGTGTGACACATGGGTATGTTGAGTTTAGACAGAGTCCTATAGTGCTGTCATATAGTGAGACTTGGAAGGATTAGATAGTTATCTGTAAATGTTGATAAACATTGATGTCATTGTACACAAAAAAATGAAAACATATTTCCAGTGATAACCAAAATTAATAGACAGGCAAAGTAAGAAAGAAGGCTGCTTGAAAAAACTTATTAGAGCTTAATTTAAGGATATTTAATTTGTATATTTTGATGTGTGATTTTTTAATAGTTACAAACCATTAACTCTTTGAAATCAGTGTCTACTCTCATTTAATATTGTTGTTTGAGCCACCTTTTTGTCTGACATCCCCTTCATAATTCCTGCAACTGTCAATGCTTAAATATATAAAAACATGAAAATAATTGGTTCAAACCCATAAATCTTAAAGACAATAAAGGTTTAAAATCAATAAAAATCAGAAAAAAATTGCTTTGAAAATAAAAAAAAATCTGTCCAAATTATAAAATAAAAATTGAATTTGGCCAAGCCTGCCTATATCATTTTAGGGATCAATCCTGAACTATAATGAGAGGAAAGTCGAGGGTGCTCAGACAGCTTGCTGGACTGTGTCCTTAAATATTGTAGCTCTAGGACTGGCTGAACTCAATGTGCCTTTAAGTATGAGACAACCACCCCAATTCTTATGTATCACTGCTTTTATTTTGTGTCAGAATACATAGTTACTGATAGAGAGGCATAAGGATTTTGTATACAAAGCTCCCTGTGTAATAATGCAGCATGATTGAAAAATTTCATACAGTAGCAGCTTGATTAAGAAAGAAAGACTGAACAGTGTGTGCATGTGTATTGAAAGGTCTAAAAACAAGATCGGCAGCAGCCAGTATCCACCTCCTGAAGTGTTTGTACAATTATGCACACAGTTATTTATCCTATTATGAGTTACAGCCCTTCAGAGGTTGCGTCTAACTGCTTAAATTAGAAAACTGCCAATGACACTCTGAGCCAAGAACTAGCAGAAATAGCCATTGGCATCAGTGTACAAAGACTGTCAGGAGAGATCAGCGCTCAGAGAACTGCCACAGCAGAGACCTAGGTTTTCAAAGGGCATGGAATGCAGCTACATGGGAAAGGCCTTTGAAGTCTACAAAGAGCTTTCACAAAAACAGAAGGAGAAGAGGGAGGAGGAGATCAGGACACCTTGGCTTATTCTCAGCTCTACTAACACAAAAGATATTTATCTAGTCAACTAGCAACTGTTTCAGATAGGAAAAAAACAAGAACAAGACTTTATCATGCAAATAGTTAAATGTTCTATAATCTGGGGTGCACGTTCACTTTTTTATGCAGAGATTCCTACTCGCTCCAATGAAAAAATGTCAGGCTCTTTTAATAAAAGAACAATTTGAAAACTTGATATAGCACAAAACCATTAATTTTAGCTATTATCTATTTGACACTTTTCATAGCAATGATTTCAGTCTGTAACATGCTTCCCAAGGATTAAAATGATTTTAAAGGATTAAAATGTTAATTAAAAATATAATAGAAATATCAATCGCTGAGAAGACCCACATAAGCATTTGTCTCTTTAACTGTATAATCATGCTGCTGTCATTTCGCCTGGTTTTTTACAGTTTGGTGCTATAGCTCATAAGGAGGTAAATGACAGATCTAGGAGCAATTTTGTACTTTAACGATTTGACAATGAGTCTGTTTACTCTTCACAAAAGAAGCATTATGTCCTTGAAAATTCTAATGGTCGTTGTTAAAGGGATCAATTTTATTTTATTTTATTTTATTTTATTTTTTGCCAATTGTATCTTTCTTAGCTTGTAAGAACACTGTTCTCAGAGAAGGTTTTGCAGGGGTGGGAGGAGGAAGGTCCAGTAAATTCCACGTGACCAGTTCAGCTGCAATAATCTCTTTTTCTCCTTCTGCTCCAAGCTACACATGAGAGCACTCTAGTGTCTTTAATCATTATTTGTCACCCTTTTGTGATGAGGAACTTATATCCACAGCCATTCCAGCAATTAAAATAAAAAGAGAACTAAAGATTCTTACTGAACAGCTCCAAGACCAACAGCATAAAGTGCCAGCCATCCCACTAAAGACTGAGTACCTGATGCCACTGGAGTTCTGTAAGAAAGTATTTTATGAAAGACAAATAAAATGCAACACACAGAGTTCAGAACCTGATTAGAAATGATAAACTCTCTGCCTTGATTTGGCATTGGTAATAGTCTTGTAACAAGTTGCTATTGGTCATAAAAGGAAGAGAGTTGGGAGAGAACAATGGTTCTGTTACTGTAGATTTAACTTGAAAAGACTGACAACTTCAAAGTTCATTTATTTGTAGAGGCATCTAAATGACCCTCATAGCTGCAGCAGTAACCATTGCCTCGCCCCACAAATGCAATCTGGTAGGTAACCCTTCCTAATGAGCACCTTCACTCATGGATAGTGAAATAACCATCTTCAAGCCAAATGTCTTTAGCCTGTTTAAACAATAAAAACTATTTCCCCCCTTCCCCAGTATTCAGTCCTGCCCTTCTTCCATAGTCAAAACAAGCAAAGAGTTTTGCCTGCATGGTGGCTTCTTTATCTCCTAGAGATCTTCATGGAGACTATGACAAAATGTCAGTATTACTGTAGTGTGATACATCTTCCTTACTTGGTGAATTAGAGTCATGTTGATGTATTTAACAGTGGATAGGGTGGTTATACTCTGTCCCTGGCATTCCTAATTCTTTTGGATTTACATTTGAAACATTTACTTTTTGATTAATTAATATAGCCACTTTTCTTATAAAAATGATGTAAAAAATTCACAAGAATGACTTGTCATTTTGGGAACTTCACACAAGATGTTGATTTTCAGAATGCTGAGGCCTTTGAAGAATCACCGCCCTTTTGTCTCAAGTTGGACACCCCAAAATTTATGGTGCCCAAAATTGGTAGACAGTGTAGAGAATTTTGACCTCCATTTCTACAAATATAAGAGGCATGTATGGATCTTGACTTTTGCTTCTGAAAATAAGAGGCTATTTGCCATAATTTAAAGTAAAAAATAATATATTTTTTAAATATAGGACGCATCAAGGTGTATATGGATGCCATTCAAAATCTGAAAACAGTAACAGTTAACTTGAACCAAATGGCACAAACACAAACAGCTGTTCCGGTAGAAAAGAGAAGTGTGGGGTTCAGAGATTTTAAGGGGTCATTATAATCATCTCATCTGAAACCTTGCATAACACAGGCCTCTGGGTTTAACCCACCAACTAAATCCCTCAGTGAAGCCCATAACTTCTGATTAAACTACAGCCAGTGTTGTAGAAAGAAAGGGAATTCTGCTATTGATTTCATTGGAGTCAGGATTTCATCACCAATCTTTACTGTAAGACTTCAAGTAACAGAGAATCTACTATGTCCTACATAAATTGTTCGAACAGTTAATTACTCTCATTGTTAAAAATTGTCACATTATTTCTAATTTGAAGTTGTCTAGCTGCAAGTTACAGCCACTGGATCTTGTTATACCTTGGTTTGATAGATTAGAGAGCTCCTGACTATCAGAAATCTTTTACCCATGTAATCTACCTTGTACCCTTCTCTTGGATAAACTATATAGATTGAACTTGTTTGGTCTTTCACTGTAAGGCAGGCTAAAAATATGTATGGAGATGAACTGGGAATAAATATTGGAGAAATTGTGATGAAAGAGGAAATTTTATACCAGGGGCATAGTCACAGGTAGGCCCAGGCCCCCCACTTAGAGATGAGGTTTGCCCAGTGCAGCACCAAGCAGCAGTGCAAACTTCACTGCTATAACTGCGGGGTTGGCCAACAACTGGCAGCCACCCCTGCAAGTACAGCAACCTCTATTTCGTTTGTAGCCATGACTGCCAGTTGCTGGCCAGCCCCAAGAGCCAAGTTCACACGGCTGCCAGGCACTGCAGTGGATGGGCCTCATCTTGCTGCCTCTCCTCCTCCTCCCCTGCACAGCTCCACTTTCTACCTAGCAATTGGAGCATCTCAAGCAGCTTCCAGTCATATGACTGAAAGCTGCCTGTGGCCAGACCCACCCTGCAGAAAATGGGGGCTGGCTACACTCCTTTTTTATGCACATATGGTGGATGTGACCAGTCATTAGAGAGTACTGGGATGTGACCTGTAAGTAAATATCACAAACCGTTGGATATTTATAACTAAATGAAACTTTGGTAATCAACTTGTCGCTTGCTAGTGGAAACAGTCACACAAAAGGAAATAATGAATTAATCTTTCATCTAATAACAGCTGCTCAGGTATTGCTAGCTTCCCAATGAAAAAAAATAGTCCATCTATTGAGAAATGGTTAAAAAGATTGGGAGATTGTGGCTATGGGAAAATTAATGAAACAATTATGTACCCAGGAAAATAGATAGAGGACAGATAGATACTTACACACTTTCATTCAGGATTCAGACAAAATATATTCATCTGCAAAGAAATCAAACAAAAACCAAAAATCACCACACCTGTTCAATTTTTTTAATATAAAAATATTGCAGATGTACCCTTCCATTAAATATGTTTATACAGAGATTTCATTCAGTTAGAAATAATGTAGGTGTAATAATTTTGTGTGGTAACATATTGTTAAATAGAAAGATCTGATGACTGTATTTCTGTATAATGTCTCTTTTAACAAAAGGTAAACTGTTGTAATGATTGTTTTGTTTCTGAGACTTATATTGCAAGGATTTGTAAACCTGTTAAAACTTTCAGAATATCCAGTTATTTGTTTTTAAAGGATGTTATTCTAGTGAGCCCAGTTTACCTAGCAAACTAATCTTTCTATATGAGCTGACCTCTCCTCATCATTTACCGCTTCAGCAATTTTTTTTTTATTTGCAAACTTTGGCAGCAATGATTTTGTATCTTCTGGAAGATCACTGATAAAGATATTGAATAGTGGTGGGCCAAAACCAGATCCCTGAAAAACCCCACTATAAATACCCCCAACTGTTATTGTTAAATATATGTATTATAGAGGCTTTAGGAGCCCTAACCATGGATCAGGGTCACATCATGCTAAGCACTGTACAAATGCATAAAAAAAGGGTGTCTGCCCAAGGGAGATTACAATCTAAGTGTAAGTCCTGATCTACACTGAAAAGTTATGTCTATTCTGCAGAATTACTCAGGGATATCAAAAATTCACAAGTCTGAATGTTAGAGTTAAACTGAGCTAGCCACTGGTATAAGTAGTGCTGGACTGAAAAAATCCAGATTGACAGAAGATTCTGCTACCTCTTGGGGAGCTGGATTGCCAAGGGGAGAACCCCTCATATTGCTATAGGTAGGGTCTACACTGATATTCTAAAGCATCAAGGATGCAGTACTGTAGGATTTCAAGTGTAGATGACCTTTGAGGCAAGAGAAAATGAGCAAAAAGTACAGGAATCCCCACTTCCAGTGACCATTTATGATCTATCATTTAACTAGTTTTTAATCCATTTAATGTGTGTTACATTGATTTAATACTTTTTTTAAAAAAAATCAGAATATAACATGGTAATAAAACAGCTATCTTATAGAAATCTCTTTCATTTAGTAAACACAAAGTGATCAAAAAAGAACAAAAGCTTGTAACCCAATGAGGAAGAACTACTTAGAAAAGGGAGGCTATCATAGTAAAGAAAGGCAATTTGAACTCAGTAAAGATCTTACATAGCACAGAATACAAAAAAAAAAAATGTTTAAACACTCTTTGTTTCGAAATAACATGTCCAAATGGCTTATTTTGAAACCAAAGTGGGTTTAAGGTGTTTCGAAAGGAGGGCTCTCGTTTCGAAATGAGGAAACGTCGTTTGGACATAGGGACTTTTATTTCGAAACAACCAGTGTTGTTTTGAAAAAAAAGCCCTGTGTGAACATACCCCTGGAGAATAACCAGCGCAGGGGAGAAGAAACTTCATAACCTGAAGTGTATCCTAACAATACAGTACAGAGGGACAAGTCAGCTTTGTCCATCCTCCTGCACCCTCCATTTTGGTGCTGGTGATGGAAACTGGAAAGAGCCCAGCTGGCTCTCACCCCCAAATTCCAAGCTCTCCTAAAGTTCAGGGGTAGAAAAAAAGCATGTCATGGAGGCAGAACATTCATCTTCTGTGAGTGAAGGATAGGTAGTAGGAGGCATAATCTTTCTACAGTAACTGACAATATCTAGTAAGTGAGGAAATAAAATATTAGTGACTCTCCAAGGGACATTTTGCTGTTTACAACTTACAAAAATAAAAGAATGATATATTTAACATCCAATACTGTTTATACCAGGTGTTTTCCACTCTGGAAAAATGATCAAGAGCTTCTTACCAAGAAACCTACCTTTTGCTTTAATGCAATTTATGAAAAAAAAATCCACTATTTGTACTTTATTTTTAAAACTTTAAGCACTGAAGTGCAATTATACTTTAAACTTCTTTAACTTTAGTGAATGCTTAGCTGTTTGTAAAGTTGTCAGCTGCAAGATTGGTGGACCCAGAAAGGTTGCATTCAGAGTGGCCCTATGTCTGTTTTCAATTTGAAAGGAACTGGCTTGAGTGGTTGCAAACACTTGAAGCTATGCATTCTGCATTTCAATGAAAGTGGTGTCGTTACACACAGCCATAGCTCCTTTTTTATATAAAAAGCTCATAACCAAAACCTACTGAATATAAAGTGGGAGGAAAAAAAGAGGAACAAACATTTTAACATGTTTCAAAAATTTTTAACAATATAATGGAACTGAACTTTTTCCAAAAGATGCCTATATATAGTTTGTACAGCACAGTAAATTTAAGCAAAACCAAAACTGAACAAATCATCAATGGCACCATTTGAAAAGACAATTACACTTGAAAGGTCCCCATGCAAAATCCAGCTTTTCTCCTTAGCATTTTTAATACAACAATATATGTATAGTACCTATGCAATATTCTTTGCGAGGTTTGGTATATATGCCCCAAATGGGACATGGGTCATGTTTAAAAACTCCACTGTACTCCCTGCATGGTTATTAATTATCAGTTGCAGGGGCCTCAAACAATGGTGGCTTATCTCCCATGGGAGCTGCATGGTAGTAGGAAATTGTCAGTGGAGCAGCAAAAATTCTTGGGACATACTCTTTCCTGTGATCCTTGCTTCAAATCCTGGGACTCCCTTCAAACTCTTTCACTTTGAATGCATGCTTTCAGTTATTTCACTGCAGCTATCATGGTAAATTTACTTGCGTAGTCATGCTCTTAGACGAACAGGGGCTTTTTCTGCCCCTGTTGGTTTTATTGAAGGAGCGATGCAGCTCCATTCTTTCAAAAATAATTTTTAAGGATAAACAAAAAAACCCAAAAACAAACAAACAAGAAAAAAACAAAAGAAAAAAAAGAAAAAAAGAAAAACCCTTTTCTTTCTAATTGACTCTTACCGTCTTAACTGAAGCACCGTTAATTGAGGTGTTAGTCTCTGCAGGCATTAACTGAAAGTGTCCTTTGTCAGTCATCTTTAAAGTAGGTAGTCCTGAACAAATCTCTTTAACTGAGATGTCCATAACCAATATTTCCCCAACTGAGTCTTAAAACACATACTTCAGTGAAGGATCCTCCACTGATTCATCTGCAATAGATATGACATTGTTTGAGTCTAAGATGTCTCTAAAAATTTACTAATATACCTGGACAGAAACACCATCTTCAAACACATAGATGAAAAAAAAAACTTCCAATCTGTTTGTCTTGAACATTTTTTCCTTTTACAATGAGGTCTACAACATAAGGGCTACTATAAACTTTCTAGCTTTGACCATTTTTCAGTTACATGAGAACTTAAAACAGCTGTATTAGATCAGACCAATGATCCATCTGGTCCATCATCCTGTCTTCTGACTGGCCAGTGCCATGAGCTTCAGAAGGAATGAAGTGACCAAGCAATCATTGAGTGATTCACCCCCTGTCATCAACTCCCAGCTTGTTTCACCCCTGTCGTCCACTCCCAGATTCCGGAGGTAAAAATATTTTAATATGATATATGAAGGAAAATAGTTTCCTTGTTGGCTTTATAATTGAATCAAGAGGCTAGGAAAGGAGCCCCACCTCCACTCTCTTTACTCTGTGTCCAGGCATGATTTTCATGTGCATCCTGGCTGGGAAAGATGGGGCTAAGACTTTGGAAGCCTAGATTTTCTTTCCAGAATTTTTGAGATTGTCTGTTCCCTGCCATTCTGATGAACACTCTCTAACTCTCTACCTTTCCTTGCCTCCCTACAGACACCTACTGAGATGGGGTAGGTGATGGAGGTAGTAGTAGGGCATTTGTTTGTGAAGGTTCCAAGATACTGAAAAACAGTAGATTAGAAAGTAATTGTTACTTTCTTGAACCACCATTACATTGGGACAAGATTTTGCTACCAGCCACTGCTGTGCACATATGTATGTTATGCATACACAGGCACAATATAAATATACACTGTTGAAGTCATAGTAAAGCTCTCATTGACTTCAGCTGGAGCACAATTAGCTCAGTGCTGAGTTCTTTTCAAATTCCCACCTTATATTAAAAAAATGCAGGTACCTGCAAACCCATAACTATATTTTATTTGATGTTATGCAAATGTATAATTCTTTAAAATTGTAGTCAAAGACATTTGTACTCTAAGGAGCCATAACGTTATACTGCTGCAACATCAGAGTCTATTTTGTAGAGATCCATTCAAAATGAATTGGTTTGCACTGGGTCAATATGAATTTGAACTTCAGATGTATGCATGTAAAATTCTTTAGGTGTCAATTAATCAAACTGTAAAAGCAGTCCTTTTAGTAGTTATTTTAGGTTTTGCTTTAGCTTGCTCTTGGGGGAACCTTTCCCAAAAGTCTAATTTAAGTTTCTATTCTGTAGCTGATATATGCGTAAAATTCCTTTTAATAATGCTGGGAATTGCATATGACTTAAAAGAGGAATGGGAGAGTAAACTCTTATGTGTGACAGAAAACTAGGTCTTGTAAAAGATCTTTAACCAGATTCAGGTAGTGGAGGAAAGTGCCTTTCTTTATCTTTAATGTTATCCTTAATACAAAAGGCAAAACCATTTCTCCTAAACGTGGTAATCATTAATCTCAAGGTAAACTCACCAAACTGTGAGAGTAAGTGTTTATTTCAATGTTACCACAGTGATTTGTAGGTTTCCTTGTTTGGGAAGGACAGACTATCTGTTTTAACTGGAATGAGGAAAATCACCAAGGAAGATGGGTTGAAAGTTTAAAAATTAAACAAGTTTAAAGTGAATTCCAAGATCAACAATACAAACAATGTACTGTCTTCTGCACTCTAAAAGCAAATACAGCACTTTCATAACTTTTTGTTTTTGTTGTTCGAGGACACAGTTGACAGACAATTACAAAGATTACATAGGAGAAAAATAATATTAGATCTTAACTACTAGTGTTTATTCGGGGATCTTATTCATGTTACTATTTTGGGGAACAAAACTCTTGGGTTGGAATTAAGAAAAATACAGGGAGGCAGTCAGATGCTCATATCACATGGAATTTAATGGGAGTTGGGTCCGTTGCCACTTACTTCTAATAGAAATGGAGGCTTTTGCATTTGAAAAAGCTAGATGTGATGTTTTGGGACATTTCACTTCTCAAAGCTGTGCACAGCGGAGGATATAGCACTGTGAAATAGTTAAAAGGTCTTGACTTTATTTATAATTTAAACTGAGTCAACAACTGATACTCATGTTCAGATATAATCCTTGGCATAAGGGGCAACCACAGCTACAATCTGAATAGATTTAACTTCTGATACTAAACATATTGGTTCAGATCCTGAGCTGGTATAACTCAGAGTATCTGACATATAATATTCATAGATTCAGATTCTAAGACCAGAAGATACTGTTGTGGTAATCTTGTGTGCCCTCTTGTTTATCACAGGCCATAGAAATTCCATAGAGTAATTCCTATAGGATCTCTTTTAGAAAAAACATAAAATCTTGAATTAAAAATAGTCAGTGATGGTCCAATGACTGTACCAAATAAGGTGAGCTGCAGGTGTCTAAGACAGTTCCTAAATCCCATAGCTTCAGACACCCAAGACATCTTTTGGGGGGGGGGGTCATATAAGCACAGAAGTTTGAATCATAGAGACCAGTTAGGTCATCTGATTCATACCTTTGGCACTTCAGTATCATGTGCTTACAACACATTTTCTATTACTTTATTTAGGAGTGCATTAATTCCCTTAGGAGAGCATGCTACACTCTGCAAGACTATTCCAGGTAGTTTTGTTTTTTAATACCCTGATGGGGGTTACCTGACCCAATTACATCTAGCCTTAACCCATCTGTAAAGCCTACATATCACTAAAAACTATCTACAAGAAGTAGCCTGCCATTTATCAAGCAGATGACCAATCCTCTAGCCATGACTAAATCATCAAGTTAAAAAATGTACAGGCGAGACAAGGCAATCCTTTCTTTACACAATACCAATGTCAATGAGGTCATGAGATCTTAATAGTATTTTCTACAACATCAATCATTTATATTCACACAGCCAGAGTTACCATAGCTAATATAAGTGAGATAAACCTGCATTCTTCAGGGCAGGGCATGAACAAATCACTAATTTCCCAGAGTTAGAGGAAACATTTCTTCTGAGTAAGTTAGTTCTTAATTGTCCATTTTTTATTTTTCTCTGATGCCTGTTGTGATGGTCACTCTTGGGCATAAGATACTGGACTAGCTGGACCATTAGCCTTGTTCATATGACCATTCCTGTATTGAAAGATACAGCTATTTTATTTAACCCCATGAAGGGACAGATTGTGATTGATCCATGAGTGCAGGGTATTTTGCATCCAGGGATAGATCTAATAGTCAACCCTGAAAGCAGGGACTGTTTGGTCCTTGCTCCCTCCAGGGAACAAAAGGGGAGAGGCAGAGTTGCCAGGTGAATGGCTGTGGCAGAAGCAGTTGCAGGCTGGCATATGAACTGGCTAGCAAGGAATGAGACATGGCTAGAGTAGGAGCAAGGGCCTATTGGAGGAGAAGTCTATTGTAACTGCTGATAACAGGAAACTCCCACAGCCAGTGACATTGAGTAACCTGGCCAGAAGGCTTCCCTATATGCCCTCCTCAGGATCACCAGCATGGGTCCTTGACTGTGGATTGGCTGAACCCTGGTTGAATGGTCTGGGGCCTATCATGAGATTGGCAGTTAATTGCCTCTGATGACTCATCACTGTCTGGCTAAGGAATGATTCCTCATGCTTAAGGAGGAACTCAGTCTCCCAGCAGGTGTGGGGTGGTAGGCCCTCAAGCTTTCAGTAGAGGTGGTATAAAGGGGAATAATGTGTGCCAGTCTAATTGCCAATGCACAGTGGGTCCCTTCATGCACACTCAGCAGCCTGCAAGATGCTCCCTCCCAAGGCACAGCTTTCCTAGTGCTCTTCCAGAAGGTGAAGTAATTGCATCATTTCCCTGCTTCACGCATAGAAGCAAATTACACAGACCAGCCACACAAAAAACATCGTGCCAGCATATACCGGGTATGTTATGCAATGTTTCACAGGAGAGATGTTCTCCTTTCTTGTGCAGTCTTTTTGGACTGGTAGGTTGCACTGGCTTGTATACTAAGTAGGTTTTCAGTCAGAAAGCACACGTGTGCTGCTTTAGAGTGTTTGCAGGATGTCAGTTCTGATGTGGCAGAAACTCTGGGCTAGTGGCAGCGTATAGGGCTTCTGGGAAGTGACAGGATTCTTTTCAGCGGACTTCAAAGGGGATTCTGAGTTAAGGAAAAAAAAAGATAAATCTTGAAGTTGCTTTCTAACAGAAGGCTCTCACTAGCACTCCTGAAGTTGTTCTTTTATATTAAAAGGCAGATAAGCTTTTCTGCTAAATTTCGGCTAAGACTTTTCACTTTGAGTAAGCTCTAGTGTAAGGAGAGGACTGAATTGCTGTTTGTTAGCTTGGAGGTTTTGTTTTTTATTGTACAGTAACCTCACACACAAAAACCACACTTGCCCACACATTTCATACTTTTTTCCTGTATTTTCTGGCACTGATGGGGCAAACAATTCTACCTGCTGCAAGGCAAATATTTATAACTTCTATGAAGAAAAGCAATTAATGAGCTTTAGCTATAACAAATAAAACCACCACACTTCCTCCTTCTCCTAGAACAAACAAACAAACAAACAAGCAAGCAAGCAAGCTGTGGAGAAAATAGCTGGTTTCCCCTCTGTATAATCAGGGAACAAAGCTGAGGCTCCAGATATAAGATTTGATGATGCAAAAGAAATACACCTGAACGGTGGAGCAATTATGCCTGACTGGGGATTCACATCCCTTCATCAGGGAAATTATCTTTGAAATTTGGCTGGGGCTGAACAAAACCCATCCCTCAGAGGCTGTCCAGGAACCACTACAATCAACAACATGTCCTTCCTCCATTCTGAGGCAATCACCTCCACTTTGTGGGTTCTATAGCTAATCAATTTCAGACCCCCATTTCATAGAATCATAGGGTATGTCTACACAGCACTTTTATTTTGAAATAACACTGGTTATTTCAAAATAAAAGATATTTGGTCCACCTGACGTTTTCTTATCTCGAAAGGACAGATCCCGTCCTTTTGAAATAAGACCTGCTGTTTCAAAACAGGTTAAACCCCGATTGTTTCAAAACAGCTGTTATTTTGAAATGGTTATTTCAAAATAAGGCCGTTTGGACATGTTGTTTCAAAACAACACCATTGTTTTGAAACAACTGTTTTGAAACAACATGTACAAATGGCTTTATTTCAAAATAACCATTTTGAAATAACAGCCATTTCAATAGCAGGCTTTCCCTTAATTCGAATTAATATTTTGTTAATTCAAACTCGTTTTGAAACCCTTATTGCAAAATAATGATGTGTGTGTAGATATAGCCATAGAATCGTAGGGTTAGAAGGGACCTCATGAGGTCATCTAGTCCAACCCCCTGCCAAAAAAAGCAGGACCACTCCCACTAAATTATTCCAGCTAGAGTTTTATCCAGCCGGGCCTTAAACATCTCCAAAGACAGAGATTCCCCCACCTCCCTAGGTAGCCCATTCCAATGCTTTACCATCCTCCTAGTAAGAAAGTTTTTCCTAATATCCAGCCTTGACCTCTCCAGCTGCAACTTGAAACCATTGCTCCTTGTTCTATCCTCTGTTACTACTAAAACAGCCAAGCTCCATCCTCCCTGGAGCATCCCTTCAGGTAGCTGAAGGTTGCTATCAAATCTCCCCTCAGTCTTCTCTTCTGCAGGCTAAATAAGACTAGTTCCTTCAGTCCTTCTTCATAGGGCTTGTGCTCCAGCCCCTTGATCATTTTTGTTGCCCTCCACTTGACTCTTTCTAATTTGTCCACATACTTTTTGTAGTGGGGAGCCCAAAACTGGACACAGCATTCCAGATGTGGCCTGACCAGTGCCGAATAGAGGGGAATGATCACATCCCTTGATCTGCTGGCAATGCTTCTTCTGATGCAGCCCAGTATGCCATTGGCCTTTCTGGCAGCAAGAGCACACTGCTGACTCATATCCAGCTTCCCATCCACCAGGACCCCCGGGTCCCTTTCTATGGTGCTGCTACTTAGCTGATCGCTCCCTAGCCTGTAGCAGTGCATGGGTTTTTTCCATCCCAAGTGCAGGACTCTGCACTTGTCCTTGTTGAACCTCACGAGATTTCTATTGGCCCACTGCTCCAATTTGTGAAGGTCTTCCTGAATCTTCTGCCTGCCCTACAGCGTGTCTACCATTCCCCCCAGGTTGGTGTCATCTGCAAACTTACTGACTGTGCAATAAATCCCATCATCCAGATCATTAATGAAAATATTGAACAGAACTGGCCCGAGCACTGATCCCTGGAGTACACCACTCATTACTGTTTGCCAACTAGACACGGAGCCATTGATTCTTACATGCTAAAATCATTGATCTAGCCAGTTCTCTATCCACCTTACAGTCCACACATCCAACCCATACTTCCTTAACTTGCTGACGAGAATGCTGTGGGAAACTATATCAAAAGCCTTGCTAAAGTCAAGGAATATCACATCAACAGCTCTTCCCACATCCACAAATCCAGTCATCTCATCATAGAAGGTGATGAGGTTGGTCAGGCACGATCTATCCTTGGTGAATCCATGCAGACTGTTCCTGATCACTCTATTTTCCTCCAAGTGTTTCAGGATGGATTCTTTGAGAATCTGTTCCATGATATTTCCTGGGATTGAGGTGAGGCTGACAGGTCTATAATTCCCTGGATCCTCCTTTTTTGCCTTTCTTGAAGATAGACACTATATTTGCTTTTTTCCAGTCCTCCAGCACCTCTCCCATTTGCCATGAGTTTTCAAAGATAATGGCCAGCGGTACTGCTACCTCATCGGCCAATTCCCTCAGCACCCTCGGATGCAGGTCGTCCGGCCCCATGGACTTGTGCACATTCAGCTTCTTTAGGTAGTCTCTAACCTGACCTTCTGTGACCAAGGGCCTCTCTTCTTCTCTCCAATCTGCCATGCCCAGTGTAGTTGTAAAGAAAAATTTGGCATGTTATAATGGTTTGTGTTTATTTGAGTCTTCTCCTCCCCAGAATTGGGAGTGTTATTCTGTGCTGTTCTGTATGATTTTGTAACACTGTTGTACTGCTGGGGATTACTGAGCAGATCTGCCTGGCAACTGATGATGCAACCTCATGGAGAGATTAACAGGGACACTGGTAGGCAGCCAGCATGCTGAACTCTGCTCAGTAACAGAGGCCGTGTACAGCAGAAGAGGGCCGGGTGCAGACTTTCTGGAACTCTCTCCATAGTGCCTTATGAAGCCTGGTTTCGGTGTGAAAAAGGATGCATGGTGATTGGCTACTGAGCCTGGTATTTAAGGGGAGACCTGTGAGGAAAGGGGGGCTCTCCGGTAACGGCTTGCTAGAGAGTGGTCCTGCGTTTGCCTCTGTGAGGACACTGAGGGAAAGCCGGAGATCAGGAGCCTGAAGGCCCAGTGACAGTGGGACTAAGTGTCTGGTCTTTTATGATCAGAAGCTCAGGGAGACTGGGGGCCTTGGGAAGGGCCCTGAAGAGGACTTCAGCGGACCAGTTTGGACCAAGTCCTCGAAGATACGGAGGCCTCTGATTAGGAGCAGGCTCTGCTCATGGACATTGACTAGGGGTGAAAGGACTATCGATTAAGGGACCCCTGGGCTGCCAGAGGCCTGAAGTAGACAGTCCAAGTTTGGCCGCTGTGCCCAGAGGACGACGAGGGACCACTTCGGTCACTGCAGGAGTCGGGGTTCAGCGCCGAGGGCGTCGGTGAAGAAAAACCATGAAGGTGTCAGGTTTCTATTTGTTTGTAACCTGACTTGGTGTGAGGAGCCTCGTCGGTTGGGCAGTGGGGTCTTGGGTTCAATCCCACTGGAGGGCAGAGCCTGAGGGGTTCCGGGAGCTGTTTTCCATGACTTTGACTGTTTAATCATTTAAATCTGTTATAATTTGGGGTTTATTCTTACTGTTGTGGGGTTCTTGTGGGTACTATTGGTATTGTGGAATCTGTTGTGGGACTACTGTCATTCACTATACAGGGATTTGTGGGGTCCTTGTCTAAATAAAAGTTCTGTTGTTAACTTGATTTGCTTGACCTTTTACTGCTGCTGTGACTAGGTGCCAGAGGTTGATAGATGCCTCAGGTGGAAGGGTCCTGATTTATATAAATTTTCCAGAACTTAGTGGGCTGGGAGCTGGCCCTCCCTGTGAAAACTGAAGTAAAAAAAGCATTGAGCACTTCAGCCTTTTCCTCATCCTTCATCATGAGGATACCTGCACTATTCAGTAAGGGACCTACACCAGCCCAGGTCCTCTTCTTGTTATTGACATACTTGTGGAACCCCTTCCTGTTATCCTTCACATCCCTTACTAGCCGCAACTCCAATTGTCCTTTGGCCTTTCTCATTTTATCCCTGCACTCCCGAGCAATATCTTTATATGCCTCCTTAATCGTCTGTCCAAGCTTCCACTTCCAGTAAGCTTCCTTTTTATGCTTTAGCTCAGTGCAGAGTTCTCTGTTAAGCCACACTGGGTGCCTTCCACATTTGCTCTTCTTCCTGCTCATCAGAATGGTGTCTTCCTGTGCCCTTAGCAGGGTTTCTTTAAAATGCAATCAGCTCTCTTGGACACCTTTCCCCTTCAGATCAGCCTCCCAAGGGATCCTGCCCATCAGTTCCCTGAGGGATCCAAAATCTGCTTTTCTGAAGTCCAGGGTGTGCGTTTTGCTTCTTTCCTTTTTTTCCATTAATCAGCATCTTGAACTCTATCATCTCATGGTCACTGCTGCCTAGGTTGCCATCAACTTCTAATCAATGTGTTTCCCTCTTGGCAGACTTTGCACTAATAGGTACTTGCAGCTTGATCGGGGTGCTCATTTTGTTCCTATGAAGAATAAAATATAGTCTTTTTTTTTTAAATTGACCTGAGATTTTATCCTGACTACGACCCTTCATTGAACTATGTAGTTATAGCTACTACTGAAGAACTTTGTGCTTGTTTACCAAAAAAAATCTCAACAACTCAGTCCTTGAATTCTCCCTTTAGATACGCATAACACATGTTTTTATTCTCTTAGCTTTTTAAAGCAAATCTTTAGTGCTTAAAATTATTTATCTTATTTGCAATCATAAATATCATTCTATGTTACATGATGAATATGATTGTACATAATCAAATATTCATATTTAAACTGATATGAATAATTTAAATTCTCTTGCTCTTAAAGGAGTTGGACAGTGACAAAGGAGATAATTAGTGGGTTGATATAGGCAAACATTTTTATTATCAATTTGCAGTAAGTGTCATAAGCCTTCATAGCTCTGTGAACTTTAAAAGTATAGTACCTCAGTTGTGTAGGTGCTAATAACAATTATGGAAACAGCCCAGGAACAAGACAAATGGGGCACAGATTGCAACTACAAATATTGTTTGAGAAGAACCATGACCTTCTGAACATAAGACCAGCCAACAAGAAAGTCCAAATGACAGGATGATGATGAAGACTCAAAGCTGCAGAGAAATTCTTCATCTGCTATGGGATAGCTTTATAACTAAAATTAAGAAAAGATTTGGTGTTGGAACTTTAGATCACTTTGAAGCACACATAGACAGATCCCAGCTATCAAAGAAATGAAATCTTTGACATAGGTGCACCTGGACTGAGTGAGATGAGGTGCATTGCATGAGGCAAATCATCACTGGAAGATGATTGGTTTATATTCTGGAAGAGAGGATGACAATTATCAGGAAGGTGTAGGCTTATTATTGAGCAAAGAAGCTACTAAGGTCCTGAAGGAATGAAAACGTATACACAAAAATATTGATTGCACTTTGGTGACTAACCGTGCAGAAGACAGTTGTTCATGGTTGTGCACCACAAAGGATAGTGATGAACAGGTTCAGGACTGTTTCTATGGAAGATTCCAGAATGTTCTTGGCAAGATCAATAAATAGGATATTGTCATCCTTATGGGAACCTCTAAATACAAAAATAGGTGATGATAATACCGGATATAAACACAAGATGCGCAGACATGGCATCTCAGGACAGACTGACAATGGAGAACCTTTTGTTATACTCTGGGGCTTATGTAAATCCTTTCTTTGTCACTATACTATTTCCACACAAGGAAAGACAAACTGACATCAAGATCAAACGATAGAAACACAGTCAAGCTGTTCCTGCGTGAAGGTATTAATAGGCACTAGAGAAGATTACCTTTGAACAGCAGAGTACATATAAGTATAAATGTCAAAAGTGACCACTATTGTGTTATTGGGAAATCAAAATAAATCTAACAAGGGGAACACCATGCAAAACAGAGACTAGGTATGAGCCTAGATAAGTGTTGCCCAACCAGTGTGCCACGGCACACAGGTGTGCCGTCAGGTCTGAGCAGGTGTGCCACAAAATTTTTTGAACAACTGCTCAAAGACAGGAGCATCACTGCCCTGGGGAAAGACTTGGCAATGGGCCACATCCCCGGCTCCGATTCTGCACTGGGCCCGACCCGGCCTCAGGCACCTGCTGCTGCCAGCCTGGACCTGGAACCCCATCTGGGGACAGGGAAGGGAGCAGCAGCCGCAGCTGCAGCCACCGGCAGCCCAGCCTAGGATGGGGCCAGACGCGGCCACTGCAACCATGGGTGGCCGGGCCCCGGATCTCCAGCTGGAGACCAGGAGATGCAAGGGCCGCACCAGGACTCGGGGCTCTGGGATTCGGGGCACAAGCCCCATGTACCAGGCCCCAGTGACACCCCTGCTCAAAGAGCTCTGGATTGTCTCATGAATATTCATGAGTTCATTTGGAAACTATCTGGTGGTATGCCTCAAGTTAATTAAAGGTAGCAAGGTGTGCCATGGCAGAGAAAATTTTGCGAACCACTGGCCGAGGGAGTAGATTCAACAGTGAAAGTACATTTTAAGTTGCAATTTACAAATTGACATTAGGAGATAAAGACAGTTGACAATGAAGACGAATTGCAGTTTTTCACAGTTGCAAGTGCGGATGCCATCAGGATTACAGAAAAAAGTGTGAGAAAATCCAAGATAGAAGGATGGCTCCAGCCAAAATACATGGAGGCTTGTTGAACAGCAGAATTAACGAAGAGAATTTAACAAGAATGAGACAGCAGCAAAACCAAACAATTCTGAAAAAAAAAAACATAAGTGAACAAAGACAAGGAAGTTAAAAGATCAGTCAGAAGAGATTTAAAAAATGGATGGAAAATAAAGCAAGAGACATTGAAGAGGCAAATAGAAAAGTAGGTTTTAAAAAATGTTTTTCTGTTCTCTAAAAAACTGGCCGCACAATTCTTGAATTGCTGAGAAATTGCAAAGGCTGAAAATGGTGCAGTTTTAACTGCAGTGGAAAAACGGAGAGCTCACTGGAAGTAACATTTCCAGGCTGTGCTTAACTCGCTAGGAACATTAACACACATTGGCTATGTCTACACTTAGAACGTTAGTTTGAAATAATTAAATTTGAACTAATCAATTGGAACTAATAATTATTAGTACAAATTCAGTTAATTTGAACTAACATGGCCACACTAGGAAAACCAATTCGAACTAGCATGTCCATGGACAGGACTTGCTAGTTTGAATTGGAAGAGGGGCACCATGGGAGGCGTGGTAACATGGCCCCAAGAAGGGCAATTACCCTACCCAATCTCCTGCCGGGATCCCACCCTCTGAGCCTGGCACAGGGAAAAGCACACCCTGCCCAGGTCTAGGCATGGTGCCACTAGAGCTGGGCAGGTGCTGCTTTCCCCTCATGTGGAGCTCAGAAGGCTGGAGCCTGGCAGGGGATGTTTTCCCCTTGCAAGGCTCCTTTTTGCCAGGGCACACCCCCCCCCCCCAGCACTGCCGGGGTGCAGGGGGAGAAGGAATTCCCCCAGCCAGGTGCTGACAGCACTGCTGGGGTGGGAGGAGAAAAGATTCCCCCCCCCAGCTCCAGCAGTGCTGCCTGGGCACAGGGAAGGGACCCCCAAGCATGGCTGGAGCTGTGCTGCCCTGGTGTGGGGAACAACCCCTTCCCCCACAGGCAGCACTGCTGGAGCCGAGCTGGGGGAATCCCTTCTCCTCCCTCCTAGTGCTGTCAGTGCTGGACTGTGGGAATCCCTTCTTCCCCCACCCCAACAATGCTGTCAGCACTGAACTGGGGGAATCCACCCCCCACTCAGCATTGTCAGTGCTGGACTGGGGGAATCCCCCCCCAGCAGCACTGCTAGAGCTGGGTACAGGGGTCCCTCCCCCAGCCCAGCTGGCTCTTTACAGGTGGGCATGGGGTCCCCATATCCCACCCCCCAGCCAGGGGACTGGGGCCCCATTGCCCCAGATCTGGTGGGGGGCTGCTTTTGGTGCTGCTTGCCCCAGGTGCTGGAGGGCTGGTGCTTCCTTTCAGGGCGTCATGCATCCTGAGAGGAAGGTCAAACCAAGTTAATTCAAACTAATCCTTAGTTCGAATTAATGTGGCTTCATTGGTTTAGTTTGAACTCATAAGTTCGAACTAACCCTTAGGTTGAACTTAAGTGAGGTTTTATAACTTCGACCTAGGCTTTACTTACTTCAAACTAACGGATCTCCTTCATTCGAACTAATGAAAGCTATTGTGGACATGCACTAATTTAGTTCAAATTAAGCCTCCTTAATTCAAACTAAATTGTAAGTGTAGGTATACCCATAGAGAGATGTGAAGAAATAATGGTTTTTACCTATATTATTAGAAGTAATTGCCTTTGAGGAATAACTAAGTATATAAACCAACTGAAGGGTGGTAAAGCTCTAGATTATGATAAGGTAGATGCAGAAATGTTAAAAGCAGGGGAGAAAGCAAGATTGCACAGAATGGTTTGGGAAAAGATCTGTCCTAAAGACTAGAGCAGAGGTGTTACCGGCAAAATCTTTGAAAAGGGTCACTGGCTTACTTGTGGTAACGATAGCGGAATGACACTCCTGTATGCACTGCAAAGTGTTTTGAATAAGATGAAAAAAAACTGCTGTTGTTAAAGACCTCAGAGAAGAACAGCTTGGATTTCTACTTTCAGACCAGATTTTCACCGTGTGAAGACTTTACTGAGAAAGACTTAGAGCACCAGCAGAAACTGGTTTTTAACTTCCACGATTTAATGAAACTATTTGATGGTGTCCACAGAGGAGAAGCCCTCTGGAAGACCTTGAGACACTATGAAATTCCAGAAAAGACTGTTAAATTGGTAAAAATTGTATAAGTCCACATTCAAGGTCAGAGAATGAAGCCATGGTACACTTTATTGTTATTGTTGTTAAGGGAAAGTTTCTTACTATTCCCACTTCTCTTCTGTCTTGACATAGACTTAGTGATGAGGATAACAACTGCTACTGAGGACAGTGGTATTATTTGGAACATGTGACAATCTGTGAGACTTAGATTTGTAGAGGATATAGTCATATTGGATGCTAACATGGATGAAATGAAAAGAAACTTTAGGACCATAAAAGCAGCAGTGGCCAAATTGGGAACTGTTTTCATACGAAGATGACCAAGATCATAGTGGTAGGATAAAATGCTGTCAATAGTGGTAGAGATGTAATTCTTAGAGAAGAGTATGAAAAAGTTGATGTCTTAAGTCTACCTTGGAAGAACAAAATCTACTAATGGTCAGCTTACTAGGGAAGCAAAGGCAAGAACTACAAAGTTATGGGGTCATTTTCCCATTTATCAAACATTTGTAATAGTAAGAAAATACATCTCTATATAAAAATGGCCAATATTGTTCAAGAAAAATCTTTGGAGTTAATTGAAGAGATTGCGTAACAATGTGTGACTGTTGCTGGTCAGCTGACTGTGAACTCAATAATCATATGACATGGCCAAATCATTGTAGCCATGTCTATCAGGCTACTCTATGGCAGAAACACAAGGTATGTTTTAGTTTGAATTCCACCTAGAGTGAAGAGAAGCAAGAGCATTCTTGCTTTGGGGAAGGATCTGGGGCCTGGGGCCTGTGCCCAGGCTCCATCCCTGGCCCCAATCCGGAGTTGGGCACTGGGCTCCTGCTGCTGACACCCTGGCCCCCCAATCCCTGGCTGGGGCTGGGACTGGGGCCAGGCAAGGCACTGGCTGCCGTGGCAGGCTGCCCTGGGAGAGGCGATCACCGCTGTGGCTGGCCTGGCCCCGGCTACCCGGCTGGGAGAGGCAGCTGCCACCACAGCCGGCGAGGCTCCAGCTACCTGGTTGGGGACAGGGCCAGGAGAGGCAGGGGGCATGCCAGTGGATCAGGGCACTGGCACCAGGACTCAGGGCACGTGCCCCATGTGCCAGGCACCAGTGATGCCCCTGAAGAGAAGGCATGGTGAACAAAGATTGTCCTGCTGCAGGATAATCAAAAAGGATGCTGCTATACAAGAGACAATCTGTGATAGAGTCAAATGTTTTCTTCTGGACTGAGTGGGGAAAAATGGGTTGCCTGATGTGACACTAGACACAGGAGACTCTAAAGCAAAAGAAAAAAACCTGAAATATTTTACAATACTTACAAATTTTATAGAACTTTTTATTGGAGCTTCTCAAAACACTTTACAAAGCAGTGTGCTAGGGAAGTGCCTGTGGTGTAATTCTTCTTCGAAATTATCTTTCTGAGACTACTTTCATCTTGGGTCTAATATAAAACAAGCAAAGCTCTCAAAAAAGTCAGGTCTTTGGTATTTAGTGCAAGAGATAGTGTGCCAGGTGTAAGACAGCCAAGTCCTCTCCTGTCCCAGTCCATGGTGGTCGTCCTTGGACATCCTGAAAGAAACAGAACTCCAGCAAGAGAGAAAGCTTGGAATCCTTTATTCTGGCAACAAGTTTCTGTAGGATTGAGGGATTTAAATGGGATGCCTGTCTTGAGAGCAGAACCTGGCAAGAGTAAATTGCCAATGGAAAAATACAAGACCGTATGGCTGCACTGGGAACATCCTTTAGGCAGGCAATGAAGGCTGAACAGGTCCCAGAACACCTACTGCTTCTTGGCATTACTGAGTCTTTCTTCCTGTCCTGAACCTGAAAAGAAGTTTTCTCTATGCAGTTATCTAGAATTGAAAGTTTCATGAGTGACATCTCACAAGACAGCTGGTTCTCTCTTGACGCAATGCTACGTGAGAGGAACTGGAGCTCAGCATAACTGTCTTCAGCTGTTGACACCTAGAGGGGGTTTGTGAGAGCTAACACGTGGAGAAATCTTCAGCACAAAACACTCACTGGGCATAGGCAGCCACAGAGTTCACTGGATGAAGTAGATCCAGGAATTATGCTTCAAAAATTTCTTCGGAGTACCATAAATCCACCCCATGTCACATTCAGGGTTGATTGCCTCAAGAAACGTTTATGCAAGGTAACATTTGCAAACAGTTCTGATGCTGTCTCACAGTATGTTTGAGTCGCAGGCTGAAAAGGCACTTCAGCATTTAGCTAAAGGCATCAAAGTAGTTAACTATACAAATAAAGACTAGTCTAGAGGAGGTATAATAGTGCTAGAAATCAAAAAACGGATCCAAACCAGAAATAAGACTTGCAGTACAAAGTAATCCAGTAAATCATTCTGAAGGGATTATACTTCTGGATCAGAACACAGGACTCATTCACATTTTGGGCAAGTTTCTTCCAGGTTTTTCAAATGAGGTCATTCCTTGAGCAATAGGAAGCCCTTTACCTTCTGAGCAGTGATCTTATTTGGACTAACTGTCAGTTTCTCAAAAGAAGAATTTACATACATCAGAATTTACATGAATAAACCAGTTTAAATTATTCACTTGGCCAAACTACAGTAAGGTTTACAAATACATACTGTAGATCTGAACTCAATTTTTCAGGAAAAAATTCTGTCATCTACAGGCAGCTCATAGGATATGTCTGCACTGGAGCCATAGGTTGACTTAAGGAAGGTTAAGTTGACCTACAGACTCTTGTGGCCACACTGGACTTTTATTAAGTCAGCTTAAGCACTTCCTTACATTAGCTTAATAACACCACCTCTTAAGGTTGATTTAATGCTTACGTCTACCTTATTAAATTGACTTAAGCCAATGTAGATGGAGAAAGCCCTTAAGTCAACCTAATTGGCCTCCACGCCCCCTCCCATAGCTCCTGGCCACCAGGGACAGCTACCCACAATGCACCACTCCTCCATCGAGCTAGCACCTGCCAGTGTGGATGCAGGCAGTCGACAGGTGTTTTTAATGTGGACTCTCTGGCTATGTCTACATCTGCTTTTTTAGTTCAGACTTGCTAGTCCAAACTAAAAAAGCCTGAGGTTAGTCTGAACTAGCCTGACTAGTTCGGACTAACTGCAGCTTTTTAGTTTGAACTAGCCACCCACCCTAGTTCAAACTAACTTTTTAGTTCAAACTACTAAGCATGGCTAGTTTGAACTAATGGCTTAGTGTGAACTTTTTAGTTAGTCCTGGTCTACATCGTGTTTAGTTCGAACTAAAGTTCTTCCAGGTTTTTAAGTGCTTAGTCTGGACTAAACAGTCAAACTTATTAGTTCAGACTAAGCTTCGGCTAGTCCGAACTGAGAAATTTTTTAGTTTGGACTAGTCAAAGGCTAGTGTAGGCCAGGACCAAATTAATCTGGACTAAGCTTGCTTAGTCTGGACTAATAGGCTAGTGTAGATGTAGCCTCTAAATTGACCTTGTTAGGTTGAATTAACAGAGCCTTCAGTGTGGACATACCCATAGGGCACGTCTACATACATAGATTTATTTCGAAAGGGCTCCTTTTGAAATAACGGATACCGAAGAATTGACACGGCCGTTATTTCGAAATGGTTGTTTCAAAATAATGGCAATGGGACCGCTGTTTCAAACCATTGTTTTGAAACAACGGTGTTGTTTCGAAACAACGGGTCTAAAGCCATTATTTCGAAACATCCGTTTCGAAATAACGGCCATGGGGGGGTAGGTTTTACTTTTTTGAAATAACGATCGTTATTTCAAAACAACAAGCCCCATCGTTTCGAAATATCGATACATCATGTAGACTAAATTTTTTTAATTTCAAAATAACGAGTGTTATTTCAAAATAAAAGAGCCGTGTAGACGTGCCCATAGTGTTTTCAGTGGGGGCACACTGTGTACCCAGTGACAAAATCTGGCTTTTAATCACCAGAGCTTGGATGGAAAGTGAGTGTGATGGCCCTCGGTGTCTGACATGAAAAAAATTTAAATGATGAAAAATTAGTGACTTTAAGGGAATCCTGGCTGTCTCTATCCTGGGGTCTGTTTTGGATTTATTATTTTCAGAGAGGGTTTTAGACATTAATAAATAAGTATGACAGGTTCGTACCACTCACTGCTGGTCTGGCAATTCCTGGTGGTTGTCTGAGGAACAGGTCTGCACTGACACCTGCATACACAGTCAGCACAACGTCACTCTCCTGAGGCAGTTGGTCTGTAGCCCTTCCTGCACTTGTCCAAAACTGTAGCATCCTCTTCCTGACTTAGCCCTCCAGCTAAGTTACAACTGTGTTCCCTCCCATCTTCCAGGGGAGGTTTTGGCTGTTTGATAGTCTAGCTACTTTCCCAGGGGCCACTACAGTTTCTCTTCCCACCACTTCCTCAGTGGCGCCTTCCATCACTTATCCTGCCACTTCTCAGTGGTAAGTGAGGGGGGAAGGCCTCCCATTACTCTAGGTTTGGGGTCTCAAACTCAAATCACCATGAGGCCGCATGAGGACTAGTAGAGGGCCGCACGAGGATTAGTATGGTAGCCCAAGGGCTGCACCACTGAAACCTTTCCATACAATGATATTGCAAATATTGGTAACAATCGTGTCATTGCAGGCCACAGGAAATAGCTTTAGGGGCTGCATCTGGCCCATGGGCTGTGTGTTTGAGACCCCCTGCTCTAGGTCTTGTCCCCATGACCCTGTGAATTCAGCCTTTTTCTGTGCTCCTCATTCCTTTTCCTGCTGCTATCTTCCTGGACCACTTCTCCCCAGTCCTTCTCTCAAGACCGGCACTACCCACTTTCAACAGCCCATCAGGAGCTCCTCTAACTCCCCTGGTACCTGCCAGCAGTAGTTCTCTGCTTCAGATTGTATTGGAGATATAGTCTTTACTCCTCAGATTCCAGGCTATCTCTGCTCTGCAGCAACTTTTATATGGGCCTTCTGACCTTTGATTGGCTGTTCCTCTAAGCTAATCTCCTAGTGACTGCCAATCATATAAGCTCCCAAGCGCTGCTTTCATCCCTTAAAGTGCCCATGTGGGAAAGATGCCTAATCGCAATAAAAGACTCTTTGGGTCTACTATGCATATTGAATGCAAAATAAACAGCAAGATCCCTTGATGAAGTATTTACCATCTGCAGTAGTAGACCTGCAATAAGAATGCTGGTTCTACCTGAATTACTGATATCATGCTAGAATTTTATTTCGATACCACAGCTAGATAATTTATTTATACTTTCACTATTTTGTATTCAAGAGGTATAATAATGCAAAAGAGTCACAGAGAACAAAGGTGTTGTTTTTTAAATCCACCAAAACAGCCCAGCATCCTTCCATCTAATCCACCCTTGAGCTCTATGCTGAGCCTTAAAAAGACATGCGTGTCTTGTTCAGAGCTGACCCTGACAGAGTATGATATTAATAGGTTATTGACTTTCTAGGTCTTAAACAGCCAGAGGGAACATCACTTGTGGTAGCTGCAATGCACTGGAGGTTTGTTTCATTGATTGATCTGTTTAACCCATCTTCTCCAGGAATTTAAACAATGATGTACCCCTGACAAACATAATATTTCATTTTATATCTGGGGACCATGAAACAAAAGTTAAAGGGAAGAAACAGACAACCGGACAGATGCGCAATAGAAAATTATGATAAATGAGAGGAAAAACCCCAGACAAATAATGGCTCAAATTTTGGATTATGCCATAGGTAATGTATAAAATAACAAAATTTTCCATAAGGGAGATCGGAAAGTGGATGCACTATTTCTCAACACTGACAACCTTATAGGTGACTTTTTTTGTTGAATGCAATTAGTTCATTGGCACCTATTAGCGAACATGACCCTTACCAAAAATATCTCAGGGCTCAACCCCCCCCCCAAATGTTGAACATTAGCTATACCTGCTCAAGTTAAAGAATTAGCAGGCAGGCCCTGAGTCTTAAATTAGCACTAAAGACAAATCTAATAATAATAATAATAGTGATTGTTTAGACTGAACATAGTTATGAAAATTCAGAAAAGAATTCTTGTGACAATATCAATCTTTTCCTAGGATTCTTCATGTATCTACAACTGAATGGAAAGAATGGGAAATTCTACTACCTCCTCTACAAAAAAACCCTGCAAAACAACCAAAGAAACAAAAACCCAATTTTAGTTTATTTCTGCTTCCCATCTTCACATTCTGCCATCTGGTAGATATACTAGAACAATGATTATAGTATTTTTTATGACTATCCCTTTAACATTAGGAATACGCTGCATAGAAAAGAGCTGGGTGGAGATTGGAAAAAAGTATTTGCAAATACTGATGTGTGCTAAAATTATATATTTACTTCCAAGGTATTTTTGTCTTTTTTTATTTTCCCTGCACATTCCTATCAATAGGTTTTCCTTCCCCTGCAAAGATTGATTGAACAGTGAAAGTTTTGCATATAGTTTGTGCCAGAAGTGTACCTGTGGCCACCTTGGAATCTTTGATTTCTGTCAAGAAGTATTTCAGTCATCCAGAGAGACAGCAGAAAAACTTCAGCCCTGATTCTGCAAGTGAGAATACTGCGTCTACATGTAAACCTACCGAAATTAATGCTGTTGAATGTGGGCAGGACTGGTCTGCTGGGCACTGTCTTTTAGGGTATGTCTACACTTACAATTTAATTCTAATTAATGAGGATTAATTTGAATTAAATTAATGCATGGCTACACTGGCTTTCATTAACTCGAACTAAGGAATTCCTAAATTCGAATTAAAGAGAGCTTACTGTGGAGTTATAAATCTTTGCTTAACTTTGAAGTAAGGGTTAATTCAAACTTATTAGTTTGAATTAACCCAGTGTAACTGCATTAATTCAAACTAACCATTAGTTTGAATTAATGCTTTTTGACCTTCTTCCTCCCAGGGTGCCTTCTTCTTTCTATATATTGGGTGGGGCCATGGCCCTGCTTGGGAGCCATGTTGCCACGCCTCCCATGGTGCCCCGCTCCTAATTCGAACTAGCAGATTCTGTCCGTGGACATGCTAGTTCAAATTGGTTTTCCTACTAGGGCCAGGTTAGTTCAAATTAACGTAATTCAAACTAATCATTATTAGTTCAAATTAGTTAGCTCAAATTTAGTTAATTCAAACTAAGCTTCTCAGTGTAGACATAGCCGTACAAAATAAAGGTTTTATATACTTCAGCAATGGGTGCAATAGAAAATTCTTAAGGTGGCTACTGTGGACTGGGAATTCAGCAGACAATAACATGACCCAACCCTCTAGCTAAACCCCAAATCCAGCAGCTCCAAATGACACCAGGTCACTGTCTGCTGGGCCAGGATAACCTGACTATTATAGAAAGGATGAGGCAAGAAAAAAGGAGGCAAAAGGGATAAAAGGGGAGCATCGCTATTTAGTTAATCATTGTTTACATCCATAAGAGCAGCTAGATTGGATCAGACCAATAGTCCATCTAGCCCAGGATCTTGCCTTCTGAGAGGGGCTGGTAACAGATGCTTCAGGCAGAGTGAACAGAGCAGGATAATTTATTGAGCGATCCCTAAGTCACAGCTTCTAGCAGTCAGGTGTTTGGTGACACCCAGAGCTCCTTGACTGCTCTTTTAACACACTGATCATCCAATGGTCCTACAGATTGTTTGGCAGGGTTCCTGCTTCTGATGTGTTTTTAAAAAATTCCATTAATTTGTGTGTCTTTATCCAGTTGTTTTACAGATTTTTTTGCCTGCCTAATTATACACACAAAGCCTCTTGTCTGACTTCCTCATAAGTTATCTTACTTCTCAGTCAAGTCCAAAGTTTTCTAGTGATGAAGGTTCCAGTTGGTGCCCAAGTACTCTCAAATTAAGTACCTTCCCCCCCCACCCCCACCCAAGAAGCTGCTTCTTGTTTACTTCTGGACTTGTTTTTCTCCTTGGCACTCCTGCAGCTTGTCAGTCATTTCAGCTGTTATCTCTACTTAGCCCCACCCCGCACTGGAATGAGCTGTATCTGGCGTACATAGACCCCAGACCCTTCCACTGCCAGCAGCTTCTGAGAGGACTGTCTATTTTAAGTTGCCTCTTCCCACCCATCCCCCAACATGTGGGAGTTACATTATTACAGATAAATAGAAACAATGCTATGAGACTTAAGGCCTAGATCCGCAAGGGCTATATCTATGCTGGATGCTTAAGTCAACTTAACCAGTCTTAAGTTGATTTAAGCAACTCTAGGGCCACACTTGGAGTTCATTAAGTCAACTTAAGCACTTGATAATGTTCACCCTAAAAGTAGAATTTAAGGGTTAAGTCAACTTTAGTAAGTCGACTTAACAAAATCTGGCCAATTTTATAAAGTTGACTTAAACAAATGAGGACTCTCTAAGTTGACTTCATAGAATCATAGGGTTGGAAGGGACCTCATGAGGTCATCTAGTCCAACCCCCTGATAAAAGCAGGACCACTTCCACTAAAGCATCCCAACCAGGGGTTTGTCTTACCAGGCCTTAAATGTTGCCAAAAATGGAGATTCCACCACCTCCCTAGGTAACCCATTCCAATGCTTCACCACCCTCCTAGTGAGAAAGTTTTTCTTAATATCCAACCTCAATCACCCCAGCTGCAGCTTGAAACCATTGCTCCTTGTTCTGTCCTCTTTTATTACTGAGAACAGCATAGCTCCCTTCTCTTTAGAGCACCGCTTCAAATACTTGAAGGCTGCTATCAATTCCCCCCTCGATCTTCTCTTCTTCAGATGAAATAAGCCTACTTCCTTCAGTTGCTCCTCCTAAGCTGTGTGCCTGAACCACCTAATCATTTCTGTTGCCATCTGATGGACTCTTCCTAATTTGTCCACATCCTTTCTGTAGTGCCGAGCCCAGAACTGGACACAGTATTTCAGATGTGGCCTCACCAGTGCTGAATAGAGGGGAATAATCACATCCTTCAATCTGCTGGCAGCACTCCTGCTGCTGCACCCCAATGTGCCATTGGCTTTTATGGCAACAAGAGCACATTGTTGACTCATATCCAGCTTCCCATCCACCATAACCCCCAGTCCTTGTCTACAGCGCAGCTACTTAGTCAATTGGTCCTCAGCCTGTAGTAGTACATTGGATTTTTTCCTTCAGAAGTGCAATACTTTGCACTTGTCCTTGTTGAACCTCACAAGATTTCATTTGGCCAAATGTTCCAATTTGTCAAGATCTCCCTGAATCCTATCCGTGCCCTTCAGCATGTTTACAATTCCCCCCAGCTTGGTGTTGTCCATGAATTTACTGAGCATGCAATCTATCCCATCATGCAGACCATTAATGAAGATGTTGAACAGAACTGGCCCCAGGACTGAACCCTGGGGCACTCCACTGGTTATTGGTTGCCAACTGGACATTGAACCATTAAACCCTAACCACTGATCCTGATGATCTAGCCAGCTTTCTATCCACGTCATGGTCCATTCATCCAAACCATACTTCCTAAACTTGCTGACAAGAATTCTGTGTAAAACTGTATCAAAAGTTTTACTAAAGTTGAAGTGCATCACATCAGTGGCTATTCCCACATCCACATAGCCAGTCATCTCATCATAGAAGGCAATCAGGTTGGTCAGGCACGATTTGCCTTTGGTGAATCCATGCTGACTGTTCCTGATTACTCTATTTTCCTCCGAGTGTTTCAGAATGGATTCTTTGAGGACCTGTTCCGTGATTTTTCCAGGGATTGAGGTGCGGCTGATTGGTCTGTACTTCACTGGGTCCTCCTTTTTCCTGTATTAATTTGACTTAGCTGAGCCCTCTAGTATAGACATAGCCAAAGCTACTTAGGTGCCTAACTCTCATTGAAATCCACAGGAGTTAGGTGCATAAATACTTCTGAGTATCAAGGCCTACGACAAGTTGTACGCTATAGATAATAAGTAGGAAACAGTTAATTGTTTAGAATAATCTATAAATTCACAAGAAAGGTATTTGAAATATTTTAAAAAGTCATTATTTTAAAATTCAGTCTGTTTACAGTAGGAATCATCAGAAAATAGAAAACATTTGTAAACATTTTCCATCTGAGTTAAAATTTCTCAGCCAGCTTTAGCTCTCAGATAATTCATACATAACAGCAACACTGATAAGGAACAGCTTTCCTGTTCATACATAACTGCAGTACCAAGAAGGAACAACGCTGCACAGTCATGGTAATGAAATGGATGATGCAGAGTTCTTTTACATTTTTAACCTGTATGATTCTACAGTATAGTGGAGATAGGGGTGGAGGGAGGGAAGATGCTTTGGAGCTAGCTTCTTTATAGGTAGTTACTAGCTACACTGATTTAAGGAAAGCTGTGACAGACCATGTCCAGTGAGAATCTGCCCTTAAATTTCCAAACAAGCTTGTTGAGAGCTCATGTTTTATGCTTTATGTTCTAAATATGCTTAATGCATAATTTTTAAGGATTTAAACTGAATAAATGTTAATCTTTGGGTGCTGGGATTTGAGGTACACAGTTCATTCACATTAAGGGTCAAACTGCTGTTATTGTGCAACATAAACTTAAGAACATTTGATTAAAATTCACAACAGTACTTTGAGTTTATCATATTACTTTTGCAGGGAACAAAAATAGCCGTGTAATTATAATGTATCTATTACACGGTTATTTGTGCTCTGCAGTTGAGATAGTAATTGGATATTATCATTTAACATCAAGTATAATTACTAAGAAGCTTGTGTTTTCCATTTAAGTTTACATTTTAATTTTACACACAGAGTTTACACACACACAACTATACCATTACTCTATAGTTAGTCTGAATCTATGTTATTGCTAGGTAATTACATGGTTATTTACACTTGCTAGGTTTCACTAAAATTATACATTAATTGCCCCAAAAAGGAAGAGCTCCCTAATCAAAACGCTTGTGGCAGATATCTCAGACACCATTCTATATAAAATTAGAAGGGCATGGCCCACTGTTTGAGATAGAAGACTGTGCTAGGTTGACCATTACTCTGACCCAAGATGGCTGTTCTTACGTTTTTACATTGCATGACTTACCACATTAATGATTTATAACTAACACGTTGGAAAAATCTTTTGCAATACACTAGATTGTGAGGTATTTTGTACTCTTATAATCGGACAGTCTAAACCTGCTTCTTCTTAAAAAAAAAAATTACATGCAAAGATCAAATTAAGGCCATTTTCACATATCAGGATAAATTACCAAGGCTGGACAGTAACATAAATTTAACAGAACTAACAACTGATTCAAGAAAGGCAAAATGTTCATCTACCTTATTTCTTTGATGTACTTTGTAGTTAACAAACCATCCAGGCCAAATTCATCCCACTGAACTCACTGAAGATCTGTATGTCATACTGTGTCCATATTTTCACCTTATGCGCTAACAAGTCCATCTATCTTTAAATTATAACCTGACAGCTGAAGCTCTCAGACTATGTTTTCACTCTTCATATATTCATAATGTAAAGACATTTACCTAATGCATATTTTATTAACATATGTATGCACATTTGTCACATTCTGTACTGAAAACACTGTGTAGCTTCTCATATTTGTTAAACAATTTATATTTTTCTGAAACAGCAAAAACTACAACAAACAATTGAGCTTATTAGGTGCAGTACTTTAAATACTTTAATAATTCTTGCCTTGATTTCAGAATGTAAGTTCAGAAGAAATATGTGACTATGACTATGGTAAACATGGAACTAAAGATGTATTCAGAAATGAGAATTTCACAAGAAATACTGGAATTATTAATTAGGAGGCTTTTAAATCAGAAGTGATTGAAATCATTAAGTTCTACTAACAGGTAAAGTCTGTTTCCTAGAGCCTAAAAAAAAAAAATCTAATATATATATACACTATGGGTAAAGTATTGATCTCACTGAAGTCAGAGAGTTTAATCATTGACATCAAGGAGAGCAGCATTTTGCCATCTATAAGTGTAAAAGATGCCACAGAAATATATTTATATTTCGATATGAAAGATATGACAGTTATATGGAGTCAGACGTGCAGGGCTGGAAGGGGTTGTCTATTGAGTCCCTGATGCCGTAGGTACTATGGCAGCCCTTGCACTGATGCAAGACCAAGTAAACATAGACTATCCCTGACAGCTGTTTGTTAAACCAATTCTTGGGGATTCCACTGCCTCCCATGGAAGCCTATCCCAGTGTTTAACTATTGGTATAATTAGAAATATTTCCTAATATCGAATCTAAATCTCCCTTGCTTCAGATTAAGGCAGTTGCTACCTTTCTAGCTTCAGTGGATGTGTAAAAAGGAATGTGATCAGTTGTTCTCTGACAACCCTTAATATATTTGGAGACTTATTACGTCTCTTCTCAGTCTTCTTTTGTCAAAACTAAACATGCCCATTGTTATAGACTCACAGGCTATGTCTACATCTGCCACAGTTAGTTTGGATTTGTTAGTCTGAACTAAGAAAGTTGAGGTTAGTTTGAACTAACTGTGAACTCGAATTTTTAGTTTGAACTAACAGTTTGAACTAGAATGTGTGGTTAGTTCAAATGAACTGGCTTAGTTTGAAATTCTTAAGTTTGAACTAAGCATTAGTACGGGTCTTGGCGAGACTTAGTTCAAACTAATGTTTGGACTAAGGTGATTAGTCTGGACCAAGTGACAGCAGTAACTAGTTTAAACTAAGCTTTCCTTAGTTCTAACTAAGAAATTTCTTAGTTTGAACTAGGGAAAGCCTAGTGTGGCCATGGGCTAAATTAGTCCAGACTACGCCTCCTTAGTCTGGACTAATTTGCTAGTGTAGACATCGCCATAGACTGTAAGATCAGAAGGGACTAATATGATCATTTAGTCTGACCTCCTGCACAATGCAGGCCTCAAGACCTCACCCACCCATTCTAGCAATAAGCCTCTAACCTATGACTGAGTTATTTACCTCCTCACATCATGATTTAAAGACTTTAAGATACAGAGAATTCACTGGTAGTTGAGCCATGCACCGTGCTGCAGAGGAAGGTGAAAAACCCCCAGAGGCCCAGTCAATCTAACCTTTCCTCATATATCAGGTTTTCTAAACCTTTTGTAACTTTTACTGCTATCCTCCAGACTCTCTTCAATTTGTTCATATGTTTTTTAAAATGTGGTGCCCAGAACTGGATATACTAATCCAGCTGAGACTACACCAACAGAGCTGGACAATTGCTTCCTGCGTCTTATACATGCTGTTCCTGTTAACACAACCAAGATGTTATTAGCCATGTTCAAAACAGCATCACATTGACTTGTTTGTGATCCACCATAACCTCCCAAGATCCATTCTGCAGCACTACTGCCTAGCCAGTTATTTCCCATTTGTAGTTGTACATTTGATTTTTCCTTCCTTGTGTATAATATTTTGAACTTGTCTTCACTGAATTTCATCTAATGTATATCAGACCAATTCTCTGATTTGCTGAGGTCATTTTGAACTCTAATTATGTCGCCCAAAGTGCTAGAAGCCCCTCCCAGCTTGGTGTCATCCACAGATTTTATAAGCACACTCTCCACTCCATTATTCAACTCTAATGAAAGTATTAACTAGTACGAGACCCAGGACAGACCCCTGAAGCAGTCCATTAGATGTCTCTCTCTCTCTCTGTTTGATGCGGTCTTTCAAGCAGTTGTGCACTCATTTTATATTAATTTCATCTAAAGCACATTTCCTTACTTTGCTTATGAGAATGTCATACAAGACTGTGCTGAAAAACCCTCATTAAAATAGAAGATACACCATTTCTGAAACTTTTCCCATCTTCTAGGCCAGTAACCCTGTCAAAGAAGGAAATTAGGTTGGTTTGGCATGCTTTGTTCTTAATTTTTTGCTAACAACACTATTATCTTCTAGAAGCTTACAAATTGATTGTTCAATAATTTGTTCTAGTATGCTTTCAGGTGCTGAAGTTAAGCTGACTGTGCAACCCATATATCTAAAACAGGCTATCTGCTTAAGAGATCCATTTAGGGTGGGTTACTGTTCCTGGGCAGATTAGCTGCCCGCAACCAGAAATTTCGAGAAACAGGGAGCAATATCATTTTTTGAGCATGCTTTACAGGTATTTCTGGTGGCACGGTCAGACCATGTGAAAGCAGTAGACTGTGCAGACAGAGAGAGCAGCAGGCAGAAGCTGCAGTGAGAAGAGCTCAAGTGCTCAGTGTTCAGGAAAGTCACTGAGCCAGGAGTGAACAGCAAGATGTTTTCTTCCTTCTATGGTATCTTCTGCAGCAGAGTTTGTGTACATGCTTATGGGACTGAGAGCTTGTTAACCAATAAGCTTACCAGAGGGTGCTGGTTCCAGAGGAGAAAGAAAGGTCTGCATGGAATTCTGCTGAAGATTCCTGCAGTAAAAGAAGAGGATAGCTACTTCTTTCCACTCAAGCCCTTGAACTTGAACAAAGACTGTAGCAGAGAGTTGGGTGAACTTCACATGGACTTTAGGACTCTTGGGTATCTTTCTTATGGGATTTATCTGGAGACTGTTTTGTTAAATCAATTTTGTTTTCTTAGAATAAGATTTATTAAGTTACTAGTTAATAAAGTTCATTGTTATGTTTATTCTAAGTAGTATTTTAATGTGTGATGGTAACTCTGAGCATTCTTTGCTGTGAGTCCTTTAGACTGGATCCTGGGTCCCCAACTGTTTTCTCCATAGGGTTAGGGTTTATCTCTGTTAGGCACTGGAGGGGGACAATTGAATGAATTTTAGCCGACCTGGACATTACAAGTGGAGTGCAGTTCCCCAGTCCCTCTTTATAAGGATTGGTACAATGGCTGCCCTTTTCCAGTCTGCTCGGATCTCACCCATCGGCCATAAGTTCTTGAAGATGATTGCTAATGGTTCCAAGACTTCTTCAGCTTGTTTCTTAAGTATCTTAAGGTGAACTTCATCAATTTCATTGCTAATTTCAATAATCTAAATTATCTCAGTATTCTTTGACCTGTTATTTCCTTATTTTGGCTTGTGTTGCTTTCCTCTTGTTTTAATATTAAGCATCTGTTTACAATCTACCTTTTTAGTGATGAGTTAAGCAAAATAGTCATTAAACACTTCAGCAGTCTTGATGCCATTCATTATTACCCTGCCCCTTTGCTAAATAGAAGGTCTATACTTACCTTTATCTTCTTTTCATCCTAATGTTAAAGAATCTCTTCTTACTGCCTGCTGTGTCCCTTGATTGATGCAAATCATTTTGGCTATGCCTACACTAGGAAAGTTAGTTTGAATTTGTGAATTCAAACCAGTAAGTTTGGGTTTAGTTAGAACTATACTTGAACTTGTTAGTTTGAATTAACAACGTGGACTAATTTGAACTAACATTAGTTTGAATTAGTCCACTTTATTAATTTGAACTAACTACTCTTAGTTCAAACTTATTAAATTCAAATGAAGGGTTAATCCTTGTCTACATTATCCATAGTTATAAGTAACAATCAAACTAAGGGCTTAGTTCAAACTAACTGGCAGGTCTTATTAGTTCAAATTAAGGAATTCCTTGGTTCAAACTAATGAAAGCCTAGTATAGATAGACAGGTGCTAAATTAGTTCAAATTAAGCCTCCTTAATTCAAACTAATTTGCAAGTGTTGACACACCCTTTATGCCTTAGCCTTTCTGATTTTTGTCCTTATATACTTGTGCTATTCTTTTGTATTCATCTGTAGCAATTTGTTTGTTTTCACTTTTTGTCAGATTCTTTTTGATTTTCAGGCCATTTAAACAACTTCTTATGGAATAATATTGGCCTCTCATCATTCAGCTTATCTTTCCTTATCTCCCACTTTACTGTTTTGCATACTTTAAATATTATCTCCTTGAGAGACTGCCAGCTCTCCAGAACTCCTTTTTCCTTAGATTTTCTAACTATTGAACCTTACCTATGAGTTATCTGAGTTTGTTAAAGTCTGCTTTTTGACAGGCAACTTACCTGAGAAAATATATTGCCCAAGGAGCTTTTATTCCTTCATGATTTCATCCACACTGTAATGGTTTCCTTAGAAAGGTCAGTCTAAATAGGGTCACTTATAAATAGGTGAAGGATAATAGGAATAGGATGTCAAAATAGAGCTGAATGAATAATTGATTTTTTTTTTTTTTTTTTGGTTTATGGGCCTAACCAAAATATATCTATAGGAGTGGTTCCCAACCTTTTCTCTGCTGTGGCACACCTTGATACCTTCCAATTTTTCGAGGCACACCACCATTGAAAAACTCATAAATATTCAAATTAACTTAAATTACTTATGAATATTCATGAACCATGGCATCATGTTGGAAATGCTGCTATGTGGGGTAGTTGAGGGTAGCAGAGCAGAGGCGGCAAAACAGGGGAGGTCAGGAGTCATGTGCAGTGACAGGGGTGAGTGTGGGGAGCAGAGCAGGGCAGGGGTGGCAGAAGAGGACAAGGGCAGCCATGTGGGGAACAGCACAAGGCTGGCAAGAGAGGAGAGAGGAAGGGAGAACAAGAGTGGCTTTGTGGGGTGGCAGGGGGCAACCTGGGGAGTGAGAAGGAAGGGTAGGGGAGCATGGTGCAGCACCCACTTCCCCCTTCTCCACAGTGGCTCCCTGCCACCCGGGGCAAATCTTCACCCCATTGCTGTTCCATCCCATCTCAGTGGGTCCCATCCTCCCCTCCCCCAGTCCCCTGCTGCTTGTGATGGATCCTCCCATCACTTCAGGGACAAGAACTAGGTCTCCAGTCCTCAGCCACACACCCCCAATACACAGCCACCGCAATCCCCAGCTACACCCCCCAACCAAACAGCCAACAATCCCAGCCACACACACACCCTCTGCTACACAGCCACTTCCACCCACCTCTGCTACACACACATATACCTGCCACACAAACACCCCAGTCATCCCCCCCCCCCCAAAGCCCTTACCTGGGCTGTTTACCAGCTGCCTGACACAAGCTGCTGCACCCTGCAGGGAGGGAGATTCATACACTCCTAGCCTCCCACAGCAATCTGCTGGCTGGGCTTAAGGTGGAGTGGGGTTTAAGGTGGAGCCACCAGTTCTGGCTGCTCCTGCTATTTTTAGGGGGACCCCTGGACCTCCACATTCAGGTGCCTTCCTCTATTTTTAGGGGAGCCAGAACACTGCCTGCCTAAAATAGGCCCCCTCCTAACTGTGTTTGAGTGCCTTCCCCCTTACTTTAAACCTCTCCCTTTTCCCAGCCCTGCACAGCCCACGTGGCTGGGCTGAGCAGGGAGGGAACTTTAATCCCAGCCGTAGGGGTGCTTGGGGCACACTTTGGGTGTTGCCACGGCATGCTGGTTGGGAGCTACTGATCTATAGTATGACAGGTGGTGAAGCATTGGAATGGGTTCTCTGATGGAATCTCCATCTTTGGAAAAATTTAACGCTGGTTAAACAAAACCCTGGTTGGGATTATTTAGTGGGAGTGGTCCTGCTTTTAGCAGGGGGTTGGACTAGATGACCTCATGAGGTCTCTTCCAACCCTATGATTCTATGGGTCAAATCCTGACCCCACTGATCCATATGTCCTCACTGCAAAGTTCCAGTGACAGTTAATGCTGTGACAGAGACCTAACCCATATCCCCAGATGGGTAAGCTAGTCTAGGTTTAAACCACCTCCAAATCCAGGTCACAAGCTCTTGCATATGGATGTAAGGGGTGTTAAAGGTTAAAACCCACATACTGGCCTAGGTTAACTCTACAGGATACAGTATAGTCATGCTTTGTAACATGGCTTTCTGCTAGGCGTGGATAGTCTGATTGCTCCTTGTTTCCACCAAAGTATGCCTAACTTGGGTTGAGCATCCCCATTGCAAATTCCTATTTGTGCCAGACCTGGGTGGCTGTGTCCACAGGAACATTGTTGCCCCAGGGAAAGACCCGGGTTATGGGCCTAGGGCCCAACCCCTGGGCACAGGTCACACCCCGACCTGGCGTCCCGGGCTTGATCGTGCATTGGGCTCCTGCCTGGCCCCAAATCCCCAGACAGGTTTGGATCTAGGAGAGGCGGGCACCACTGTGGGTGTCTGGCCTCGATACCCCACCAGGAGAAGCAGGTGCCACTGCAGATGTTCCTGCCTCAATCCCTGACCAGGGCCAGGGCCAGGGCTGGGGCCAGGGCCAGGGAGAGGAGGGCGCTGTAGCGGGCGCCCTGGCCCCAGGTCTCCGGTCCAGGACAGGGCCAGCCCGGACACTTGTGGCACTGGTGTCCAGACTCATGCCACGTGCTGCATGTGCCAGGTGCCAGTGATGCCCCTGTGTGTCCATAATAGTGCTCATATGCTGAGCCGAAATTCTAGCAAGATAGCACATGGATTTAATTTTCCTTTTGCACCAAGTTCCCATCCACTCAATGCCCACTGACATCTTCTCAGGGAACTTTTAAATTGAGGTATATGTCCCCAGTTTACATATCTTGTTAATTTCCAGAGGGATAGCCATGTTAGTCTGGTCCAGCAAAAAAAAACCAATGAGTCGTGTGGCACTTAAAGACTCTGGCTATGTCTACATGGCACTTTTATTTCGAAATAACACTTGTTATTTCGAAATAAAAGAAATTGGGTCTACACGACATTTTCTTATTTCGAAAGGACGGATCCCATCCTTTCGAAATAAGAATCGTCGTTTCGAAAAAGTAAAACCTGCCCCCCCTCGAAACAGCTGTTATTTCAGAAGGGATATTTCGAAATAAAGCTGTTTAGACCTGTTCTTTCGAAACAACACTGTGTAGACCTGTTGTTTTGAAAGAGCTGTTTCAAAACAACAGGTCCAAACGGCTTTATTTTGAAATATCCCTTTTGAAATAACAGCTGTCTGGATTGCCGGCTTTCCCTTAATTCGAATTAACATTTTGTTAATTCGAATTAACTTATTTCAAAATAAGGATTTTATTTCGAAATAACTCATTTTGAAATCCTTATTTCGAAATAACAATGCATGTGTAGACATAGACACAGGGTGTGTTCACACAGCAGTCGTATTTTGAAACAACAGAGGTTGTTTCAAAATAAGAAACGTCATGTTCACACGATATACCATTGTTTCGAAACAATGGCGTTGTTGTGAAACAACCTAAACCCCATTTGGTGTCGAAACAATGTTGTTTCCAAACGATTGTTTCAAAAAAATCCCATCGGAACATGTTGTTTCGGAACAAAGTGTTCCAAAACAACATTTGACCCTCAGCACCCTGGCAAGAGAACCCTCAGC
>ML681979.1:46091848-46144334 GCA_007922195.1 Podocnemis expansa | reverse complement strand
CCGGGGGCTGCACCCCCCTTTCTGGGGCTGTGGCCCCCTTTTTGGGGCTGCAGGGTGAGCCGCAGCAGCGGCTCACGTGCGGGGGGCTGCAGCCCCCTGAAGCAGGTAACGAAATAGCAAGCCCACAGTGTGAACATGCTATTTCATTTCCCGCTTTTTTCCTTATTTCAAACTATTTATTTTGAAATAAGGTATTTCGAAATAAGGCATTATTTCGATACAAGTTGTTTCAAAACAGCTTGTATCGAAATAACCCCCTCTGTGTGAACATAGCCTAACAGATTTATTTTTCACATGAGTTTTCGTGGGAGGAAATCCCACTTCGTCAGATGCTTCTAAGATACATGTCTTACTGATATCACATCACATCTTTACCTTAAGGCTGTTGTTAGCTCCTCACCAGCTGGTAGTACACTGGCGGGAGGATTTCTTGGATGGCCTCCCTTCATCAAATGCTGTGGAATGGAGTAGAAATGAAATAGGTAAATGTGAGGTTCACTTGCTACATCAAGTAACTTCTAGTGCAGAAGAAGGGAGAAGTTAGTTAAGAAAATACAGCCCAGATGGAACTGTGGGAAAAGATTGGGGCATTAAGAGCACCAAGGTTTGATTAGCTTATTTTCTCCCTGCAAAGCAGAGGGGTTGCTAGTATAGTCTGAAGGAAAACCCAAGCCTAAATTTACATGCCCAGTTGTTCTTGCTAGCCTGGGCTCAAAGTACACTTAAACCTGGTTAGAATTTTTCCACATGGACAAAAGGGAAGATACTGGCAAAGTAGCCTGATCTAATCCTGCAGTGAAGACATCCTCCCTCTGACTAGCCACCTCTCAAAAAGCAGCTGAAATGCTCTGTTGATTGCCAGTGGCTCTGAATCACTGATCAGTAACATCTTTGGTCTAAAACACCTGACTATCTTTGTCAATGTAAATAATTCTTTGTAATAACCTACCAGAGATGAGCTGTTCCAGAGGGTTGGCAGTGTTAGTCTAGTTCAGCAAAGCAAACAAGGAGTCCTGTGGCACTTCAAGACTAACAAATTTATTTATCACATGAGCTTCATGGGAGAAAATCCCACTTCATCAGATGCTTGAAGAAGGGGAACTTACAGAATGGGAAGAAAATAAATGCAGGGGAGTGTAAGTCATAGGATGAGGTGAGACTGTTGCAGAAAATCAGAGCAGTTGTTTAACTTCAAACAATGCAGAACAGCATATAGAAGGGAGATGAGGTGAGGAGGAAAGCAAAATTACCTGTTGTATTGAGAAAAAAAATAGTCTCTGTCGCTGTGGTTTGTTTTGGTTTTTTTTTAAGTTGAAAGCAGAAACTGAATATATATTGGGAGGAAATTGTTAAAATGCATGAAGGAGAGTTTGTATTTTAAAATGTTTACTAATGTAGCTCTGATAAGGAATTAAAAAAGCAGCATAAATGCATTCTAGCAGTTAGTATGATAACCACTCTTTTCTATTAGTCAAGGCTCCTTTTTTCAGCATTGAGTGATATTTATGCATATACTGCTATACTCATTAACTGAATAGCAGGGCAGGGCATCTTGCTGTTCTGAGTGACTATTACCTTTTCTATTGTTCAGTACAGCAAAGCTGCAACTGCAAAAATATTGTAATGATCAGTTAATGTATAATCCTCATCCACTGCATCTAGATATGTAAGACTCCAGAATCTATACAAAAAATCATCATTTAAAAAAAAATCAGGTGTCATTGCAGTAAGGAAAATGATCAGGATCACTAGTTTAACTGCAATGAGGGAGGACATATGTAGATCAACAAACTGTGAGATACGGTATGGTTCATTTTTCTTTTTGCTGTTGATTATGCAGATTGTTTCCTCCATGTGCCCATTTCCACAAACAAAAGACTCAGCCATTCTAGACAAGGCTAGATCCAACCTCTTCTCTAATGATAAGGGAAAACAGTTAAGTCTGTTTTGCTGTAGCTCCTTTTATCATTCAGGCATTGACACCATCTAGCTTCTTGATACACAAACCTGTCATTTGAAGTACACTTCACCCTTATGATAAGCGCCTCACTGTAAGGCTTCTGTAAGTTTGTTTCCAGGTCTATTAAACTTAATGTAGCTTGTGCAACTGTGATGCTGGTGAGCACTTAATCTCACAGGCTATGTTCACACGTAAACTGTTATTTCAAAATGCAATAAGTTAATTCGAATGAAGAAAATGTTAATTCGAATTAAGGGAAAGCCTGCTATCGAAACAGCTGTTATTTCGAAATAAGGCTGTTCGGACGTGTTGTTTCAAAACAGTTGTTTCAAAACAACGGCTATTTCGATTTCAAGCGAGGTTTTACTGTTTCAAAATAATGGGACATCGTGTGGACATAAGAAATTTTATTTCGAAACAACAGCTGTTGTTTTGAAATAAAACTCATCTGAACACAGCTACAGAGTAGACCCATTGCAATCAGCTAGGTCTACTCAAGTGAGTAAGTGTTTATCAGTATGAATAATAAGACTATACAATCCAGTACTTACTGTACAACTATCTTCAGAATAGATTCTGGCAATTAAATCACCATTCAATAAATGGTGTTAGGATATGGATTATATTCTTATTATGCCAACATCACAAAATGGATCACAGTTATCCGAATTAAAAAATACACATTCCACCTGTCTTTAGACAATACATTTTTTAAAAAAATCTCTTTAAAATATTTTTGCATTATTAAACTGTCTCACTTCTTCACTATAAATCTCACCAAACCTAGGCAAGGTAATGCATGTTTATTATTAAGCTCTTTCCCTGAATTAAGAGTAGAATTTTCATTTTTGCTATGCTTATGACTATAACATTTGAAGTGGTAGGTGGATCTTGGGCAAAGCTCAGGGGAAAATGTGCTCTTTCTTTCTCCCCCGCCCCCACCCGTCCTCTGAAGACACTGGATTGCCCCTTAAAAAAATTGGGGGAAAATGTGTACTACAGGTGAAAGGTATTATAATGGTAACCTGTGTACTGAAATGAGGATGTGATCCACAAATGAAAAAAGGAAATAGTAACACATGGGTTTTTTTGTACCTCTTCGATCCTTGGCCTCTCTGCTGAGGCTGCCACCATATAGAAGTCCATCACTTGTGGAATATCTGTCCCCTAAGAAACAGATTGATGTCACTAATTTATTTAGAGCAGAACATCAAATGTGCATATGTTGGAAAGCATTTCTGGTCGAAAGTCTGAGCTGGGCCAGGTTCAAAGGCGTGCCCAATAGATGAACAGGTATTCAGTCTTGCTCTCTTTGTTTTTAAAACAGCACAGAGCACTTTGTATTTAACATTCTCCTTTAAGAGCTGTATTGTTTTGTTGCCCTGTTAGAGGTCACAGAAGTTAACACAGAAACTTTACCACTGAATCATTTAATGAGTGGAAATTGTAGGTAATAGTCTTGAAAACGTGTTCTCATTTCTGCAATTCAAACCGTTTATCCATGCCATCTAGCTCTCCTAGAAAGAGCAAAATGGCCTTTAACAAAGTCTATTTGCAGAATAGTAAGAAGTTTTAAGATGCCAGATGCATCTCATTATGAATTGTAATGAATTGATCAACACCTTGTCTTGCATTACATGAATTACAAGCCTTTTCCGAACACCTATCTTGCAAATTTGAAATCTGTTTTTAAAAACCAGACAAAGTCAGAAAGGAAGGCTATCCACTGTTCCTGGATAACCTGCCTCTATGACCTATAGTGTGTCGTAAGATGATGGGGGTCACAATCACACATGGGGCACCTATAGTAGTTTTCTCTTACACATCAACTCAGTAAACATTTTTCTGGCACTGAAATGAATATAAGAGCTAATCATCCAGACACAGGTTTGCAAATAAAGGGGAAAAGATGACAAAAGTGTCATCTCTGTCAAGAAGTGGAAAACCAAATTTATCTTCAAACAGAATGTATCCCAAAAAGAAAATGAAATATCACAGTGACAGCAGTAGATAGTGATACTAACAAAGAGCAGGCTTATACTAGTCCAGTATTCACAAGAAATGTGATCTCTTTCATAACCAAACCCCTCTTGAAAATGGCCTGAGCTCTTTATTATGATAGGAAAGTGCAAATAGGATGCATCTGAGCCTGAACTCTACTGAGTGGCTTCACCTCTGAACAGGTTTGAAGCTTTCAGAGTCCTTGAAGTTTTGGGAAGAAATTGATTTCAGTGAGAGATGTTTGCAACGCTATACTCTGTTGGAGTGAAACTGAGGGAAGGAAAGCAGCTTCCTTTTCTTTGCATCCCAAAAGGAAGGTCACAGAATGGGCCTGACAAACTACGGGTGATTGCATAGATGATTTTTTTTAAAGTGTCAGTCCAGATCCTGTTGTAAATTGATATATCTTAATTGAAGTCAGTGGAGCCTGGCTGATTTGAACAGAGCACCTAACATACTCTCATCTTTTCTTTGGCTTAAAAATGTTTCTTAAACTAACAGTTGCCAAGTTCCAAAGGGGAAGCTGTGTTAGTCTAGCTCAGTGAAACAAAAAAGGATTCATTTTTATTTTCTTTCATAAAAAAACACTGGAAGATAGGAGTTTGTTTATTTTAATACTTTCTTGGTACTCTTATTTCAAAAGCTCTGTACAAAATGGGAAACTGCGCCAAATACAATGGTTAATAAGTTATGTCATATCCCAAGGGAGAAAATAAGAACACAACCTTTTTGTACTTGAACTATCTGAAACCAAGTATGTCGACTAACTTTCATTACTTAAAACAGCCCAACTTCTGTATTTTTGTATTAAATGTTGCATATATTTATATTTAATCATATAAATCCTTATTCTGTCAGTGGCAGCAAGGTAGTTTAATGAAAGTAACTATGATCCATATATACAATTGCATTTATGGAAGAGTGTCCTTTTGGAAAGTGCAGGCAATGTCAATATACTAATGAATGATTCTGATTGAAAGTCAGGTCTTTTGTAGGAAATATTTGTACTAGGTCAGGGTGAAGAATTTAGGTATCAAATCCAAACCCTTTGCATATGTGTGTGTTTAATGTGTGTGCATGTATGAATGACATTGGCCAATGATACGTGCATAGATTTGAAATATTGTATGCACCAAGGGATCATCTGATGAGAAGATTTTATACATAACATATATTTCAGACCAATTCAGAAAAATGAAATTCCCTTTAGATATATCATGTTCTGGTTAGTTTTCCAAACTATCTGCCAAAATCCAATATTTGTATTTAAAAAAAAAAAAAGGAAAAAAGTTAGGTTTATTTGATTGCATCAAGGGGGACCAGTTAGAAATCAAATACTCCATTTTTCTGGATCAAGCATATACAGGTGAATTAGATCAGCTAAACATAGTACATGCAATAACTACCACTAGTTAAGATATGGCAGATTTATGAGCTTTACTTTCTACCTTAGGCCCGTCATATTTTTTCACCTTTATGTTAGTTAATTGCAGAATAACATAAATTAACTTTGGAACACAGCAAAAATGGGAACTTTATTTATGAATTCCTTGGATTTCTTTACCCCAAGCCAAACAACTAAATTGCTACTTAACATAAATTATTTATTGGCCCTGGCTCAATACCATCCAACACCGGCCCCCGGAGGTATGGGAGATATAAAAGATTTAAAGCCTCTCTGCGACAGCATTGGTGAAGCCACAAAGCTATGTTTCTTTCCAGAAGGGTCCACTTTATTTTGCTGTAAATAAATAGAGCCTAAATTTCAGGGGCGGGCAGGGCAGCTTCTAAAGACTGTGCTGCTTTGCATATGTTAATTATATCACATTGTAATCAAGAATTGTATTAATGCTCTACAAAACATGAAATATAATAAGCAACACTTAGTTTGGGTACATGTGTCCATATACCATACCACATATATGCAAATTTGTAGCTATATCTCTACTGATCTAATAAATATACTCTTTGGCACAAATCCCCAGCCCCTAAGCCCAGACTGAGTAACAGGCTAGGTGCAGAATAGCTGTGTGGTGGCTATGGAAGAAAGAATCCTTTCGCTAAGACTGTGGAACTATACCAGAGATGCTCTACTCACTTTACTTCAGCCCAGTGACTGATGAAGCCCTGTGTGGCCTGAATATTCACTCCCTGAAGGGAGAAATACAAAGCACACATCCATCGGCAAATCCTCTGATTTGGTACCCACTCTGCCTGTGTGCTCACATAAAGGGAGCCCTCTGCAACTCCACTCCCCTTTTCTCAGGAAAGCCTCCTAGGGATCACTTGACAAATTGTGCAGTAATAAAAAGCCTGGCAACACTTGTAAGGTATCATCTTGCTCAATAGATGTCAACTCTTGTCTCTCACATACCCCTTTAAAAACTAAGCCTCTAAACTGTTTTGGTTGTAAAGAAAAATGTATAACCAAAACAGCAATATCTGCCACTGTTTGCATCCGATCCTTAAAACATTAACTCTGAGAGGTGTGACTTTCTCCTGTCATCTCCATAGGTTGTAACATTACTTTAAATGTAAACATTACTATTTCACTGATCAAAAAATGCATGAAAGGAGAGCAAGTGTCATATTATGAAGATCTATGAAACCTACTCTGCAAACCAATGCTTTCCAGTCCTAGTCCTATTTCCATGGGTACAGATATAGGGCAGTTGCACTGAACAGTAGCACTGTTTTCAAAAAAGTGATGGTGATTTTAGCTGATATCTCACTATTGTTGGTAACAAAAGCACAGTTAGTACTGCTGTTACTGGCATCCCAAAAATGCCTAGGCCTGTTCGCTGGTAGCCTATTCTCTGAAATAGTGATAGCTGAACTTACCACAGAATGGCTTAGGAAAATGTTCTACTGTGGAGAAAGAAACAAGGCACCCTCCCCAGAAATCTTTGGGAGAGGATTGCAGAATATATTCATGAAAAGTTCAACAAGGTTTTTCAAGAAGATCCCAAAGACATCATTATGTATACAGAAAAATGGTTCACCTTTCCCTACACCTAACCAACAGAAGGAGAAACAGACTCTACCTCTGCTTAGTGCATTGCTCCCTCTTTTTGTAAGAGCAAAACAATGAAAGGCTGATTCATACCTGTGCCTTGTTAACTTGGGGAAGAGTCTGGTTCCATCTTTTTAAAATTCAAAGGCTGTGTCCACACCAGGGCTTTATTTCGAAACAACAGCCATTGTTTTGAAATAAAGCCTGGCATGTCCAAACGACATTCTGTTATTTCGAAATGATGGGACCCTGTCATTTTGAAATAACGGCCATCATTTCAAAATAGTTAAACCTCACCTGAAATTGAAATAGCCGTTGTTTTGAAATTATTGTTTTGAAACAACGCCGTTCAGACATGTTATTTCAAAATAATGGTTATTTTGAAATAACACTTTTGCCCTTCTCCTTCCCATGGTGCCTTCCTTTTTGTATATATTGGATGGGGGCATGGCCCAGCAAGGGGGCCATGTTGCCACACCTCCCATACTGCCCCTCTCCTGAAGCAAAATAGCATGTCCACACACAGGGCATGCTATTTCACTTTGAGGGTTTCCCTTATTTTGAATTAACATCTTCTATTTCAATTTAGGTTATTTTGAAATAAGGATTTTATTTCAAAATAACTTATTTCAAAATAACACTTTACGTGTAAACACAGCCAAACACAGTAAGGGAAAATGCATTCATACCTAATGTTTCTTCCTCTTCCCAGGACTTGTGTGTGCTTGGTTGGCAGGACTAGATAGAACACAGTAGACTCAAATGGGTCCTGGCTTGTGGCATAGCTAGATCTCTCTGCTATGTCTCCCTTCTCCTTCTTCAGTGTACGAAACTGGTACAGTTGGCAGGCCAGTTGCACATAGCAAGGAAAAACTGTAAGGCCCACTGGTGAAAAATGAAGGGTAGGACAAAGAATATTATGGCTATGTCTACATTAGCAAATTAGTCCAGACTAACCAAGCTTAGTCTGGACTAATTTGAACCCTGTCTACAATAGCCTTTGGCTAATTCAAAATAAAAAAAAAATAGTTCGAATTAGTCAAAGTTTAGTTTGAACTAGTTAGTTTGGCTGGTTAGTCCAAACTAACTGCTTAGTTCAAACTCATTTGCATTTTTAGTTTGAACTAGCCAAATGGAGACATGCTAGTTCAAAGTAAAGAAGTTTGAACTAGTGGTTAGTTTGAACTAACTTTTAGTTCAAGCTAAAAAGTTAGTTCAGGCTAAAAAGTTAATTCAAACTAAAAAAAGCATGGCTAGTTCAAACTAAATTTTGAACTAAGATTTTTGGTGTAGACATAGCCTACGAGACTAGCGTGCATGGCAACAGGGTACACATGGACACTTAGGCTATGTCCACACCTACATAATTAAATAGATACAATTTGAATTGATTTAAGCTGAATCAAGATAAAAATCATTAAATCGATTCAAGTTGAATCGATTTAATAAAGCCACACTGAAAAAAAAAACAAAAAACAAATCGAACTAGCATGTCCATACACAGGACTTGCTAGCTTGATTTTGGAGAGGGGCAACATGGGAGGTGTGGCAACATGGCCTCAGCCTGGCAGGGCCATGTTGTCACCCAATGTGCTGCCACTGGCTCTCCAGAGCCAGTGGCAGGGGAAAAGAAAGCCCTCAAGGCAGAGATGCCAGGGGTCCCCCGTTTCTCCTGCTGCTTCTTGGGCGGCAGGATCAGAGATCAGGGAGCACCGTGGTTCCCCCACCACTTCCCAGGCAGCAGGGCAGAGATCCCAGGGGAAGTGGTGGGGAAAGCGGGCAATCTGTGATCTCCAACCCCGCCATCTGGGAAGTGACGGGGGAAGCAGGGAACCCCTTGATCTCTGCCCCTGCTGGAAGCGGGGCGCCCCCAGCTTCTCTGCCCCTGCTGCCCATGAAGCGGCAGGGGATTGGGGACCCCTGTGATCTCTGACCTCACTGCCCTAGAATCACCCCTTCACCCCTGTCTCTTCCTGGCCAGGGTGCTGACAGGGGTGTGGGGGTGGGCCCTTCCTTCCATGGTGCCATGCACCCTGGGAAGAAGGTCAAATCTTTGAATCAAAACAGTGCTGTTTTGAAATAATGCCTCCAAATGGCATTATTTCAAAACAACCCTTTTGATTCAACAGCTGTTTCACTTTAAAGTAGGTTTTAGTTGTTTCGATCCAAAGTCTCTTGAATCAAAATGATGGAGCTCCTCATTTTGATTTAGGAGAACGTTGTGTGGACCAAATCTTTTTAAAATCGAAATAACCAATGTTATTTTGATTTAAAAGTTATGTGTGGACATACCCTTAGTGCACGGAAGCCTAGTGAGAGGTAGATGTACAATGTCGCCTTCCTTCAATTCAGCATTCATATAATTCTGGCATTGGAAGTGGGCAGCTTTTGTTGAGTACCACTACTTTTTTTTTTCTATAATTAAAATAGAGATATGCCCATGAAGCCCACCAAGTCATCTGAATCCCACTGGGAATAAACCAAGGATGAATAGCATAGAAGAGCTCACAGTAATAAGTTATTAAGCACCAGTCATCAGGAGTCAAGTTCATGGAATCCGTCAGAGCTCAGAGAGAATGCACAAAGATATCTGGAACATCTGTACAACTTAAGGAGGGAGTGGAAGCTCATTTTAACATCTCACATGGGATAGAACTTATGCGAATGAAGCATGAAACCATATCACCATTTTTCTTTCTTCCAGTTAGGAATCTGTGAAGCAGAACCATTTCAATTCTGCTATCAGGGCTCTCTGTGGACACAGAGGTAGTAAGATGGACGCAGGGCCACACAGATATTTTTGGGACTCGCAACATTCTGATTTCATGCAGGTTATTATTTGGCACAGGAGGGATTTCTTCCTCATCCTGCAGCTCTTGATTTTGATGTTTTTTAATCACAGTCATGGCAAAGAGTTGTATTGTGCTTGCAGTGCCTCGAATGAGTCAACTGATGAACAGTACAACAGCTCCAATAGTCCTGTGGAAAGGCTACTTGGTTTCTCTCACTAGCCACATGACAGGAAGGACCTCTAAACCTTTTTAGTCTATTCACACCACTGATTTCCCCATCAATAATTCAACTGAGAGTTTGGCATCATTGCTTATGACGGCTGCCAAGGAACCACTTCTACTACTCTGCTGTTGAACACAATTTGTTTCTTGGTAGGTGCAGAAAGTCACAATTTGCTGCTTTCAGTATGCCAAGTATTTTGTTGCCGGTCATGTTCAACACAAGTCTTCATGACAGCTAAGGAAAAAATATCTTTCTGGTTTTTAGCCACTTTCTCTAAAGGCAATAAACAATCAAAAATTCTTCCATATGGCTTCAGAGATTATGCATTTGATCAGTATAGGAATGAACTTGTGCAAGGCTATCTCATTGTTGTACATTCAAGAATATGGAAGACCATTAATTGACTGTTATAATTAAAGATTGAATAAAAAATGGACTTGGATGAAAAAGGCTTTATATTCTTATAGAGTATTTCCTGGAACCCCCTCACCTCCCTTTTGCTCCACCGACATGCTATAAAACTCCAGGGGTTAGAAATATTTACCAGAGCTCCAGCTGAATATAAGCCCAAATGAAACTGTAGAGATGACCTATACAAATGAAAGTAAGGCACAAATTAGGAAATATTTCCTGAGCACCTATTATATATTTAGAGGTGTCACATTCATTTTATTGCCAAAATTTGCAACAATAATGTTTGTTCACATAAGATTAAGAATTATGATTTGCAATTGAAAATTAAACTGGCTCTAAAATAGAAATAAACTATAAAAATCACCGCTGTTTGAGAATTGTTCCAGTTTACAGTTTTTCTCTCTCTCCGTATCATCATGAAAAAAACCTTGATACATAAATGCAAGCTGTCCTGTGGAATCTTTAGCTGCCAGTATACAATTTATTTGAAAAATATGAGAATAACTGTCAGTGCCAACAGATCTGCTAATAAAAATAATAAGTCTTGAGAACTGTCAGTTCTTCAATTATGCAACTTTGACAGTAACTACAAATTTTTGAGAAAGAAATTTTGCTACTGGAGGACATGAGAAGGCCAGTCAAGCTTAGTGACATGCAGACATAGTGTTTTTGTTCTTTGCTGAACTAGCTAGCCAGCTCTTCAGAAAAGTTAACCTTAACACTAGGATCAGCTTTGCTGATATGAAGGACTGAATAAGTCAAATGTAAATGACTACTAATGCTGATAGAAAGAACACAGTAAACTCTTAGTATTAAACACTCTTGCAGTGCTCTTTGGATAAAGGCTCTCAGTTACATTAAATTAAGCAGCTAGCCAGCAAGCCAAATAGAGCCAGGAGAAAAACATGATATACTCTTTTCCACTATCTCTGAGCACTATAGGTCAGTTCCTACTTTTGTTAGGAAAATAACATTAGGAGGACATTTGTAAAGAACCTATCATTGTCTTGATAAGGCTGCTACTGAAACTAGTAATCAGAGAAATTGGAGGCATCGTATTTCTTGTCTGAAAAGAAGTGAAGTTTAAACACAAAGAAAGAGTCCATCTCAATTTGTCCTGGTATTTCCTGAATCAGATCTATCAAGTATCTATTACTTTGTTATACCTCAGGTGTAGCTTTAGGAGAAAGCCAGTGTTATAATAAAAGATAGGGCATAATTACAGGAGACTGGAATAGTTGAATTTGTCTTTATATTTAAAAAAAATGAAGAGGAAAAAGAAAAAGTTCTTACTGGATAAGCAAATGATAATTGTGAAAGTCAGTAACCTGAAACTCTTTCACGTGAAACTATAATTTCCATCTGAAACACTATCCCAGCATGTCTCCCTCTAATTTAAATCACACCAATGTAAACTATGGTGCAAATACTAGCTTGCATTGGACATATTTACTCACTAGAGAAAACATAACATAAAACCTCAGTTCCAGGATTATACCAGAAGATGGCCACTCCAAGAGGGACTTCCATGGAAATGTGTGGTGAACTGGCATTGGGGAAATCTTACAAAAGAAACCATGTAAGGGAATAATGGAGTATAGCCAAAGGGGTAAAGTCAACATATATGGTCATATAGGTATATCAGGCTACACTGACCAAGCATGGGCTCCATACATAACCTAATACATAAATTATTTCTGCTTCAAAAGTGAGTGGATTGGGTGATTGTGGCCGGCATAATGCCAAAATAAGACGGCATATATTATTTCTTTTGCACAGCATATACCATATTAGTTTTGGGGTGGGGGTAGCAGGGAGGTATTCACCACATTGTTTCTGTGGCCAGCTATTAACAGGCTGTGTATGTATATGTATGTATGTACATCGTAGAACGGAGATCAAGCAGAAGCCAGGTTCATTATTAATCCTGATAATTTCATTTGGACGGTCAGCATTCAACCTGAGCCCCTTCTCTACAAGTAAGAGATGTATAGTTGACAGAAAAACCTGTTTCAGTCACCCATATCCTCCTATGTGAAGCACCACTTATCAACTTTGTATTTTGCAGCATTTTTTCTATCTGATTGTTCCCTCTCCTTTTTTCTTCCATGAAGTACTGTCCTACAATAATCTAGTGCACAACAAGGATTTCTTTGGGTAGTAGGAGAAATCTAGTATTAATAAGAGTGTCTCAGGTTAATCCTTCTTCCCACACACCCCAAAGACCCTAGTGTTTCCGGGCAACTAAAGGCTTGCGAAAGCTAGCTCAACAAAGCAGCAGACTGGACAACTGCTGTGTTTCAGAGCAAGGGAAATATCATTTCTTTAGCACACACACTCTCTCTCTCTCTTTTCCTGGCTTTTTTATTACAAGTCCCAAAGGTATTTATCCCACTGTATATTGCTGTGCACATTTTTGGTTAGGAATAGACAATCTTATGAAATGATGCATATGTCAATGAATCAAAGAACAGTGATGATACTTTAGTTGCGGAATTATAGTTTATTAAAGAGATGGGCAGTAATTAGGTTTATTTTATTGATTTTGGACAAAATACAGTGAGTGTACTATCCCTAGTTACAGAACTGCAGGAATTTTGCTTTACCGAGGAGTTTTTTTATTTTTAAAATATAATTAATGAAGCACTATGTATTTTATGACAATAAAAATATTTGGTGTAGGCACATTAGTTACCATAGGCAGCCATAAAGGTGTATGAGAAATTGAACAGATGTACAATACCATGAGGTAAAAGCAAACAAAACAAAATCAAAGACAGAACTAAGGAGCCTTTACTTGTATTGTGAGGACTTACTCAAATAGCTAGACCAATAGTAATCAGTTGTTAAGTGCTTATTAACTCTGAGGGATGAGAATTTGTGTCTGGATGAGGATTCTCTGGGATGGGGAAACTCTTGCTGCCAGACAGGTGCCAGAGACAGTTTTTACAACTGCTCCCTTCTGCCATTCTGGAACAGCGAATGTGTTGAAGGCATAGGGGATCACAGCCCCTCACTGACAATCTCAGATGGCATACGGCCAGCTGGAGTCACTTAAAAGAACCATGTAGCTGGCACTGGAGTAGCTCTAGCTTAAGAATCAGGGAGCAATGGCCAGGTTCCTGCCACCCTACTATGAAATGATCTTAGGATAGATAGGAGTCTGTACCGTTGACAAACAGGAAGGAACAGATTCTAACTCTTTTTATCCTGAGTGCCACCAACAACAGAAGGCTGCAAAATTTACTTTTGTAAGGTAAGTTAATAGACCTAATTCAATTCACACACAGAACAGATCTATGGCATTTTTACTTAGCTGCTCTTCAGACTAGCTCCACACTTTTAGCGCCCCCAAATTGTTGTGGGGTGCATTAGCAAGCTTCTTTGTTTCCTGTCTAGTTTTAGACAGTCCTTGTGAGTACTGGAAGTGAATCAAGCTCCTGTGCTATATGTTTCCAATGTTTTAGCAAAGATCAAGGAGGAAATCATTAGACAGACTTGACTTGTAACTCCCATTATTTTTACCATGAACTGCACGTCTAATTTGAAATGCACAATGCAAATATTTACCCTCAAGTGTCAAAGGAGACTATAAAGATCTTTATGGATCTTCACACTTCAAGGGCTTAATTCATTAAAAATAATTATACATATGTGGAGATTTCTTCCTCAGTGGAGCTGAGATATGCAATCAATTGCCAAGTACTAAAGCACAGTGTGCAAGCTATATGTCTGCATGGCAGCTTTTATGTGAGAGAGGAGAGTTCTTTTGCATAGGAACTTGTGTGTGTAAACAGTACTGAAAACAGATCTCACTGGAATTCATCACTGAATAAATTACAGAAAGTCATTCTATTGTATTGAAGAATCCTAATGCTATACCCACATTTGAGCTCTTGAAAACCCACATACCCTCTTCCCTTTAGACTGACTACTCTATATGTTTCTGCATCTAATAATAAGAGGAATTTTAGGAAGAAAAATATATTAAATTTAATTTTTTCTAAGTGTTCAGAAAATGTTTATTTAAAATCTCCAAGATGCTCTAATATTTTTTCCACCAACAGTGCCAGTACTGAAAGATTTTAGCTTTTAACATCAAAGTTTGTTTTCCACTATGAGAATGGACTTCCCATTCAAAGTATAGAGTTTTCTCTTTCTCTATCAAAGTTTCTGTTATTCAGGGAATGAAGTCTCGGCTCAGAGGAATGGACAAGTGAATGGACCTTGTGGACGATTGCTAGCACCAGCTAACCACATGGCTACCTCCTGGTAATGTTTACAGGGAACTGCTCAAGTGGCACTTCATCCAGTGGTCTATGCAACATCTCTCTCAATCTACTCTGATCTGTATTCAGAACCTCAGCCCTCTAGTCAAGTCATTGCTTAGTTCCCCAATTCTAGGGTAAGGTCCAGTCCAGGTCAATCCACTCAGCATCAGTAGCCACCTCTAGGCCTAACAACGTCCACTTGTGGTCAGGGGGAAGCAGAGAGGGACCAAGGCCCACCCACTTTTCTAAGCTCTAGCCCAGGAACCCTATGCACCACTTCAGGGCAGCACCTTAACCCCCAATACAGTTTTAACAGGTCCCCTGGGCCACATACTCACCAGCCCAGGTACATTTCTCCCTTGCATCAGCGTCTGCGCACAAGCCAAGCTTCAGCAGTTTGCACAGAGCTGGCCACAGGCCCACAACCTCCTTTCACCAAGAATGACAACACAGAGCTGGGTCTATAGCCCCTTTATATACAAGACTTCTGGGCCCTGATTGGCTCAACAGCCACTTGTTCTGATTGGCTCCTCCATTTTACAGGGCTTTTAACCCCTCTTCCACCAGAGCAGGGAAACTACCCTGCTGCACACCTAAAAAGAATTGACTGTTAAAATCAGTAGCCAACAGGAGTCAGCTAAATATGTTTTCAAATGTTATTCTTGTTAATTTCATGGGCCAAGACTTCTATCTTGTTAAATAGTTGGAAAGTAACTAGCACATTTTGCATTCTACCAGAGTTCATGTAATCAAGTCTCTATTTTGGGAAGTTAGCAAATTATTGATCTAGATCAGGGGTTGGCAACCCAAGAGATAAAAAGAGCCGTTTTAAAAAATTCTTTCAATAACCAAAGCTATGTCTACACTACAGAGCTCAGTTAAGTCAACTTAATAAGGGCTATTTAAAGTTGAATTTGTTACGTTGACTTAGTGAAGCCTCATTTGTTTACATTGACTTTATAAATTTAAATATAAATGGGACCCCTGGCATAAGTCAGCTGTATAAAGTAGACTTAAAAGGCTCTACTGTACTAAGCTGACCTTATAAAGTCAACTTAATAAAGTTGATTTAACCCTTTAAGTTGACTTTAAGGGCATGAGTTATTAAGTCGACTTAAGCTAAGTCGACTAGGGGCTTAAGTTGACTTAATGAACTCCCGGTGTCTCCAAGGAGTTGCTTAAGTTAACTTAAGCCTCCTTAAGTTGACTTAACCCCCTAGTGTAGACATAGCCCAAGTGTTTTGAGAGCCACAGTGGGTGCAACCTGTTGGTAGGGGCTGGGAGGAGCTAGGTCAGGGTGCCTGCCACAGGGTCTTGGGGGAAGGGGAAGAACCAGGAACAGGCTCCCTGTAGGGTCCCCCAGTGGTGTGGGGGAGCCTGGAGCTAACACAGGCAGTCTGCAGAGTCCCCTAGTGGCAGGGGGTCCCAGAGCTAGGAGGGGGTAGATGCAGAGCCCAGAGCCACAAGGGAGCAACCAAAGAGCCCCATGTGGCTCTGGAGTGGCAGGATGCAGACCTCTGATCTAGACACTTGTATATCTCCCTCAGTCCTGATAGCATCTGAGCATTAAAAATGTAGTAACAAAATACTCTTCATCTCTTTCTCTGTTTGTGAATGAGTTTGATGTATGTCTGGCTTGATGAAAAGCTATAATGAACAGATGAGTTTTGCATTTACTTTTGAATGTGGAGAGTTCTATGATCTTTTATCTCACATCCTGCATGTGTGAATTCCAGTTTAGACTCAGTGAAGTTTGTCTGCTGTCCTCATGAGCCTCCTATACCAGTCAACAGCCTCATGGTTTCAATGGAATCCAGCTGTTATCGAAGTTCATGATCATGAAAGATGAGACATTATCAGGTATATAAGGCATATCTCATGAAGATCTCTGAATATTTTGACATTGTCCTTTATTGTACTCTGTATTATCTGGGGAGCCAGTACAGAGAGCAGAACATCAGATTGATATGGTCACACCAAAGTGTCCTTAGCAGCTATGCTGCTGCATTTTGTGCCAGTTGACACTTTTATCAAAGATGGATAACTAAGCAGCTCTTTTCAACAAATATATTTTAACTGCCTTTATGGCAAAAGTTTGCACATCATAAAATCTTACAGGATTACATTGAATATAGTTACATTTCTCAGTGTTACTGGTGATGAAAGTTTATGTATTTGAAACCTACGATATTACTGGAAATCTGCTACAACATCAGAGATTTGCCATTGACATCAGTAAGGTGTTAAACTAATGATGTAATGTGCTCTAGATGTACATGTGGTTTAATATTGCCGATTAGATTTGACACATAGATGGCATGCATCATGTTATCTTGCATTTGTGAAAATGATACTTATTCCACAGGGAAGAAGACCACCCATGCAGAATAAATAGCACCTTCTCAGTGAAAGCATATCATTAGCTGAAATTCAAGAAATGACAAATGTTTTGTTTGATTGAAAATTGCTCTATAAGATTTTGAGTTGGAAATATTTTGGTGATACAAATGACAGTTTTCATAGATTCATAAATATTTAGTGCTATGTGTTATGATAGTACAGATCACTGGAGACGGACTTGGATTTCTAACTAATCTGAAAGCGAGCTGCTGCTTCCTTGGTCCCATCTTTTACTTCTCCTTCTGTCACTTTCTACCATATCTCCCAATCTCATATTCCACTATGGCTGTGAATTCAGAGCCACTTGTTTGTAAGTCCTTTGTATTTTTTTTCAAGGATTACCCTCAGAAGATCTGATATGCCAGAGAGAACTCAAGTAACCCTGACTATAGGTCAGATATCCTAAATGATGGTATTTTGGACAAGCTGAATATGATGTCATTACTGCAACAGAGAACATAGAATCATGGAAGATTAGGCATCATCTAGTCCAATCCCATGCTCAAAGCAGGACCAAACTACTTAAATCATCCCAGCCATCAATCTATACTAAAACTGGGCCTTAAAAACCTCTAAAGATGGAGATTCCACCTCCTCCCTAAGTAATCCATTACAGAGCTTCATCACCCTCCTATTGAAAATGTTTTCCCTACTATCCAATATAGACCTCCACCACTGCAACTTGAAGGCATTGCTCCTGGTTCTGTTGTCTGCCACCACTGGGAACAACCTAGCTCCATCATCCCCTCTCCCTTCAAGCAGTTGACTGAAAATTGCTCTACAAGATTTTGAGTCTGAAACTCTTGCCTAGTCAATCAGTCCCCAGTCTATAGATGTGCATGGGATTCTTTTGCCCTAAGTGCATGACTCCACTCTTGCCCTTGTTGAATCTCAGATATTTTTTGGTCCAATTTTTCCAGGTTATTCTGCATCCTATCCCTATACTCCAGCATATCTACCATTTTCCCCAGTTTAGCGTCATCCTTAATCTTGCTGAGGGTGTAATCCACCCTGTCCCCCAGATCATTAATGAACATGCTGAACAGAACTGGTCCCAGGATCAACCCCTGGGGCACTCTGCTTGATATCAACTACCAGCTAGATATTGAGCTGTTGAGAACTACCCTGATGAGCTAGCCAGCTTTCTATCTACCTTCTACTCCATTCATCCAACCTGTACTTCTGTAACTCGCTGGCAAAAATACTGAGGTTCCTTTTCTGTTTAAAGCATAAATCTGTATTGTCAGATATTAGGAATTAAATAGAATATAGAGCTTCAGTCTAGGGTAGAATTCAACATATGGTACCTCTGCCATATTCCTTTTTTACCCAATTTGCAAATCTCAGTTTCATTGTTTATGTAGTATAAGATTACTTAAACAGAATTATTTTAGATGCCACTTTACAAAACTGCTTGTTTCCAAATTTATATAGTTTCTAAGGAATTAGTTCACAGAATAGACTAATCGCTTTTCTTTTTTGGAACATAAAGGACAAAAGCTATATTTTGCATTTAAGCAGAGGGTGCAGCACATGTATTGTATTCTGAAGTATATTCTTCTCTCAGATCTGCACTACAGTTCTCTTAGAATGTGCCATATGTTAGCTTACTCCCAATATGAACATGCAAGAGGGAAGGACTTGCTCCACAATATACATGGCTGTGGATGAGCTGCAGTTGTGCCCCTTCACATCTGGGAAAGGCTTGATATATGTCCACATGTGGACAAATACTCAAAGAACACTGTTAAACACTGTTAAAAGACAAAACTGCAAAAAATTAAACTATTAATCTCACACAAACCAAAACAAATCCAACCCTAACCTCCTTTCTAACTCCCCATATTCTCCTCCCCTGCCTTTACGCTAACAAATTTATGAAGTTACATATGCCAGAAGCAAAGCTTAATGCTTAAGAGTGAAACTTCTGGGGCAACACTGGCTTTAATTTATTTCAGAGTGCCCTTTTATTCTAATAACACTCTGAATTAAGCCCACATCATCAGCCTGTGCATTTTCCTTTCTGCATGAATTTCTGTGCTTTGCTGGCTTTTAGTCAACCCTTTTACATTATTTTAATACATGGCTTTTGCTGTTCAATAGTATTCCATGACTTTCTTAGGCAAGTGCTGTGGATTGCTTGATAAGAACATTGACTGGTTATACGTTGTCAATGTTCATTGCAAAAAAGCTTCATGTGAGAAACTGTCACAGTAGAAACATGCTGCAATATGGCTACCTGGTAAATTGTTGATTTCCTATCTGATATAATACTGTGATTGTATAGTACCTATTTTTGTGCTTTATTGCTCCCTAGGATATTAACTTTGATGTTCTAAGGCATTTAATTCTATGGCAGTGAGTTTTAATCCCTCCACAGAGCTCTCTCCTAGGTATCACATTGTCAAAATTTACTACCCAGTGTATGTGTACTTAGGTGACTTTATTTAAGGAAAATAACTATATGTTTACATCAATAAGTTGAAACAAATGTTCCAGTCTCTTAGATATGTCATGTGTATTTCTAGAAGGTTTAGGTCTAGGAAATGTAGGAAGGTCTAGGAAAGTGCTCATTAAAACACATTTGTACCTTACAAAGTAGAAGTTTGGCTTTGTTGCTAAGACATTGGACTAGGTCTCAGGCAGTTAGCATGATTGCTGACCTTGCCATAAACACACCTTGTGACTCAAGGCAAAAAACTTAACTCTCTCTTTGCCCCAGGTCTCCATGCATAAAAGGGAGAAGAATACTTTTCTCCTATCCTTCATTTGACTTGCTAGTGCAGACTGTGATTATAAGGTCTTTGGGAAAGGGCTCTGTCTCATTACGTTTGTATGGTCCAGTCCCAATCTCAGTTGGGACCTCTAACTGTCACTATAACAATAACAAGAAGAAGTGAAATAAATTATAATATCAAATTGCATTAGAACTGTGTTCTCCTATACACCCTGCTTGCCATTCAGGAGGACACCCTGTTGTACCTGTAGTCCTACAGATGACTATTTGGTAAACATTTAGTGAAAGCTGCAAGTAGAAAGTGGAAGTTTTCTTTTTATTCATCTCTGATTTCTCCTTCAAATACTGCAAAACATTTACTAATCCTCCTCCTCCAAAACATATGCCATACATCTGTCGAATTGTAGGTTAACTTCACATTACAACAGTAACTGACTAGAGTCAGAAAACCTGCACAGTAGGTCCCTGGACTATGCTTCTAGATCTGAGCAACTTAAATAAAGGTAAGAAAGAAAAATGGGGTGCAAGGTATCAAGTGGGAAAAAAAACCAGAATTCCTTGAGGAAGAGGATATTAGGGCAGCACTTGCTGGAGTGGGGACTCTGAAGCTGTTTGAAAGGATATGTGTTACATTCCTTTCCCTTCTGCTTTGTGTTAGTTCAGATCTGCTGACTAGTTCAGGTAAGGGGGGACCTACTCTCCCTACTCCCTTTGTGAAATCTAGTATTACAATTGTAGCTTACTCCCTTGGGGGCGGGAGATTTGGAGGGGCTTCACAAGCTTTATACAGGGTTATCTCACCAACTGAATCAAAATTAAATAAAGTCTGCAAAATCTACCACCACTTTGTCTTATGACTCACTGGGTATGTCCACACGTCTTTTTAATTTTGAAATAACACTGGTTATTTCGAAATAAAAAAGTTTTGGTCCACACAAAGTTTTCTTATTTCGAAAAGACAGCGCTCATCATTTCGAAATAAGAGCCGTCATTTCAAAACAGCTTAAACTGCTTTTGTTTCAAAACAACAGTTATTTCAAAACCAGTGGTTTCAAAATGACGCCGTTGGGACACCTTATTTTGAAACAACTGCTATTTCGAAATAAGGGGTCTGACCTTCCTCCCAGGGTGCAAGTCCCACCCCCCGTCAGCTCCCTGGCCAGGGATCCAGGGTGCTGACCGGAGGTGCAGGGGGGCAGCCGTGGCCCCAGCCGGCTTCCCCCACCGCTTCCCCTTGCCGGGAGCAGGGGGGGACTGGGTGCCTCAGCCCACTTTGCGCCGCCTGCCCCCAGCAAGGGGAAGTGATGGGTGAAGCCAGCTGGGGTGCCCACCGCCCCCTCTGCCCGCAGCAAGGGGAAGCGGCAGGAGAAGCTGGCTGGGGCACCCGCAGTACCCTCTGCCTCCAGCAAGGGGAAGCGGTGAGGAAACCCACCGCTTCCCCTTGCCAGGTACAGGGAGGGACAGCAGGCACCTCAGCCAGCTTGGCTGGCTGCTGCGCGCGGGGCGCCCCACTCCCCCAACCCCTGGCCGCCTGGAAGCGGCCAGGGAAAGTGCAGGCTGGGGCTCCCCTGGCCACTTGGGTGCCGGTTTTGTCCCCCGCCCGGGCTAAGGGCAGCTGCCAGCCCCATGGCTTTCATGGGGCCGGCAGCTCCCCCTGAACCCGGACAGGGGGCAAAGCCGGCTGCCACTGCCCCCCCACCTGGGCAGCAAGCAGGGAGCCTGGGGGGGGCAGAGCCGGCTGCAGGAGCCCCTTCCCCTGCCCCAGCCCCAGAGGCAGGTGGGCAAGGGGCAGGTAGGGCTGTGGCAGCCCCTGCCCCTGCCCCAGCTGGGGGGCAGACACCCAGCCTGGTGGGTCGCCTAGCCCCCTGCCACCCTCTTTCCCCACCCGAGCCTCAAGGCAGGAGCTGGGAGCTCCTTGCTGCAGACCACAAGCAGCTCCCAGCCTGGTAAATTTCACAGCTGTGAAACTGGCCAGGCTGGGATCTGCTTGCAGTCTGCCACAAGCAGCTCTCAGTCCCATGGGGCTCCTAGCCACCTGGCCCTGCCTTGAGGCTGGGGTGGGGAAAGGGGATAGCAGGGGGCTAGGTGACCCATGCCCCCACTTAGGGTGGTGGGGCAGAGGGGTAGCGGGGGAAGCCAGGAGAAGAGAGGCCTCCCCATCTGTCCCCCCCCCATGTTTTTTCCCCTGCCACTGGCTCTGGAGAGCCAGTGGCAGGGGATTGGTTGGCAACATGGCCCTGCTGGGGGGCCATGTTGCTACACCACCTATCATGCCCCTCTCCTAAATCGAAATAACAAGTCCTGTGTTTGGACCTGCTATTTCGATTGGGGCTTTTCGCTCATTTTGACTTAACTCGTTTCAAAATAAGGGCTTATTTCGAAATGACTTGTTTCGAAATAACTTATTTCAAAACAGCGAGCTGTGTGTGGACATAGCCATTGTCTATTTTCTCCTCTGTCCGTTCTAACCTAAGGAATCCTTCACCGAAGTTTTTCCACTAGCACTACCTGTTGTGTCAGTAGATCTTTGTTTGCTTCCACCCTTTGTCCTTTTGACTCAGTGAGCCATTCTGAGCTATGAAAATGACATCTGAAATAAAGCAAGATCATTCAACTCTCCAGTCCTTCCTCAGAGTGATCTGGGAATCATATAAATGATTTCAGGAGATGCCATTCTTCTGATGAATCACAGTAAACAAAGCAGAGATGGTTCAGGTAAGATACAATGCCATGAGGCCTAGGATCTACAAACATTTCTGAGTCCACAGCTCTGAGCTATTTAGTCTGGATATACAGTAAAGAGCTAAACTCAAGCATCCTTATGGAGAGACACAATGGCAGTCTTGAGTTCTCTAGACTATTTTATGAAGAAGTTATACAGTATACATATACGAAAAGGATTTAATGAACTTTTGTAAAATTACTAATACGTGCAAAATCAGGCAGAAACCTTCAGAATATTTGCTCTTGTGGCAGTAGCAGTGTGCCTTTATGATGCTCCAGAAGAACAAGTATGCAGACAAACTTCTCTGCATAGCTCTTCTATTACACAAGGTCTCACCTACAACAGTTCTTTTGTTTTCTTGAAAACAGATTGATGTACTTGCCAAATGATAAGTAATTTTGTAATTTGCACAAACAAAGACCAGGATGAGGTCCTCAACTTCATTTTCACGTGAGAGTTAATTTGACCTGAGAATTTGATTTCCAATTTCCATGAATGAGACTACTAACCTACTGTTCCAAGTAAGCTTTAGGGTCTTTTGCTACCTAGAAATTATGCCTCCACTTAAATATAAATGTTTATAAAACCTCTGATCTTAATAAAACAAGACAATTCTGATATTTTTAATTATTATTATAAAAATATCCCAAACCTACTAACTGAATGAACCTTTCAAATGTGAGTAATTTTTATTTGAATTCTACATTCCTATGTATTATGTAACAATTAGTAATGATGCGATAGATAATTTTTTGGAACAGTTCCTGATTCCATTACTCAACTACTCGATTGACCAGTAATTATGAATCATATCTTTAATTAGCTGCCGCTCTTCAGAAATGTAGGAAAGCCAAGGGCATAAAGTAATTGGCATAAAAGTTTTCCTAATTAATTTGTCTGTCCATGTGAGTAACCAGGACTGGAGTCAGGGGAACATTTATAACTCCATGAAAGCCTGCCCTAAAACCCAATGTCAAAGGAGATTTATATTTGTGAATTATAAAAAGAACAACAAACCATGAAATTACATTATCCCCCAACTCCAGCAATATAGCCCATAATGTGTTGTTCAGAGATGAGCAAAAAGTTTTTATTGATCCAATTCATTTTCCTGATATTCTCCAGTGAGTCTTTCAAATCTCTCTGGCCGTTTCCCTCATTCTGTAATGTAACAGTAATCAAGCACATTAAGCAATTCATTAAACAACAGTCCCACTGACCACAGGGAGCATTGCAGCTAACATTCATTAGGCAACTAGCAACTTTATTTAAGCAGAGTAGAGCTCTGAAGACTAAAACTAGATCCTTTGTCTTTCAGTGCAAGACTATGGCCCACCAAGGATGTACTGTATGTGGCTTTCAAAAACTATCAAACCTCAATCCTTGCTGGCACAGACAATGGCTTTTTAAAAGCCACAGCTGCTGTAAGAAGCTAAACTGCAACAGAGGCAAAAATTAAGTTAAAATCTGAGCTCAGTACTGAGCATGGATAATTAAGATTTATGTCCAATATATAAATACAACTTTAAAATATTGATATTTGGACCCTAGAGTTTTATATCTGACTTCAAGAGGGCAAAATAATAGACCAATCAGATATAGTCAGACATCTAAAAATCCTGGTTTATATGGCATTCATTATAAAAATCATAAATATTGTCCTGCATAATAGAAGGGATGCTGAAATAACAAAGGAAGAATTTTCTGACTGTAAGAGTCCTGGCAAAGTTTTACTGTGATCTGTGCAGTGGGCTTACTTGCTTTCTAAAACCTAATTTAGAAAAGTGCTATGTTTCTGTCTGTTACATGTATATTGTTAAATCCTTGCAATGACAAAATCCTTGTAGCGGAAGATTAAAGGGTTTTTTTCTTTGTTTTAAAACATAGAACACATGAAGCTATATATTAATGGGAACAAACAAACATTGGTCATAATTATTGCTAGTATAAAATATTCCATAAAGATGTGGTCTCTTTTCTGATTAAAAGTCAAAACATAGATTTGTCATACTATATTAGGCCATGCATGAAGTAAAATATTTCCTTAGCTATCATAGATTTGTTTGAAGGGTTTCATGGAAGGTACATATGAGCTACATCTAATATTCCCACCTTTCCATTCCCCATGGGTGTCTACACTTATAATTTAATTTGAAGTAATGAGGATTAATTTGAATTAAATTAATGCATGGCTACATTGGCTTTCATTAATTCGAACTAAGGAATTCCTAAATTCAAATTAATGAAAGCTTACTTCAAAGTTATAAAACCTGGCTTAACTTATTCGTTCAAATTAACCCTGTGTAGCCTTGTTAATTTGAACTAACCATTAGTCTGAATTAACACTTTTTGACCTTCTTCCTCCCAGGGTACCTTCCTCTTTCTATATATTGGGTGGGGGCATGGCCCTTCATGGGGGCCATCTTGCCACACCTCCCATGATGCCCCTCTCCTAATTCAAACTAGCAAGTCCTGTCCATGTATATGCTAGTTCAAATTGGTTTTCCTACTAGGGCCACGTTAGATCAAATTAACTTAATTTGAACTAATCATTATTAGTTTGAATTAATTAGTTCAAATTAAGTTAATTCAAACTAACCTAAGTGTAGACATATATGTTATTATTTTATAGTATTCTTCATGCTACTATAGAAAATTCAAAATGACTCAAATCCCAGGCTTGTGTTAATCAGCATAGTTTTCTTGATTTCAACAGAGCTCTGCCAAACCAGGATCTGGCTCACTGAATCCCATCTTTCAGTTTCATTTTTGGAACTGTTAACATAGTAATTAATGATATTCCATATTCCAGCTATAGGGAAAGCTGTAACAGATGAAGTAAAGTCACAAAAAGAATGACATTTTAATGGCAGCACTGGTGGTGCTAAGAATGCAAAACTGAGTCAGTTCTTCTGGAATTTGGAACTGTGGTTCTAGGGAGTCTAAATATTTGAAGCACAATGATTAAGCTATTAAGCCAACTTCTCCAGTGTAATTTTTCCTTTTAAGACACAAAGCTTTCTTTCTAAACCCTTTGTCTCACTGGCAAGATATCAGCCTAATTCTTTTTAGCCCATATCTATTGATTGAGCCACTGACATGGTGCCAACAGTAAACACAAAAAAGTCTCCATTTCACTCTACATTCTGCAGCAGAGATAATAAAAAAAGATCATGTGCCAAGTTTGATAGATTGGTGCACTGAGCTGCTATAGAAAGATCTGGGTTCAAGGCTAAACACTGACTCACACAGTAGGCAGAGACAGAGTAAAAGTTAGGTGAAACTGAGTCCCTGATAAAAGGATAATATATGAGGCATTGCTTGTGAGAATTTCTCAGTCACATTTTTAGAGTGAAAATGACTAAACACTCTTGACTGCAAGCCTTTAAGTTGTGCTTTAATATGGCAAAGAGTAGGAATGGAAAAAGCAATAGCATTAGCCAAAAGTGAAATTGCAAGATAAAAGACCAAACATTAATATTTGGATCATGCCTAAATCTTAGGTTCCTCTCTTAGGAAGATCAAACTCCCCTTAAAATATACCCAGTGACTCCCACCAACATATATTAAGAAAAATCAGTATCTCTGAGGAAAAGTATTCCATTTTGTACATTTTCCTGTTTCTGATATACTTCAATAATTTTCTTATTTTGTCTTATACCTTGCTATTCACTCTTCAAAATCCCACTGAATTTCAGTCCTACATTTCCCCTTTCATAGTTTCTACTTCATTCCATTGGCTTCATTTAGGAAGTATTTCTGTTATCTGCAGTTTATCTATTTAACTTTAATAATTTTAGAGAGACAAGGTGGGTGAACTAATATCTTTTATTGAACCTACTTCTGCTGGTGAAAGGGACAAGCTTTCGAGCTTACTCAGAGGGTATGTCCACACAGTCTTTAGATTGAAATAATGTTGATTATTTTGATTTAAAGCAGGGCAGGTCCACACTATGTTTCCTTATATCGCGATAAGGAACTCCCTTATCTTGCAATAAGAAAAGTCATTTTGATATAATAAAACCTCGTATTATATTGAAATGATGGTTAAATTGAAATTGTTATTTTGAAATACCGCTGTGTGGATGTGTTATTTTGATTTAACTGTTATTTTGATTTAACACTTTTTGCCCTTCTCCTTCCCAGGGTGCTGTCCTTTTTCTTTATATTGGATGGGGGCATGGCCCTTCTAGGGCAATCATCTTACCACACCTCCCATGGTGCCCATCTCCTAAATTGAACTAGCAAGTCCTGTCCATGAACATGCTAGTTCAGTTTGGTCTTCTACTGGGGACCTGTTAAATCAATTGAACTTAAATTGATTTAATGATTTTCATATTGATTTTATTGGATCAATTTAACTTAAATCGATTTAACTACGCATGTGTGGACATAGCCAGGAAGTTCTTCTTCAGGTCTGGGAAAAGTACTCCGAGTGTCACAGCTAAATAGAAGAGGAACAGATTGTTTAGCTTAAGTAGTTAACACATATAGCAAGACATCTTTCAAAATGAAGAAGTCAGTGAACACCTCTGCAGTTACAGGACGAAAATGGGGGAGTTAGTGTGTAACCGATTGCTAAAATAAGCATAAATACAGTGTCTCTATTTAGTGCATGATTTTTAGTGTCTAGGAAAGTTATGGATTTAAGCTCCCAGGTACTCTTTTGTAGGTGCTGTGCAGGTTTCCTTTGAGGATGAGACCTGAAAGGTCAGAAACAGAGTGATCACTTTCTGAAAAGTGTTCACTCATGGATGATAGGGTGTTTTGCCCAGTTGCCTGGTGAGCCTTGCCATTTAATGATACAGTTTTACATACTTACTTGCTGTTTCCATTTTTAGACCTATGCTTGTATTCTGTTACTCGCTAATAGTCTACTTATTTAGCATTCATGCTGAGTCAAAGGAATTTAATTTCTTCACTTCTGACTTCTTATTGACAAAGCTGGAATGGGGCCATTCTGTCACAACAGGTTCCCCTCACAAGTCTAAAGGGACTTGTGTTCCCACTGAAGCATCAACATTTTTTCAGGGAGGTGACTGTATAGAAATGGAGATTGGAAGAGGTTATAGTATCAACTTTAGCTATGAAAGACCCTATAGCAAACCCACTTGCACCACACAGAAAACCTTTTTTATTAAGATACAAAAAAGACAAATATTAAATCACTCTCTTCCACAACCCCACTCCCTGAAAAATGGTGGTGGCCTTTTCAGCTCAAATGTTAGCAGATCTGCAAAAGACATTCTGTAGCATGATAGTGAAGGACCAAAGATAGGTGATAAATACAGAACTTCAGTTTTCGTTGCTTTCCAATCCCCCACCGTCCACAAGTACTGTCATTCATAAGAAGCCCTCAGAAAATAAGACATTTATCTCACTCAGACTTCATGACAGCTCTTGGATCAGAATCTGTTTTCCTGCATGCTTAAGTATTTTGGGTTAAATGTGAACCTGGGCTTCACTTTTGCAGCTAGGCAGTTCAGTGTTTGTACAATAGCTTAAGTTCTGCATATTGTGTCTCTTTATTTTACAAGGTTTGCGATTACAGCTTCATCCAGCTACGCATGGAAAACAGCTATAATGACTGACTTTATTAGCAATAAAAATATTAGAAAATATATCTAGTGTAGAAAACAAATGCAGTTGAATGATTATATTTTTTTTAAAATACTGCATATGTGACTCAGTTGTATAAATTCATTACTTACTATGTAGTGCATCATATATGATGGAGGGTAGTGAAATAGTTTTATTCTCATTGAAAAAAAGAGAGGCCGTAAATCATGAGAAGTACAGTCTCAAGAGACTAGGTATACTCTATTTAAAACAACATTAAAACAAACACATTGTTTTAATGTTAAGGTTGAAAAGTCAAGCCCTCAAAAGTTAGTATGTGAGCATTCTGGCATTTCCTATTTCTCAAATCATAGAACATAACATATTTTTCCCCCCTACACTCTTAGACATGTTTATAGCATATTATAGTATTTCTTTCTATAAACCAGAGGATTTCTATCATTATGCTTGATAGTTCTTAAAAATTTATTTTCTATATTATATGTTATAGCATTAAAAAAGAATCCCAGATTTCACTTTAAAAAGATGATGCTTCCAGCCCTTATGACTGTGATTAAAAACTTGAAAACATCCACCCTAATGGTTAAAACACAAAAAAGGTAGATTCAAAGAACTACAACATTTTTTTTTTGGAAGAAAGATTCTCATGATTTTTAAGCCAATCTCATGTTTTTTGAAGGTTGATTCCTAGTTTTTGAATTTTTGGATTTGGTAATGCTGGGATGAGCATCAAGAATAGGATACCTCTTGATATTAAAAGATTATATCCATGAAAAGCACCATGGTAACAAACTGTGAAAAAAGAAATATAGATATTGTACATTAACATTAAAAAATGGTAACAGACTACAAAAAGAGAAATATAGATATTGTGTATTTACAATAAAAAAATGGGACTGCATAGTGGTGCCTGAATCAGCACAATCAAAATACCACCATTTTGGAGGGCAAAAGAATCTCTGGAGACTCCCTGGATCAGACTGTCCATCATTCACTCCTTCTTCTCCCCCAGTTGGCAGCATTTGTGGAATCTCTCTGTGGGCTACCATGCCTGGTCCAAGGTGTGACTCTTATTCTTCCCTTCCCTTTGCAAGAGAAGAAAGTCTGGCTGAAACAAGGTAGGCAGCCTTCAAGAGCTCAGTCCCTCACAGTCTATTAACCCTTCATGTGGTTTACCTTCTACCCTTCTTCTTGGAGCACATTGCTTTACCATTAGTCTCGGTGGCTTCAGAGCAGTGTATCTCATGGTTCTCTTGTCCTTGGCTTGGCTTCCTCTTTTACGAGTTGTCCCTAGTCAGAACAGCTTTCTTCCGGTTTAACATCCCTTCCTGTGTGCTGTTTCCCCCTTTATAGCTCCTCCCCCTTCAGGAAGGGCAAGCCTTACAGGTGTGTCTCATTAGTGTGGAACAGAACCAGAGGAGCTCATTAGTCTCCCTCAGAACTGGGATGGGGCCGCTTCCCTTCACAACTCCCAGAAGTTACATTCTCTGACCCAGCTTCCCCAAATATTGCCTGTAGTGTGGCAGGCCTCAGAGCATGAGGCCATAGACCTCACCTAGATCTACTGGGAACTAATCAGTCTAATTGATCAACTATATCAGTGCCTTTCAGGGGTTGCTGCATCAGAAAATGGGCAAGTGTAAAGGTTGCTTTTATTGCTGGAAAGCAAAAGCTGGAAAACTTCTTATTTAAACTTGGTAGGCTAGATCAAAGGATGCAATCAGTAAGGGAACCCAAACACAGAAGAGATAGCACTATTTCTCCCTTGGGAGAATTGAATCTAGGTTACTAAGAATTTGTTGCATTTGTAATTCAAACTCTAAAGGGCACAAATTGCACAACAGAGATTTTAGAAAAATCAAGTAAGAGTGAAAAAATAAAAGTCTGGGAAATCCTAAAGGAGGGGAGACCTCTGACTCTATTGCTGAATACTTATTCCATATAAAGAAGAACTATCACTTACCAGCTTGACAGCCAATAGTTGCAACAGGCAAAGGTAGAAACAATGGGAATGTCAGCATTGCAGACTAAGATCATACACTTAGAGAAGCCAGAGGATAGATTTGGAATATGTATCAAGCCCCTATATTTGCAGATGAAAGCCCTTCACCAAGAAACAGGTCAAAAGAGAAGACCTAGTTGTACAGCAGAGGGAGTGGGTGCACCTATTGTGCACCTAACCAAACTGAGAATGAAGCACAAGGGTAAAATATCTCATATAATAAAACTACAAAGATTTGAACAATTTCTACTCCACAATCACACTTAGCCTGGAACACTCTGCATAAAAGATTCGCTTTCTAGACACTGCAGTATGAATTAGTGATTGACACATAAACAACACCCTATATCAAAAACCTACTGATCAGTATAGTTACCTACATGCCTCAAGCTTTCATCCAAAACACACCACCCAATCTGTTGTCTACAGCCAAGCCCTAAGATATAACCACATTTGCTCTGATCCCTCAGACAGAGAGAGACACCTTCAGGATCTCTATCAAGCATTCTTAAAACTACAGTACCCAGCTGCGGAAGTGAAGAAACAGATTTACAGAGCCAGGTGGGTACACTGAAGTCAACTACTACAGGAGAAGCTCAAGAAAGAAAACAACAGAATGCCTAGAAAACAACACTAGTCATTACCTACATTACCCCCAAGTCAGACCTCCACAGCATCATCAGAGCTCTACAGATGATTCTGCAAGATAATCTCTCACTGTCTCAAGCCTTGGGAGACAGCTCTACCCTCACCTTCAGACAGATCCCCCCAACATGAAGCAGATATTCATCAGCAACAATAGATCTAACCATAGAGCCATTAAAGCAGGCACATATCCCTGCAACAAACCATGTTGCCCACTTTGCCCACATAAAAAGACAATCACAGACCTGATCAAGCCAGCTATTCCATTAGGAGTCATTCACCTGTTCATCCAACAATGTGTTTTATGCTATCATGTGCCAGAAATGCCACTTTGCCTTATATATTTGGCAAACAGGACAGTCTCTGTGCAAAAGAATAAATGGTCACAAATCTGACATCAGAAATCACAACATTCAAAAACCAGAAGGTGAACACTTCAATCTTCCTGATCACTCTGTCGATGATTTGCTAATAGCTGTGCTCAGACAAGTGAATAACAATGCAAGACTTCAAAGAGAAATGGCAGAATTGGTATTCATATGTGAATTTGACAGTGTAGTTTCAGGGCTAAATTAGGACTCTGGATATTTTCTCACTACAGCAAGTGATCTGACATTATCTTCCTCTACATGCTGTGCTCCAGTGTTTGAATCTTTACAACTGCTTTGATCTGCTGTTATGGTATGATCTGATCCTATGACTTACACTTCCCTGCATTTATTTTCCTCCCATTCTGTAAGTTCTCCCATCTTAAAAGCATCTGAAGAAGTGGGATTTTCTCCCACAAAAGCTCATGTTATAAATAAATTCATTAGTCTTTAAATGTGCCAAAGGACTCCTTGTTTGTTTCTCAAATAGAAAATAAAGCTGCAATGCTGTGTTCTGGGGCCCACCATTTAAAATACTGGGCCCTGGAATGCAGCATTCTGGCTCCATTTTCTGCTTTTAGGTGCTCCAGAATGGGTCTATTTTTAGGGGAACTACACATTCCAGCAGGGCAGGTACCACTACAGGAAGAGAGGAGGTGTGCCTGCTCTACTGTGAAGCATTGGCTGCCTGCCCCCCATGCATGCTCAGGCTGTGCTCAAGGCAGAAGCCTCAGAATGCAGCCTGGAGGGGTAGTAAGGGGCAAGTCTCCTCTGCCCCGGCCCTTGGTAGCCTGTGTGCTGCTGGAGGTGAGCGAGCGTGGCATGGGGTCCAGTCTTCTCTTGAGCAGCTCAGTGTGTGGAGGGGGGGGTAGAGTGGGAAGAAATGGTCTGCATGGTGGGATGCAGAGGTGTGGAGAGGGTTGGGGGGGTGGAGTGAAGATGGGGGAGCTGGGGATGAGGAGTTAGGAGGGCTGGAGTGGGGCCATGGGGGCAGGGAGCTTGGCGAATGAGGAGTGGGGCTGAGGAAGACATGGGAAAGAGGGGTTTGATGGGGGGCAGTGGTTTGGGGGAAGTAGCTGTGGAGGGGGGCAGGCATTTAGGAGTTAGTAGCTGGGGTGGGAGCAGGCATTTGGGGGGGCAGTAGCTGGGCTGGATGTAGGGGGCCCAGATGTGCATGAAGGGGGCTCAGAAATTCAGGAGGGTTCCAGGACCCAGCAAATTATATTTTAACCACTGAGATGCACAACACTTTTCTTAAGTGGCAGAATAGATTGAATTAGAATTCATGGTTTTGTAACTGAGAGCCCAATGCTCCTTCCCAGTGCTGTGAGAATTTAGAAGAGGACCTTTTTTGTCACCTCTTGTGCAATAAGAATTTTCCTTATTGGAAGCAGATGCCCTTTATAGCCCTACTCTATTTCACATAGCATAGAGACATGCACCAAATACCTTGGGCAAGTTTTTAAATCCTCAGTTGTGAAAGCATGTTGTATAAAGTATATTTAAAAAGCTTCTATACCTTTAACACATCACAACTAATCATCCTCACCAAAAAGCACATCTGTGAGCCAATTTTCAGGCCTCTACTATCTCCCACTGAAATGCTCTATATGCTTTTAAAAAGGCCCTCTTTCATTAAGGAGAAAGTACATTTCTACTGCTTTACTTCTTGAAAATGGCTGAACTGATTATGCCCAATCTTTCAAAAGAAAATTTGTCTCATAAATAAGACCTAATCTGCCAAATATCAGGCCAGAACTAAGAGGCTGACATAGCTATAAGCAGCTTGAAACAAAGCTTTTTGTACAAAGTGAACTATAGGCATCATTGTATTCCTTTTATCCAGTGGGACACTGTTTGTCCTTCACCTGTTGAAATCAGTTCAAGTTAACAGGGAATTATGGTGAGCGACTCCGATTTATTTGACTAAACTAGAATAATAGTTCATCAGCACTGATTTGTAGTCCGAGGCATTTCATTAACATAAAGAATATGGCTTATGCAAAATTTGATGTTGTGTTTTCTTTAAAATCGATCAAAGCTAAAACCAATGATAATTGTTGTATCACTAACATGTTAGTTCTTAAAGATATATCTCATTTTTTCTCCACCTCAAAGAAATGCCAAACTAACCTAAAAGAAGGATTATGTATATAGATGTAATTCTGAAGACTTTTGCAGATACTGCTTAATTTTACTGAGGTAATAGTAATGCATATTATACTTCTACTTTTTACATGCTCTTTTAAGGAAAATACTTAAGCAGATTCAAATTTGGTATATCCTTTTAAATCATTCAGTGTTGCATGTAATCTTTGCAGTTTTTTAATTTGAATTGGCAAAAATTCACATAAATCAAACAATTCATTTCCATAAAAATAAACAGATACAGAACTCTTTCCAATTAGAAGTCTTTTCATGATTTCCCACAAGATTCTATAATCCTGCGAGATATTGGAAAGTTGGTTTACAATAAGTCTTTATTTTATTTTATAAACCTGAAGAAATTTGTTAGTCTTTAAGATGCCACAAGACTCTCTTTTTTGCTGCACACAGACTAACATGGCTACCCCTCTGGAAACTTTCTTGCCATGTATTTTTTCAAGAGATTGCAAATTGACTGTGTGTATGCCCTCTGGCTACTCGAGGACAGTCCCCCAGCAAGCACCCCAGGCCCGAGTTACCACACCAAGGGCCACTGTCTACAGAGATTGGGACCCACTCCTGACCACCATGCACTCAAGTCCATGCATTTAACAAAGAAATGGATTGTGCTCAGCCCTCTTTACTTATACCCTCTAAAGATTACACAGCTTTAGATAAAACATCTATGAGTTTATTGATCAGACTATAATTCTAAGTGAGAATATGGCCAACCATGGCAGAATCACACTATAAATGAGTTGGGAGAGACCACAAAGAAATAAAAGGTAAAATATGCATGCTAATGTAATATTTCTACTTACATTAACCTCATAGTCCAAACAAGTTTGTGCTCAAGGTGTTCAGCTGTTAGATGTTTGCACAGCCAGTCTCTGCTTGAGGCTAGGCAGGGCCCAGATCTTGCTTGAAGTTGTTTCCAGGTGGAGAGTCCCTGCTAAAAGCCCCTGAAATCCTTCAGGTGGCTCTCTTTCTTCTCCATTCCTCTCAGCCCTCCTTTTCCAGGCAGAGGTGATCCCTTTGTCTCTTCTGAGCTGCCTCAATTAGCATGTCTTTGCTGTCTTCAGAAGGTGCTTGTCTACTTGCTGTGAGAGAGCTCTTTCTCTTTCTTAGCCCCCTGAAGCCATGCTAAACATGCTACAAGTCTGTGCACATGCATGATGCTGCCAGAAACATATCATCATAGTAATCATGTAGAATAGGTTATAAGCGTCCATAAAGAGATGTTGCATGGTGTAACTGGCAACAAATCATACAATCACAATGTACCAGGGAACAGGAAAAGCACATAGCTCGTAACCCAGGGTGCAAAGGTGTGCACCCCATGACAGGGTTCAATATAATCGCAGTTCCTGGGTGCCTGTGAATAGAAGCACTGCTCTGGACTAGCGTTGCTGTCAGTGGTAGCAGGACAGAAGAGGCCAGCAGAGCCAGCACTCTAAGGGGTGCACTGTTTAAAGATGGTAGAATAGATACACTCTTTCCCAGGACTTCTGAAAACACAGGATTTCCTTTAGGAGACCCACAAACCTAATGTGACTGTACACCACCTTCAACTACATATTCTGTGGGAATATCTCAGTTAAGCCCCTTGAGCCAAATCCCATCCTGCTCACTTACGTGAGCCATTCGATTAAAATAAACTAGAGTACTTGTGAGACTAAGGCTATGTCTATCGTGACGGCAGCTAATTCGCTGTCCTCAACGTGATCTTCCAGGCACTATTTAGCAGTGAGTCTGAACCCGTTGACTCGCTCTGTAAATCGCTTCAGCAATTCCAGCCCTGGAACTGGAGTTGCTGAAAGCCATCCACAAGACATTTGTGGTCGGCTTTCCCAGTACATATCGGCAGCTTAAAAAGTTGTCAGCAGATGCACAAGATATTTTATGTGCCTTGTGTATCTGCCGTTGACTGCCACTGAGAAGCCCTGTAAGTATAGACTAGGGCTAAGGGAAACAGCAGTTGACTCTAAACTTCACTGTCTATAAGTGGACAAAAAACAACACATGACAAGACGTATGCCCAGACCAGTCCTATAATTCAATAAAGCTTTCTTCTTCAAAAGCTCTACTTTCATTTTGAATTGGCACACACATTAGGTCTTTAAATTATTTCTTTGTTTTTCTCTACAGCTACTTTTGTTCCATTCAACCATCCCCTTCATCTTCCCTTCACCTCAACCCCTGTCCTTAACAAACTCCCCTTTAGTTCTGGCATTATAGCACCACTGCCTGAAACTATATAAAATTCTTGGCCTCAAACCAGAGAAGACCTAAACGCAGAAAAGTAAGGATAAATTAAAGTGACAGGGTCTCAGCAGTGGAAATTAGTGCAACTCTTCTAATTGCATGTCTAGCCTGAATGATGGGATACTTAATTCTTACACATCCCAGACAATTGCTTTATACTAACATGAGCTCTGGGAAAAAGGCAGATTCCAGAGACATATGGAGCAGTAGATGGAGTGGAAAAATAAATCAGAGGCCCTAGCCAAACTGGAAAAAAAATGCTGTATCTACATTGTTAATATAAGGTATTCCCGCCATTAAACAAAGCTGCTAATATCTCCTTGGTCCATTCTTTGTACAAAAATAGAACATTAAATAATTAAGTAGCAAAGATGAGACTGGAAGGTTCCTTTAACAAAAAAAACACTTTGGGTGAGCAGGTTACATTCCTCTAGTTAGTGGACATAACCCTAAATATGGGATCATGAGAGACACAGTCAGGAAGAACAGTATGTTCTACTCCACTACTATAAGAACTGCTAATAAAAGGCTTCAAAACTAGCATGGGTTCTTATATCTATTTAACCTTTTGCCCCAAGAAGCAAAGAGCATCTGGTTAAGTGGAGAGTAAAAGCATAGCTACTTTTCATTATCAAGGCTTACAGCCAGACTATGTGGAAGCTTGAGCTGCCAAGCCTGGGTTAAATGCTTGTTGCCTTCACTGCCTGAGGCCATCTAGCGTGTTTAGAAATGATTAAGTACTGCAGCCTAGAAAGGACCTGTCCTGAGCGTTCATCTCTGACTTCCAGCAGAAAGGAGAGGCTGGCAATGACAGAGGCAGATGGATGAGTCTCATTAGTATGGCGAGGCAGCGAACCAGCCTTCACAGAGCTGTCCAAAAAAAGAGAGCAAATTAAAATAGGAGCTGAGAAAACCAATGAGCTAGGTTTTAACTCTCTGATACCTGGTTTCATCCACAGTAGTTTATATGGCTATCTGTACTTTGTCAGAGCATATCACCCAGAAAACAGTGTGCTAGCATTTCACAGGCACAGGCATTTCCAGCCTGTCCTTTCTTTCTTTCTTTCTTTCTTTCTTTCTTTCTTTCTTTCTCAATGCTCCTTGAACTTCCCACAGCATGTTAAGTGGAGGATAAAACATATCCTTTTGTATTACTTTTATATTAATGCTCAAATTTCTGTCACCAAACAAAAACCATGATAAGAAGGAACACGTGGAGGAATATAGCACATGACAAACACACAATGCAGTGGAGCTGGTATAGCCAAAGTAGACGTGTTTGGCCCCTTCACAAAGGTGTAAGTTCCTTTGAAAACTGGGGTTGCCACACTTAAGAGGAATGACTTAATGACATGAAACTATGACCTACCTACACACCTGCACTTCTCAGAGGAAAGCGGTAATTCGACAGATGATGCAGGGATGGAAGCATTGATACAGTAGGTTGGTAAAGTCAGAGTGGCATCAACTAATGCCTTGCTGAGAACCTTCACAGAATGATGGACGGGCATACCTGCAGCTATTTTGAATGAGTTTCCCTGTGAGACTGATGGGAAATTATATCGATTTATTACCCCTACTTTGATTTGTTTGAGTTGATTTAGGCACCATATAAGAGAAGAGAAGAAAAAGAAAATGCATCTGAATAATTCAAAGTGCAAATTGCTACATGCAGGGAAGCCATTTTAGTTTGTCTTTGCATGTGAGATGAATATTGTAACACAAGAGAGGTTAACTATTGCCCTTCATTTTTTCATCAGATGTGGTGGGTAAGGGTAACCCATAAGTTTAACAGGATAATTTTAGAAACAGGTCAAAGATGTAGAACTTCCCAAGTATTAACAAGACCATGTAAACAAGCAAAATATCAGTACAGAAGCTAAAAACAGGGGTTTGAAAACAAGATTTGGTTAAAAACAAAACAAAAAAAAAAGCTTCAATATTTTTAAGTGCTGGAGCACTTTGCAAACTGTATCAATGTCAGGGATTCATCTGACTCTATAGGACCTTTCTGTCAGTGCCAATTGAAGGCACAGAATAAATTCTCTTAAAGAACAGACTTATACGGTGTCTTTCTATAACTCTGTGGAATGTAGAAACCTCTGATCTTCTGAACTGCTGAGTAAAGTCACTGACGTCAACAAAAGTCAGGAGCGAAGAAGGACCTGGTATTCAGAAGTGCTAGTGACCCTGTACTAATGTGGATCCTGCCTCTTATTCAGATGGGGGGGCAGTGCAGAAGAAGAAAGAGTTGTTTCTTCTTCTTCACCTGAAAGCCAGATTATTCGGCCACAGTATGGGTGCACAAGTTTGACAAATCCAAGCCTTGTGCATTTTGGTGACAAAGATTTCAGACAGCAAGAAATCATCTCAGCTGTGGTTCACTTTACCCAAGGCTCAATTCTGCTAGGTGCTGAGCATCCTTACCTCCAAATGAAGCCAGTGGGAGGTGATGATGCTCAATGACTTGCAAAATAATCAGTCCCTCAAAGTGGCCAAAACAGAATTCAGGAAGCTGAAATGCAGCTGTGTATTTGTAGTGGTGGGAAGGAATGGTGCTCAAACAACTGATCAACCCCTTATTTAAGTTACACTGAAAATACAAAAAAAGGGTGCTTGACATTTAGTAAATAGATAATAATTTAGTACTAATAAGATAATAATTTTGAAAGTATAAGAGAGTGTGATGTGTTCAAGACAATTATGAATCCACAAAAGGAGTAAAATATTGTGAATATGTAGCCTTACTACCTATACTTTGACCAGCTGCATTGTAGCAACATCATTAATTTGTACCTCCATTACAATGGTATAGAGCTGATTCCCCATTCCAGTATGTACAAATTCACTGAGTATATTCATGTAAAATATACAGGAATAAGTCATTTAGCTAAATGTAATGTGTCAGAAACCGGCTCACACAAAGGAAATAATATTATGCACTATAAATTCCCATTAACTGGTAATGTGGTTGACTTTGATTGAAGGTGATTACATCTAGTGCTCTCTTTCTTGTGATGTTTGTTAAAATAAATACCTCTATATTAGAGGAAAGATGGTGTCTTCTCTTTTTGCAAATGGATTATATAAGCCTGCTTTCTTCCCCACATTAAATTAAAGAAACCGATTAGTAGATGCATTTTAGGCAAACACTGATATATAGGTAAAGAGATAATAGTGAATGAAACAATGACACCCTGTCATTTATCTTTCCTACTTAAAAAAAGGTTAGTTACTTAAAGATAAAATTTCATGGTCATTCTGGTATATATAATTAAATGTGATTGTAAACCTTCTTGTCAGAGGTCAGCATGACAGTATATTCCCTGACCTCTCTCAATGAATATTTTCAGAGGGACTTCATAACTGACAGCAAATATTTTCAATGGGAGATACACATTTATTGTTGTCCCTCATCTGGCAGCTCTGAATGAAATCAAGCAGCTGAGGAGATAGCATGCAACATTGATCCTCCTTCTCAGTGAAGGAGGGCAGAGCATCTCCCCAAATATAACAGCCATGACATGAATCCAGGTGTCTTGCCATTACAGTGTTAAATTCTAAAATACTCCAGCTTGTGTTCCTTTTGTAGATTGGCATTCTTTCTGACAAATCTGAGGAACTGTCCCAGATTGAGGTGTCAGCAGAGGAGGTTTTGGAACAAATTGATAAATTAAACAGTAATAAGTCAACAAGACCAGATGGTATTCATCCAAAAGCTCTGAAAGAATTCAGATATGAAATTGCAGAACCACTAACTATAATGTATAATCCATCATTTAAATCAGCTTCTGTACCAGATGACTATAGGGTAGCTAATATAATTTTTTTAAAGGGTCTAGAGGTGATTCTGGGAGTTATAGGGTGGTAAGCCTTACTTCAGTACTAGACAAATTTGTTGAAAAATGTAGTAAAGAACAAAATTAACAGAAACAAAGATAAATATGATATATTGGGAAAGGGTCAACAGAATTTTGATAAAGGGAAATCATGCTTCACCAATCCATTAGAATTCTTTGAGGGTACAAATGAGAATGTGGACTAGAGTGATCCAGTCAATCTAAGCAAGTAGGCTATGTCCACACTTACATTGTTATTTCAAAACGAGTTATTTCAAAATAAAGTCCTTATTTCAAAATAAATTAATTTGAATTAAGAAAATGTTAATTCAAATTAGGGAAAAGCTCAAAGCGAAATAGCAAGTCCAAACACAAGACGTGCTATTTCACTTTAGGAGAGGGGCACTATGGGAGGTGTGGCAACATGGACCACGCCCTGGGCCATGCCCCCACCCAATATAGGCTAAAAAGAAGGCACCCTGGGAAGGAGAAGGGCAAAAATCTTATTTTGAAATAATAGTTATTTCAAAATGAAATATCTTAATGGTGTTATTTCGAAACAACCATTTCGAAAGACAAGCCGTTTTGATTTAAAGTAGGTTTAAGCTATTTCGAAATGATGGCTCTTATTTTGAAATTACAGAGCCCGTCATTTCAAAATAAGAATATGTTTTGTGGACCTAATCTCTTTTATTTCAAAATAACCAGTGTTATTTCAAAATAAAAGAGACGTGTGGACATACCCGTAGTCTTGTGGCACTTGAAGGCTAACATTTATTTATCACATGAGCTTTTGTGGGAGAAAATCCAACTTTGTGACAAAGGGGGATTTTCTCCCACAAAAGCTCATGAGATAAATAAATCTGTTAGTCTTTAAGTGCCACAAGACTCCTTGCTTTTTTTTGGTTTACTAGACTAACACTTTACTAGACTAAAGGCTGCCCCTTTGAAACTAGTCAATACAGTGTACCTGGACTTTCAGAAAACTTTGACAATCCCTCTCACCAAAATCCCTTAACCCAAGTGAGCAGTCATAGGATAAAAAGGAAGGTCCTCTCACGGATCAGTAACTGGTTAAAAGATAGGAAACAAAGGGTAGGAATAAATGATTGGTTTTCAGAATGGAGAGGAGTAAAAAGGTGGGGCGGGGCATGGATATGTACTCAGACCTATGCTGTTCAACATAATCAAACATGATCTGGCAAAGGGGTTAAACAATGAGGTGGCAAAATTTATAGCTGATAAAAAATTACTTTAGTCAATGTTCCCTCTAATTGCTCGTAGACTGTGTGCGCAAACAATTTCTTTGTGTGAGCAAAAACATTTCTTTGTGAGCACCTATACTAGCACTATAGAATTTTTTTGTGCGCACTTTATTTTGTTGTGTGCGCAGGTTTCATGACCTGTGTGAGTGCACACATGAACACAGCTTAGAGGGAACAGTGCTCTAGGTGGTTTAGTCCAAAGCTGACTATGAAGAGTTACAAAGGGATTTCACTAAACTGAATGAGTAGGCAAGAAAATAACAGATTGAAGGAATTCAATGTTCCTAAATTCAAAGTAATGGATACTGGAAAAAATAATCTCAACTACAGATATATAACAATGGATTCTAAATTAGCTGTTATCACTGAAGAAAGAGATCCTGGAGTCATCCCAGATAGTTCTCTGAAAATGTCTGCTCAATGTGCAGTGGGAGACAAAAACTCAAACAGAATGTTAAGAACCACTAGGCAAGGGATAGATAATAAAACAGAGAATAACATAATGCCATTATATAAATCCATGGTACACTGATAGCCTGAATACTGCATGTACTTCTTCTCACCCTACTTCAGAAAAAGTTTGTTGGAACTGGAAACGGTACAGACAAGGCCAATAAAAGTAGTTAGGGATATGAAACAGTTTCTATGAGGAAAAGAATGAGACTTTTCATCTTGGACAAGAAATGATTATGGGTGGCTATGCTATAGATGTACAACATCACAAATTGCATGGACAAAGTGAATAGGAAAGTGTTATTTACTCTTTCACATTCCACAAGAACTAAAATAATGAAATTAATAGATGACTGGTTTAAAAGAAATGGAAGAACCTACTTCTTCACACAAGGCACAGTCAACCCATGAAACTCATTGCTTTGGGATGTTGCGAAGGCCAAAAGTATAACTGGGTTCAAAAATGAATTAGATAAATTCATGGAGAATAGGTCAATCAGTAGCTATTAGCCAAGATAGTCAGAGACTCCACCCTCTGCTCTAGGAGTCAGTAAGCCTCCAACTGCCAGAAACTGGGATTGAATGACAGGATGGAACACCTGAAATTACCCTGTTCTGTTCATTACCTCTGAAACATTTGACACTGGTCACTGCTGGAAGCATAAGCCATCTTAATGTGTGAGCAGCTTGGGCAGCTGCCCAGGACCCCAGTGGGGGAGCATCCTCCTCAGTAAAGATGGTGGGGAGGGCTGAGGGGCCCACAGCTGGACTGGAGGCCCCAGTGTGAGGGCTGGGAGGGACAGCATGGGCCCCAGTCGGGGGGCTGGCAGCCTTGATGGGTATCCTCGGGGGTAGGGGGATCCCTGGTGAGATGGAGGGCAAAAGTCAAGAATGGGGTCCCCCCCACAGCCCAGAGGGCCCCATTCTTGTCTTTTGTCCTGGCCCCTGGACGCCTTACAACTGCCCTTGATCAGAAGAAAGGATACTTGACTAGATGGACAATTGGTTTGATTCAATATGGTCATTCTTATGTTCAAAGAATGATGGTGCAATACCAACAAGAAGAGCCATGATTTATTAAAATTTCCCAATACTAGACTCATAATAGTTGGGTGGCAAATTGCTGTCTATACTCATTCCTCTTCCTGCTGTCCCTCCTTGATACACAAGGAGACAAATAAAGCCTATCTACATAAACATGAAGCAGACTGATCACCCTTCCAGTGTAAGGAGCAGCCCTGGAAAGAATATAGCACAGACATATACTCTTCTCTGTCAGTATGAAAGCTTCACAATACCCGGATATACAGTTGTGGCTTAAAAGCAGCAATTTATCACACAACATGGGATGTGAGTAGACTATAGGTGGTCATATTGCCCCTCTAGTAGGCACTGGATGGAGAAGAACAGAATATCATAAGGTGCCTGGGGGTAGACTTAGAGAAAAGAGGGAGACTGATTCAGCACTGCTCATCTCTCCTGCAAGGCTTTGGCTGCTGACTGATTTTGGAGGCAGGAATGAGGCCAGCATACACACCATTTCCTGGTTAGTGCTGCAGCCTGCTCCATTTCAGAGGTGGAAAGATTATCATTTTACTTCAAAAAATAAATTTTGCAAAGAGAAGTTTTACCACATTTTATACCAAACACTGTGACAAAAATGTTATTCAGCAACAACAGCAAAATGGTCTTTGAGTGAACTCAACATGTTACTCCAAGTGGCAATTCACCATTTGCAGAGAATTCTCTCACCATATGTATACAGTTCTTGTCCTCAACTAATTGGCCATGAGCAAATACTGAAAGAAAAAGTGCATGGAGTTTGAATGAAGGAGAAGAGAACTCCATGGCATAACTATTTATTTTCCCTCAAAAAAGGCCCTCCATGTCTGTTATTAATTTATAATATAACAAAAGCCTGACCTGAAAGTTAATAAAGAAAGCATGCTTACTAATTAGGCTTTATTCTCGTTGGTCCAAGTTAATTGCAAAATATCAATCTATCTTACTTATGAATATGCAAATATATGTCAGAATAGCACAAAGTTTCAGTATACACTAGTCTGCGAGCCTTAATTAGATCAAAAGTGGGTCCATCTCAACTTGACAAGATGGGACCTACTCTTTAATCAGAAAAATAAGTTTGTCTCTTAACAGGTATCTTCTTCTGACAGTCAGCAAACACTAATTAACAGACATAACTATATTAATTGTGTGACTTTACTCTATTCTTATCAGCTAGCTGATGTTGCCTGTTTGCTAATGCAAATAGTTGCTGCCTTGGTAAAGTCAACTTGCAAAAGTCTTTCTAATGCTAACTAGCAATCAATGCATATAAGATTTCTAAGATTTCTGTAGGGAATTCTGCATAATAGATGTATTCAGTCTTTTGAGGTATCCACAGCCATTTAGTATAATTATTCCTTAGAGCTGCACCTATCATATTATCAGCTTCTTCAGAGAATAAAGAACACAACTTATTTGTGTAAGAACAAAGAACTATAATCATTTCCTTTAGGAACTGCTAAACCACTAAGTTAAATGAAGATGTATGACCCAACAGAAAACTTACATTCATAGTAATTATATAGTATTTCCCCTTTCTTAAAATTCCTTTAACATGTTTTTTTTACCCTGAGTTTACTGTTTTTGTAAAGCAACAAATAGCCAGCCCTGGAGACTTCAGTGAATCCTACAGAACAGGTTTAGTTTGGGTAGTGACAATCAAAGCTTCCAAACTCTGGGCTATCCATGACTTTTGACTTCAATCCTACTCTGCAGGGTGAATCTTTGGGACTAAGAGGATAATTCAGTCTCAATATTCATTCAATTCCCAATTGCCTTAATAAGACTGCAAACAAGGATGCCGATTAATCTCCAGTTTTGATGATTTTTACAAGATGTAGACAACAGGCTGTTATCAGATAGTCTGAGGTCTCCCACTCTTTTCACACAGACAAATGAACAGCTACCAGATGAAAGTTTCATTTGGGCTGTACTGACAAACACTTTGTCTAAACAGGTGTCTTGTGCTTTCTCGTGCAGAATATGTGTATTTGCTTTAGATCTAGAAAACCTTGCAATGCTGCTGTATCTTCTTATTCCTTCTGTGAATGTAGCATTCTCAGTTGTGGGGCCATATGTTATTATTAGCGCCTAAAACTTCCAAACTTTCAGCACTTTAGTTCCTGGACAGCAGTTTCCTTATATACAAAGTAAAAAAAAAACCCAAAAAACCAAGGAGTCCTGTGGCACTTGTAAAGACTAACAAATGTATTTATCACAGGAGTTTTGTGGGAGAAAAATCCCACTTTGTCAGATGCTTACAAGATGGGGGAACTTACAGAATGGGGGAAAATAAATGCAATTTCTCCCATGAAAGCTCATACGAGAAATGCATTTGTTTGTCTTTACAAGTGCCACAGGACTCCTTGTTTGTTTTGCTGAACTACACTAACACAGCTACCCCTTTGAAACTTTTATACACAATGCCTCTTTTTCTCTCAGTGGTATGGTTGGTTAATCTACCAAAGTGGTTCTTTCACTGTACTGTAGCTTTACTTCTATGAAGAATTCATTCTTAGATGCGCTTCACTGATGCAGACAAATCATGGATACCATATATTCATATTCATGGGTCCACATGAGACAATTTGCATTATAGTGGTGCTGGCTAAGAAGTCAATGAAGCCAAATGTGCATCTGAACCATTTTTTTCTACTGTCTCCCACCTGTCTTGAATATGCTATGTCCATACTTAAGGAGTTAAATCAATTTAAGTTAAATTGATTTAATAAAATCACTATAAAATTATTAAATCGATTTATTAAGTTAAATTGATTTAACATGTCCCCACTAGAAACTTAAATTGAACTAGCATGTCCATGGGCAGGACTTGCTAGTTCGATTTAGGAGAGAGGCACCAGTAGAGGTGTGGCAAGATGACTGCCCTTGAAGGGCCATACCCCCACCCAATATAAAGAAAAAGGACAGCATCCTGGGAAGAAGGGCAAAAGGGTTAAATCAAAATAACATGTCCACAATGCATTATTTTTAAATAACAGTTTCAATTTAACTATCATTTCAATGTAGTACTAGATTTTATTATATTGGAATGACTTTCCTTATTTTGAAATGAAGGCTATCTGTATTTCAAAATAAGGAAATGTAGTGTGGACATACACTCTTTTAAATTGAAATAATCAGCATTATTTCAATTTAAAGACTATACCCTATCTGCCTTTTGAAAACTGCCTTTGAATTTTATTTGGTTAGGAACACAGTGATTGGGATGCAGAGTTTCACCAGTGTTCCAAATAATTTTCTGACACTTTGTGAAAAAAGAAATGGAAAGAAGAAGAGAGATCAAATGAAGATTACTTGATTCCTCGTGACACGCAAATATTGCACAGTAGCACAGATTAGAGGACTACATTTTAATATTAAAAGCAATTGCAATTTTAAATAGTAATGTTAGAATGATCATCAGGTTGAATAATCTTAATATAAGGCATCACATAATTTCTTAGTACCAGCGTTGTTACTGCAAATCATTAACCCTTCGCTTTGCAGAGACAAACCTGAAAACATAAACTAATTCCTGGTGAGGCTTTTTAAAATTTGCTGTGCTCTTGGAGAATCAGGAGGCAGGGAGAAAAATGGCCAGCTGCAGCAGTAACATTTTGACATAACACTCTGTTGACCTTTGCAATAACAACATGATATAAAAGATGGTAAAAGTACCACTCTGGTTTTGTATCTGTCTCAGGTGCATTATGCAGATTGGTGAAAAAGTTTATAGGGTTGTACGATATCAATATTCAGAAACTGACTCAGTTATTGAAATTAATTTAAAGAATATTAAATTGGGGACATTTCATGAAAAAACTAATGGAAATTGAGCTAAAATGTGAAGTTTAATGGCTAGTGATACCACACACCAGAGATGACTGGGAATCTTACAAAAGAAATAATGTCTGTACTCTTCCTTAGAGGCCTGGTCTGAGAGGACTATGTCAGTGGTGGCAAGAGAAACAAACAACTCCAACTAAACGAGGAATGGTTTGTAGCTGCCAGCAAGCCAGCGGAGGGAAGAAGGCAGTTCAGAATACACAGTCAAGAAAAGGAAGAGGTGGATTTTTTTTCATTATGTAGGAAAACCGCTTAATACAATATAAACCCTGATCATGCAGTCACACAGGATTAGCTGAAGTTGATTTGTTTGGGTATGGAACTTTTGGACAACAGCAAGATTTATTTTCGCCTCAAGCACCAAAAGCAGGTAACTGCTTCCAGCCACTTTGGCAGTTAGAACAAATGAGGAATGACTGCAAACTACTTTTGAGTCAGATAAAACACATGACCGCACCTAAATCCAGCCACCAATTTGATGGAATGCTTTCTTCAGACTCAGGTATGTCTCTTACTCCCAGTCTTGGGTCACATTCTTTAGAATAGCTGGGTGCCATATTAGGGAATCTCTTAAGAGACTATCTTAATAGAGTGTCCCTAATCATGCCTCAAATTGAGTACAATTCTGCTTCATTGTTAGTTGTAGCCTATACTGTTAAACAACCGATTTCTGCTGTTTCTTTGGGTATGTCTACACTGAAGGCTCTGTTAAGGTGACCAAACAAGGTCAACTTCAAGCTGACTTAAAGTTGACCTTGTTGAGTCAACTCAGAGAGTCCACACTGAAAACTCCAGTTGATTGCCTGTGTGCACATTGGTAGGTACTAGGTTGACAGAGGAGTGGTGTGTTATGGATAGTTGTCCCATACTGCACTGGAGAAGTGCCTTCCTCCCTTGGCCACTCCCTTAAAACAGAAAGTGAGTGCAGCACCCTTCCTGGTGGTCAGGAACTCTGGGAGGGGGACTGGAGGCCAATTAGGCTGACTTAAAGGCTTCCTCCATCTACATTGGCTTAAGTCAACTTAATAAGATCAATTTAAGCATTAAGTCGACCTTAAGAGGTGGTGTTATTAAGTTGACTTAAGGAAGCACTTAAGTCAGTTTAATAAAAGCCTATTGTAGGTCAACGTAACCTTCCTTAAGTCAACCTAAGACTCCAGTGTAGATGTACCCTGTGACTGGTCTTGTGTATAACAATATATAATAATTAATAACCACTTGTGACTGTGCAATCAGAAGTAGTTGTGCCACTTTATGTTTGGCATGCAACCTGCTGTAAGATTTAACAGGAACCTTTAATTACAAATCATAATTTTTACACTTTTAATTTATACTCTTATTTTCATCCAGAACAGCACTGAAGTCTTACACTTTTTTACTGTGCCTTTGCATCAGTCAGGAATCAGGGCCTGCAGCACAGTCAGTCACTGGGCAACCTAATGGGTGCCATTGGCCTGTAGTGAACTGTCTGATTGGCTGGAAGACTATGTCCACACATACATTGTTATTTTGAAATAAGTTATTTCAAAATGAGTTATTTCAAAATAAAGTCCTTATTTCAAAATAAATTAATTCAAATTAAGAAAATGTTAATTAAGGGAAAAGCTCAAAGCGAAATAGCATGTCCAAACACAGGACTTGCTATTTTGCTTTAGGAGAGAGGCACCATGGGAGGTTTGGCAACATGGGCCCCTCCCTGGGCCATGCCCCCATGCAATATAGGCTAAAAAGAAGGCACCCTAGGAAGGAGAAGGGCAAAAGTGTTATTTTGAAATAATGGTTATTTCAAAATAACACGTCCGAACAGCAATGTTTTGAAATAACCATTTCAAAATAAGAGCCATTTTGATTTAAAGAAGGTTTAAGCTATTCTGAAATGATGGCTCTTATTTTGAAATGACGGAGCCCATCATTTCAAAATAAGAATATGTCTTGTGGACCTAATCTCTTTTATTTCGAAATAACCAGTGTTTATTTTGAAATAAAAGAGATGTGTGGGCATACCCAAAGAGTCAGCAAACCAGCTTATAAGCCTGGCAGCAGCCATAGCTCAGCAGCTGCACAAAGCATTTGACCATAGTTACAGTAACTCCTATGCTTGTTGCGTTCCAGCCCTGCTCCCACCTTGCCTAGTCCTAACCCTCAGCTCTGACTCTTGGCTCCAATTCCTGACTTCTGCTTCAGCTCTGACCATGGGCTCTGGCACCTTGTCTTTAACTATTGATTCTTACTCTCACCAGTGGGCACAACTGCCTATGTCCTAGTTATGGACAGCATCTGTTGTATTCGATCTTTTTTGGATTTAAGTCAGACCTTTGCAGGATTCTATGTAAAGATCAATTATCATTTTGGACAGCTAACTAAATCAGAGCAAAGATTTATCCTTAACTTTTATTCAGCTGGAAGGTGATGTCATATCATACCAGGGCATCATTGCAAGAGCTTCATTGCAGTATTTTATAACACCTCATTATTTTCCTGCCATTTTGGTGGCTCTCTGACTTGAAATAAAGTAATGAGAATGAGACACTGCAGCAGATTATGTATGCTGAGTCTCATCTTTAGTCTTGTCACGGTTACTCATCTTGCTACACATCTGTACCCTCTGTGGTCTCTGAGTGTACCCCTTCAGATCTTGGGACTCCTGCTTTTGCCAATTTGGGAGTTGAATGTCATGATTCTTCAACTCTTAGGCTATGTCTATACTGCTGGCAATAATTTCACCATTATCAGTTCACCCTTCCGGGAGCAGATTGCGGGAAGTATGAACTCACTGCACTGCTCCCAGAAGTTGGGGGCCCAGGGCCATAGGGAAAAGCCAACTGCAAGAGACTTGTGGTCAACTTTTCCCTAATGTGCAGTGGCAGCTTTAGAAGTCGCTGCTAGTTATGCAAGGAATTTTGTGTTCCTTGCATAACTGGCAGTCGACTGCCACTGAATTTTCCCCAAGTATAGGCTAGGACTCAGACTGGGAGATTAGCACACTGCTTATATATATCAGCCACATATCCCCCTGGGTTTCAGGCACCTGTAAATCTGCCATCTGGGGATCAGTGATATTCACCAAAAATTGTGTTAAAAACAAAGCATTTTTATTTAATAGTTGGAGAAAAGCTTTTAGAAGAAAAAAAAAGATTTTAAAGCAAACCATTGACATGTACATGATGTCTATGCTTCACTACAAACAAAATTAGATAGACTTCCCTCTTAGGTTTACAGGAACGGAAGAGACCCCACTTTTAGCAAAGCCCAGCTCCTATGTGTCTGTCTGACTCTCAGGCTGGTTCTCCCTTTGAAAAAAAACATGGAGTCCTGTGGCACTTAAAGACTAAGGCTATGTCTACACACACATTGTTATTTTGAAATAAGTATTTTGAAATGAGTTATTTTGAAATAAAGTCCTTATTTCAAAATAAGTTAAATCAAATTAAGAAAATGTTAATTCAAATTAAGGGAAAGCCAGCTATCGAAATGGCTGTTATTTCGACATGGTCATTTTGAAATAAGGCCGTTTGGACATGTTGGTTTAAGCTGTTTCGAAACGATGGTTCTTATTTCGAAATGAAGGATCCCGTCATTTCAAAATATGAAAATGTTGTGTGGACCTAATCTTTTATTTTGAAATGACCAGTGTTATTTCGAAATAAAAGAGATGTGTAGACATACCCTAACAGATTTATTTTTCACATGAGTTTTCGTGGGAGAAAACCCCACTTTGTCAGATGCTTCGAAAATGGGTGAACTTACAGAATGGAATGAAAATAATGCAAGGGAGTGTAAAACTTAGGATCAGGTCATACAAATCAGAGCAGTCGTTAGGACCCATTCTGTTCAAACTGCTTTGAAGTGCTGCCCAAGGAAAGCCAGCTACAGCTGGGAAGGCTACTTGCTCTGGCATTTTCTCTTAATGACCCTGAAGTGTAAGCTGTTAGGCAACTATTAGAAAACTCCTTTGTCATAGTTACTGCCTGGCTAAGGCATGCCTAGATCACTTTTTATCTTTCTTGAGTGCACCCCTTCAGGTACAAGTTTTGCTACCTTTTACTGCTTTGAGTGGAACCATGTGGTCCAATCACTCTTAGATTGGGCTCTGGGATGCAGCCTCCTTGTTTACAAATCATTCGAACTAAATTGGCTGAAGTGGGTTAGGCACATGTCAGCCTTTTAGCTCTGGGAGCCTGTGACAGGAGCTGATTAAAGTGACTCAAAAACAGGCTCTACAAAATAAAGTACCCTCAGGTTAGTGCAAGGAACATAGTATCTATAAAAGTGGGTTAAAACAACAAATAATTCTACAAGTATATTCCTTATGTAAGCATTACCTTTCTAACCACAGCTCAATTAAATTCACCTTATTCCCATCTCTGGGGTGGAAGAGTCATCCTGTGTGTAGAATTTCTTGTGTCCCTGTTAAGCTCTAACTGCTGCTGCTGACAGTCCACTCAGTCCCCCTTCTTTCCTAGGCTACATTTTTAAGGTGTAGGATCCCTTTTGATTCTAGGCTTTGAGCCTTGGAGAGTTAACCATGCCAGTCAGGTGGAGCTCGGGAGGGGTATTTCCCAATTCATAGTTCACCTCATTATTCCCTTAAGGAGCCTTATCTTTGCTATTGTTTCAATTCCTGTTTGCTTCCCCCTTGACAAACTTCTATGAACTGACTCCTGGGAAGCAGAGAGGATAATAACAAACAGATAAACTTAGATGAATATGATACCTGTAAATATAATATATATACCTCCTCATTCTTCATAGCCTACTTCTGCTTTTCCTAGGTGGATACCCAAACATCCATTCCCATTTATGATACAGACATACCATGCTAACACTATTAATAATTAATAAAGTTTACCTCTGTATTTATCACAAGTCCTGTGTAAATGTAGGAAGAAATAGGTCACTTATCTTTCCCATTTCACTGAACATGGATATCTAATGGCTCTCTTATGATTGGGCACTAGAGACTGGACAAGAAATCAGCAGTAGAGATATGCATTATGTGCATTATGATGGGACATTTTTCTCTGCTGAAGCACAGACTCAAAAATATGTAGGAACAACATAGTCCCTAATGGATGACATGTAACTCATCCATAATGATCTGTATAATACAGGGCAATCATTCTGTAGACTGGTGCAGGTCATTGAATAACATATTGGCAATCCTGCAATCCATTACAGTTTGAAATGGGAATAATGACAGGAAGCGAACCTGACCAAACATTTGAAAACCCTTTGCACTAATATTGAGCAGTATATGTAAACGTTTAATTCAGCGGCATACTCTAAGTCTATAATGTAATCGAAAACAGGTGACTAAAGACAATCACTGAATATTTCCTAATACCAATATGATATTACTTAAAATCCAGATTCTGTTATTAACTCCATATTTCATATGGATCCATTTAATATATTTATAGCAGTACTGTATATTTTAATGGAATTCTTCAAGATTCTTTTCCCTTTGCTTTAATGTGTTCTCTTGACTCATTCAGAATGTGAGAATAAGAGCTGGTTCACAAAAATAAAGAATCTTTTTGCCCAGTGACACATTTCTGGGTCCAAATGAAAGTAACTCTTTATTAAGGGCTGGATATTTGTTTTGTTCATTTATTTTTATTTATTTACACACTCCATCAAAAGTGGAAATGCAGGAAATCCATGAATCTTGTGAAGCCTGTTAATAAAATGATTTCTATACCGATATCATAGATGGACAGGTCTACATTAGAAGCACTACATTAGCATAGCTACATCAATGCAACTGCATTACTGTACCTTGTTGTGTGAAGACTCATTATGCCGACAACAGGAGAGTGTTCTGCCATCTACATAATTACTTCATCTCCCTGAGAGGCAGAAACTATCATCAAGAGAGCATCTCCAACTGACATAGCGCAGTGCAGACAGTACTTGGCCCTAGTCTACACTTGAAGGGCTTTTCAGTGGCAGTTGACTGGCAAATATGTAAGGCACGTAAAATGCCTTGCATATCTGCCAGCGACTTTCTAAGCCACTGGGACACACTGCTGAAAGCTGACCGCAAATGGCTTGGAGCCAGCTTTCAGCTGTGTCTGTCATGGGGTAGGACTTGCAGCGCTGACTTCCAGAGTGCAACGGCAAATTCATACTCACTACTAATTGCACCTGGAACATCAGGATGATGGCAGTGATTTTGCTGCTGTCTGTGAAGACATACCTTTAGGTCGCTATAATATAACTTGCATTGCCTGGAGGGTGTCTTTTTCAAACTGTGAAAAAGTTACTTTGGCTAATCTTGCAATAAACATCCAAACTAGTGAATGTTTAGCTGAACCGAATTGAAGCATTGCATCTTTTCAAGTGTGCACTGATCCCAGAGAATTTAGTCTGTGTATGGGTCAGGCTACTTAAATGATGTCTCAGTTTAGCAGCAAAACAATGATATTTTACACACACACACACACACACACACACACACACACACACACACACACA
>ML681979.1:46072844-46091838 GCA_007922195.1 Podocnemis expansa | reverse complement strand
CACACACACACACACACACACACACACACACACACACACACACACACTTTTCCCCATCCCAGTAAAACTGCAGAGTGCTTAAAAAAAAAAACCCTGCACTATTACACCACCATTCACATTCAGCTAGAGCAAAAACCACACATAGACAGCATACTTTAAAAAGTGTGGAAGGGGAAAAAAAGAAAAGTAAATTACACAAATCACACCATTTTTTTAGGTGAACTCATCTCTTTTAGTTGGATACACATTTCCCTTCAACCACATAGAATGTGGCACAAGAGAAGTCTAAAATTTGGAATGTAGTTTGTTTTATTGCAATTTCAGGGAGAGATGGATTATGCACTTCTGTTCTAAATTATATTTAGGGCTAGTAAAGACTACATGCCAAACAACCTACTATATTTTGAACAAGTAACTATTGCATGGTTACAAAATAGTTGATCTTCCAAGGTGTGCAGTGTATTAGAGGGTAGATTGTGGCTTCAAATAATGTGAGAAGCATATCAGACCCCATTAAGCACTTATAAACAATTCTGAATATAGCAAATCTGTGATGTGAACTTATGACAGTTTTGAAAAGCAATGCATTTTGGCTTATCTACACAAAAACTACATGTACCATACAAAAAAATCTGAAGACAGTACTCATGAAAAGCTTCAGCACAAGAAAAATTGTTACCTCAAGTCATCCCCATTGCCAAAACTCTAAGCCTTATCAAATGGAAATCACCATCTGTCCATTAGATCAATGACTGGCACTTGGGTCTCATTGATTTAGCTATTATGGAAAAGATATTGTATAAGATACATGACAAATTAGACTCTGTCACAGATATTTGGTCAGATTTTTGCTCAGCTTTTCCAAATGAGATAATTAGCTATATATTTTTTTTAATTTTAAGATAGTGTAAATGCTACAGATTAAGATACTGTAATCTCTTTCTTTTATTCACTTCTGTCCCCATATACATGCATAATAAGGAGCTTATCCATGTTTTTTTGGCATCACAGTTCACAGTTAACCCCATCCCCAACATTTAAGGCAAACATTTTCTTTCTAAATTAGATATGTAAAAATTTTACATTGTTAATAATAAAAATCAAGTCTTTTAGAGAAATCCAGAATGAACCTCTGCTTGCATTATAAATTTAAAAAAAAATACTTCAGCCATATTTCATTTGGGGATACCCATTCATAACATCATATGTTGGAAGACAGATTTGGTATAGCATTTTTGCATTCCAAATACCTGTTATTAAACAATTTTAATACTATCCCTGATGTTAATTGTTATTCCTATAATTTTCAAATGTAAACACTTTTCTTAAAACTTCATCAACCCATATAACATGGATCAATAAATACAGAAATTGCCTAAATTCACACGTGCATTAGATTTGTTTTTTAAACTGGTATTTCTAAAGGTCTCACAGGCACCAATTTGAAAGCAGCTGACATTGTCACATCTGAAAGTTGCTTCACCATGTGGTCATTGTGGAACCTAGCTTTGTTAGAGTTGATTCATACAGGGTGGTTGTGGATACATATATTTCATCCACATAGTTACTGTTAAATCTGTCCCACGTCCATGTTCCTTTTTGTGGTCTTGGACTGCATCTCTCTTCCGGCTGCAGTGGAGTTGGCTTGAATGGCCAGCCTGCTCCCAGCCCCAATACGTATGAACTGATGAGCTATCTGAACAGATACTTGCACTTGTAGCTGCTCTCAGGTTGATGGGAGGTAACTGTTTCCACTGCAGTTAGGATCCTTCTGTTACTGCAGTCCTCTTCACATCAAGGAGAGTTTCTTGCAGCACAGCAAAGACCCAGAAGAAGCAAAAAGGTGGGAGAGACAGTCAGCCAGAACCCAGCTGCCATCCTCCTCAAGCCAGTAAGGAGAGAGAGCAAGTGAATGAAAAAAAGTTACTGAATCTTCTCTTTTAGGTCAGCAGCAGCCTCAACCAGAAATCCTACCTAATAAGTCCAGGACTCACCCACCCCTATCTTTTCCAGGAGAACTTGGGATGGGATGGGGAGAGAGGCAGGTGGGCAACCAGGGCTCCAGACATGAAAGTATAGTCTTGGGACCAGTGGAGTTTGGAAAGGGATAAAGCAGTGCAGTGTGCAGTGTGGGAACAGAAGCCCAGAAGAAACTAATTTGATGTGACCCTTTCCAGTCACAGCTATCTATTTTCAACCTAGCAGGCAGGACAGACAATAATATACCTCATAATATCCATGACTTATGCTACAAAGAAAATAATAGAGTCAGATTAATATAGAAACAGGAATGAGTTCAGTCCATCCTCCAATAAACTACCCATAATGAGCAGCCAATATTTCCTTGTATGGGGGGATGCTTTCTTTAAAATCGTCTAGCCCCTCATGGTTGCAAGCAAACTTTCCAAATGCATAAATGAAGCAGAGTCATCCTCCTGAGTCAGCAAACAGCCTGAAACAAAAAAATCCAAGATAGGTGTGAACTCTGTTTGCATCTGTGTGGTGTTGACTCTGAAGGCTAATAATAACAATGCAACTGTCATCACTTCATCATTTCATCTACTACTAATTTTAAGCAGATACTTCAATTGTTGTGTTGACTAACCTATAATCTCCAACTCCCTTCCAAAGCCCAAATGTCTCCTACCCAGTTGTGAAAATAACCCCGTGACAATTCCTACAATGCAGTTATGCGTCATTCATACTCAGCATGTTGATGATTGACATTCTAGAGGCAGAGTAAATTGATTTTAATATTAAAATAAATAACAAAGGGTGCTCTGTTAATCAGAGCATTCATTTTCACATTCAATTCAATACTGAATTCTACTTTTGCATTTATCTAAATACACCACAGAATTGCCAGGCTGATGCAATTTTAATGGAAACAAATGAATCTTGCAATAAAACTTTGGCACACCTTGTTTCCAAGTATCTTCATATTGTTTAGAGAACGTTTTTGAAAGATGTGTATCATTTTGGAGTATAATCATGCAAGGTGCAACAATATTAGATATTTTATTCCCCTTAATACCAGTGTTTTCTAAATCAGTTTCTTCTATAAAAATAGAAGCAATATAGGGATCTTTGAATCTGTAAATAAAGGCTATATGCCAAAATCCATCGTGTCTTCTAGCCAATGCCATTCCACTGAAGTCACTGACATTTCATGGGGTATACGTCAGTGCAGAATTTGGCATTATAGCTTTAATCAAAGCTCAAATTTCTTTAAAGTTCCACTGTTTTGGGACTTTTAAAGCCAGCCAAAATGAATCTGTAATTTAGCTTCTCATTACTTTTTCATGACATCTTCTAGCCAACATAACTTTCTTGGTGCCTTAAGATTTACAGTGTATGTCCTGGAAGACAGCACTCATGTGACCCTATGGACAAATGTCACATATATTCAATTGCTTCACTGGTATATTACAAAAAATTAATGAGGCCATCTCTAAGAGGATGATCTGGCAATTTACAAAAGCATAGTACATAACAAGCCAAACGTGCCATAAATAACACATAACATGTAAAGCTATAAAATGAATGAACACTTACTATGTGCAAAAAAAAAACAAAAAACAAAAAAGTAAAAAAACCCACCCATTGTCAATTTCTAAATGGAAACTAATTTGATTTCTAGATATTTTCCTACCTTATCTTCTAATGTCCTTTATACTTGTAGTATTGTTTGAAATACCTTTAACTACTCCACTGTTCACCATGTTCTAATGTGTCTTTGTTTGACTAAGGGAAGAGTCAGCATGGGAATCTTTTGTTATTGAACAGAACTTTTGCTTCAAAGAAGTCAGTAAGTTTTTGGAGATTTTTTAAAAAATGCCAATAGATTCCCACTGATTTTCAGAATTTTTAACTAATATATTACCTAAAATATACAGATAATTAGTCTCAGAAATTCTATTGCTCTGAATCTGAATCCTTACTTTTCACCTTATGACTTACACAGTACAAAGTATATTCAGGTCTTACCTTTGTTTGAATAGTCTACATTTAGAAATTTACACTTTATGAGTCATTCAAATAATAGTAACAATCTTCCCTTTTAAAAAAACTCAAAAAATCTACTTTATTCTAAGATAATAATGGCTCCACATTAAAAAAAAAAAAAGTTTAGGCCAAGCTGCCAAATCCTATTACAGATTCAATCCTATTAAAACGTTCCTGGGTTTAAGCCTGCTTTGGAGTTTTTCATAAGAGTGCATGACCCTTACCAAAACCCCTACATGTGTGGTCAAGGGACCTACGGATAATTGTAAACTCCATGGGCTCCCATTAATCTCAGCACAGTCAGATATTAGTGCTTGTAAATCAGCACCTAAACAAGGACAATAGTTAAAGCCATCAATAGTCTTTTAATGAGGCAGATCAAAAACAAATGAAAGCAGCAGGACACTAGGATTTGCCAAGGAGGGGAAAGGAAGGCAGAAGGCTTTGTCTGATTTCTTACACAAAAGTAGATGGAATTAGTCCAGGACTTGTCTTCTCACTACTGGATCTAACATAAATAAATAAATAAAGAGAGAGAGAGAAAGAGAGAGAGAAAGAAAATTTCTAGTGCCTCTCTTACTTTTTGTTTCCAGGGACCAGGAGTTTTACATCTATCTGAAAGATGAGGCTATAACTGATCATCACATCAGGTGGATGTGGAATGTGTGTCTGTCAAGAATTATAATGAATTATCTACGTCCTCACAGGCAGACTGTGCAGCTTTTGAAATTCCCACAGATGTTATTTATCCATCAGAAAAGAAAATGTCCTGTTATGGAGTTCTACATTTAAAAGGGGGGAAGAAAATAAAGCATGATAAGAATTTACTACCGAACATGCATGTGCATCAGCACTACAGTGGTTGCTGGGCAACCTAAAGGCACCAGGCCATAGTAAAAGGGAGAGTACAGGGGACAAACGAACAGCAACATTGGCAGCTGAATTATGTAGTTAAGAGGACGCTCACTAGGAGTCCCCTAGCTTCCAGATCATTTCTGTTTCATCTTTTTATTTTGCTGCTAGCTGCTCTAGATACAATTAGCTTAAGAAGCTGTGAGGTAGAGAATTGTTGGGGGATGAAGCTTTAAACCTACAGAAAATCTTTTTATATATATATATTATCCTGCTGAAACAAAAGGCCACAAGAAAACATTTTGAAAACTAAAGGGGAGACTAACTTGTTCATCTTTTTTACAGCTGATATCTTGACATCATGAATTGTGTTCACTGCCTGAATAAAACTAGAAGCGCTAACAGTGCCTTAGGAAAAAGCATATTTACCTAACATTGCCTTAGGAAAAAGCATACTGTAGAGCTACTTTAAATTATAGTTCATTTACAATTTTTTTTGCATGTTCACAACTGTTGCCATTTTTTTTTATTCCTTGAGTTATTGTTCCTGAAATGAAGAGTATGGTTAGAGATCATGAGTAAAATCTCTTCACAGTTTCATAGTTCATGAGGCTGGAGTCTTACCTCATAAGCTTATTCTTGCAACATTTTTGCCCATGAGGAGTTCGGTTGCATGCAAATAACCCAACAGGGTTACTTTGCACAAGGAACAACTACTCACATCCATAAAGGGTTACAGGATTGGAGCCTAGTTTATATAGCACTGTCTTTTTCACTATTTTTGAAACAACACTTACATACCACAGTGATAGCAATTATAGAAAACTAAACAAACACAGAGGCTGCACGACACTCTAGCACAGTGGTTCCCAGCCTTTTCAGTAACACAGTACACTTCAACGAGACAAAAATTCTATGATACACCAACTTTTTTCAGCTCAATTGACTGCTCATAAATGTCACATTAACTTACATTTACTATGGTTATGGTCTTGCTATAGAGGTTTGCAATCCAGTGCATACAAGTTAAAGAAGGATCAAATGCATTAATGTTTCAAATCCACCAGAAAAAAATACCTGTCATCTCAATTTAGCCCTTTGGTCACCTGCATTTAGATTAGAATGGTCATGTTTCAGAATCGAAAGACCGATATCACAGTTTTAATTTCATCAATTTTCATGAAATTTATGAGTTGTAATTTTGATTGGTGTTTAAGATGAAACAATGTTTGTTTTACATTGATTTTCTTTACCTTTGTACAAAATTACATGGCACACTCATGTGCTGTGGCACACTGGTTGAAAACCACTGCTTTACCATACTGGGCAGGTAGGCTAGGCAGTATGTCGAATAGGTAGCATTCTTATGCTCTGGGCCAGATGATTACAGATGTGTGCTCCTCTCTAGAAATTACTGAATTGCATTTTCATTATATAGCTGGAAAATCATTCTGTGACTAATAACATACTCTCTCTTTCTCTCTGTTTCTCTAATGAGATCACTTCACAGTCATGGCACTGATGCAAACATTCACAGCTAAGTGCTCAAAAGAGCGTGAAGTACAAACTGTATATAAATCATTCTTCTGGAAAACACTATTTGAGGACAACACAATACAAGGTATTCTCAAGTGTTCCTAAGGCATCCACAGTCAGATTGAAATAACCGTATATGACAGCCTGATTCCACTTGTTCTTCACTAGATTTAACAGCTGTCTACATTAGTATCCCATTATTTTACATACAGGTCCTCATATATAAGACCAGTTAGGGACAGAAAACCTTATTACACAATTCCAAGATGCTGCATAAGAGTAATATAAGCATAAAAAAGTAGCATTATTGTTGGCCACTGTTTTTTCATCTGGGAAAGTATTTCCATTTAGGACACTGTTAAATGCTGCCTCTGCCATATATCTGATTTACATTTTTAAAAAATGCACAAAACTTTCTAACCACTACTTTTTACTGCTATCTATAGCCAAAAGGTGGCAGTGTATTATCCATCATCCATTAGTGACCCTATCTGCACAGATATACTTATCTTGAGCAATCGAGTAAATTGTATTTATTTCACCACAGTATATTGATTTTCATTACAAAAATTTAAAAACTGTAATTTCTGTGACCATAGAAGATGAATTATACCAATCACAGCAGAAAGCAACAGAAACATTATTTGATAAAGAAACAGACACTAATCTGACACTGAATCTGCAGCCTGTTCAAGCTCTGCCTATGGTATCAGAACCAAAAACACCTTGCTCAGTGTACAGTTTGACTTTCCTGCCTTGAGTCAGAATGAGAAACACAGGACGAGTCTTACTGACTAAACTAATTGTTTCAGAAGAAAGCTTATGTGAAATGAATATGCAGATGTAATGACTAGCCTATGCATGGTGTCACAATACCTTACATACTAATACTTAGAACACACATATAAATAGCATGTCAGAGGTGTCAAAGCGGGTGCCATTCAGAAGTTTTCTTTTGAAACTGTTTTCTTTGGAGAAAAGCTTTTCATAATATGATTCTATTTTTGTCAAAGACAGGCTTGATTTTCATATTAATTTTAAAATGGATAGCCGTGTTAGTCTAGTCCAGTGAAAAAACAACAAGGAGTTGTGTGGCACTTGAAGCATCTGAGGAAGTGGGATCTTCTCCCACGAAAGCTCATGCAAAAAATAAATCTGTTAGTCTTCAAGTGCCACACAACTCCTTGTTGATTTTCATAGAAAAACTGAAAACAAAACAATAAAGATTTTTGGGTGTGGAAAACCAAACATTTCCAGTGTTCAAGTTTTATATGAACATATTAAGAAAAACTCAAGGATGATGCTGCCAAAAATGGAAATAGACAATTTCATTAACTTTTTTGCATGTTAAAAAAAAATTCCTTACCAATCAACTCTAGTTTACAGATGTTGACAAGCATCATTATCCCTATTTTACAGATGGAGGAAACTGTAGCATAACAAAATGCTCAAGTTCACACAGTGAATCAGTGGAAAAATAATGAGTAAAAGACACTCTATTCTTAGCCTGATATCCAATCCACAGTAATACACAGCTGTTTCAAATCTCTCTGTAATTTACTCTATTACACTTTTATACTATGTGTCTACCATCAGTGCTGGAAAATAAGTTGATAGCATGCTTCCATTAAAAAGGAATGTGCTGTTTCTCAAATGGTACACCTTTGTCCATCATTGTCCCTCTTTTTCAACTGCAACATGGAATAGGGATTACCAACAGATGTCTCTCCCTAATATGCATGCTCAATTTTTTAAATATTGTCTTGACTCCTCTCTTTCTTCATCTCATGTCTAGCTAGTTTCATGGGCACAGGAAGTAGTATAGTGAAAGGCACAATGGATTTTGGGGGGAATAAATGGTAGGAGCTAAAGCTCACTTCTCGTGTTTTCCTATCAACCATGAGTAGTTTGTTTGTGACAAGCTTCAAATACCTCATCTGAGCTGAAGAAGGTGAGAAGCATCTTAGTCTATGTCTACACTAGGCAATTAATCTGGACTAAGCAAGTTTAGTCTGGACTAATTTAGCTTGTGTCTATGTGAGGCTTTGTCTAGTTCAAGCTAAGAAATTTCTTAGTTCAAACTAGGCAAAGCTTAGTCCAAGCTAATAAGTTCACCTGGTTAGTCCAGACTAAGCACTTAGTTTGAACTTTAGTTCAAACTAGCTGCAATGTGGACACAGACTAAGGCTTGGTTTGAACTAAAAAAGTTCAAACTAAGCCATTAGTTTGAACTACCTGCACATCCTAGCAGAGCCGTAACATGGCAATCTGCCACCCAGGGCACATTCATATCGGAACGCGCCCCTTGTCATAAGTTGTGCTTGGGGCCAGCACCGTGAAATGTGCCTTTTAAATGAGCAGCTCTATTGAGCCGCTCCCGCACTTCTAGAGCAAAGCCCCATTGGCCCCTCTGTAGTTACAGCCCTGCATCCTAGTTAGAACTAAAAATTTAGCTCGAAGTAGGATGCATGGCTAGTTTGAACTAAAGAGCTGCGGTTAGTCCGAACTAGCCTGAGGTTAGTTTGGACTTACCTCCGGCTGTTTTAGTTTGGACTAGTAAATTCAAATAAAAAAAATAGATGTAGACTTAGCCTTAGAGACTAGGGCTATGTCTATACTAGCCACAGGAAGTTTGAACTTGCTAGTTTGAACTAAGAATTTCGAGGTTAGTTCAAACTAACTTTGCATTTATAAGTTCAAACTAACTGCATGTTCCAGTTTGAACTAAAACTTAATTTGAACTAGAATGCACAGTTAGTTCAAACTAACCAGCTTAGCTCGTACTTCTTAAGTTCAAACTAAGTGTTAGTCCATGGACACATCACACCTAGTTTGAACTAAAGTTTGAACTGAGTGCTTAAGTCTGCACTAACCACCAGTACTAAAAAGTTTGAACTAAGCAAGACATTTGTTAGTTTGAAGTAGGGAAAGCCTAGTGTGGCCATGGACTAAATTAGTCCAGACTAAGCCTCCTTAGTCTGGACTAACTTGCCAGTGTAGACATTGCCAAAGTGAAATGGGGAAATTGGACTAATTTTAAACTTTATAGATTGGATCTAGATCAGCCTTTGATTTTATTGATCCTGAGGCTTTTCGAGTTGTATGTGGAACTGATCAACTAATGGATTACTCCTTTCCCAGAGAAATTGTATGGGGTTCTTCACACCATCTTACCCATCAATGTGCATGTAAGCATAAAGCTGCAGGAAAAGCTTTGACATGTTTTGGGCTATGGTGCCATTAGTGTGCACTGAAATGTCTCTTAGTTAAATATACAGGCTACATTTCCGTTACTGCCACAGTGCCCAGCCAACATATGAAACTGCTCAGTAGCACACTAGACTAGACTAGAAAGGAATGATGCTTCTTGCAGGTAGGAAAAAGCTTTAAAACAGCAGTCCAACATGGCTATAACAAGCACTGAGGATCTTTTCACCAAAGGGTTTGTAGTGCAGAAGTTTTATTGGGTTCTTTTCTGTGCTTAGATTCTCAGGTAGCAGTAATGGACTCTAGCTTCACTGACTTCCACAACTGCCTAGGTGCCAGGGAGAACTCCTCTGATGCATGCCTCACTAATGTGCTGCACCTTTGCCAACTTCAGGCTGGATACTGCAATCATCTTTACTTAGGGCCTGACCTGAAGACCAGCTAGTAACTTCAGCAAGTATGGAAGAGCGCTGCATGCCTTTCTTAGCAGGGCAGGTTACATTTATATTTAGCTTTTCTTTATTGGCTTCCTAGTCATTTTTTGCATACAGTTCAAGGCGCTGATGACTATTTTTATAACCCTGAATACTGTGTGATCCAGTTATCTGAGTGATTGCTGCTTGTTTTATACATTGTCAGGAAGTCACAATTGACTGGCTCTCAGTCCATAAATTAAAAATTCATCTTCTGAATTGAGGACCCTGCATTTTCAGCTTGCTCTTTTATGACCTGCTCTAAGGCCCAATGAAATCAATGAAAGATTCCCATTGACTTCAATGGGCGTTGGGTCAGGCCTTTTGGATACACACCAAAATGTGAGGTTGGAAAGCAAACATACACGGCTCACTTATTTTATGGAACATTTTGCTGTTGATTGCTTTTATTTACTATTGATCTTGGCTTATTATCATTGTTAATTTTGAAATTTTTGGATTAGCATTTTCTGTATTAAGATGCGGATTGTAATCCATGTAATGATAGTTGTATTGGTAGACATAGTGACATCATTATCACTGCTTATCTTATTTGAATATTTATTTAACTGAATGCACCTAGTATCTTTGATTACTGGTGCTAAATATGCCAATGGCCAGAGATGGGACATTTGATGGGGGTGCATTCTGAATTATTACAGAGAATTCTTTCTCAGGTATCTGACTGATGAATCTTGTCCACATGTTCAGGGTTTAAATAATTGCCATCTAGGGGGCTGGGAAGGAATTTTCCTCCAGGGCAGATTGGTAAGGGCTCTCTAGGTTTTTTGCCTTCCTCTGTGGCACTGGGCAAGGCTCACTTGGTGGTGGATTCCCTGTATCTTAAAGTCTTTAAATCATGATTTGAGGACTTTCATAACTTAGTCATATGTTAGAGGCTTATTGCAGGAGTGGTTGTGTGAGGCACTGTGGTCTACCTTGTGCAGGAGGTCAGCCTAGATGACCGTATTGGCACCTTCTGATCTTAGAATCATGAATCTGAGACCATGACAGTATGTGCTATGTAGTTAACAGAGTAAATACTGTAAACATACATGACATGGAGCTTTTCAAATACTAAATCTTAACTTCTTTATTTTCCTGCTTTTCAGTGCATGTCATTACAAATTATATAGTAACATTTTACTTTTAATTATAATCATTATGATTTTCACTGTGATAGCAGTAGGTGTGATAGAGCTGAGTGGCCAAACAGAAGCTGAGCAGATTACTGATGAGTGAATGGCAAACAAATTGGTGAACCAGCAATATTTATATGGTGATCTTTGTAGCCAGGCATCTGAGATAAAAATCTAATGAAAATAGAGATCTCAGATAATCTACAACTCCAACTAGATCAGAAACATAAGGTCAAAGACTTGCAAGCAAAGCTTTCTCACAAAATCTTCAATACAGTTTTGCAGATATAAGAGTTCTGGACAAACTGCATAATTTTGCATAGCATAAACTCTCATCTCCTTAAGTACTAGGGGAATTCAAGTGTAGACTGATGAAATGGAAATAGCTGAACTCTAGTTTGTTGCTGCAGAGGAGACCTTACCATCTAGGTTTCTTAGTAAGAAAAGTTTAATACAAGACACACAATATGCTGACCATAAAGTCACAGGATGAAATCATGGCCCCATTGAAGCCAGTGGGAATACTGCCATTGATTTGACAGAGGCTAGATTTCACCCATTGTTTCTGATGGGTTCCTGTTCCTTCCCTACCCTACTTTCGCACACATCCCCTGTATTGTTAAGTTCCTTCATTTATGTCCTTTACAGTCACAATTTCACTATGTCTAAGCTAGCTAGTTCATTACAATAGTGAATACTGATGAGTATTTGCACTGGAAACACTATAAAGTTTGAAAACTGCAATGGGAACAACTCAGGCATTGGAACCAGTTACATTGTTGGGAAAATTAAGTCCTGTAGCAGAACCATGGAATTTTGCAGCAGCATTAATTGTCTCACTTGCTAACCAAATAAGACTGAGCTTCATATCATATTTTAGCATTCTTCCATTACAGGCACAACAAGGACCAAATGAAGGCTATAGTGCTCTTTGGGTGGTGAGCTTACTGGTTACATCACCAACAATTTAGATAAATTCTGTTGCCTGAACTGTAAAATATTAAAGATCCAAGATAAAAATATGGTCTCTCATGCTTCAAATCTGACCAGTTTCATTATGTGCACTATTGAAGGATGAAACCTTTCTCGTGAATCAGAATGCTGGTGGGGAATATTTATAAAGTTATCTTCGTGGAAACAAGCAGAAGGCCAAAGGAAAGTGTGAAACAAGCAGTCATAAAGTCCAATTTTTTTTAAGTAGGTCAGCGTGAAGGTGTATTATTCTTACTGCAAAAGTCATATGAAGCCTTTCAGTTAGGAAAAGAAGCATTTATAAAGTTCTTCTGTTTTTTTATTGATTTCTATGTCATTCTTAAGAAGATGAATAACTATATTATATGAAACCAGACTCGGAAAATTTCTTTCATGTCTTCTGCTGCTGCCAAAGAGACTGGCTTTGGCCATCTCCATACATAGCAACATGCCCATTAGCAAAGTTGAGATAAAAGGCAACTGCAGGTGCTACAACATTTGTGTGTGTCTACACTGGACGCTTAAGTTGACTTAACCTGACTTCAATTTAGGTAACTCGAGGGCTATATTTAGAATTTATTAAGTCGACTTAAGCACTTGCGTAAGTCGCATGAATTAACTCCTACCCTGAGAGTGGACGTAAGCATTAAGTTCACTTTTGAGAGCAGAAAGGGTTGGGGCTTGGTGTGGCCCTGCCTCTCCCCACCCCCCGCCTGTACCCCAGGTCCCAATCTGGATTGGGTGCCTGATCCAGCCCCAGTCATCGCTGGCAAGTGGCTGGGAGCCTGATCTGGCTCTGAACCCCTTGCTGCAGGCAGCAGGGGCTGGGAGCTGGCTCCTGCCACTGGCAGCAAGTGGCACAGAGCTGGATCTGGCCCTGAGTTGCTTGCTGCAAGCAGCATGGAGCCCAATCCAACCCCAAGCTGCTCGTTGCCACTGGCAGGAGGCTCAGCAGCCTGGTCAATTTCATGGGCTACTCCTAACCAGGAGCCCCTGGGGATTGGGTCCCCAGGGCTTGGGGCCCCAGAGCTGGCTAGAACCCCAGGGTGGGCCTGGGGTGGGGCCTAAGCCTGGGACCGGGGTATGTGTATTAGTGTAGACACACCCCTAAGTTGACTTCACAAGGTCGACTTTAAGTCAACTTAAAGTTGACATTATAAAGTCAACTTAAAATAGCCCCTCCAGTGTAGGCATAGCCTTTATTACCAGCCTGACCCAGCTTCCTTTCTTTGGCAATCGCCAATCTTTTGTAAACAGCTCTGAATCCTAGGTACATGAGCTTTTAAGCTTCCTGAGTCTAGCTAGTGTCTAGTCGCTGTTCTGAGATCTGGGTCTTTCAGGTACACTTTCAGGTACAGACCCCATGTCTGAGACCATTCCTTGGCAGCAGGTCCCTGCAATCCAGCCACTTTAGACCATGGAATCAGTGCCAAAGGTCTCCTGAGACTCCAATCACTAATATACATTCCCCACCAGAATTCCAACAGGTTGTAGGAACTTTGATTTCTAATTAACACTTTCAGTGACAACGTAAGAACATAATTGCTGGCCTAATAGGTCACCCATCTTGTACAGTATCTTGCCTCTCACAGAGTCCCATACAAGAGATGTTGTTCACCTCTTTCCACTATGGAAACTGACCATTTATTTCTACCTTTTTCTTTCAATCTTTGAACCTGCAAAGAATTCATATAACTTCTCTGCAATGGTCTTGGCTTCTGAGGTCACCTTTTTTTTGACATATGGCCCCCAATGCATGTTTGATAGGCTTCTTGCCTCTGACATACTTAAATGGTTTTTATGCTATTAGTTTTGTATATTTAGAAGTTGCTTTTCAAATTGTTTTTTGCTCTGCTTTATTATACCTTTTCATTTTACTTGCCAGAGTCTGTGCTTCTTCCTATTTCCCCCATAGGATTTTACTTTCAATTTTTAAAGGCTGCCTTTTACTTCTCACGTCCTCCATTACTCTGCCATTTAGCCACAGCAGTATTTTTGGAATTCCTATTGTCTTTTAGAATTGGGGAATACATTTAGTCTGGGTCTCTATTATGATATTTTTAAGTAGTTTCCTTCCTGCTCACAAGCATTTTAACATGGTGACTATTCTTTTAAGTTTCATATAACTACCATCCTCATTCTCATATAGTTCTCCTTTTTAAAGGTAAAGGTTACTGTGATGTGATTTGGTTTCTAGAAGTATCCTAAATTTAATTCCCTTATGATCACTGTTATTGAGTGATTCAGCTATGGTTATCTCTTTGCCCAGATCCTGTGCTCCTCCTAGAACTAAATCAACATGTTGGGCAAGCAGTGATCACAGACATAGCACAAGTTCCAAAGGGGTAGCTGTGTTAGTCTAGTTCAGCAAAGCAAGCAAGGAATCCTGTAGCACTTGAAGACTAACAAATTTGTTTATCGCATGAGCTCGCATGGGAGAAAATCCCACTTCGTCAGACACTTTGAAGATGGGGAAACTTACAGAATGGGGGGAAAATAGATGCAGGGAAGTGTAAGTCATGGGATCAGGTCATACTGTAACAGCAAATGTTAAGATTCAAACACTGGGAAACAGCACATAGAGGAAGGTGAGGTCAAATAACCTGTCGTAATGGGAGTAGAATCCACAGTCACGACTTAATCTGCTTTCACACAATTGAATCATCATATCAGTTCTAATTCTGCTGTTTCCATTTGAAGTCTTGATGTCCTGATGACTTGCTTGAGCACACTCCTTGCATTACAACTTCACCAATCCATACAGCTCAACACAGTGCCTGCAGTGTAGCCATACCCCTAGACTCTTACATATGTCAATTCAGCGGCCTTGAGCCTCATGGATCAGGGAAGTCTTTTTTTCCAGGATCTTCTCAAATTTCTACATCTATAGCAGCTGAGGCACTGCTTAGAGCCTGGTAGGTTTTGCTTGCTACAGCGCACATATTCAGGTGAGTTCAAGGACTCTCTGCTGAGCTCTACAGTCTGTCCACAAGGATGTGAATTTCAAGCGACTCGGAGAATTTAATCTTCACGATGACCTGGAAAAGACAAGAGTCCCATTTTGTTTCACAACCAGGAATATATTGGTGTGCCTTCTAAATGGGCTCTTAACTGGATCTGAGTCCTAGCTTCTTAACCATGTAAGTGTATTATTAGGTACTTAGTAGTACACTTCTACTTTTAGCCCCCTCTTTTTTTTTTGTTTTGTTTTTGCAGGCATCTCAGATTTCTCAGTTCCTTAAGTTTTGCTATGTCTCTCTGTAGATGCTGTCAAGAGAATGATTTGATGCTTCAGGTAATCTCTTAAACTTTTTTAAAACATATTGAGGATTCTTCTCTATATTTGCTAAAAAAAAATGTTTTTTCCCCCCTATCAGCAATCACAATGATCAGGAGAAACAGTAAATTTGGAGGACATATCAATCGGAAAATTTCTATTTATCTGTTGCTCAGATGAGTTGATTCTTGGTCTGCGCCACGATTTTGTGTACAACCTCACTTGGACCAATCTATTTGCCTTTTTTGTGTCAGCCTTTCAACAGAGGTGAGAATATACACATTAGATGTGGTTGAGAAATTCAATTTTTGTTCATGAAAAACTAATCCTTGAAAAATTGGATGCAATTTTAGGGTTAGAAAGGTAACTTTAAGAATGGGTGCCAAACACTCAGAACCACTATTTCCCGAATGGATACTTCCAGGTGTTTGTCAATCCTACAAATATTTCATAAAAGATCCCCCTCTTTCAATCAGTCATCAGTCCAGGAATGACTTCAAGAGCACAGTATTTCATTTAAGTAATTTTGCCATTTGTCAACCTGATAGTTAGCACATTCCTTTATCTATCACTTTAAAATAGATATGACTTATGGTCAAAAGGTTCTGTGGTGTTTCTTTTGGTTTGCTTCCTTCACAGTCCTTCAGATGATGGGGGAATGAAGAAGAAAAAGAGCAGTAAAATGAACACCCTAATATAAAAGCGTTTTTCTCTTGGTTCAATTTTCTTCATGTTTTAAGTGTCCATTCTATTTGTGGAGATTTGTTTTAGTGCTGGCTTCTTCCCAAGTGTAATGGATTATAGATCAGCAGTTGCCCACAAGGGAGAAAGGAAAAATTATGCAGCTATATGTAATTTCCCATTCTCTAAAGTGGGGACTTGATATTCCATGAGGCTTCACCCACAATATCAGCTAACTCACATTAGAGTCTAGTTGATGGGGAAATACCTCAATCTTGCCCTTTTTGTTTACAGAACATTTCAGTACTGATATACAGAAATATCTTGGAATTCTCTCATATTGGGATCTCTTTTGTGACAAATCTTCATTTCTCTTTTTGGCTTAATAGGTAAAGATGCAGATAAAAGGTAAAATATCCTGACTGAAGAAATCTAATATTTCATAATGTTTATTAATCAGAATTTATAGTTGATCTTCCCATCTTGGGCAATGTGTCAAGGAGATAGAAACAATCAGTTCTCTGAACAGCTCTACCTACTGTCACTATAATTTTTAAAAAAGAGAAACCTCTGTGCCTGGAACAGAAGAATAATAATCAAGGGCTAATGGCTCATAGAGCATCAGATATTCATTTCAGAAAGGGAAAAAATTTGAGTAGGTAAGTACCTTTTATCCCTCTCTTTTGGGGGACAAAGATTCCTACATTTATCACATCCCCACTAGAAACCCAAATTGAACTATTATGTCCATGGACAGGATTTGCTAGTTCAACTTAGGAGAAGGGCACCATGGGAAATGTGGCAAGATGGCCCCCAAAAAGGGCCATGCCCTCACCCAATATATAGAAAGAGGAATGGACCCTTGGAGGGAGAAGGGTAAAAAGTGTTAAATCGAAATGACAGTTAAAACAAAATAACGCAGCTACACTGCATTATTTCAAAATAATAATTTTGATTTAACTGTCATTTCGATATAAAGTGAGGTTTTATTATTGTGAAAAGACTGTTCCTTATTTGGAAATGAGGGAGTGCCTCATTTTGAAATAAGGCAAGCTAGTGTAGACATGCACTACTTTAAATTGAAATAGCCATCATTATTTTGATTTAAAGTGTAAGTGTAGACATGCCCAATGATTCTAACCCAGGAAGACTCCCTTTTTAAACTTCAAAAGCCCTGTAATCTTTACAACCTTTTCATTGTGTTGGTTAACCAAAGCATACAATTTATGGTCTCTCTTGCTTGGAACAGGGATAGTATGATTGTAATTGATAGGACTTCTAAAAAAATTTTTTTTAAATGAACAATATTATCATAGCACATGTCAACAGAATGTGATTTTAAAAAAATTGATACGTTTCTTCTCAGCCATGCATCTCTAAAAATGTGTCAATCATATTTAAAAGAAAATTAATCACAATAGTCATTTCTAAATGCACAGCTGGTGGCAGCCATTTTTGCTGAAAAGTGATATAATCCCAGATATTGCAGTAAGACGAGAGAAGACTGCAAAAAATGAGGTTCAATGGGCCATGACTTTATTAAATAACACATCTGGGAACTATACAGTAACAAGAGTTCAGGTCACTGTTTCTCTAATCTGTTATACCTGGGGGAGGGCTATCATCAACACCTGACCTTGACAACCTGGTCCAAGCCCATTGCAGAAATCCCTTGTTTAAGGATTAAGGGATTCCAATTCTTTTTTAACTGGAAACCAGACACCCCTACTGATTAGTTCACTGCACAGGGCATAACCTACCAAATTGCAACAACATGAATTCTACATTTTACACCAGTCATCAGCTTCATGGGCTGCTAAGAGAAAAAAAAATATTCCGCTTTGCCCAGGCCACTCTGGTACTGAGAGATATGTTTCTTCCCAGTCCCCAAAAGTTGATTAGCATGATGCCCACAGCAAGGCCTTAAAACCCAGTCTTACATTAACCCTCAGAGGAGTGGTGGCAGGGGCGCTTTTCTTTCCACAGTACAATAGTGCCTAGGGCAGAGGGGAAGGACTCTCAAGGCCTCCCCTTGGGTTCCTGGGACCCAGTAGCCCTTACACTGAACTCTTCTGTACAACCAACAAACCATAAAGTGCAGTCCTCAGCCCTTGAGGAGACTGAATGCCCATTGGCCAGGGGGTGCAATCCTTAAAAGGCCCAATGGTTTCCTTTCCCTTTCTGGTCCAGACAAAGCCTCCTCACTTTTGAGGCTGCTTAGGAGGCAGCCACTACCTCTGATTCTAACTATAGTGAAAAGTCTCTCACCTCTTTCATTGCTAGGTTAATAATTATAACTGTTAATGAAGTAAGCTTTTGATAAGCATTGTAGTTCTTTACTGAAAAATATTACAACAGGTAAAAAAAGAAAAACTTCTACATGCAAACAATCAGTTTTACTGAATAGCCAGCGATAGGGACTGTATAATGTCTGAACATACACACACATGTATGGGGGTGACTGGACAGCATAGTGGTTAGGGGTGTCGCCCTTCATACGGGAGACTAAGGCTCAAATCCGGGTTAGTACCTACCTACCTACCTTTCCAGTAGGGGTCCTTGGGCAAAAGACCCCCTAACTCCTCACTTGCCTACCTCAAATATGAGAGTGACATGAACTAGTAGAGTCATACCAGCTCGGACGTCGCCCGGATTAACAAGGTCCGTGCCAGATGTTGGGGAACCAGGACAATCTGACGATAAGTGGGCTACTGGAACAAACCATACATGGACGAGACAAGAGAACCTGGAATTGAAGGAATGCTACTACAACAGTAGACCTAATGAGAGGGGATATATGAAACGTATGAGGGAACTATGGATGGACAAAAGACCTACATCCACACTAACTG
>ML681979.1:45831375-46072444 GCA_007922195.1 Podocnemis expansa | reverse complement strand
TAGATGTGCAGCCAACACCTGAAGCTGGAACTTCACTGCCACCCCCTCCATTACAGAGCACAGCAGCTGATATGAGGCATAAGATCATGGATAAACTAGCTACAGTCAACCCTCGGGACCGATTACCAAGGCTCGTTGGAGAAGTACCACCAGATAGCATGCTAGAAGATGCCAGTAGAGCCCTATCAACAATTCCTACTACCACCATAACTCAAACAAATGAACTGGTATATGCTACAGCCTCTGTAATCTTGGAGATGCTTGGCTACACGATCAAGAAGAACAGCAGTACATATCCCCCCTGGAAAATGAGGTTGGAGGATAAGATCAAGGCAACTCGGAGAGAAGTTAGTCAGAAGGGTGTAGAGATTAAGGATAAGACTCAGCTACTGAAAAAATACAAGGGCCTGACTCCATCTGAAGCCCTAGAGACTGCTAAACAAAGGCTCACAGCACTGGCTACCAGGCTAAGGAGATACACTAGAGCAGCAGAGGCCAAAAAGATAAATGCTCTGTTCTCCAAAGAACCATCCAAGGTGTACTCCCAACTGCAGTGCAATAACACAATAACAGCAGAGCCACCAACAGCAGAAACTGAACAGTACTGGAAGAACATATGGGAGAAAGAGAAGACTCATAACACCAGTGCAAATTGGCTGCAGGACCTGAGAACAGACCACAGCAATCTCCCAGAACAGGAACCAGTCACCATCACAGTAGCAGATATCCAACAGTGGGTCAAGAACATGAAGAGCTGGACAGCACCTGGACTGGACATGATCCACACCTACTGGCTAATGAAACTAACAGCAGTGCATGAACACCTAGCAGCACAAATGAACCAGCTGCTAGCAGCAGGGTCCCACCCAGACTGGCTAACACAAGGAAGGACAGTGCTGATCATGAAAGACCCCCACAAGGGAACAGCACCGTCCAACTACTGGCCAATAACCTGCCTCCCCAAAACCTGGAAAGTCCTATCAGGCATCATAGCTGCCAAGCTACAGGACCACATGGGCCAGTACATGAGCACAGCTCAGAAGGGCATTGGGAACAACACCAGAGGCTCAAAACACTAGTTGCTCATAGACAGAGCAGTCGCCCAAGACTCAAGGTCTAGACAGACCAATCTGAGCACAGCCTGGATTGACTACAGGAAAGCCTACGACTCAATGCTGCACACATGGATCTGTGAATGTCTGGCGCTATACAGAGGCAACAGGACACTAAGGACCTTCCTCAAGAACTCAGTGGGACAGTGGAAGACAACACTGGAAGTCAACTCAAGACGGCTTTCACAAGTGGCCATCAAGTGCGGCATATACCAAGGTGATGCGCTGTCCCCGCTGCTGTTCTGCATTGGCTTGAACCCCCTCAGCCAGATAATCACAAGGACTGGATACGGATACAAGTTCAAGAGTAGAACTACCATTAGCCACCTCCTCTACATGGATGACATCAAGCTGTATGCTAGGAATGAACGAGACATCGACTCGCTAATCCACCTGACACGGATCTACAGTGAGGATATTGGGATGTCATTCGGACTGGAGAAGTGTGGCCGGATGGTAGTAAAGAGAGGGAAGGTAGTCAAGAGTGATGGAGTGGAACTACCATCAGGCCACATAGCAGACATACAGACCAGCTACAAGTACCTTGGCATCCCACAGTCACATGGGAACCACGATGAGGAGGCAAGGAAGACAGCAACATCTAAGTACCACCAAAGGATAAGACAGGTCCTGAAGAGCCAGCTCAATGGGAAGAACAAGATCCACGCCATCAACAGGTACACCCTGCCAGTCATCAGATACCCCGCCGGTATAGTGAGCTGGCCAAAGGAGGACATGGAGGCTGCCGATGTAAAGAACCGGAAGCTCCTCATAATGTACGGAGGTTTCCACCCCAAATCCAACACCCAGAGGCTGTACACCAGCTGGAAAGAAGGTGGGCGGGGTTTGTTGGGTGTCAAAGCCACTGTCCTGGATGAAACCCAGAGCATCCAGGAGTACATCAGTAAGATGGCACCCAAAGATCAGCTGTTGAGAGAATGCCTGAGGCAGCAGCAGACATGGGAGGAAGATCAAGCAGAAGAAGTGCCATAGCAAGACAAGACCTTGCATGGGATGTACCACTGACAGATAGCTGAGGTGGCTGATGTTGGGAAATCCTTCCAGTGGCTGGAAAGGAACGGACTAAAAGACAGCACTGAGGCACTGATCATAGCAGCACAAGAACAGGCACTGAGCACTAGATCCATTGAAGCAGGGGTCTACTACTAGACAGGACCCAAGGTGCAGACTGTGCAGAGAGGCCTCAGAGACAGTCCAACACATAGTGGCAGGATGTAAGATGCAGGCAGGAACAGCATACACTGAATGGCACAACCAAGTAGCTGGCATTGTGTACAGGAACATCTGCACGGTGTATGGGCTAGAACCTCCCAAGACCAGATGGGAGATTCCACAGAAGGTTGTGGAGAATAACAGGGCTAAGATTCTGTGGGACTTCCAGATCCAGATGGACAGGCAGATACTGGCCAATCAACGAGACATCGTTGTAATAGACAAGGACCAGAAGACAGTGGTGGTGATAGATGTAGCAGTGCCAAGTGACAGCAACACCAGGAAGAAGGAGCATGAGAAGCTGGAGAAGTACCAGGGCCTGAAAGAGGAACTAGAGCGGATGTGGAAAGTGAAGGCCAAAGTGGTCCCAGTGGTGGTAGGAGCACTCAGGGCTGTGACTCCTAAGCTGGGAGAGTGGATCCAACAGATCCCAGGAACAACATCAGAGCTCTCTATCCAGAAGAGTGCAGTGCTAGGAACAGCTAAGATACTGCGCAGAACCCTCAAACTCCCAGGCCTCTGGTAGAGGACCCGAGGTTGAGGAAGACACATACCACCCATAGGGGTGAGAGGGGAATTTTTTTTTATTTTTATATCAGTAAGACTGATTGTTTGCATATGGAAGTTTTAGTGGTGAAAACATCAAATTTCTATGCCTAAAGGGTCAAATTCACCCTGGAGCATTTGGTTGCATAGAAAAAGTATCCACTGTGCATTGTAGATAACATGGTCTCAAACCTCCAAAAATTTGTGCAGGAGACTGTGATTATTATTGTAGCACATAGGGTGGAATAATAGTAATGTAGAAAATAAGCGTTTGTGAACCACATTATCCATGGGCTTTGTTCCTATATTTGCATGCATTGCTTTCTTGGGCTAGAAGCAGGTAGAGTGGATTTTCCTTGAAGTTTATTTAGGCACATACAGGACAAGTATAATGCCTTTAAAAATTAAAACAAATGAACAAAGAGTCCTTTGGTACATAAAGACACTTGCTAGTCTTTAAGAGCCATAGGAATCCGTGTTTGTGTGTTTTATTGAGCTAGACTAACATGGCTGCTCCTCTGGATTTTAAAAATTAACTGAGCATTATGCATCAGAGTATTTGGGAGGGAAGTGATGGTAGGAGCTTGGGCTGGAACAGCGCACAGGATTCTGATAGTCAACGTGTTAGGAGACAAGACTATAGTTCAGTAGCAATGTAGGAAGTGTTTGTATGTTCCAACACTAGCATTGGCAATCTTTAGGTATTCACAATTTATGAGTAAGGTCATTCAAAATTATAAGTAGAAATCTCTTGATTTTTAAGCCAAAGAAGTACATTTTGGGGTTTTTTCATTTGCCTTCCAGTTTATGAGCCTTTAATGACAGTCAGGTTTTATTTTTAACAGCACAACCATAAAGACTAGAAACTTACTTTAAAAACAAAACAAACAGATTTTCACATAATCACTGATCTTCCGAAGCAAGGTTTAAATAGAACATAAATATTGCGAGACTTGAGATAACATTACAAGAATTGGCAACACTTCAATATAATGTGCTAAATCCTGTTTATCAGTATGATAAATGTATTCTTTTACAACTCCAAATCCTGTAAATGTTAATATGTTTTATATGCATTATAGATTAAATAAGCATTCCATTAACAGAGAGGCTGATGTGTAATTTTGTCTTGGCTTGACCAAGATGAGTCATTACAAATGTGTGTAATTTTAACTACTAGCACAGCTGAAGGTAGCAAGAATCATCCAACAGAACAACATGTTGCAACTGTTTCAATTTCTGTCTCTACCAGCAACGCACCTTTTTTGTTTAGGAAAAAATAACTAAACTGACCTGAAGGAAAATACTGCCATAGATTTCAACTGACAATATTTCAGTGTAGAAAGAAAAACAAACAAACCAGGAGACGGGCCTAGACTAAAAGTCTAGCTCCAATTTCATCATACTTCAGTTGTTTTCTAAATACAAAGCCACATGCAAGTCTTGTGACTTGAGTCCATCTCTTCAAATGGTGTGATACTACATAAATATATATATCTATTGAAACTTCAGTAACTTTGTATTCTGTGATACAGAACACTGGGAACCTTATGAAAGGGTTAGCTGAGCCCATCTTCCTATGACTTAATTCCATCACTAACCCCAGGAAGAATTTAGTGCCCAACACCAGGAGACTGATGACCAAAATTCTTTCTTTCTTTTTTTTTTTTTTTTTGATTTGATAACTTAAAAATCCTAAACAGGTTATAAAATTAGCTTGTGCAATGACCTGGAGAAGATGCTAGCCAACCTTCTTGGAAGAACTTGGTGGTTTCACTGCTCCTCCAATATCCTCTAAAAGATAAATCATAGAGCAACACCAAACAGAAGATTTGGAGCAATTTAGCTAAGGTAATTCTCAGGAAAATGGAGATTTACCATGATGCTGATGCCATGAGTAGTCATATTTTCCAAGAGTATGAAGGAAATATGCCACATTTGCAGGAGGGGTAACCAGAGATACGTAGCTTTATGATGGTCTTTACATTGATGACACTGACACACCATGGGCAAGCTCATGTCAAGGTCACCATGCCTCACTTGAATATTGACAAATGCATAGCTCACATCAGACTGGTTCATCTCTGTATTAATATTGTTAAAATAGGCATTAGAATTATAAAAATGTGTTTAGACTTTATTGACTACTCGTGAATTGCTGTAGGAATTAATCTCACTTAGAAACGTCTGTATCACATATTGTAATTGTGTTTGCATTACAAGACTGTGATTGCATGAGTCATTATACAGGACAAACAGATTCATTACTGTAAAGTGTGGTTCTCAAACAGATGTCATGTCCTGCTGTACAAGGAAGGCTCCTGGATACCAGATGAACTATAGCGGAACATTAAAGAGAACAAAAATCTTTGCTGATTGCTCTGTTACCCCCATGAAAACTTATGCAAAATAATTCCTTGATTTTTGAAGCTCAATGGACAAAGAGCAAGGAAGAAAAAGCCAACAAGGAGGAACTGTTTCTTTATGCTGCTTCTACTTTGAAGGGCAAGGATTACTAAGCACAAGCAAAAGATCCCCAGTGCTTAGCCTGGGGTTAGCTTTAAAGGACAGATAGAGCTTGCTCATTATAGAAGCTTGTCCTCCTCTTTGAAATTTAAGCTTGGAACACGTTTGTGTGTATCTGTTGTGACAGAACTCCTCCTCTGACTCTGTGGGTCTAATGCTTCCTTCTAGTGGCAAGTCAGTAAAATGCTTTGTCTCCCAGCATTCTTCCTCCTCATAGCAGTGGGTGAGGTTAATTCAGCCTCTCAAAGATATCCACTCCTTGTCGCTCCCAGTCCTATCACTGTCTCTGCTAGGCCCTTGCCACTTCACTGGGGCTCTCACCTCTGCAGCACACAGATGGCAGGGGAAAGTAGAGAAGGTAACTGATCCAGTTTCCCACCCAGAGACCCTATAAGTAGTAGCTACTTGCTGCAGCTTCAGGAAAGCTACTGGGTTCTCTGAGTTACTTCCTCATGCCCTTTGACTTAATGTTCACACCCTGCTCAAACAGGGGTCCTTCTTGGCCTCCTTGGCCTCCCAGGGAGGCTCACAACTTCTGGGCACGGTGGTACAAAACCATATGTCCCATTCAATCTTCCCTTCTGGTGAGGTTTTTTCCTTCCAGCCTCTTGGCCTCAGAAAGCTCCTTCACCCTCTTTAGGCAGTGTTTATTCTCCTCCCCACACCTAAGTCTTTGCACCAGCAGGGCTCTCCGGTGACTCTTAACAGTGTCTTAACTACTCACACACTGGGAATTCATCTCACTCTTGTGACTCCAGGCACACCCTCTCTCTGGAAGAGAAGCTTTTAATAAGTCTTAGGCAGAGCCTTGATTGGGTTCTGGTATACTGAATAACCTGGAGTAACCCCTGCTCAGTTACCAGGGGAAAAGAAACCTGCTGATCCTGGGGCTGATTTATCAGCTTTTGAAAACTCTCCAATAGCCCCCATACCTGTTCCTCTTTTCTCATTAGTTGAGTGCCAGACTCCGTGGGTGTCTCTACACTGAAGGCTTAAGTCAACTTAACCAGGCTTAAGTCAACTTAAGCAGCTTCAGGATCATATTTGGAGTCCATTAAGTCAACTTAAGCACTTGCTCAATTCGACTTAATAACTCTTACCCTTAAAGTCAACTTTAAGGGTTAAGTCGACTTAATAAAATGTGGTCATTAAAGTAGTTTATATGGTCAACTTAAGGCAGTGGACCCATTTAAAGTTGATTTAATAAAGTCAACTTTAAATGAGTTCCCTGGCTTAAGTTGACTTTATAAAGTTGATTTAAACAAATGGGGACTCTCTAAGTTGACTTAATAAATTTGACTTTAAGTCAACCTTATTAAATTAATTTACCTGAACCCTCTAGTGTAGGCATAGACAGTGGTTGGGCTAGGATGAGTGGACTTCACAATGCAGGCTTCTTCCCACCCACTTCCTAGAAGAGAAATAGAAACACTCTCAGTTAGCTGGCAGGTCTGAACCTATCACAATACCTTTACCTGCTTTACCTTGTAAATAAGTCTCTAAGACTGGCTACAAGCATTGCCTTTCATGTTAAGATCTAAGGTGCAACTGACTTGGGCTAAGTGACCAGTTCTTTAGAAGTAACCTGAATAGTGCTAACAAGGAGTCCTGTGGCACGTTTAAAGACTAACAAATTTATTTACTACATGAGCTTTCATGGGGGAAAAATCCCACTTTTGCAGGCATTTTTGTGATGCTTGGTTTAAGGGCCTATCTATCTGTTCATATAGGTAAGCTCACGGGGGTGGCAAGACAGACTGGAATAATCAAAGGGACTGTCTGTGACTATTAGGCTATTATAGTACTTGAGTAATTTATATTGCATACTTAGATTTCACCAGCCAACTACAGAACTTACAACCAATTTGAGGTATCTGCCCTGATTCTTAACAATCTTCCTGGAGGTTGTAAGCAGGTTTTTAAGTCACTGCAGGACAGCTTGAGAGCATCTGCATTTGCTTTAGACTCTTTTATAGACCAGTCAAAGATAGGTCCATGTGTTGCATCTCACCTCATACCACCTCACATTTGATCTTATCTCATTTTACTATCTCACATCACATCTTACTTCAGTCTCTAAAACCAGCAATGAAAGAAATTACTGAATAGTAGCTGAATAATTATTATAAAACTAAAATAGAATGGAATAGTGAGCAAAGAAAATGGAGGACCTAATTTTGCTTTCAAATTTGTGTATGCACACCTCAGTCAGTATAAATATGCATCCATGGGCAAAAGTTGGCTCAGAGGACTGACCCTGCCATAGCACAAAGGAGAGAAATATTACCATATACAGTGTACAGATATGAAAAATCAATTCTATATTATTGTCCTTCCAAATGTTCCCTGCATTAAAGACTTTTGTCAGAACGTGTGGAACTTGCTTTATATTTCTCTTGTAAAGGAATATCACACATCTTTCACTACCTCAACCTTCCATAACCCTGCTGCCCTCCTCACTCCCACACCCACACACAAAGACATTCCTTAATTGTATTACTGTTGGGCTGACCTCCAACCTCTACTAAAATGAGGACAAGGCTAGTTTTGTGTTTCATGGGATAACAATTTATGAGCAATTAAAAATGAACAGACACAAAGCATTCATCACAGTCTCAGCTAAACAGCCAGCAGAGGTCAAAGGTTCCAGCAATGAAGTGTGCACAATATATTTTTATTTCTGTTTTCACTAAGGAGGAATGGGTTAGCTAAAAATTATGGCATGCAGCCTCCAGTTCATGATAGAGACACTTAATCTTTCAAGATTGTCCATGGTTGGGCAGACTGGTTATGACAGCACCCTCTCACCTCAACCCCAAACCATCAATTGAAAGAATTCTGAACATATGAATGGCAAATTCAAGCACAATTTTGCTTAAAATAGGATGCATCAAACACTTAACCAACCTGCAACTTTACAATACAGTATGTACCTTCTTCCTTGACCATCTGGAAAAAATGTATTCTAGGATTTAATGGCCCTTTTTTCCTCTCTCGTACATTTCAAAAGTTATTTGGGATAGTATGACAATCTCATATCTTTATTTTCGTGAAAGAACAATGATGTTTTCCTTCAATATTGGGATTAACGCCCTGCATGTTGAGTATCAGTTCATGTTACACATCACAGGGCTACTGAAAATGATTGGGTGGATGTGGTGTGTGTTTGTTAGTTCTTTAAAGATAGACTATGCACCTTAGAAACCTGACATTGATCTACTGGTTTAAGGGCTGGTTTTTCAGTTGGACATGAGCAAAAGTCTTGATGAATCATGTATTACATTATGCCATAAATCTGGCTCAATGTTATTTTGCAACATGTCATATTTCTAATATGAAAAGAAAACAAGGACTCAGAATGAACAAGCTTGAGTTATCATTCTAAAAGGACCAGACATTTGTTTAACCAAAGCACCCCAACTGCAATGCCAACATGTATAAAATGGACTATGATTTTACTGATTAGATTCTACTAGAGCTCTGAAAGAATATATGCATGTATGTATTCAATGATTGTGGGATTACTGTTATTGAAAGTGCACTTAAAGAAACAGGAACATTTCTACCCTTCCTTAGTAATTTTCTATCAGAACAGAAAATGTAGTTTAAAAAATGTATTTCATTTGCATCTGAATTACTTCACTGTACAAGTGGATAAATAAAGCAAACTACCAGTAGGTGACTAAGATCACTGAGCTCTGTCTCTGTCAGAGAAACTGAGTTTATAGTTTACTCAGTAAGGGATTCTTTCAAGCAAAGCAAAGAGAGTTATGCCAAGCATGGCATCATTGCTTGTGGATTAAACCAAATGATCATCAGAGAGGGTTGGTATTGATTAGACAGTTGAATGTGGTGCATTTGTTAGGTAGGAGTTTCTTTTTGCAAGTGCTGAAAGTGAGTAAATAGCTCCCACAGAGAAAGGATAAAGATAAAAACTCCCAGGCTTTTAGCTACTGCCTGGTGACTAGAAAAAACAGGATTTACTAAGAAGGGAAAATTAGAGAATTAGAAAACTGTGCCAGAAGGATATTTCATTTTCTATACCTACAGGTAGCATTCTTCATCAGATATTGTTAATATTAGATCAGATTCACATGAGAATAAACATAACAAGGAGAACAAACTGAAGTCTTATGGCACTTTCAAAGACTAACAAATTTATTTATCCCATGACACATCTATCCCTTTGGAACATAACAAGGAGATGGTTAAAATAGGTTAAATATGCTAACTGTACATCAGCCAATACCACCTTCACAAGAGCAGATACACTTCTATAGGCTCAACCTAAATCACCTCAAGACAGGCATGCAGAACTGTGATTGGAATTGCTTAGATGTGTTTGAGGCCAATAATGACTGGCCAAATCATTTCGTAAGGGGTGGGACTTTATGATACAAATTACAGACCTGCTTTTTCAAAGAGCTTACAATCTGCATGAGATAAACAAACAGTATATAAACCCAGTAGGAACCCCCCCAAAGAAATAATTATGTGTATATAGATAAATCATAGAATCATAGGGTTGGAAGGGACCTCACAGGTCATCTAGTCCAACCCCCTGCCAGAGGCAGGACCACTCCCACTATTTAATAATATATAATAATAGAGAATATTATTACATGGAATCATTTCTTGGTCACAACACAGAAAAAAGTAGGGGTTGAATGAAGTCAGAGTAGGGACTTGTGGACTGGAATGGGGAAAGCATTTCATTCATGAGGGCAGCATAGGAGAAGGCATGGAAATAACTGTGGAGGTAGCAAATGTGTATAGTACACAGGCTGACCTCATCATTGTAATGAAATGATAGAGGTGGTGCAGTTAAAGTAAAGGACCAACATACAGGCTGGGTAAGATATGTAAAGCCTTGAAACAGCATGGCCTAATAAAGGGGATACAGTACTGGGAGTCAGGAAAAAAATGGATTCTTTTACAATTTCTGCCGCTGAGCTTCTCTGGAAGCCTAGGGAGAAAAAGGCTGGCAACAGAGCAGTAGTGTAGAGGGAAGTAAATGTGTGGCTGGCAGTGGGTCTGCAGCTCTTCAGCACTGGAGAGAGATGGATGAGGCCCTCCCTTGGAAAAATTTCTGATTTTGTTACTTATACTGTGCTCATCATAGGATTGTAGGACTCCAAACAACCGTGAGATATCTTCTAATCAAGTCTCCTGCATTCAAGCAGGATCAAGCATATCTAGACCACGTTTGTTCAACCCGCTTTTAAAAATCTCCAATGTCAGAGATTCCACAACCTTGTTAAGCAATTTTTTTTCCAGTGCTTAACTACCCTGACAGTTAGGAAATTCTTCTTAATGTCCAACCTAAACCTACCTGTCAAGGCTTTTTCCCCACTCTGGCACTCTGAGTGCAGAAGGTGGGGGCCCGCAACAGGCCAGAAAAGCCACTGGCCTTAAAGCCTGCTCTTAAAAGTCTCCAAGGCCTCCAATTCCTGGCCTTGGAGTGGTATCGCTGCCACCACCCAAATGCAAAAAAACCTCTTGAGACCCAGGAAGGCGCACTTGGGAATTCCTCCCTGTGAGGTACTTGCAATCCTGTTTATTCCTCTCTCAGGAAAATGACTGAACTCCAGCTGCAATATGAGCTGGAACTGGAACAGGGTTCCCTCTAGTAGCTGCCTGTGCAGTCTAAGGCACGTGCACACAGACCTCTTGCCTCTCAGGACACAGAACCAGAACTTGCTTAAAAGGTAAACTCTTTAATCAAAAAGAACAGATGATAAACACAGAGAGTTGCTTCTCTGGGAATTAACTTAGGTAGTTACAGGGTAGTGGGGTGGGGGGTTGGGTTACATGTGCTTAGCACAGAGAAATCCAAAAAACAAGACAAAAACAAAGAAAATACCCTGACCGCATCTAAGTAAACATTCCCTGTTCTACCCACGCCTGGTCAGTACCAAACTTAGCTTATCTCTGGTAAGGATGTTGCTGGATTCTTCCTCAGGCCCCTCTGGCCTCCTCCTGATCCTTCCAGGAGCTCTGCTGCATCCAAACAGGCCCAAGCCAGGCTGCTGTTACCATTCAAAAAGCTGTGCTTCGTTCCTATTGGCTGTCCTGGGACTCACCGACCAGAGTGTTAACCCCTTCCTCCCCAAGGGTTATTACACTACCTTTTTGCAGTTTAAGCCCCTTTCCTTTTATGCTGTCCTCAGAGGTTAATGAGAACAATTTTTTCAACCTTCTCATTGTAACAACCTATTCTGTACTTAAAAACTGTTGTCATGTCCCCTCCAAAACGTCCCCTTTGAAGACTAAACAAACCCATTTTTTCCTGATCTTTCCTCATAGGGCATATTATCTAGACCTATCATTATTTTTTCTTACTCTTCTCTGGATTTTCTCCGATTTACCCAGATCTCTTCCATAATGTAGTTCCCATAACTGGACACAATGCTCCAGCTGAGGCCTAATTGTCTTGTTTATAACAGTCCTGTTAATACATCCCAGAATGATTGCTTTTTTTTTTCCTGCAACGATGTGACACTATTGGTTCATATTTGGTTTGTTATCCACTATGACTCCATTTTGAGTATGTGCAACTGATTGTTCCTTCCCAAGCAGAGTACTTTCATTTGGTTCTTATTGAATTTCATTCTATATACTTCAGACCATTTTTCCAGTTTGTCCAGATCATTCTGAAGTTTAATTCTACCCTCCAAAGCACTTGCAATCCTGTCAGCTTGGTAGTGTCTGCAAGTGTTATAAGTGAACTCTCTATGCCCTTATCTAAATCACTGATGAAGATATTAAACAGAACCAGAGCCAGAACTTATTACTAAAGGATCCCACTTGATATGTCCTTCTAGCTTGACTCTGAACCACTGATAACTACTCTCTGGTCTTCCAACTAGCTATGCACCCACCACCACCTAGTTGCATTTACCTAGTTTGAGATGGTCATGCGAGACTATCAAAAGCCTTAGTAAGGTCAAGATATATTATATGTACTATTTCCCCCATCCATGTGGCTTGTAACCCTATCAAAGAAAGCAACCAGATATGTTTGACACCATTTTTTCTTGACAAATTCATACTGATTGTTATTTTTCACCTTTTCACCTATGTGTCTGCAATTGATTGCTTAATTATTAGGTCCATTACCTTTCTGAGTACTGATGTTCTGATGTTCAACGTATAATTTCCCTCATTGTCTCTATTCCCCTTTTAAAGGCTGGGACTATATCTGCCCTTTTCAGTTCTCTGGAATATTTCCTGTCTTCTATGACTTTTCAAAGATAATTGCTCAAACATCTCCTCAGTCAGCTCCTTACTAATCTAGGATCTATTTCATCAGGCAATTGTCATCTGAAGACAGCTAGCTTGCATTTATTTTCCTCCCATTCTCTAAATTCTCCACCTTCAGAGTGTCTGATGAAGTTGGATTTTCTCTCTGTAGCAGGAAGGCACAGACCCCCTCGGGGATAGTCCGGAAGGCTCTGCCTGACTGCAGGGGGGTGGAGTCAGGAGTGGCCTGTCAATCAGGCTGGAAGCAGAGGGGCAGATGGGAAGTATAAGAAGGGAGGCTGCCAGCTCAGTTCAGCTCAACCCACCGAAGGGAAAGGATGTATCTCTGTTCCCTCCTAACCCTGGACTGCCCTGTGGGAAAGCCAGAGTCTGGCATACAGACCCGGGCCCTGCTATCTGGTGGGGGCCACCCATGGCCAGAAACTGGCAGGTAATGCCCGAGCCCTGGGCCGCCACAAGCCCTGAGGAGGAGCCGCTAGCAGGGTGGCCTGTTGGTGTCCACGAGTCACCTCCTGCCGGAGACCCCAAGCCTCAGCCCACTTCTTGTGACTTGGAGGAACTACCCTGGCTGCTGAGGACCCCCTGACCCTCAAGATGTGCAACCTGGAGGAGTTGCCATCTGCCAATGAACCTGAGGGTCTACCAGACTTGCCACTGCCCGATGAGATGGAGGGGTTCTACAACCTACCCCTGGGTGACTACCCTGAGGAGCCAGCGGATGAGGTACTGCCAGGACATGGGTCCAGGAGTGACCCAGGGGGTGTGGATCTCAACCATCTGCTGTGGGCCACACGTCAGGGTCAGTGTGTTGCAGCCAGGACCCCACTGAACTTTGCACAGAAGCCTCAGGCTCCGCTGGGTACCTGGGCTGGGACACAGTGGAGTTGTGTGACCCTACGCCTCTGCTGATTCCTCTCACTACACCAAACACCCTCACAGATTCTGAACCCTAGAGGTAACACTGTCATTCCCCCCACATCCTAAAGACTTTGTTGTGACTGTGCCCTGCCAAGGGGCTAGAGACTTGGTGATCCCGCCCTACAAAGGGCAAGAGACCCTGCTTGGCTGCCCCTTCCCCTTGGGAGGGTGAGTAGCCGTGTTACACTTTCACAAAAGCTCATGTGATAAAGCTCATGTCATTTCTATATTTTCTGTTATTGTCATCCTCCCTCCCACCCCAACCATTGAGTAATGAGCGTGATCTGTCTTTGGTTTTCCTCTTGTTTATAATGCATTTATAGAATGTTTTCTTATTACTCTTTATGTCTTTAATTAGTATAATCTTTTGTGCCTTGACCTTTCAAATTTTGTCCCTGCATACATGTGTCAATTGTTTATATTCATCCTTTGTAATTTGGCCTAGTTTCCACTTTTTTAAGGACTCTTTTTTGAGTTTCAGATCATTGAAGACAATCATTATGGTACATGAAGATATAGTATAGAAGTTAAAGCATCACCACATATGTTTGGATTAATTCATGCATTGTGCTTTTTAACTTGGATTACTTCTTAGTTAATTGAGTTAATCAATTCAATCAAATGATACTATTTTGTCTGCAAAACAAGAAATTAAATCTCAGTAGTATCTTGATAAATGACATGAATCATAAATAGTTGATCTTTAAATTATACACACAACTATTTACAAAAACATGAACATGTACAACGAGTGCCCTGAAAGTGTGACAATTTTCTAGTAAAAAGAGAACAGAACATCTGTGGGTGCTGAGTTGTCTTACATTCTTCCACACTGACCACATTTTTGCCTGACCACCACTATCCATTTTTATTGATATGTCTGCACTGGGTCTTATTTAACCTCAAGTTATTACCAGTTAACAGAAGACATATAAAGCATATTTAAAGGCCAGTCTGGTGACTCCCCACCTAATTTTTTTAGACTACTAACATCTGTGGTTTAACCATGAGATAAGCATAACCTCAACTTCTCATACTTTACCATTCGTGTTGTGAATTTCAGATCTGAACTTTTGGGCTATTAAAATATTTGTGAAAACTACATCTACAGAAAGCTATTGTCTACATGTAAAAATTCTCATCCCGCACCTATCACTAGAATCCTAATTCTTGCCTGTTTGCTGTGTGCTTCGCTACTGATTCGGAGCTGTAACAAAACTTGTCCCAAAAACATTGCACCTGAAATAGGAAGTAGATCATTCCTGTAGCAGGAATTTAGAAGGAAGAACTCTCCATACTGACTTCAGTGGGAACTGCTGGGAGCTGAGTACTTCTGAAAATCAAGCCACTTTATGAGCCTAACCTAATGCACCTAAATCCTTAAACAGGTCTCATTTTACATGTCAGTTTCTGCTTCCCTACCACATGTTATGATATTTAAAACCACTACTACACAAAAGATCTTGACCACTTTGGTTCTGCCTGATGTTCCAGACTCACTGAGTACAATACACCTCACCACGCTTTCATGCATAACAGGTAAACTGTATCACTTACTTTTAAAATGCCAATATTCCAAAAGCGTCACACAGGCCAACAGTGAAGGGGTTAAACAGTGCACTTTCTCAGTCTCCTTTCCTGCAATCCTTGGAATGAGATCATGATGCCCATCACTCACACTGAACACTGCTGAATAAATTCAGAAGCAAGTTAGTTTGCTGCACTTAACATAGTTTATATTTTTCAATAGCCTGGTGTAGTGGTAATTTTGTGGCATATTTTTATTTTATGTTAAGACTCACAAAAAAAATGGCAGCAAGCTCAGAAGTTGAAATATCAGAGTTTGGAGAGGGGGCTTGTTTCCCAGAATTTGATTACTGGCAGACAGTTCCCCTGAATCTCTAAGATTTTGCTAATTAAATTTGTTCTAGCATTTAGATTGTGCTCTTTTCCCTCTCATTTCTTTCTCTCTTTATTTTTTGTAAACCTCACACAGATCCACCTGAGTTTGGCAGTGGAAAAAAAAAATCATCTCTGGGATTTTGTGAAGCTTTCCGATAAATCCTCTGCCTTAATTTGTTTTCTTCAAATTGCTTAGTACAGAATGTACTGGAAAAAAAAAATCAATGCTAAGAACAGCATCATATGGAGAAGCTTTAATTGTTCAAGTAAAATGACTAATTCTCACACAGACATAATCACAAATGGAATAATCTTGTTTGCACATGTTGTCTAATTCATTTAGTATTTCTAATGAACAAATTAAAAAAATTAAGAACCTCAAAATACAAGACAGCTTCAGTGAATGTTGTTAAATCATAATGAAATCAACAGGCATTCTTTATGCCAGAAATGGTGTCTGAAAATACTCTAGATTTTATATCCATTTAATAGATATATTACTGTAAAAAATGGATCCAGCATTTGCTATCAGTTACGTTCTACATGTTTGGGTGTTTGTTAGAGGAAAGTGCACCCACTAAGCAATGCCAAAAAGCAAGACATGTTCAGCAGTTATAGAGCTGAGTGGAGTTAAAAGTGCTCATGGTACTTATGACGTTCATTCTGCAACTTGCTTCCCCCAGGTGGACTTCTGGGCCTATGTGGAGCTCTAGTAACTGGGTTCTGCCTATATAGAACAAATTGCACAATCAGGGCCTTTATCTTCTCTTATAATGTAATTATCTATGCTGGGCCCCTCCTCCTCTCTTCTTACAGTCAATGGCAGAGCATGCTGCCCCAAAATCATAAAATTACTGTCCCAATGTCACCTCAAGCAAAGAGCTAAACGTTTATAGGCCATCTCAAAATTGTTAAACCTTGCCAGGGCCTGATCTCTGTGATGAGTGTGGATTATTATGATTAACATTTACATTAAATAGATATATAGTCATAAAAGTCTACAGGTCTTTTTTATGTTTTCCTATGGTGTTTCTGTTCATTTTCATTTCTTGCAATAAATAATCATTTTTCTGTTACAACTATTTTTTGTTCATCTAACATACTATAGGCTCAGCTTTATATACCAACTCTTCAATTTATGTGACGTGACATTGTATTGTTTGTTAATCTATATCTAGCCTGTAAATACAACACATATGAATCTGTGCTGAACTGTTGGATGGGTGAATTTCACCTAAGTTGCCAACATGTAGTATGTTACCTTTGACACCAAAGTGTTTGCTTGTAGGAAAAAAAAAAGTCCTGTCATCTGTAACACAGTCAGGAACTAGTGCTATGAAGGAATTAGCCTTACAAAGTGTTATGCCCAGTAATGCTAGATGATTATAAAAGTCAGAAGGGGAAAGGCAAGCATATTTTGGCATGTCTACACTGGAAAGTTTTTTTGGAATAAGAAGGCTTATTCCGAAAAAACATTTCCGTGTCTGGGGAGCCGTTTTGCTTTTTTGGGAAAAAGTACTCCAGCACATCAAACCACTGGAGCATTATTTTGCAAAAGTGAAACCCAGCTTATTTAAAAAAAGTTCCCTTTTTTCGAAAAAAAAGCCTTTTTAGGGGGAAAAAAACACTCCAGTATTTCAAAATACCAGAGTGCTTTTTCAGAAAGGCTAAATCTCATCACTTGTCAAAAAAAAAAAGGCTTTTTTGAAAAAGTTTTATTTGAAAAAAGCCATTGTCGGATGCGGCAATGGCTTTTTTCAAAAAAGCTTCCCCTTCTTTTCAATTGGCTCTGGAATGTTTGGTTACCCTACCAATGTGAGGAAGCAGCTTTATGACATTTTACTTTCAAACAGAATTTTTAAAGTATATAGTAAATTATTACAAAGGGAAATGCCCATAAGGTCTTCTTCTACCTCATGGATGATTAAGGATCTGATCTTTATGATCTGTAGTACTCTTACCATCATCTTCATAGTTAGACGGCCTCCTGAAAACATTTATTTTCCCAAGCCTGCCAATGTCAATCCATCCCAAATATAAGTTTGAAGTGATGTTACGACACCTTAAAAAAATTATACAAACACACATATGGAAAGTCTCTGACAATCTCCATCTGGACAATCAGGCCCTGATTAAACAAGGTATCCCTATTCAGCAAAACATTTAAGCATTGAAATTATTGGGAATTAAGTACATCCTTAAATTTAAGCCTATGCTTTGTTGACTAGGGATGCCAGAGATATCCATGGCTATGATTTTCAAACTTTCACACAGCAAGCTCACTACGGTAGGGAGTAAAGTGGGGTCAGAACATTTTTTATCTACATGAAGTTTCATTGAAGCCAAAATGTTTTACAGAAACATGAAGGAAGGTTTGGCAAGAGCAAGAACATCTCCCACTTCCCATGTCAATGCCATAGGTACCAGGCTACCTGCACTTACACTCATGATACCTCCCTAATCTCAGTTTTTCAGATTAGGATGCAATCTCATTTCTGTGAGAAAGTTTGAAAGGTGTCATGAGTGGGACATGTAGGCAATCTGACCTAGTGGTTGGAGCAGGAGTCAGAAGCCATGCCAGGTCAGATACCAGGAGATCATGATCTTAGATAGGCCAGTGGGCAAACTAAGACTCCAGAGGCAGGCAGGGTCAAGCAGTAGGAGCAGGTAATACATGGGAGGCAATCCTAAACAGTGAGAATCCAGTTGCAATAAAATTTTTGTTGTCCTGTACTTCATTTAAATAAGAGCTGCAAAAAGTCAGGCCCCTCAAAGTTCCACTAATCAGTTCCCAGGACTAGTGTCCTCTGTCAAAATTCAGATTCTATAGTAGCAACTGTTAGGAGGTCATTGGATGGCAGATAGGCACTGCCTAGCTTTTGAAAACCCTGTGGATCAGGCTTCCAGACCTGTGGTCCCTGACAAAAGGTTTTGATTTTGTTCCAGTGAGGAACTAATACAAAATTTGAAATCTTGAATGTCCCTGAAAAATGGAATGGTCACCTTTGGTCAACTCTTGTAGGAACTGAGGGATCACATTGCCATCTGCGATTCACAAGGTGCCTAACACATTTAACAAACAGTAATACAGTAGCATGATTCTCATGTTCAATAAAAAATAGCACCAGCTAGTCTTCCTTTCCCTCTTTGGAAGCCTGATGCTCAAACCTTTAAAGCAGTTCTTCACTCTTAGAGCTCCCAATCCATCAAAGAATTTAAAAGCACGTGCTTAAATTTACACACAGGAGCAGTCCCACTAAAATCAAAGTTATGTTTATACTGCAGCTGAGAGAGAGCCTCACAGCCCAGTTAAGCAGACTTGCGCTAGTGGGGCTCCAACTAGTGCTCTAAAACTGTATTGAAGTTGAAACTGGGGTGGGGAAGCTTCGGCTCTCAAGCCCACCAGGGTTTGTGCTTGGTTGGCTGGCCTGAATCTCAACTGGAGTCACAACATCCATTTTAGCTTAAGTCTGTTTTCCCGGCTGGGAGGCTTGGTAATAGACATACCAAATCAATGAGGCTCTCCTGCTTGAAATTAAACACATGCTAAATGTGCCACAGGATTAGGATAGAACCCTCATATCCAGAGCAGCAATACAAAGAATAAAAGCAAACGGTAACAGTGGTTGTAAAAATTGAGGACTTTTGCTCTAAGATCAGTAAAAAGTATTTTTAACAGTTGAATCTGAACTAAGGATTTTTATATATAAACTAAGATACCAAAATGTAGACCATGATTCCTCTGGGACAAGATAACAGCAGTCAGGCAACCTGTTTCCTATATCACAGTTCGAGTTATCTTCCATTTATACCTGTTGTAAAAACATTCTCTATAAAAGGAGTACTGGAATAGTAGTGTTTTACAGACCCTGCACAGAGACAATTAATAAAATGTGATCATTCTAAACATTTTCTAAATGCTCCAAGAAACTGAGTAAAGTTACAAATGTAATCTTAACTTTTTTCTTTAATCCATTTGTTTTCTCCCTCTTGCCTGTAATGGCAAGCTCCTTCTGTCTCCACAATAAACCTAACCATATCTAGGAACAAACTGAGCCACATTAATAGTGCAATAGATATAGTACAGTGTAATACAATCACAAAACTAAATACAGGCATAAAAATTAAAATCAACCCATCTCCCCATTTGCAATGATAACAATGCTCTGAAAATTCACACTGCAGAAACACAGAAAAAAACCCTTTTTGCATTTAACTGCATTGGGAAACAGTTTAGCCGTTGTGACGGTATGTGGTAACTCCTCCAAAAAATATTTTTCATTGCATCATCACTGATTTTCAAGACTGTTGAAGCAGCCTTTAAGTTACAAAAGCTCTTTTGTGTTCAGTCTGACCACTAAAGCCATTTCCTATTACAAGTAAAGAAAATTGCACTGATTTCTTTGTTTTGTTTGTAATTCACAATTTATTCAAAAGAGATTAAGTAAACCAGCAAGCAATAACATATAGCCATTAACACAACTTTTCTGCTCAAGTGGTTTGGCAGCCTGTATCTGCTGGCTTAAACTTAAACAATTACAGGCTTCCAAACTAATTATGGAGCAGAACAGTATAAGATTTATGAAATTTGGCAGCCATCACTGAAATAAAAAGAGACGGAAAAAAGTTAAGATCTATCCATTATCTAAATGTCTTGAAAATTCCACAGAGCAGAAATAACATACTATTGGTGAAGTCTTTCAGCAACCCTGAAGATCACGCCTTCTAATCTGTACTTTTTATTCATAAGTAGGGTTATGAGACATGCTGGGCAAGCTTGGATGGCAACAGAATGCCACCTGTACGCTTTGCAGTGTTGCTGTAGCCATGGTCATTCTAGGATAACAGAGAGACAAGGTGGATGAGAGAATATCTTTTACTGGAGCAACTTCTAATAAAGAGAAAAGCTTTTGCATTTACACAGAGCTCTTCTTTCTTCTCTTCCCATGACTGATGAAGAGCTCTGTGTAAGCATGAAAGTTTGTCTCCTTTACTAGCAAAAGCTGAACCAAAAAAAATATTATCTCACTTCTTTGTATACAGCTTAATTTACAGCTTTGTTGCCTTAATTATTATGTAATTCTTTTGACAGTTCTTTAGTTGAGGCACTGTTGTAGTTCCCATCATTTGCAGGCCTGAGGGTCATATTCAAGTTACCTCATACAAGCACACTCTACAGTGCAAGCTTGCTGGTGGCAAAGCAGCCAGTACATGCAGTTTCAGCATTTGTTGCTCGCAAGCCCCATTCTGCACAAGAGCTTGTAGCCAGATTAAAACCCTGCAGAAACTGATGGTGCCATCTGAAGGAATGAGCTATGTGGGAGCACTCCAATAACCCCCAGCCACAATTCAAGCTGCTCCACCCTGGCCAAACCATGGAAGATGGGAAGTGGTACAAGGGGCACAGAAGCCCCAACTGGATCAGCAAGATGGAAGTTGGACCATGCCTTCACTACCATTTACTACACAAAGAAAAGGGAGGGGGATCTTTGCTGTATAATATTGTGAACCAAGCATGTTCCAAATCATAAGATTGATTTAAAAATTAAGATTTTAAATGTAATATTTTTATGGTTCTTTTCATTTCCTCTCTGTTTTTAACTTTTAGACTTTACTTTGATAAACCTTTCTCCATACAGAAAAGAGCAAGATTACTTAAAAAAAAATAAAATACAAGGCAGCTGAGAATTTTATGTGATCACATGACTCCAGAAGCTGGCATTTTAAAGACCATATGAAAAATTACCTGAACTGGTCATTGTGTCAATGAACCACCAATCCATTATCTTCTGACAGCAGTCAGATGCTTTAGAGGGAATGAACAGAATATGTCAATTTTCAGTGAGCCATGCCCTGCCATCCAGTACCACTTTTGTCAGTTGGAAGTTTAGGGACATTCATTCTTTCTTTCTTTCTTTTTTAACCCAGTTATATTTTTGGGCTTCACAACAATCCCTGACAATGAGTTCCACAGACTGACCGTACACTATATGAAGAAGTACTGAATTATGTTTGTTTTAAACAAACTGACTATTCATCTCATTGGGTGATCTCTGGTTCTTGTCTCATTTGAAAGGGTAAATAATACTTCCTATTCACTTCATCCACACCATTCATGATTTTATAGACTTCTAAAAACATCTATTAGTCATCTCTTTTCCAGGCTGAACAGTCCCAGTCTTTTTAATCTCTCCTCATACTAAAGCTGCACCATATGTCTAATAATTTTTGTTGCTCTTTTCTGTACTTTTACGAATTCTAAATTTTGGATGCCAGAACTACATGAAGTATTAAAAGTATGGGAGTACCATGGATTTATATAGTAGCATTATGATATTTTCTGTCTTATCTTCTATTTTTTCCAAATGATTTCTAACAGTCTGTTGGGTTTTTGGCGCCACTGCATTTTGAGCAGATTTTTTTCAGAGAAATATCCAGGATGACTCCAAGATCTTTCTTGAGTGATAACATGTAATTCAGACCCTCTCATTTTGTATATATTGTTGGATTTTTTTTTCAATACCCATTATTTTTCACCTATCATTATTGAATTCCACATCCCATTATGTTGTGCAACTACTGAGTTTTGTGAGACTCCTTTGTAACTTCATAGTCATCTTTGGCCTTAACTAAGTTGAATAAAAACATCCATTAATTATATCACCTCACTGTTTACCCCCCTTTACAGATCATTTATGAATACAGTGAACAGCATGCATCCAGGTACAGATTCTTGGGGGACCGTACTATTTACTTCTTTCCATTCTGAAATAGACCATTTATCTCTACTTTTGTTATGTATATTTTGCTAATCAGTTATCAATTCGTGGAAGGACCTTCCCTATTATCCCATTGCTGCATAGTTTGCTTAAGAGCCTTTGGTGAAGGATCTTGTCAAAGGCTTTCTAAAATTCCAAGTACACTATATTGGCTGGACCATCCTTATCTAAGTACTTGTTGACATCCTCAAAGAATTCTAACTGATTGCAGTGGCATGAGTTCCCTTTACAGAAGTCATAGGCTGTGTTCAGATGAGAGTTTTATTTCAAAACAACAGCCATTGTTTCGAAATAAAATTTCTTATGTCCACACGATGTTCCGTTATTTCGAAACAGTAAAACCTTGCTTGAAATTGAAATAGCTGTTGTTTCAAAATGGCTGTTTCGAAACAAAGGGGTTCGGACACATTGTTTTGAAACAACATGTCCAAACGGCCTTATTTCAAAATAACAGCCGTTTTGATAGCAGGCTTTCCCTTAATTCGAATTAACATTTTCTTAATTCAAATTAACTTATTTTGAAATAAGGACTTTATGTTGAAATAACTCATTTTGAAATAACTTATTTTGACATAACAGTTTATGTGTGAACATAGCCATAGTGATTCTTCCCCAACAAATCATGTATATCAAAGTGTCAGCTAATTCTGTTCTTTATTATAGTTTTAGCCAATTTGCCTGGCAGCAAAAGTTAGGCTCACTGGCCTTTAACTGCCTCTGTAGCCTTTTTTTAAAATCAGTATTACATTAGCCATCCTCCAATTATCTGGTACAGAAGCTGATTTAAGGGGTGGATTACATACCACCGTTAGTGGTTCCACAAATTAACATTTGAGCTCCTTCAGAATAGCTGAGTGTATACCAGGTTTGGCCAAACTGCCGCTTGGGAGCCACATGCGGGTCTCGAACGAAAAAATGTGGCTTGTGGAACAAAACCAGAGGAAAGCAGCCCCCGCCTAGGAGTTTTTAATCTTCTTCTCTGAGCATCCCTGGGGGAGCCAGCATCAGAGCCTGGGTATTAGGGAGGGGGTTGGGGTGGCAGGTATAAGCGGTAGCATTGCTGGGACGATGGAGAGAAGCTAAGTTTTTACTGTATAGGTAGGCCTAGTCTCCATGGTAACCTTAAGTAATTATAAAATCTGACATTGGTAGGATCAATATTTGCCCTCTTTTATGATAAAATTAAAGTGTACAGTGAATTTTAAACTTGGTAAGTTTGGAGTAGGCAAAAGATGGCTATATGCCTTACTGCAGCTCTCGAAGGTTTAATAATCAACTTGTGTGGCTCTTGAGTTCCATAAGTTTGGCCACCCCTCATATATACTATCCCATCCTGGTGACTTATATTGTTAAATTTATCAATTTGTTCCAAAACCTCCTCTAGTGACACCTCACTTTGGGACAGTTCCTCAGAGTGTCAGGTAAAAAGAATGACTGAGTTGTGGAAATCTCCCTCACATCCTCTGCAATGAAGACCAAAGTAAAGAATTCATTTAACTTGTTTACATTAGTCTTGCCCTTTTCAGTGCTCCTTTACCATTTTGATTCTCCAATGGCCTTACTGACTCATTCACAGGCTTCCTGCTTCTGACGTACCTAACACCATATTGCTGTTAGTTTTTGTATCTTTTCCTAGGGGCTCTGAAATTCTTTTTGGATGTGGCTAATTATTTTACTTTTGACTTGTCAGATTTTATGCTCCCTTCTACTTTCCTCAATAGGATTTGACTTCTAATTTTCAAAGCAAGATTTTTTTGCATCTAACTACCTCTTTTATTGTGCTGTTTATCCATATGTGTATAGATGTGTATTTTTTTTCTGGGTCCTTACCGTTTTGTTTTTGATTTGGAATACATATTTAGCTTTTGTCTCTGTTACGGTGTTTTAAAATAATTTCCAAATATGAAAGTAGGTAACACAATGATTAAAATCCATGCAAGGATTTTACACTATGAGTAAAATCCATGCAAGGTCTATATACCTCTCAAGTCCCATTTATACCTAATATTAAGGCCTTAAATAGAATAGGTTTTGGGCTGAGTCTCTGCTTTGGGAAGAATTTCATTCTAAATATACTCCTTCCAAATGTACTGAAAGAAAACCTGCCTTCCAAGAGGAATTAAGGTTTTTAAAGGGAGATAGTATTCCTTTTAAAAGCATACCCTAACACCTAAATCCAGGAATATTAAAAATCAAATAATATTTCCACAGACATCATTCAACAAGTAAAATAGTTTGGCTTTTTATCGCTAAGGAAATAAAAGATAAAATAAATCTGTTTTAAACACTCATTTATCATTATTGACATTTAAGTGAATTTAGTAGTTTTGAAAGGTTCTGAACTGATAGCCCTAGATAACAGATCCTTAAACATATCAACAAGAAAGGTTTGTCTTCAGCAGAGCAATATAATTTGTCCAACACTGCCCACTCCAGAAACCACAGTTCTGATCCAGTGAAACTACTTTTAGGGGAGAAAAGTTAGTTTAGTCTTCATGCTTGGACAATATCTGACCTCTCCTGGATAATAGGTGTAATGGTGATTTTTGTTGTGTGACATCTGTATATGGGGTATAGAAGGAGGCAATATCTCCCAAAGTCTGAAAAATCACACACTTCGTGTGGCTATCTTTCACAGGTTCTCACATTGCACTCAGTTCTCAGCTGTGGCTCCAAGTAGTTGTTAGCATGTGGTAGTGGCATACCCCAGGGCATCACTTGGTGCAGCAGGATAAACAAGTGAGAAGATAGCCATGATGTAAATGTTTATTCTCAGTATATCATTTTTTATTGGACCAATTTCTGTTGGTGAGGGAGACTACCTCTCAAGCCACACACAGTTATTCTTGAAGTCCTGAAGAAGAAGACCTAATGATGTGGTCTGAGTGACTCCAACACTTGGTCTTACTGAACAACAGAAGTTGGTCCAGTGAAAGCTATTATCTCCGTTTTGGCTCCCTAATATCCTTGGACCAACACTGCCACAACTATGCTGTATAGCCCCAGTGTACTATCACCAACTTATAATGCCCTTAGGGGAACATTTTGCTGGACAAGCACTGCCAGAGCATAATGCATCTTGTCCATACCCTTTTTCACCTGGATGGGAATAGGGAGTATGGAAGTCAGGAGGAGGCGACATATGCCAAAGAATGGGCCAGAATCTAGCTCATAGTCCCTCTATCAATTTTTTGCTGTACACTATTTGAACCAGGGCTCAAGAGATGAAACTTGCTGAGCAGCCCTTTGAGGTAACCAGTCATACATTCTGCTCAATCTTAATCACTGGATTTCTAAACATTAATCTCACTTTAGCTTATGATTAATTGAGCATTCATCTCCTTCATAGATCTTTTTTTGTATAGAAAAGATAAGATGGTAGGTTTTTAATGAAATCATAATATTTGCTCAATGTCCACATATGCTACAAAAATAGTGGGCAAAACAATGATTTTTAAATCAATCTCTTTTATATAAATTTATTTCACACCTATCCAAAGAAAATCCACAGATATAAACTAAAATGCAGAAAACATTCAATTTAACACTAAGCCATGCTTAAAAAGAAAAAATGATATTAAACTGATGATCACCACTGTAATGATTCAACAGTGATGCTCCAATACCTTTTTCGGGTGGGAGGGGGCAGGTTGCCACTGAGTCCTTGCTGGAATTTGCCAACATGATGTTTAAAGTAATATAAAATGTTTACTGCACCTTTAAATATCCATAGCCTTTTAGGGGGCAGCCATCATTTTATGAGGCAGAGTGGATTCAGATCGTTACAGAAGTTTTTAAAGGAAACAATTGCTTAAACACTATATCTCTGATGAAGACCTTACTTTTGTGTTTTATCTTAAAGCATGGAATACTTGGAAAAAGAATAACTGTCAATAATCTAAGAGGACCATTCCTTCTCCTCCCACTCTGCCCAGTCAACATTCTGCTGCTGATCATTCTCCACTCTGCTTTACACTCTTCCTCACCATGTAAACACTGGGAAACAGAGCTCTGATGGGCACAAAGTATGATAACAATACAAGGAGAACAACAAAACAGTAGAAACATAGAGATTGGGAACCTGAAAAACTGCAAGAGGCATATCCAAGACTCAGGAAAAGTTTGTACATTTTGGGGATGTGGGGGAGTAAGACATCACAGTTCTAAAATACTGAACTTGAACCCTTATGTGCTGTTATTAAGCTTTGTCCTAGCTGAGTTTAGAGTCTAATAGGGTCTACTTTTGCCCTACAGGTATAGAATGTTTCCATTTATAACAACTTTTCCAGAAATTTGACTGTCAGGTAGGAGTTCTTCAGCTTTTTCATGGTATGGCCATGTCATAGAAAGTCTTGTCTTGAAACAGAGCCTGAGAGGTAGCAAAACATATAATGCCATGGTAGGTAGAGAATTCAGTGATATATTACCTGTCACCCAGTCCCAGCTTCTGGCATTCAAAGGTATAGGGACACCTTGATCATGGTTTTGAATTTCTGATCATCTTGGTTAATAGCCATCGATGGACCAATCCTCCATGAACTCACCTAACTCCTTTTTGAACCCAGTTATGCTTTGGTCTTCACAAAACTCCTTGACAATGAGTTCCACATATTCACTGTGCATTATATGAAGTAATGCTTCCTTATGTTGGTTTTAAACATTCTACCAGTTATTTTCCTTGGGTGGCCCTTCATTCATATGCAGAGCTGCTGGAAGAATTTTTATAAGGGGGGTGCTGAGAGCCGTTGAACCAAACTGTAAACTCTGTATATGATGGAGACATTTCAAGGCAGAGGGTGTGGCTAGTTCCAGCACCTATAGTCATGTGTTATTTGAAAGGGCAAACAACATTTCCATATTTATTTTCTCCATACCCTTCATGATTATACAGAAGTTAATCATATTCCCCCTCAGTCATCCTTTTCTAAGATGAACAGTCCCAGTCTCATGGGACTACTATTCAAATCCCTTTATCATTCTTGTTACCCTTCTCTATAGTCTGTCCACCAGTAAAGGTTTTTTTTCTTAGCCTCAAAGAAGATTCCTATACATGTGCAAATTTTCTTAGTTAAGAGAAACAGAAAATGTACTATTTTAGACCACCAGAAAAGAAAAAAAGGTGACTAGTTTGTAGGACTTAAATTTGGAAACTGGAAGAGAGGCTTTTGAAGAAGCAACATGCTATTCAAATACCATTTATTAGTAACTTCTTTAGAGCTACTGGGTCACATCCTCAGCTGATGTCAACCAGTATAGTGCCATTGAAATCAGGGAGCTCCCTTTATTTCACTAGCTGAGGGCTAAGCCAATGAGCTAGGTTAAAAATTGTAATGGCTTTTTCATTAAAGGAAACAATTAACTAAAATTCATCTTGCAAATCTGAAAGGTAGAGTATGAAAGTTGTGGGCCTCTCTGATGACCTTTAAGGAAAGGACCTAGTTGATTTTATTGAACACAGGGTTCTCCATTGGTTTTAAATGTGGAAGATTATATTTGAAAAAGGCATATTTATCCTTGTCAGAAGACAGGCATTGGAAGAAGGCTTGAAATATACTACTTCGTATAAGGTGTCAGATAGCAGGGACAGACAGAGAACAATTTAGACTCCACAAGAATCTCCATCACTAGCATACAATGGGAATAGGATTCTCTTTTTCCCCAGATGTTAATCTTGCCACTGAGGCGAGACGAAGAGAATTTCACTTAAAAAATCCTTTGTGTAAGAAAGAACTGAGGCCTCCGTTCTTTCCTCAGCCAAATTGTATGTAGTTTCCACTGAGAAAGCTTAGTTTTCTAAGAGGCAGTGGTAACTAAACATCTTCTGGACAAAGTGCAAAGCCGTAACATGGAGAGTATCCTTGTAGTCTGACAGTGATCAGAAATTGAATGGAAACATTTTCAAATGCAAAAGGATTTGTGGTGGTTCTTGGGAAATTTATCAGTTGTTTTGCTCTTGTAAAACTCTAACAGCAGAATTTATTTTTTGTTCGATGGAGACCTGATCCTGTTCATGTATTTACATTTTTTGTTCAACTGTGTGGACAACATAGGATGTAAATCTGCCAAATCCTGGCCAAAGCCAGTCTGGAAGTTTAGATCAGTATCATAAAAAAATAATGACAATGTGACTAAGCGGTGCCCATAATAAACTAAGTATTGTTTTTTTCTGTTTTGTTGATGCATTCCTGTACTTTTAGAGTACCAATGTTAGCTGTTCAGCTAAGAAGGGATGGAAACACTCTGCTATCACAGCATTCATTTAACCCTTTCCCACTCAGACTAACAAACTATGGGTACAGCTGATGATATTAAATTTTGTAAGTGTTTACATTAATGACATGCATTTATTTTGTCATTTGTCAGCACCTGTCTTATCTGATTTTTCTGTTTCATTCACACACATTTAACTGATGGAGACTTTTGGGAACCTGTACCTGTAACAAGTTAATTAGCTCTGATGACTTGATTGCTCTGTTTTCACTATAATGTCAAAAATAAAATACCAAGTTATTCATTGATACTGACATTTCTATTAAAACAGTTTAAAATCAATAAATGTGTTTAAGTGAATATAAGGCATCCAGATTGCAACAATTATTTGAACGGTTTTCTTCAGGGAGGGGAATTTCTACATCTCCAATATTTAGGGTTTGAAATAAAAATTTATGAGAAATTCAACTTTCTCTCCCTCTGCCCCCATTTCATTGTGAATATGCTGTAGTGCCAGTCCTGCCTGTAATACCCTGTTAGGACTTCACTGTTGGAATGCATTAGAAGTCTCACAATAGGGTTTTGACACTAGAGATTACTTAATGGCTGCAAAGAAGCCATTACAGTCTGTCATTTTAAAAACCCATGTAACTCAGCTGCACATTTAGGCCTTTATACTGTGGATTAAAATGCATAAGTTCCTAACAGTCTATTCTGTCGACAATATATATGTTATTGGATTACCGATTGCTTGTAACACACCTTACATGGGGTTGGAAATTCCACCTGATACAGACTGTGGCTATTCCCTTGTTAATAGGTGCTTCTCACCAGGATCACATTACATCTGTGTGCCACGTTCTGCCCTCATTTCCAATTCATTTTCAAATGTGGTATTATATATTTATTTAAATTTATACTACCCTAAATGGATTGGGTCCTTGATTATCTCAGAAAACCATAAAGTTGAGTTTAGCTTGAGTAACAGCAGCAGGTCCCCTAATCAGAAAGGGCTGAACAATGTAACTAGCTTCCTCAACTAGTCCACCAGAGTATAAACTCACAAGCTTCCAGGTCATTTTGCAAAGCTTGTAATTTTCCTCTTTTTTATGTGGGGGAGGAGGGAGGAGACACAAGAGGACAGAAAGAGTGGTCATTGTTGACTGACTGGAAAATCGTAGTTTGTTGGAAGTGGGATTATTTTAGGTTTTGGACACTGGCCCTAATTTGTATGTTTTGTACCTAAAATTTATTCATATACTCACACATCAGATTTGCATGCGTATCAAATGAAGACCTTAAGATAAAGTAGTCATTATTATTTGTATTGCCATAGCACCTAGGAATCCTAGTCATGAGACCAGGACCCCATTGTGCTGGGCACTGTAAAAATACAGAGCAAAAAGATGGTCCCTGCCCTCCAGAGCTTATATGCTAAGAGACAAACATAAAATGAATAAGGAAACAATGAGACAACGTAAGTCAGTTTGACAGACCTTCTTCATCTCAACATAGCAGCAACCTAACTGAAGCAGGCAGTTTTTTTGTAGGCTTCACAGTAAAGGAAAGTTTTAAAGGAGGCTTTTAAAGAGGAGGGTGAGGTAACTTTGCATTAGGCATCTAACTGCTTGCTTTGCTTATGCAAATTTATTTTGCTGCACTGGTTTTATACATGTAAAGTCTCCTGGTGCTCTTTTTATTTTACTCTATTCCTATTCTTCTCCTTCTTTTGTTTTCATTAATAAAATTAAAAGATGATGTTACACCAAAGATAAACCTAAGTAGTTAACTAACTTTTCTGTTTCAAAATCTGCTTGGTATTTGCCATACATTGCACTGGCATATTAGTGTGAACAGGAAATTAAGGTTTAAGCAATATGATTGTCATCATTTTTCTTCAACACTTATGAATGAGTGCTTGATGCTGAAAAATACTCTCTGAAAAAGAGAAAAAGAGCTAGAAAAGAGTATCAAGTGTTTTGTATTCTCCCAGTTAACTGCTAATACGTTTGTACTGCATATTTACTAAAGCTGAAGCTGCAGTACCCAGTGCTTCTCATTTTAAAACAATCAGTTATGGGTGTTAAAAGTATGCCTGTGAAAGCAGAAGTGTTCTATGTCAATCAAAGCTAATCACTGGTACAGGCGAAGTGCTTTTGTTGGCCTCCATGCTCTAAGCTGTGCTTCCACATCTGTGTTTGAAGAGATTAGAGAGGTGCTTCATACAAGAACTGTATTAGTTAAAGCTGATAGACAGTATTTGGAATAAATCATAAAAAAGTTGAGTGCCAGAAGGAAATGCACGGCAAGTGAGATTGAAACGGACTAGGGTAAATCCAGCTCCCTTCCACCCCCTCCTTCTCTGAACATATGCATACAAACACATACAATCTTGTTTTCAGCATGTTCTTTTGAGAGCACTACTGGTTATCTTCTTCCAGCCACTTTTTAGCTAGCATCCAGCTGCATGGATAAAAATCCTCATGCTTGTTTTTAGTGGACATGCATAGTCTTCATTAGCTGAGGAGCTGATATCATATTTGATATGTTTATACCCACCAGAGTTAGCAAAGGGAAAAAATGGGAACATATTAAAAAAAAAATCTAGCAAGCTGCTGTATGTCTGACTTCTCTAGCTGCTGTCCGTAGCAGCACTCTCGCTTCATGAAGGCCATACACTTTCAAATAAATTATGAGTGACAAGTATTTGAACCAATAAAGAGGGCACCATATTTTATATGCAGTAAATTTAATTCCAGATTGTGTTTCACCTCAGCAGTGTGACATGTTTATTGCTGCTGAAAGATGAAAGCACCAGGAGTTAGAGACAAGCGTCAGCAGTTCTAGTGGGCACTAGCAAAATGAAGATTTGACAGACTGGTGGCTGAGCCTTTGAAATGAAATGCCAGATCAAATTTTACCCAAAAGGGGTCAGATGTACTGTCATGGCCCCAAACTCTCAATACCAGCTGAATAAATGACTCAGGTTCAATGAGCTGCTGAGGAAGGTGGTGTCTGTGATTCATGCTTCATTGCTATAAAGATATGCTGATTTTCAAAATATAATGACAATTGATAGTACCAGACCTCATTTGAAGATTTTATCCATTGAATTACTGCCTCTGTTGACTTTAAGAATCTCTTTTTAAACTATATACATATACATATACACTATTAAGCAACTCAAAAAGTAGATGCAAGATGAATTTGCTATGCCTGTCAGTTTTATCCCAGAAATGTATTCACTATGCCGAAGTGTACAATGCATAGCTGTATACAACAAATGTACTTATAATAAATGTGCATCATTTTGGGAGGCTTTTTAATAGGGGAGATGCCTAGAATTAAGAAAAAAAAAACATTTGAAGTTTTGCAATGAAATGACAATTGAGCTGAATTACATCAGAGGCAAAAAACAAAGGAAAATATCACATTTTGTCATTTAAAATGAGACTTTGCCATCCTGGCTCACCTGGAGCAGCACTTACTCACATGAGTCATTCCATTGAGACTTCAGTGAGACTACATATATTAGTGTAGGTAAGGCTGATAGAACTGGAGCTTATATTTGTGAGCACAAATGATGATACTAGGCATGTGAATTCATCCATGCGGGAAGCATATTTAAGGCATCTTTTGGGTTTAATGAGAGGTGTTCTGACACAACTGATGTTGTCTGTGAGTATTGAGAATTAGCATAAAGATGAATGTCGAGCAATAGTTGACACTCATATGCATCAACAAAGCAATTCCTACTGACCATTCTAAGGCTTCAAACAAAATTTCAATCACTTTCTAAGAGCACATGCACCAGAAATATGTCCATCAACAATGCTATCAACAACAAAGACTACAAATTTCAAAGAACTTGTTCTGTGAAAGGAAACAGAAAATGTACCCCAGTTCAAGGAAGAACAGCAAGATGGCAGGCTGGCAAGGTAAACCTTCAAATCCATCTGTTATCTGTTGGATAAAGGATGCTTTTCTTTTCCCCAGGGGTGTCGCTGGCACCTGGCACACACGGCCTGTGCCCCTAATCCCAGCACCAGTGTCCTGGGTCCTGGCAGGGCCCCTGCCTCTCCCGGTTTCCAGCTGGATCAAGCTAGAGATCCGGGGCCTGGCCACCCGTGGCAGCGGCAGCCACTTCCAGCCCCTTCCTAGGTCAGGCGACCCCGCAGTCGCAGCTGCTGCTCCTTTGACCTGTCCCTGACCAGGGGCGTTGCCTGCAGTCAGGGGTGGGGCCTGGGCCAGTGCCCCAGGTCATTCCCCGGGGCAGCGACGCTCCTACTTTTCCCTCTCTCCGTGCTCCATTTGTCCAACAGGGTACAGAACAAGGTTTTCCTCAAATAAGCTATCATTAAATGAGTTAGCTGTCACAGTAGGGCAACAGAACTGTCTATAGTACCATTATTGTCAAATCAGGGAGTAAGGAAGGAGGGAAGCAACACGCTGCCTCTTGAAGATAATAGGGAGATTTGGAATGGGGAGTAGGTGTACTTCTCTGGACCTCACAAGACAATGAAAGAAGAAAGGGTAAAGAGCTATCTCTTCTTTAAGTATCTCAGTGTGGCGCTATGCAGCTATTCATGCAGGATATTGGAAAGAGAAGAGAGTTACATGTCACCAGTCCACAGTTCCCATGAACACAACTACAGCAAAGGTTTCTATAAGCTTTTAGATCACCACCTCAATGGAAATGACTTTAGTTTATGGGAATAACACACTGGACAAGGTTCTAAAAGAACCTAACTTATGCACAAGACATAAGGTTAAGCCTTAATTTAGCGGGCTAAGGGCACCTATGTTGGATGTAGATTTTTTCACTGAGTCCAGATCCAAAAGCAGTGAGAGTCCTGTGGCACCTTGTAGACTAACAGATTTCTTCGGGCATAAGCTTTTGTGGGCTCCAGACCACTTCATCAGATGGGTTGGAGCCCACAAAAGCTTATGACCAAAGAAATCTGTTAGTCCATAAGTTGCCACAGGACTCTCACTGCTTTAGTGTACACAGGCTAACCCAGCTACCCCTCTGGAAATTTCTTGCAGATCCATTTCCCTAATTAGCACATTCATGGGTTTATTAATAAAAGAGGCAAGGGTGTCAGTATGGTATGACAATATCTAAAAACAAATGAGTAAATGAGCTCCTCGCCACATTAATTAGATAACTGGCTATACAGTCCCCAGTTGGACCCTATTCCAGCTAAATGTAACTTGGTGGCTCTTCAGCAGTGTTCTCATGAATGTAACATCAAATTCTCTTGTTCTCCTAGAGCCGCTAATCACTTTTTATCTTGTATTTGTTACGTGTAAGTCTTTATACCTGCATTGTGCAGAATCAAGCTCAATAGTATTCAAGATTATCATCATAGCTTTAGATTAGAACCTTTTGGCTACAAGCATAACACTGAAGACATGATTAAAATAAGAATATAATAGGCTGTATAAAGAGGTAATGTTATGTTCTAATGAATTTCATATTTTTTACACTTACTACAAGCAATTTCTCATGTTTGCTGAAGACCAGTTTAACCTTGCCTTCTGTACATCTGACCAGTCTTTTCAAATGTTTCTAATACTTGATTTGTAAAAGAGTTATCACTGTGAATAAAAAATGAAGATTTTATTACTTTTGGAGTTGGTTATCCTGTGTTTTATTTTAATTCAGCTGTAATAAAGTTAATGAACTACAATAATTGCAACAATAAAATCCATACAAATTCACTATACGCAGAGCACAAATACTACCAATTCTTTGGCAGCTATAACAATGTGCAAAGACACTTCCACAAAACCTTCTCATTATCCTTCCTTCAAGAAAATTCTACAAAACTCAAATGTATTGATTTTGTTAGGATGACTCTGCAGAGCGCCTTCCTGTTATGCAAACTATAAACTTTGCAGCTACAAGCCATATAATTCCTAAACAGAAAATGTGCTAGACTCAGGGAATGGTCATTTCTGATACATCTTTATTAGTTCATTCTCTTTATTCACACCTGCAGGAAATGGAGTCAGAATCAGGATGATGCAAATAAGGTTTGATTTCTTTTAACAGTTTTATAGCCCCACAGTCTGTGCCCAAGTCAGTGAGACCAGGCCAGCTGAAGGTGTTTAAATGCTGTGTAGAGGTACCCGTACTGTCTTAAACTGAAAATTTTAAAAAGGAAGCATAATATTGATCTGATTGACTGATTCCCCTTCAAAGCAGAGTATGCAAAGTTTTAGTATCACTACTTTCACAAAAAGATTGGTCCTTAATGAATTTAATAGAATCTAGCAAAGTTTTATGATTTTTTTTTTACTGGCATAAAATACTACTGACTATTTACAAACAAGCAACCCTCACTCAGGAGAAGACTCAAGCAATTCCTATGTGAAGAGAGTTTTGGAAAGTTGGGCAAATTACTTATGCCACAGTATTGAAATATTTTTGTTATACCACAGAATTTCAAATAATGGAACAAGTGAAAATAAGAAGGAAGGATATGATGATAAACTAACTAAAAAGTTAGAAAAGACAAATACACTGGAAAGAATTTTGCTATAATGTTTCACTGAGCAACTTGCATTAGGAAAGAAAAGAATAATTATTAACTAACCTATATTGTACCTTAATTTCACACTTAAACCAAAAATTTAAACTGAACCACACAATATTATAAATAATCCATGCTTTTTACTTGATTAATGACAAATATTCTGAATTTCATATCAATTGATTCACAAAAGTCATTCAGTAAATTAATGTGGTCTTGGAAAATTATGAGAAAAATAGGCACGCAGCCAAATGTCTAATGACAAATTGAAGGGTTTTGAGATGTGTTTGTCTATTTGCAATACTGAAGTTGTTTTCCAAACAGAAACATCCTAGAAAAAATAGCATTATACCACATGAAATACAGACCTATTATGAAATTTCAATAGATAAATAATTTGGTTTATATTAAAACAGTTTCCAAAGGGATAGCCGTGTTAGTCTAGTCCAGTAAAAAAACAACAAGCAGTTGTGTGGCACTTTAAGACTAACAGGTTTATTTTTTGCATCTTCTCCCACGAAAGCTCATGCAAAAAATAAATCTGTTAGTCTTAAAGTGCCACACAACTGCTTGTTGTTTTTTATATTAAGACAGTCATCCTGCAACTGTACCATCAGGGTTTGGTTTTGTTTTTTAATGCCTGCGCATTATTTCTGTGCGACTGAATTGGATTTCAGTAAAATCAATAACATTCCTTTTCACTTTTATAAAGGCAAAATTCAGTCTGTATAATGTATGAATTGATTAATGTGATAACACTTACTGAACATTAGGAATATTGCATTTGAAAGGTGTGAAAGGGAACCACAGTGAACTGGGATTAATGAATTGTGAAAGCATAGATATTGTCTTTAACATTACCTGTCTCACAGGTGGTATTCCTTACCATTTATCTTTCAGCCTGACTCTGATGGTTTAGGGATTACTGCTCTTTCGGCAATCAGATTCTGCATATGTCTCCTATTTAACTATGGGCTGTAAAAAATGGAAAATTAAAAAGTGGTATGAGACCTCAATATTATTAATTTTCAAATAGCTCAAAGCTTAACCATGTAATGTCTTCAATACACTGTCTACTTTAAACAAGTTGCTGGGGTGGGGGACGGGGGGACCCAACTATATCATGCCACACATCAATACACTTTATCCAAAGGAAGAAATTCAGATGACAGCATTAAATACAAATACTACAGTGTTTTGGTATAATGTAGTAAGGTTCCCGGACTATTAAAAGGCTTTGTTTTAAAGCAGATCTGTGTACACAATGAGATGATGAACACAGTGCATCACATAGCTAAATCTAATATATGCAGGAGTATGATGTTTGCAATGCATGCATTTCAGCAGGTCCCATTAGTGCGCCTTTCCCCTCCAGTGAAAACAGAATGAACCACAGCCCCTTCTGGTTTGCATAAAGCAAACAAAATTAGATTTGCTTTGCTGAATTGAAACCCACTTGGGATTGTGAGTCTCTCTTGGGGACAAATTACTTCAAACAATCCCTTTGTACCATAACAAAATCAAAAAATTCAGGCCAATCAACATGGCTCAAAACCCTTAACACAAGAATTAATAATACAACCTAGTCTATTTTTATTGCCTCTGTACTACAGATCCTTGTTTTAATGTAATTACACTTATTTGTGGTCCACATGTTAAATAAGCTTGCATATGTTAACTAATGTGACATAAAACAACTTTTCTAATTTCACCATTGCAACTGGTTTTGTTCTCCCAGGAGTAACATCTCTACCTCAGGACAAGCTAAACTTTAATTGTATTAAATTAAAATTATATTAAGATTTTTGATCTATATAGACAAAATGCCAGACATTTCTGAAGTTAAATAAAAATAATTAATGACCAAGTTACATTTGTGTGTGTGTTTTAAAACGAAAAATATTATCTTAATATTTCCCAAATCTAGCACTTGCAACAGAAGGACAAGCAACTCTCTCTGTGCTTCTCAAGTTTAACTTAGCCTGTTCAAAGATCAGCTGAGTGCAGTGTATAATAATGTCCAGTATTCTCTCCATTTGTCAACACTAGCTCTGCAGTTGCCATCTGGGTCACAAGCTATTGAGCTCTCACTTCTGATTTAGCATGCAAGATGACTTTGAGTTCAACAGCACTTCAAAACATTTTATATCATTTACAATATTTGGAGCTTTACAATTATTCAGTCTCAAATAAACTATAAATTATGATAAAGCAGTCTCTATTTGTCTCATCTATCACAAACACATAGCCACAGGGAAGTGACTTTGTTTTTTTTATGTTTATTAACATTTTATATCATTGATCTCTCTCACTATTTTTCCAACTCTGAAATTGGTGTTTTTTCTGTATTATTTTAAATACCATAGCAACAATGGTAAACAAAAGCAGCTCTGAACTTCCAGGTTAACCTATTTCATGATTATAGTAAGAAAACCAGGAGGTCACTTTTATTACTTTCTAATAAGACTTTACCTTATATGAGGTTACAAGCAATATATCAAGTTGTCACTTCTCGCATAATAATATGACATGCCTATTTCTTCCATCACCACAGAGTTAGCAGAGTTTTCTGAAGCATTCTCTTTAGAAAAACACTTCTCCAGCACATATACAATCCATCTTATGGGAATGAAAAAGACAATATACCACAAAATTATCCTGACTCATAGACTATGTAACCCAACTAATATGACTATGGATAGGTGGGACCACATCTGCCTCCAGGACTTCTGTGTCCAAGAAAGAAAGAATATATACACATATTATATACACTCATGCATGTTTACTTTTGTCCCAAACAAACCTAACTTTTGATGGAGTTAAAAATGAGATTTTATATATGTAATTTCAAGTTAAAAACATTATTACTGTGTTGGAATTATCTGAAAAAAATCAAGAATTATGAATCCATGAATTTTAAAATTAAGGTTAAATTTTAAAAAGGTCCAAATATGTTAAGTTACGAAGTGCACAGTTGGGGTACACCAACAACCATAACTCCTTCATGTAGTGACACCATGCAATAACTGTACAAACACAATTAATACATTATAGTGTTTGTAGTTTCAGATTAAATTACACTGATTGCTAGAGATGTCAGACTTCTACAGTGTTTTTTCTGTCTTCATAGTGTCATCCCAGGGTAAAGTTCAGTTTGTCTGTGTGCCTTAATTCTGCATTTCTATGTTCTATTTTCAATGCTTTGAAGGTACGCAAAATCATAAGTTAATATTGACAGTTTAACTTTAAGTTTCAGATGATCTTCCAACTGTTTTCAGTGGGACAAACAACACAGTATATCCCTTATTAGGAGACCTGTTTTTCAAAATGGCTACTACCTGCCCTTCGCAGTAAAAATGAAGTCTAGTTGTCTTGTAGAAAGGTGCTCCTCCGTCTGCTGCCCCATCCTGTCAGGAAGCAGAGAGAAGCACTATTAGGAGGAGGTAAGATCACTGAGGCTGAGATCTTTGCTGGTAGGGATGGTCATTTATATATCTAGATATTACACCATCAATTACAACAGGGCCCAAACTGGTTAAATAACCACAACTACCACTATAACCACAATAGATGAATGGAAGCAGTGACCATCTTTTCTCAGAGAAACTTGGTGCCTCCTTTGGATTATCATCTTTTTCAGGAACAAATACTAAGTTATCTGCTGTGTTCCTGGGCCCATAAACACTGGACAGCTGGTGGTGTGTACTAAGCACCATAACAAATTCCCTGTGACAACTTCATCAAAATAGAGGCAATAGTGAGAAAACATGGCCAAATGGCAATCCTGGGCTTCAGCTCCAATGAGAATAAGTGACGGCAGCAATTAGGAAAGAGGAATATTTGTGGAATTCTCTGAAGAACAGGCTTTTACATTCTTTATTTTCAAGAAGGAACTTACTCTTTGGAGGAATAATGACGAATAATAACAATCAATCTTTATATATCTATTCAAAAATTACCTAGATACAAGTTTTGAGTGAATTTTAGTTGTTGTATTGAAACTTTGATGAGTCTGTGTTATTCCACTACTGAAATTGTTTGGAACAAAATAAAAAAAGGCCTGAAACCCAATGTTAAATCTTTCTAAAACATATGTTTTAGTACAAAGACATTATGAGCTTGATACAAAAACTCCTGTGTAAAACCTCCATCTTATGTGCTACAAGGAAAGTCAGATGAATGATTATAATCATTACTTCTGACTTACAATTGATATTTCTTAAATGCCCCATTTTTAATTAATTTTAACTCAAATTACTTTGCAGATTGACTTGTCAATTCTCAGAAAATTCATTCTGTACCCAACAACTATGTGCTGTGATTTAGGACATTAGATGAGAATATTTTACATACCTACAATTGTGACTGAATCCTTGTTTTAAGTGCAGAACTCAGCTCAAACTTAACTATGGAGTTGTGATTGGCACCTTCATAAACATTATGTACATACTTTTCATGAGTCTTCAAAGTCTGCATATATGTGTCTCAGTAGAAAAATCTGCTTATAGGGAAGCAGTTTTCCTTACCCTAAAACATTATCTGTGGATCCAAAAGAGTAAAAGAGTAAAATAAAAAAGTAGAGGCATTTCTAAGTCTATTATCCTGTAATTTTGGTAGTTAAGTTATTTCTGAAAGATACTGGTCTAAAGTTCTGCCTCCTGTCATTCTACTGATGGTATGACAGCAAGCAGAAATTTGGCTCACTAATGGGCAAACTAGATGGAAATGAGATAGTCTTCTGTTGAGAGAAGTTTAGAATCCAGGAGGGCATATCAGGCAGTCATACAACAGGCATCTTGCAACAGGATTCTAGAAATGAGTTACAGACAAGTGATGAACAAGATATGAGTTGACAACTGAGCTGGTAAGAAACTAGACAATCAGATAGATGTGATGGAGTGTAGAAACTAGTCTTTAGTAAGGCAAAGTCAGAGAAAGGAATAATGCAGCAAAGCCAAGAACACTAGGTAGAGCTACATGTTTTTAAACAACTTTTAGGTCCTGCAGGAAGGGTAAGAAAATATTTTATTTTGTTTTAAAGAGTCAGCTCGTGAACTTTTTACTGGAATTTCATCCTCAAACGGTGGTTTGCTTTGATTGGAATCACTCAGTAGGATTGGGTGATGTGGCTAGGAGGATTGAGAAGGTTTTGCAAAATCAAAACTAATGTATTTTGCCCATTACAAAGATGAGCTGGACTAGCAAACCAGTAAACAATGTCTTATTGTCCACATGAAACTGGGAAACCACTCTGGACAAAACCTTAGGATGTAGCCTCAGAATTAGATAATCTTTAGAAAATTATTTGTAAGGGCACTCCACTACCATGGCCTATAGGTCATCCACTCTCCTTGAAGACATTATTGCCACAAGGAAGGCGGTTTTCTGATACTGATGGGAGAAAGAAGAAGAAGTTGCCAGAGACTGAAACAGACAACCAGTAAGATTTGCTAAGACAGTATTAAGCTTTCACAAAGAAATGGATTTTCTAACTGACCAGTGGAGAGCAGTGCCTCCTTTTAAGAACCTTATTGCCATAGGATTTGAAAACATTGACTTTCCATGTATGGGTATGTCCACACACACACATCATTATTTTGAAATAACCCATTTTGAAATGAGTTATTTTGAAATAAAGTCCTTATTTCAAAATAAGTTAATTCGAATTAACAGTTTGTTAATTCGAATTAGGGGAAAGCCTGCTTTTGAAATAGATGTTGTTTCAAAATGGTTATTTTGAAATAAGGCTGTTCGGACATGTTGTTTTGAAACAGTTGTTTCAAAACAATGGTGTTGTTTTGAAACAACGTGTCTGAATGCTGTTGTTTCGAAACAACCATTTTGAAACAACGGATATTTCAATTAGATGCGAGGTTTAATGGTTTTGAAATAACGGCCGTTATTTTGAAACAATGGGTCCTGTTGTTTTGAAATAACGGTGCGTCGTGTGGACATGCCACTTCTTATTTTGAAACAACCTCTGTTGTTTTGAAATAAGAAGCCTGTGTGGACATACTATGTGTGGAACAGATGCTAAAATCACAACCAAGTAGATGTTCAGTGAACTATGCACTGCACCAGAAGATTGAAGTGTAATGCATATTACAAGATGACTGGATACAAGTCAGTTTAAGATGAACTCCCAGGCTAATTGCCATATTGAGAATGGCTTCTGTTTGACTGATGAGGCTGCTCCAATGGAGGGTTTCCTACTACTGAGCAAGACTTGTAGAACTGCCGTAGCATGCTGTCCTTTCTCATACAACCATGCAGCATCCATGCTGTGAGATGCAAGGAGCCAAGTGTGGGATGCAAGTCTTGACTGTGATGCAGGGTCTCAAAGTCAGGATGAACAGGAAGGGATATGGGAATGAAATCAATAATATGATGCAGTCAGGGAACCAACATCATCTGAGCCATGCTGAAGTAATGAAAATGAGATTGGCACGATTCAATTTCATCTTGAGAATGACCTGTGGGAAGATTGGAGTTGGAGCAAAAAAACCCACACAGGGATGTCAGTTACAGCTAAAGTGAAAAATATTGGTCAAAGAGCCCGAACTGAAACCCCTTTGGGAGTAAAACAGAAGACAGGTCCTGGCATGTGTTAAAGTTTTTGTGCACTGAAGACAAGAAAGATTCTGGCACTTTAAAGTAGTCCAGAGAGGATGAAGAGTTGATCTGCTGTGCCAACAACAGGTTTTATTCTTGCACCACAGATCCAGAAGGAGCAGGCTCAGTGATTGCTTGCAGCGGAGATGGTGACAACCATCATCAAGACAGTGGATCCAAGTCTGGAGTGGAACCTCAGGGACCAGGAACATTCCAGCAATTCCAAGGATGCCACTGGACTTATGGACAAGAGATCTAGCTAGTAGGCACCAGGCTAGTAGGCACCAGGCCAAGAGCCCATCTCTCAGTTGTGGGGTGGATGCTGATCTTGGCATTTCTTTCACCCCTACCTGAAGATTAGGAGACCTCACCTGATCCACATCTTCAAACATCATTAATGAGACTGGTCATACAAAGGCAAATATGTTCTGTCTTATGTTATAAAATGTAATTATCCTTTTGTCCAAGGCAACCTCTGGTGCCTTTCTGATGACAACAGAGAGGAAAACCCCCAAACTGGATCTTGGAGTCCCTCAGATTCTCTAATGAGAATGGATCAATCAGCACTGATGAGCAAACAAGTCGCCAGTCTCATCTGAATCCCTATAAAGGGAAGGGATCAGTGCTGAAAAGGTCTGGGATTGGCAGCAGCTGTACCTACCTAGTTCTGGGAGAGGTGCTGGTACCAAGGGTAAGGGCAATACCAAACTTGATTAAGGGATCTATTGCCAAGACAAAAATGGTGCCAAATGATGCACCAGAGTCAAGAGAACCTTCGGTCAGAGGCCTGCTGTCAGCCCCAACTCCACAGCCCCAACTCCATAGTCTGAGCTGTTCAATCTGAGAAACTGATGAACCCAGCAGCTCTGCAACTAGGTCTGAAGGTACCAAAACCATAACAGAGGCTGAAGAAGTGGAAGTCATGGCACCAGATAACTCCTGAACCAGAAGAAAGTCCAGGACTGAGAGACAAAGCAGACTAGGTGCCACCTGGTACACTGCCAATGTGCAGACAGTGAGAGCTGGTATCAGCGTCATTGGTAGTGGACTCAATAGCGGACTCAATGGAGCTCTCATAGATGAACCCGAAGTCAATGATATGGGCTCTCTCTGCTCTAGGCTAATTACTGAGGTGCTTTATCCTGCATGATGGAGGGAGTACAGTGCTCGCCAACACTCCTCTTACAAGGCTAAGAGGAGTCTCTCTGACCCCTGGAATGGCACTACTTAGTTGTGTGGGACCTCTTCCTCACCATTCCAAACGATGGAGAATGGCCCTTCTTTTTGGAGGAAATGCCAGAACCTGAACACAGAGCAGTATCACTTGTTGATCTAAACTTCAGTCCCAAAGTAGTCCTCATGGCCTCATCCAGCATGTTCTGCTTCAGCAGCAAGTCTCTCACCACTCAAGTCTTCTTTGTGGATGGCTTGAAAATGGAGCATTGCTCTTTAAAACATCCTTCACAAAGAATCAATAAGCATCTTGATTGGAGATGGCCCTCCTCACATGGCGAATAATGCTTGACCTCCAGTGAAGGCATCACACAGGACAGCCAACTATTCTAACTAAACCAACAATAAACCTTAACCTAAGATATTATTGAATACTATAGTCACAAGAAATAATGTCTAAGAAAAAAATTGAGACTGAAACCGTGAGATGAATATACCACCTGGAGCTGTAACTCTAGACAAGGGCAGAGAGAAGGAACTGAGGCAGTCAGGCTGGTTCTGTCCTTACATGACCAGGGGGAGGGGCTAGGGCCTCAGGGCATGAGCAACTACCTTGAGTATAGGTAGGAAAAGTTTTCTGGATTCATTGTGCTGGCCACACACATTTAAATAGAATATACATCTGCATGTACTTAAAGAAGAACCAAAATTATTTGTCTAATATTTTCTGCAGTACTTGCACTGCAGATTATGTACAGTAGCATCATTTTATATCCTGCCACATAACATGTAACACTATATCACATAACCAACATACCACAGCAAATCATGGGCAGTACATTATTACATAGAATGACACAATATCATTTACCTGTATTTTCTTTTTGCTCAGGCTCTTTGTGTCAATACGGAAGAAAAACCAGCCTTAATTTGCTGAATGAGAAATGCCACATTTGAGTATAATACAAATTTGTAAATGTGTTTAGCTGCTAATTTACTGTTCAAGCACCGATCAGCTACTACAAGACTTGGAAAAATTCACAATCCACCAAGCCTTACACAACTTAGATTGTGCAGAGATTTTGCATTCATTTCCCCTGTACTTAAACTTGTATTCAACCAAATGAGATCCCTAGGAAATCGCAGTCATTCATGATTCATTGAGTCATTCATATCTGAAAGTTGTGCCTGGCTTTAATGTACATTCTTAGGTTGAGACATGTTCCTCCTACAAGATATATAAAGTATTATCCATGGGCAATTACCCACTTCTACCCATCTTTCAGAAAAAGCACTATTAGCAACATAAATTATTCATATTATATAAGGCAGCATACAAGTGGTGAGCTCTGTCACAAACTAAGCCATTGTTTTTTCAATCTCAGGGCAAAATTCTTTTTTCAGATCTGCATGATAGCACTTATCTTCAATATGTTGCACTCCATATGTGTGTGAGCTTCCCATTGATATCAAGGGGAGATGGACACACGTAGGCAGAGCAGAACAAAGAAGCTAAGAGCTGCTTCACAGATCTAAGAACATTTTTCTCTACAGACAGCAGATCCCACCTCTAGAGGGCAAAGAATCATTATTTTTATTATGGTAGTGCAGAGGTTTGGATCTCATTGTGCTAGAACTTGTACAAACATAGAGTAAAAGTTGATCCCTGACCAAAGTGCTTACAAACTAAACCCAACATAAGAGCCAATAATGGTATGTTGGCACTGCACTATAAACCCTGGTCTGTGGGAGCCAGGCTTGCTGATGTGGTGTTTCCAAGTCCAGACTCGAGTGTCCACATTAAATTGTAAACCTAAGTTTAGAGTTTCTAGACCTGGGTCTTGCAGGTGTGCTAATGCAACCATACTGCAGACCATCTGACTCAGATCTACAGCTTTAGCTGTAGTCACTCTGCAAAATGACAGAGCTTGGATCAGAATCAGAAGAGGACCCCTTTCCCTTGTAGGATGCAAAACCCCTGCTGCTGAGCATTTGCAGACCTCAGTCAGACTGATGTTTGTGTGGATGGATGGGCTCATGCCTGATTCAGAGCATGGGCTTGGTCTTCAATGTAGCCAGACCCCAGGAGGATTATATAAACAATAGGGTGGAGAGGGGAGAAAGAATAAAAATATCACTACAAAAATTATGTAGTTACATAGTCGAGCTACTACACAATCTGAATGAACTGAAAAGGTGTATGATGTTTTTCCACTTGCAATCCCATCTTTAATACCTTTTTCATTGATGCTCTAAGAATGTGAGTCATTTTACTTAGTACTGTCTTAAAAGTATTCATCTACAGAACAATAATGATCATTTTTAACAATACCTTTTAAAAAGTTAAACTGTAATGAACAATGGCTATGTCGACACTGGAGACTTAAGTCAACTTAAGCAACTCCTTGGCCACAACTGGAGTTCATTAAGTCAACTTAACTCTCACCCTTACAGTCAACTTTAAGGATTAAGTGGACTTTATTAAGTTGACTTTACAAAATGTGTCCATTAAAGTTGACTTAATAAAGTTGACATGAGGCAGGAGAGCCATTTAAGTCGACTTTATAAAGTCAATTTAAATTTGCTTAAATAAATGGGGCCTCTCTGATTCAACTTAATAAAATCAACTTTAAGTCAGCCTTATTAAGTCAACTTACCTGAGCCAGCTAGCGTAGCCATAGCCATTGGTATTACAGGCTTTACATGAAAATCTAAGTAATTATATTATAGTTACTGCTAATGAATTTTGGGTAAAATGCTGCTAGGTTTTAGTGATGCCAACTTAGCCCTAGTCTACACTGAGGGCTTTTTTGGTGGCAGTCGACCACCGTTTACACAAGGAACATAAAATTCCTTGCATAAACGTCAGTGACTTTGTAAGCTGCTGTTACACATTAAGGGAAAGCTGACTGCAAATTGCTTGCAGTTGGCTTTCGTCTACATCATTGGACCCCTAGGACTTCTGGGGTCAGCTTCTGGGAATGGCACAGTGAGTTTATACTCACCACGATCCACTCCTCGGAGCCCGAACTGACAGCGGCGATTTTGTCACTGTCAGTATAGACATACCCTTAGATGACTGTAAAATAGTTACTTAGCAATTTTGGTGGATGTAAATTTGCATTGCTGCATTCCGTCATTCTGCCTCTAACCATATGTTCAGATAGTAGGCAAAACCACATTCATTTGTATAATGCTTAGTATCTGCTTGCTTAACTTTTATAATCTTCTGCACAAATTCATGCAAAATCCTAATAATCAGGCCAACGATTAAAGGACTGTGTTCCAAAATTAAGTATGTAATGCCTATTGAGTTCACACAATAATTACAGTCTGACTGCCGTCTGCTCTTCTCATCACAGTGACACCTGCTAACAAATATGTTGTTAGCTCTGCAGCATTACAAATAGGTACTCAGATCTTTACAGGTTGCTATAGGGCTGGTGTACTTGATCTGTGTACTTACTAGCAGAAGGTGATTTATCACATTTGCTTTGATGATCTGTTTTCACAGTATGATTCTGTATATATTGTATTATATAATTCCCAATACAGTATAAGCACTGCAGATACTGCTCCCCTTCTACTTTCATGACCATTACTACATTCTTGTGTTTATCTTGCCATTGAAAGTTGTCTGATCTCTTTAGTACCCCACGGGCCAAATTATGCCCTTTGGTGTGCATGTGCATTTCCTATTGAAACAGAAATCAGTGAGGTCTAAGCTTGTACAGAATTGGGAGCTATATTCAGTGGCTATCCTTGTGTGCAAAATTTGGGGCTATAAGTTTAGTAACATTGGGACGCACTAAAAACTTCTGGTATAAGTATATCTTTGCATGAGTGATCATGACACTTTCTGGAAAAAATGCTTGCATAAATGTTCACAGAAAGTGAAATAAAGGTGTAGCAAAAACTATTTAATTGCCACTAGATGAGGCTTTCATAACTTTTCGAGGGGTATGTCAACTTAAGGAAGGTTAAGCCGACATGCAGACTGCTGTGACCACACTGGGCTGGGCTTTTGTTAAGTCAGTTTAAGTGCTTCCTTAAATTGACTTAATAACACCATCTCTTAAGGTCAACTTAAGCCAATGTAGACAGGGGCCCCTAAGTTGACCTAATTGGCCTCCAGGAAGGGTTCTGTGCTCACCTCCTCCATCAACCTAGCAGCTGCCATTGTGGATGCAGGCAGTCAACAGGAGTTTTCAATGTAAACTCTCGAAGTCCACTTAACAAGGTCGACTTTAGGTTGACTTAACAGAGCCTCCAGGGTAGATATACCCTAGGAGCCTACTTCAAAGCTGAATTATTCTTAGAATAAAAAAAAAAAAGCCTAAAATCTAACCTAAATCTCCCTTGCTGCAAGTTGAGCCTATTCTCGTCCTACTTTCAGTAAACATGGAGAACTATTGATCACAGTCCTCTTTAAAACAGCCCTGGCACCTATTCAAAGACTATTATTATCAGGTTCTTTCTATTAGCAGGTTCATCTTTTGTCAGGACTAAACATGCCCAGTTTTTTTAAGCTCTCCTCATAGGTCAGGTTTTCTAAACCTTTCAGCATTTTTGTTTCCTTCTTCCAGATTCTCTCTAATATGTTCTCATTCTACCTAAAATGTGATGCTCAGAACTAGACACAATACTCCCACTGATGCCTCCTTAATGCCATATGCAGTAGGATAACTACCTTCTTTGTCTTTCATAGAACACTTTTGTTAATACGCCCCAGAAATATGTTAGCCTTCTTCACATATGCATCACATTGCTGACTCATCTTCAATTTGTGATCCATTATATCTCCCAGATCCTTTTCAGTATTATGACTACCTAGCCAGTTATTCCCCATTTTGTAGTCATTCATTTGATTTTTCCTTCCTAAGCAAAGTACTTTGCAATTATATTTATTGAATTTTATCTTGGTGAATTCACACCAATTCTCCAATTTTTCAAGGTCATTTTGAATTCTAATCCTGTCTTCCAAAGTGCTGCAACCTTTCCTGGTGTGGTGTCATCTGCAAATTGTATAAACATACTTTCCACTCCATTCTCCAAGTCATTAACGAAAATGTCAAATAATACTGAATCCAGGACAGACTTTTAACAGGAACCATTCCTGTTTGAGATTAACCATTGATAACTATTTTTTGAGTATCATCTTTCAGCCAAGTGTGAGGCCAGCTCCCAAGAAATTAATAATTTCCAAAGTGTTCTTATGTCATGTGGGACTGTGTCAAAAACATTATTAAAATCAATATATATTGCATGTATATTTTTTTCTTTCTCCAAATCCCAGGGGTTAAAGTAAGGAGGAACACACCAGAACGCAGTTCCTAGGCCCCCTATTTTTAGGCTAGCAGCATTCTGGGGCCCCTAAAAATAGAGGAACCCACTGGAATGCTGTTTTTCAGAGCGCTGCTAAAAATAGCATGGACAGCCAGGATGCAGCATTCTAGTGGCTCCACCTTAAACCCTGTTCCACCTTAAGCCCAGCCAGCAGAGACCTGAGGCAGGCCAGGAGTGTGCGAATCTCCTCCTTGCAGGGCAGAGCAACTTGTGGTTGGAAGCAGCTTCCAGCTGATCAGGCAGCCTGCAACCAGTCCAGGTAAGGGCTTTGGTATGGGGGTGGCTGTGTGTTTGTCTAGGGGTGGCTTTGTGTGTGTGCATGTCTGGGTGGGTATTGGGGTGGGGGCGGTTCTGGGGACAGGTATGGGGAGGCCCACCCATGCCAGAGGGGGGCCCACCAGTGCTAGAGGGGGGCCCACCTGTGTGGAAGGGGACTGGGACCCACCAAATTATACTTTAACCCCTGCCCACATCCACTAAGCAGTATTACAGAAAGGGGTTTCCATGCTATTACTGCTTGTAAGCAGTATCCAGAATTTGGTTGAGTGTTTGATCTACTAATAGCTGACCTAACCTCTATTTAAACTTCCATCTAATGCCAGTGTTGCAGTTATTCAGTTTAATGTAAGAAATAGTAACTTAAAAAGTATTACCTATATTAACTATCAGCTTTAAGATTTATGAAACTTTTCAGACAGGAAAATGATTAAATGTTCCTGATATACAAACAAAATGAAATGGCTCCTGTATAGCCTTAGGTAGACAGTGAATGTCTTACCACTTCTGCCAGTCTATTGAAATAATGAACTTGTTTTTAAAAATCAGGCATATGGGGCTGCTGGAAAGTAACAGGAAAAATTAAAAGTAAAAATTATGCTTATGGATTTCCATCCATTATGGACAGTTGAGAGAAATCGGACTAGCTGATATGATGACAAAAACAATTTTTAACACATTATAAGGTAGACAGAAGTCCTTTTCCTTTTGTGCTGTAAGCCTTAAGGAAGAACAAAATGCCATCCTTGGAACCTGACTGAAATATTGAACAAGTTATTGATACAGGTACATGAATAAAGAAGATATTGGTGTGATACAAATTAAAGACAAGAAAAGTACATATTCTGTTCTCCCAGCAGGTGTAATTATGCAACAAAGCTATAAAACAAACACCACCAGAATCAGGTAACAGCTGCAAGGAAAAAAAACCACCTCAGTTGTTTAAAAACACTATTCAGTGACTAGCAGCCCTATTGAATTTTATTTTGTCTAAAGATTTGATTTTTTGAAAGATAATATAAGCAAGTTTGTAAAGAATTTCCCTCATTCAATGATATGTAGACACTGTATCTAAAAAGCTGGGAAAATTGTGGAAAAATTTATTTGTGAATTTTAGTTTGAATTCAAATTTAATCACATTCATGATCTTGTAATTTTTGCTTTCTGCCAACAATCAAGTGTTTTGACTTTATTAGTATACGTACTTGAAAGGGAAGTTCATTTTATTTTGATATAGAATCCAAATAAATAAATAAATAAATGGCTTCAAACAAATGCCTTTTGGGGATCGAACGGTCATGATGTTTCTTAAATTTTCATTTCAGATTTGCTCACTCTCCAAGTAAAAATCTGACTTTTCCAATGGCCATACCCACAAATTCAGCCTTGCCCCTGACAGTCAATCAGACTTCTTCAATTTTATATACCAGGATCAGTAAAAGTGATTCTGAAGGATAAATTAAGATGTTGGTTACACCTTTGCAACCCATCGTTTTCAGAGTATGCCCTCAGTGACACCTGTAGAAATCCATTTAAGGTAGGTGAGTTCAGGCAGGTGTCACTGAACATAACCTGAAGACATGAAATTGAACTGAACTGAGGGCCTTATGTGGCTTAAAAGAACTGTTATTTTGCACCACTTCCATTCTGACCTGTCTTCTACCCACTAATCTCTGTCAACATTTCAGAGCAGCTTTCAAGCAGCTGTCGCTTTAAAAAAAGCCACTACAAAAGTGATTTCCTTCCACCCTCCTGCAAAATATGGGTCATATAGAAGATTATGCTATTAATTAGAATGACTTACACTGCAGTTAAGATGCTTCTCATTCCCAGCTCACATGGAGGGTCTGTGGCTCACAGGACAGAAGTGAATAAAACTACTAGGCTCTGCTACCTCATCAAACAGTTTTGGAGCCTCTTCTGCCTTTATAGACTTTTTTTAGTATTTCTTCCCTGCAGTTCATGGGGAGGGGGGATGCATCTGTGCCATTGTTATTGCTGTTCTTTGATGCCTTTCTTTTTGTTCTTTTTCATAACTCACTGTGAGGAACTTTAGGCTGAACAAAATAGAGGGAAAATCATATAAAACTCCCTAATTAGATCCAGGGTCAATGATGAATGGCTCTTTAAGGCAATCAGCACACTACCATTGAAAATAAGGTGGGTCTCGAAGATTCCTCTCAAATTCATACAAATTGATATTACCCTACTATCTTTGCCTGCTATTGCAATTGGCATATGTTGGCTCTTAAATTCGAGTTGGAAGATGAGAAGATTTTCAGCTTCTCTCCTAGTACTAACAGGGACAGAATTAGCCATTCAAGGTGACTGTAGCTGAAAGTTTAGGAGATTTCCAAGAATTTATTATTACTGAAAGATTTTTCTGAACACACAATTTTATAAATATCCCAAATTCATACAGGCTCATGCTGATCCTGGTGTATGATATACTTATTGAGAAATATTTTTCATCTATTTGAACTACATTATATTTACACACACCCCATTACTTACAGAGCCTAATTTTATGAACATTCCAATTTACCTATGCCAATTAGTCTTTTAGTCTTTTTGTCTGTTTTATTACTGAATAGTTTAAGATCAAGCACATCAAATGTAAAAATTTGAACTTAAATAGTGTGAAATGTAGTAAATTGGTAATGAAATTTTAAATTCAATGCACAACTGGTTTCTTAATTTTATAATTTTCTTGAATCATTTTTACAGGACTTAATGCAGGAGGTAATTTTAATATCTAAAGCACTGAAAATTTCAGGATTTCAGTTATTAAAATGCACACTGAAAGAATTGCAGGACATAGAGACTGATATTGTAGTATTCAGCCTGCCACCTCTAAGGTAGCAGGAGGATCCATCTGTTGGGGTATATATATGGTCTTCACCTGTAATGTAGTCTGAGTTCAGTTAAAACACAAATCAAATTATGTTGTCTAATTGCTGATCAAAGAGGTGAAGTAGCCACCATTAAAAAAAAAAAAGCACTTGCCAACAGTTTATACACAGTAGAATCTGAGACAACACAGATATTTCATATTCAAAGTATGGGGAAATAACTGTAGTTTCATATATTGCTTCATGGAAACTGGTGCTAAATGTTGACTTGATAATGGAAACAACTATAAAGATATGCACTGGCAGTCTAAATCCAGGTATCCACAAACACCACCATCTCAGATGGCACTAATTGGCAGCTTCAGCAAAGAGGTCAAGGACAGAATGAAATATGTGCTCATCTCTAGAGGTGCTACGAGTAGGTCAGAGTTGACCTGTGTTGACATGGTAGCACATGGAAAATTACACTGCCTCTGATGTCCCTGTAATTTGAATAAATGAGTTCAGTCCCATGTGCTGCAAATACATTGCCTTTCACAAGGTTTAAATTCCTTTTAGAAGATATAAAAATCTCTCGTAAAACTTACATAACAAACCTGAAGTGTGGATACCATGCAAATTCCTTTGATTAGTAAACCAGTTTCATGCAAAGCTTGAATGCGTTTCCTTTATCTTCATTTTGACATTTTATAAACTATTAGCTTCTTCAGAACACAATATTCTTACGTGATTATAGGGAATTATTTTCTTGTTTAATAGTATGTTTGTCAAGAACTGCTATCAATGTTCTAGTCAGTGTTTTTACCTGCATTTCAGTGACTCAAATAATTTTTCTGAACACACATTTCATTATTCCACATATGATGGAATTGATTTTAACCAAATCCTAAGTATTTTAAGATCAGATTCTGAAGTACTGTTACAGCAACATGTATTTATAAAAAAAGAAAAAAGTTTGTAGATGTAAGGTAAAATCAATTGGACTCCAGTTTCTTGCCTAAAGATTATGTTTTAATCCACACTACTAAAAGAAGTATCCTACATGTTACCAAGTCTGTTTTCGAAGTGAAAGAAGGCCTTGAATCTATTTTAGTGTCCATTATCCTAAAATTCACTGTCTTCTAATTTAATCATGAGTTTTCCTTCCCAGTATGGGTTACATCATAGTTGCTCAACTTGTAGTATGCATATCCCTGGAGTACATGGGCTGGGCAACACATGACAGCTTCCCGCCTCCCGTGGCCCAGCTCCCAGCTCAGAGGCATTTGAGAGTTGGGGTACTTATTAAATTTTTCAGAAGTTGTGGGGTACTTGTTATTTAAAAGGTTGAGAAACACTCGGTTGCATTACAAGCCTCAAATTTCAGCTCCAAATTTATTTTGTTCCTAGTTTGTAATTCAGCAAAATAAGTATAGGTCAAAAAAGGTTTTATTTTGTTAATTTCATCTATGATATCATTGTGACCATACTGCATTGGCAGGAAGATGGACTAAATTATATGAGTTATTTTCACTTCTAACTACTATTTCTATAAATCAGGTATAACAGAAACACTACATGCACAACCATGTAGGCTTTACCACATTCCCAACCCAAATTGTTTGGTATTAACTGAGATATATGAATGTTCTTGTTTAGCATTCTGTTTGAAAAAGTATCCAAAATTCAGACATCTGTCCAGTGATTTTTCAAACTATCCAGTCCTCCTAAACCTGCACAATTGGACTGGAAATCTCATGGAAACAGGCCTCAAGAGTACTCCTAAATTTTCACCTATAATTCTGACTGGAAAATTTTAATAGCATAGCCACTCCTCTGATATTTTGGCATCATGAGACCCTGAAGCTCAAAATCAAGAAAAAAACATGAGAGGGAAAAAATCAGTCTCACATAAAAATATTAGTAAAACAGTTAAATATTGAAGGTTTTTTTTAAAAAAAACATTTTAATTGTTAATGCTATGGAGTGGCTGTGGGTGTAGATATACAATATACTATCTTTAATTTTTTCCCTAACCCAAGGGTCGACAACCCAACAGAGCAGAAAATCCCCCACCCTAGCACCACAACCACATGAGCCCGAGCCAGCCCAGCAGCTGCACCGCGGCCCCCTAGCACTGGTGGTGGGGGGGTGTGCGGGCGGCGCACACTCCCTCCGTCCCCCCCTCTGCTGGTGGGGCGGAACAGCCTGAGCTGGGGAGGTCAGCCTCTGTTCAGGCCTGGAGTGGCCAGGTCGAAGAGGCCTGAGTTCCACGGAGCGGCCCATTCCAGGGCCCTGATGCCACAAGCTACATCTTTCCTCCAGTCGTTCTTGGGGGAGACAGTCAGCTGGGGGTTGACAGGACAGTGCTGCTCCACCCGCTAGTGGAGGGAGCGTGCATTGCCCATACACCCCCCCGCCAGTGCTAGGGGCCGCGGCATGGCTGCTGGGCTGCTTCTGGCTCATGTGGCTCTGGTAGGAGGGTGGGGGTGACCCTGGTGCCCCAAATGTGGGGGCCTGTGCCAGCTGGGAGCCCCCTTATTCAGCCCTGATGCTGAGGCCAGCCGGGAGCCCCCAGAGCACACCCGGCTCCCTGGAGAAGACTGCCAGGGAGTCAGAAGGTGGCTCACTGAGCCTGTGTTGCTGAACCCCACCCTAACCAAATGCTAGCTGTACAGAATTTCGGATTTGATTAAACATAATGAACTCCAGTGTAAAACAAAAATAAAAGCCCAATGTTCCTTTGATTGCCCCCTGCAGTCCCAAATGTCTTCCATAATAATACTCCAGTCTAAAGTGTAGTATTTTAATAAGGGGCATTGTAGCCAGTTTTACATTCTGCACATGCTATAACAAAGTGTTGTACTATATACTAAATCATACACAAAATCAGAACTGAAGGAACATTAAAGGTCACAAAAATCAAGCAGTCAAAAATTAAGAAAAATGCCCATAAAATCCTCCGCACCCCAAAGTCTTCCACAGCAGCGATGTAGCAAGGGTGTCCAGCACCTGCTGGCCAAGCCCACATTTTGCTCCTCAGGCACCCCATGCCATTCCATGTAGTGCAGCCTGCATACCCTGTCACTATGTGACTTTCCCCGACTCCTCTACAGGACTCCTTCTATGCATCTAACAGGCAATATAACAGTGACATTTGAAATCAGAACCATCACAGCCAAAGCATAGAGATCTGTCACTTGAGGAGGAAGAAAACTAACACCAGTGGTATGCAATTATCCTCTGTGTAGGGTACTCATATTAAGGGGAGGTAGGTTGCACACAGTGAGGTACTTACAGTACTTTAACTACAGTTCTTCCAGATGCTCTCATCTACATGATCCCTCTGTAGATGGGGATACAAGCCTAGAATCTTTTAGACAGCAGTGTCTGTAGGAGCTGCACAGTTTGCTTGCCCTTATTCCCCATCTCTGGAAGGCATAAAAGACTGAAGTAACCCCAACCACCACATACTTGCTTCACTAGATATTCATTTAAATGTGAGGAAGGAAGGCAGGCCATGAGATATTAATGGATAAAAAGCATCTCAGACTCAAGTTACTGTAAAGGTAAGTAACCTCTTTCTCCATTGAGCATTTGCCCATGCAAATCCCAACTATATGTGACAGTCTAGTACATATCTCATAAGGAGATGAGTGAAAGAAGTCTTCTCTAAATAATGACTGCAGAAAAGGCCTACTGAATTGGGCATCCACTCTTAAAGATGTGAAATGCACTACAAGAGCTTCTTGGAAGAAACAGACTGCCTCTTGAACTGATACCAAAACAGCTCATAAGTTACATGTGGCAGTCTTCATGATGTCAAAAGTAGAGATATCAGGTATAGACATAACATAAGTCCATGGTTGTATGAAATGATGTCTGAAAGGGTAAGAAGAGAAAGAGATGGGTGGACTGATAAGAAAACAACAAGGAGTTGTGTGGCACTTTAAGACTAAGGGTGTGTTCACACAGCAGTCTTATTTTGAAACAACAGAGGTTGTTTTGAAATAAGAAACGCCATGTTCACATGACGTACCGTTGTTTCGAAACAACGGCGTTGTTTCAAAACAACTTAAACCCCATTTGGTTATGAAACAACGTTGTTTCGAAACAAGTTGTTTCGAAACAGTCCCGTCAGAACATGTTGTTTCAAAACAACTGTCTGACCTTCCTCATAGGGTGCTCAGCACCCCGGGGAACAGAAAGTTCCTGCCTGGGCATGCCTGGCTGGCAACATGGCCGCCGACATGGCCCAGTGAGGTGGCCATGTTGCCACACCTCCCATGGTACCCTGCCCCTGAATCGAAATAGCATGCCCACCGTGCGAACATGCTATTTCAATTCCCGCTTTTTTCCTTATTTTGAACTAACTTTTTCTTATTTCAGAATAAGTTATTTCAAAATAAGGCGTTATTTCAATACAAGTTGTTTCGAAACAACTTGTATCGAAATAACCCCCTGTGTGTGAACATAGCCTAACAGATTTATTTTTTGCATGAGCTTTCGTGGGAGAAGATCCCATTTTCTCAGATGCTTTGAAGATGGGTGAACTTACAGAAAGGAATGAAACTAAATGTAAAGGGGTGTAAAACATAGGATCAGGTCATACAGTAACAGCAAATCAGAGCAGTTTTCAGGCTCAAACCATGGGAAGCCTGAAGTCAAATTACCCTTTGCCTCGATTAAGTCCTGCTTTCACAGAATTTAGCTTGCATATTAATTCGACTTCAGCTGTTTCTCCTTGAAGTCTTGATGTCCCAGCTACATCTCTAACGACAGTCGTTAACAAATCAGTCATCCAGTGATTAGGAAGATGGAAGTGCTCAGCAACTGATTTCTTTGTTCTTTGATTTCTGATATCAGCTCTGTGCTCATTCAGCCTCTTACACAGCGATCTTCCTGTTTGTTCAATATATAAGGTGTTGGGGCATTTCTTGCACATGATGTCATAGACCACATTAGTAGATGAGCAGGTAAATGAGCCTTTGATGGAGAAGTAGGCTTGACTAGGACCTATGATGGTATCTGTTGTGTAGATATGTGGGCAGACTTGGCAGCGTGGTTTGTTGTGGGGGTGTGTGCCTGCTTCAATGTTTCTGTTGTTAGATCTGTAGTTGCTGGTGAGAATCTGTTTAAGATTAGCAGGCTGCCTATAAGCAAGGAGGGGTCTGTCTCCTACTGCTTGAGAGAGAGAGGGATCATCTTTTAGAATAGGCTGTAGGTCCTTAATGATCTGTTGCAGAGGTCTGACTAGGGGGTTGTATGTGGTGAAATGGACTGATAAGTGCATTGTATTGGAGAACCAAAATTGATGTTTTCAGGTTGAAGCTTTCATTATTACTTGTGCCATATCCTGATGTAGCTTTCCGAGGACTCTTGTGAGAGGTATCCCTGAAAAGGAAAAGGATACAAGGGTGCAGAGTTGACAGAAACTGAAAATTAATTGAATACTATTTCTGGATAATTTTTAAGGTCAGTAGTAATCGCAGACCACATATCTGGTGGCAGAGGTGAAGGGAAGGACCAATGATCAGGTAAATGGTGGGAATAGTGGCACAGATCCTTACAAACTGATCAAAGACTCTCAAGTGTACCATCAAACCTGTGACTTTTGTACCAATGATGAATCATGGTAACAGCAGATGAAGGAGGGTCTCTTCTTCTGGAAGAATGGTCTTATCTTGAATAAAAGTTAGGAGCCCTTTGATTGTATGAATATGAAGATAATGGAAGTCTTATATTTAGAAGGATTGAAATCTCTTTTTCCTTCCCTAAGATGGGGTCTGGGTCAAGAAACTAAAGAGTTCTTCCAAAGTTCCTCTTTAAAGACTGAAGCACCTCATCAGGTTTGGTGGGACCTTATAGAGCAGATGTGACCAAACTGCGGCTCGCGAGCCACATGCGGCTCTTTAAAGAAAAATTGCAGCTCCTGGGAGAGGGGAGGAGGGAAGGGGGCAGGGCAGGAGAGAAACCTGCAGTGATCAGGGCCAGCAGAGAGCCAGCAGCAGAGGAGCAGCCTTCTCAGAGCTGCCGGAAAAAGCAGCCTGATGAGAGCCGGGGAAGGGGCAGCCCCGGGAGAGCAACATGGTCAGAGCAGGGAAGGGGGGGGCAGCCCTGAGAGACCCCGCAGGGGGGGAGGGGCATCTGAGAGCCTCATCTGCAGAGAAAAGCAGTCTGGTGAGAGTCAGGAGGGCCGGGGTGCAGCCCCGGGAGAGCCAGCAGGGAAAGGCAGGCTCCTCAGTTAGGTGTAAAGAGAAGTCCTCAGAGTAAGAACCTGCCAGATTCTCCAGTTTACCCACCCTATTAATTCTACCCTCCTTGTCTGTGTGCCTTGTGATACAGTCTTTAATTACATCAGTGCATGCTTTTTAAATGCTTTTCTTTTTTTATATTGTTTTCTGGGTAAATATTTTTAAAACTAGCAACATAAATTGATTAAGAACAAGTCTACAATGAACTACAGATAAGTGATGATAATTAGCAATTTAAACCTGAAAAGCAATTGTTCATTTTCTTTTTTAAAAATCACCTGGCATTTCCAGATACTGTAATATAATAAAAAATTATTTCTGACCACAAACTGAATAAACTCAATGAGATTTTTTCCATATTATCTTCTGCGCATGGACTCCAAAGCACTTACTGAAACAGGCTCTGATCTTGCGTATTATTGCCCCCTAAATTCTCATTGATCTGTTGTGATTCTGAACAGTTGAAAAGGTGTCCCTGTGTGCATCTCTTCACAGGATTTTCCCTTACTATTACTCTCATTTTAAAATTAATTGTGTCTGAGTCCTCAGACCTTTTATCTTCACTGTCCATGAGTATTTTAGTGAACAAGTTTACTGACAGAAATATTGGCAGAGAAGCGGGGGCATGGTAGGTGCTGGGATGAGGTGGGAGACAGAAGTGTGGCATGGTCAGGGAGAGCACAGAAGAAGCAGTGTTGTAAGAGATGGCAGGGAAGCGGCAAAAGTGGGGTGGGGGAGAGAAGCGTGACATGGTCAGAGAAGCCATAGCAGGTTTAGATTTTCTCATAGGCCCCAATGCAGCGTACTCATTGTTAAAATAAAATCATGTTTTACAAGTCCTAAACATGATGTGGAATACTAAAAAATGAAAATACAAAGGAGAAAAGTTTAAAACTGAAGGTAAATTACTTGCAATTTTTGGCACAACTCATTGCTGTGAAGCATTATATTCCACAATGAAATTCAAAACATTGTGCAATACTTAGAGATCAGCATCTCAGAGCTTTTACCTGCTGCATTGACAAGTTACTGCCCAGATTATAAAACAAACAAACAAACAAACAAACAAACAAACAAAAAAAGCTTGCCACAAACCTGTAATGTTCTACCTCTAGCAACAGCTAGATTTTTACTGTATAGGCCTAGTTTCATGGTAATCTTAAATAATTATTAGAATCTGACATTTGTGGATCAATATTTGCCCTATTTTTATGATAAAATTAAAGTGTGCAATGAATTTTAAGCTTAGTAATTTTGGAGTAGGTAAAAATATGTGGTTATATGTCTCAGTGCAGCTCTCAAAGGTTTAATAATCGACTTGTGAGGCTCTTGAGTTCCATAAATTTGGCCACCCCTGTTATAGACTAACAGATTTCTTTGAGCATGAGCTTTTGTGGGCTTCAACCCACTTCGTCAGATGTGTGAAGTGGAAAGTACAGTGGAGAGGTATATATACACATGCCAGAATGGAGGAGGGCAAGTGTTAGCAAAGTCAGTTCAGAGAGCAGATGGGGCCCATTCACACCAGTAGATCAAAGAGAGAGAATGTGTGAATGGATGAATCGCTTTTTGTAATGGGCTGACCATCCTAAGTCTCTCTTCAGACCCAGCCCGATGGTGTCAAACTTGCAGATTAACTCCAACTCTGCAGTTTCACATTGAAGTCTTTTTTTGAAGTTTCTTTTTTGAAGTATGGCAACTTTCAAGTCTGTCACTGAGTGTCCATGGAGGTTGAAGTGTTTTCCTATTGGTTTATGGATGTTGCCATTTTTGATATCTGTTTTGTATCCATTTATCCTTTTACGCAAGGACAGTCCGGTTTGCCCAATATACGTGGCAGAGGGGCACTGCTGGCGCATGATAGCATATACCACATTAGTGGATGTGCAGGTGAATGAGCCCCTGATGGTGTGGCTGATGTGGTTGGGGCCTGTAATGGTGTCCCTGGAGTCAATGTGTTAGCAGAGTTGGTAACAGGGCTTGTTGCAAGTATAGGTTCCCGAGCTTGTGTTCTTGTTGTATGGCATTCGATAGCTGCTAAATATTCGCTTAAGACTGGGAGGCTGCCTGTGAGCAAGGACAGGCCTGGCTCCCAAGACTTGAGAGAGTGTGGAATCATCTTCAAGGATAGGTTGTAGGTCTTTGATGATGTGTTGGAGAGATTTAAGTTGTGGACTGTAGGTTATGACCAGAGGTGTTCTGTTGTCTTCTCTGTCAGGTCGGTCATCTAATAGGTGGCTCCAGGGTACCTGTCTGGCTCTGTCAATTTGGTTTTTTGCTTCACCAGCTGGGTACTGTAGTTTCAGGAATGCCTGGTAAAGATCTTGTAAGTGTTTGTCTCTGTCTGAGGGATTGGACCAGATGTGGTTGTACCTTAAAGGCTGGCTGTAGACGATGGATCATGTAATGTGTTTCTACTACACCATTAAACAACACACTAACCAACGGACACCTTCCTTCCAATGCAACAAGAAGAATTCTGCATGGACTTCTCCCGTGGTCCAAAACAACAGGCTCGATTTTTACATAGAGTGTTTCCACCGACATGCCCAAGATGAGATTATTGACAAGCAGCACCACTTATCCCATAAGCTCAGCCATGCAGAACACAACACCATCCACAACCTCCAAAACAACTCCGACATTATAAGCAAAGAGGCTGATAAAGGAGGTGCTGTGGTCATCATGGATAGATCAGATTATGAACAGTAAGTGGCCAGACAGCTCTCTAACACTACATTCTATAAGTCATTACCCTCTGATCCCACTGAGGAATACCCAAAGAAACTACAACATCTGCTTAAGAAACTCCCTAAGGAAGCACAGGAACACACCTACATGGACACACTCCAGGAGCCCTGACCAGGGGTATTTTATCTACTACCCAAGATCCATAAACCCAGGAATCCTGGACACCCCATCATCTTGGGCATTAGCATATTCACAGCAGAATTGTCTGGCTGTGTGGAATCTCTCCTCAGGCCCCACACCACCAGCTCTCCCAGAAAATACCATCCTAGCCACTATGGATGTAGAAACCCTCACTTGACATGCAACAGCAATTTGGCCTCCATTTCATCTCTCAACGGTCTTATTTAATCCTCTTATGAGAGAGCTGATTTTGGAATAGTACTATTGCCATAATAATAATGTTTCTATGAAAGCAGTGATATTAAATTTTCCTAAAAATTGTTAATAAAGGATCACTACTATTGTGAAAGCCTTATGCGAAGTATCCTCTGCTCACAGCAGAGAGAGAGAAGGAAACCAAAATAAATATCATTCAATTCCATTATAAAACACCAAAGTGGCCAATCAGACCACTGGATTTGAGTGGACATTTTCATATCTAACATTTCAGCTTGTGCAGATAAATAAATGGTAGGTTTTGGACAGTTTGTTTCTATTTTGGTACTCTTAAAAATACATTATTATAAATAAAAATAAGCAATTATTTTGCGACACATTTTTATAGCATTATCTAATGGAATTTTTTAAACTCAGACTGGTAAACTATTTAAGGCTGGCTGAGATAAAATCACCTGATATTTTTCTCATGTGATGACATGCCAAAGGTAAGACAAAGATTAGCAATATAGAACAATAAGTACACTTATCTATGCTAAATTTATATTAGTATATAGAAAATTAATAAGTATTAATTGTGTAATTCAGGCCATTCAGCTGGATATCATAAGTCTTATGCACCTGTTAAAACCTCAAAATAGAGATTAAGTAGTAATTAAGGCACGACCTGCCGAACCTTTGCACAGGGTTGAATTTTACCCTCAAAATTTTATAACATAATTGCTTCTAGGACTTGATTTACTGGTAGTTTTTTTGTTGGATATGTAAGACTCCCTATGTGATCTTGGATAAGTCAATCAGCTATATACTCTGCTCCTATTCAACTTCTCAAGGGCTTGAACCAAAACCCACTGCAGTCAATGGAAATCTTTCTATGGGCTTTGGATCAACAATAGGGAATATATAACTGCTTATACTGGTGGCACCTTATTTAGTGGTAAAAAGAACAAGAAAAATTTTAAACATCATTATTGCAAGTGAGATCAGTTACAAGTTGAAATGCTGAAGGACAGACAGTATGACTGTAAACCTTTATCTTTCAGACCTTATGGTTCCTCTATTTTACATGAAGTAATAAACTTTCTCCAGAGGCACCCTCTATTTCAAAAGTTCACTGACAAAGCAAGAGACAGAGAATGAATGGACTCCCTAAATTATGCTTCTCTTTAAGGAGACAAAGAAACCAAGCAATTTGATCTCTGTGATGGGTCCTGACTAGGGTGCCCATTAAAAAGCTGGAAAGGGTGGTGAGAAAAATTATTTTGAATAAAGTATCTCTCTTGTCAGATTAATTTTTAGACATTTAAATGCATGTTTTCACTTCTATTGGTTTGTAAACATCTCTGTTTTTATCTCTTAGACTTTGTATCATTTAATGCCTACTCTTTTGTTAATAAACCTGTTTTGCTATCATTATAACTCAGCAGTGCTGGGTCAGTTCAATAAAGTGTTTCCTTCTAGAAAGCTAACAGGTTGGAATGTTATTCTGTCTCTGCAGAAGAAGGAAACCTAATATTTTTTTCTCTTGAGGGTCCAGCAAGAAGAACTGGAGATGGCAGGACGATAATTTGGGGGCAAATTTGTAGTTGGAAGGGTGCTAAGGTTAGCAATGCAAAGGGCATCCAAGGTGGGCAAAACCCAAGTGAATCTTGCAGGTTGCTCATGTCAGAGCTGTGAGTCAAAGGATACCCAGTCAATGTCTTATAAGGCAGACATTGGCTGATCTCCTAATTGGCCTGGGTGAACAGCAAAATGTCACAGGAAGGTCTGAGGATTCTTCCATACTCCGAAAATGTGCAAAATATTATGTAGTGGCATTCCCAGTGGAAATGTAGTTCGAGACAGGAGGTGTGGTTTCAGCAAAACTCATCCATCGTAAGTAGAAAAAACATAAAATATAAAAAGTTGAACAAATACAGATGGATGAAAAAATTAAAAATAATGAGCAATTCAATATGCTCTATTCTCTGGGTAAGAAGGGCCTGCTGGCGGTAATGACGGAAACACTTTCTCAGAGGAAGGATTTGCTGCATCGTTGCACTCAATTAATTTGTATGCACTTGGCCAAACTTTTTACAGTATTTTCTGGTTATCTGTGGGTCCTACGTCTTCCAAAAGCATTACAGGATGTTGACTTTGTAAATGGGCTACATGTCTCTAGAAACATGCTGCTGACTTCCTGATTGATCTCTGGTCATGTGTAAGGATCTGAAGGCCATGCTGAAGGATTTGGAATGTACATGTTTATAATAATTCAATGTCAGTTGAGCAGTTTTTAAAGTCCTTAGAAATGCAAAGTTTGTAATGAAGAAACAGGATCTTCCTGACTGTAGGATGATGCTTTTAAATGAGAAAACTTTATGGTTTGTAGTGTTGTGGTAGCTGTGTTGGTTCCTGAAGAAGAGTTCTATGTCAACTCGAAACTTCTCTCTCTCAAACTCCTCTCTCACCAATAGAAATTAGTCCAATATTATCTCACCCATCTTGTCACTCTAAAACTATTGAAGCCAACGTACATTTGTCAATTTCTACCATCAAAGGATCTGATCCTCTGAATGTAGGTTCAGATTTAGCAAAGCACATATGAATGTATTTAAGTCCATTCCTAGTCAACAAAGCACTTATGCATGCTTACGATTTTGCTGGATAATGATGGATTTAGGAATGTGTTTATGTGGTTTTCTTGGATCACATTATAGAACTTTGTTGTTATTTAACTGCAAGTGTTATAGTTAGGGCTTCTGTTTTTCAGGGTTAATTAATTTAATTTTCATGTTTTGTTTTTTAGCAATTTTTGATTTCTATGTAGATGTACAAAAATGGGAGGGGATGTTCAGTACTCTCTCTTTGATACCATAATGAGAATATTTTCTTGAGTACTTTCCAAAATACTTATTTAAATACGATCTTCTTTGATTTGTATTGTATGTATAAAAATGACATATATTAGTGTAACACTTCTGCCAGGGCAGGCTGGCAAAACAAGGGCTGGGATCTATACCTTCAGGTTTCCCAATAATTTAACACCACCACCTGGCTTGAGCCCCCACCCAGATTTCTGGGGAATCCTGCACTGTGCCCTGGGCACCCCAAAGGGGTAAGGGCTTCCCTACTCGCAAGCACAAATCTGAGTATAGGAACAGAACTTTTACTAGCAGTAAAATGTAATGTAAAAGGCCAAAAAACAGAGATCAGCGCTGATCTAGAAAATCAGTACAGAGCAAAGTGCCCAACAACCCACACTGCATAACACCACATACAAGACTTAATGTCAAAAAATCTCACGGATCTGGGGAATCAGTGCTAACTAGGCTCTCAACCAACCCTAGGGTATATAGGGAGTGTCTTTCATGACAGCTGTTCACCAGTGCCACCTGCTGGTCACTCACTCCATACTCTAGCACCATCTCTTGGCTCTGCCTGCTCTCCACCAGCTCTGTCCATCAGTCACTCACACCACCCAGCTCGCTACTGGCTACTCTCACCATCTGCTGGCTCCACCCACCAGTCACTCAAGCCACCCAGCTCGCCATGGCCGCTCTCACCATCTGCTGTCCACTGGCTCCTCCCACTAGTCACGCCATCTGCTGCTCCTCTTCAGTGGTTTCAGCTCTTAAACCTCAAGTAGCTGCAAGCAGTTAATTCCATAACAAAGAAGAGTCCTCAAAGAAGCCCAGCCAGATCTATCATTTGACAGTGGGGTCATGGGGTGAGACAAAATCCCTCACGCACTTTACTTCAGAAAGAGCTATGCAAAATTCCACCCCTGTCTTAAACTTTTTCAGGCTGAAACATGCAGTGGTCTGTCTTACAGGTCTCTTTGTAAGTAAGGGTAGCTTTTACCCTTTAACTAACCCAGACAGATTTGGAACAAACAGAGAGTATCATATCACAAAAAGACAGTATTTCATGTGTCTCCTCAGTAGGATTACAGATATTGATAGATTTGTGATCAAATAAATTGAAATACCATTACCCATATTGCCCTGCAAACATAGTTTGAATATGCTCATACATTCTTTGTGCTATGCAAACACAAAACCCTTGCAGATTAGATGCTCCCCTTCAGAAGCTGTTAGGCACAGCTCCTAAGCCTGCCTTAGACAAAAAAGAAACTTCAAAAACAGACTTCAGCATGAAACTACAGAGTTGGAGCTGATCTGCAAGTTTCACACTATCAGGCTGGGTCTGAAGAGAGACTTAGAATGGTCAGCCCATTACAAAAAGTGATTTATCTGTTCACACATTCTCTCCCTTTGATTTACTGGTGTGAATGGGCCCCATCTGCTCTCTGAACTGACTTTGCTAACACTTGCCCTCCTCCATTCTGGCATGTGTATATATACCTCTCCACTGTAGTTTCAACTTCACACATCTGACGAAGTGGGTTGAAGCCCACAAAAGCTTATGCTCAAAGAAATCTGTTAGTTCATAAGATCCCACAGGATTCTCATTGCTTTTGCTATACACAGACTAACATGGCTACCCCTATGGAAATTTCATCAGGTTTTGAATTACAAAGATCATGACCCTTGGAAGGAAGGTCCTCAGCTGTGGCCTGGACTTCTCGTGGAATGCCTGATACCTGCAGCCATGATATTCAGTTCGCAATGATCACAGTGGATATTGACAGTGTCAAAAGCTTCACAAGATGCCTTTAATGTAGTTTTGTCACCAACTGGCCCACCCAGTCGAACATCTACAATTTGTCTTTATTGTCTTGAAGAAGTTTTTTGCTCAAATGTAAGATTTTATCTTATCAGACAAAGACATATTTAGCCAGCAGAGACTGATAATTGGCTATGTCAGTGTTTCCCAACCAGTGTGCCACGGTGCAGAATTGTGCCATCAGCTCTGAGCAGGTGTGCCACAAATTTTTTTTAAAAACTACTTAAAGAGCTCTAGATTGGCTCATTACCTCATGAATATTCATGATTTCATTTGGAAACTATATAGTGGTGTGCCTCAAATTAATTAAAGGTAGAAAGATATGCCATAGTAGAGAAAATTTAGGGGACCATTGGGCTATGTGACTCTTCAGACTAGCTGAAGCATATATTTTCCTCTCATGACGGTCTGGCTTTTTGTGTTCTTTTTCCCAAGACATAGATTTAAGAAACACAGACTGCACAGACCTCAGGAGATACCACTACAGCTAACGACATAGGAACACGGTGGATGAAAAGAGTACTCAGACCCCTAACAAGAGAGTTGATAGTTCTGCTCTACCTTTTTTTGATAAGGTAGAAATGGATAGAAGGACTTGCCACAAGTCTTTGTCCAGCTTAAGAATACTTTCATTACTAGGTAAAAACCCTGCTGAATTTGGTTAAGGGATGAAATGAGCTTGATTTTACAGAGTTACAGTTTCTTTACAGGCTCAAGTTTAGCAGCAGTCAGTTTGATTGTAGGTTTGAGTTTCACTCAGATGTTCAAGAGGAATACCATGGTCAATCTCTTTATTCAGGCCCCAGGAATCTGCTTTACGTTGCCTACAGGAGATTGAAAGTAGGCATGGCTTGACCCAGCTAAGGCCACCCTCCCTTGCTTTGTAAGCTCTTCCCACAGGGTTTTTGAAGAGCATCTTATGACTTCTTTCACTAGAAATAACATGGCTGAGTCTCACTGTTCTCCTCTAATCCATGAAATCTTCAAGGGTAACAGCACTCCACCTACAGATTTCCAAAGGTTCTCTAGCTGCCAAACACTAGGAAAGTTAAATACTATAATGAGGTTGGACAGAATTTGATTTTTTAAAAATAATTTTGACAGATAATATCAATGTTTATTTTCAAGCACTTTTTTGTTATTGATTTAAATGTTCTCAGTTCTAGGACATTAGGTGGGCCAGACAATAAATAATTAATGACCACAGACATTTAAATTCAGAGAGTTAAAGCTTCAAAACTGGTCAAACACAAACTGTCAATATCACACATCACAATATACAAAGTAAATATTCGTAAATCAAACTCTAATCAGTTCTCAAGTAATACTTTTTTATTTTGCCTATTTGTAATTTTTTATTATTATTGATGGAAATATTTGCTTCCTTTCTTTTTGTATACAGTGAAATCGATATTTACCAATACAAATCTAATTCTTTCGTGCTTACCTATAATCAGTACTACTTGTTTCTTATGGAATTTGGACAGCTGAAGTGCTTAGCCAAGTGTATTTTCTATCCTGCTGTTTTATTAGAGCAGAGTGGGTTTCTAACCCCCCAACTTTACCTCCCCTCACTCTTTTACCCCAAAAATATTTTGCCATGCAAATGATTAAGTCTGAGTCAGCATGGTGGATCTTTTCCAAAAAATAGGGCTGGATTTCTTCCTACGGTAATATTCTTTATCAGTGTCCAGGGAGTTCATTTACATACAGGCCACTTTGTGCTAGGGACTGCAAACTACAAACACATACAAAAACATGGTCCCTGACCTGAGAAGTTTTCAAGTGTTTTCTGCTGGTTTCAAATGTCACAAGTGATAGAGATTCCACTCCCCACCCCCACCCTGGAAGCATATTTTTCAATCCACTGTTTCTCACTGTCTTGGATTGTTTCTTTCTCCTTTGGCTTCACACAGAAGCTATCCTTATTGAGGCTCTTCCAAACTCCCTCCCACCCCCTTCTTTGGATAAAGAACACTGCTATGGTTTTGTTCGTGACTCATTGAATTGATTTGATGGCCACCCCTCCTGGGCCATCATTTAAGCATGTAAGGAATGTAAAGGGGAGCAGATGGCGCCTTCAACTTAACTAGATGGCCCTTTAACTTAACTAGATGGCCATTGTCACCCCATTGTTTCTCTTGGGCTTGGCGTAGGTGGGTACTGCCTGACTGCAAGGTCCTTTGAAACACTGAAGGCATGACTCACATTACCTTTGTTCCCCGCATTCCCTGTAATCAGGAAATTGGCAGGAACAACACCTTAAATACTCAGGTTTTGGAGTGCTCAGGCAGGATGGTCCCTGACATCCTGCCTGGCCTGATCACCCAGATGCTGACCTCCTCCACTCACGATTTCTTCCCCGAGCGTACCCCACGTTTTGAGCTGCCGGCTGAGTAATGAGTGTCTCTCTCTCTCCAGGGATGCTCTTACTGTTGCTAGTGGTGTTGGTAAGGGCCTGCCCCTGCAGCTCCTCTCAGTGAAAGTTTTCTCCCTTTCATATTGCTGCCTTGCCACTGCTCCCTCTGTCTCTCTCTCCTTCTGCCCTAACAAGCCCTAGCTTTTAAGAGCTGGATCGTTTAAGTTTTATTGCTGCCTCTCTCACTTGTTTTACCTGGCTGTATCTTTCTTTCCACTATTCTCAAGTTCCCGGGTCCTCAAACGTTCGCCACTGCATTATATTGAGTTGTATCTTTCTCTCCATTACTGTATCTCTCTTCTCTTATTGCTTTAGCAGTGCCATTATAAGTTGCAACATTGTTTAATTATAATTCGTGAACCTTAGAAGTGTTAATATAGCGCACAACATTGTATCATCTGGTTTGGTGCCTTAGGGTTGTGTTAAGTCTGTTTGTTAGTTTGAAAGACTGTTCCCTTTGATTTGTTGCCCCTTTGGAGTTGTATCGGTTAGTTGTTTTTTTGTTGGGTTGAAAGATTGTGTTCGTTGATTTGTTACCTTTGAAATTGTGTTAAGTTAGTTTGTTGGTTGTGAGGTTTCTTCCCCGTGGCTGTGACCCCTAGAGTTGCATAGTTGTGTTGAGTTGCCTTACTTTCCACTTTTTTTTTTTGCAATTCCCCTAAATAAACCGTTCCTACCCAATTTTGTTTCCTTGTCCGTCGCTGCTTTCTCTTGTACTTCCCTCGCCTCCTCTCACCTTCCCTTCATTCTTACCGTTCCCCACAAAGCCCCCCCCTTTTGCCTTTCCCGCTCCCTGCAGCTGCCAGCTCCCCAGCTCCCGCCATTTCCTGCAGCTGCCCCGGCTCCTGCCGGTCCCCCACGGCTGCTCTGCTCACTACCTCCCGGCTCCTCACAGCTGCCACCTGCTCCCTGCGGCTGCTGCCCGCTCCCTGCGGCCAGCTCCTGCTGGCTCCGCGCAGCTGCCGTCCGCTGCCCACGGCTGCCCTGCCAGCTGCCCTGGCTCCTGCCGGCTCCCCACGGCTGCCGCCCATTTCCTGCGGCCGGCTCCTGCTGGCTCCCCGCGGCTGCCACCCACTTCCCACAGCTGTCCCACCAGCTGCCTCGGCTCCTGCCAGCTCCCCGCGGCCGCCCCGCCAGCTCCCCTTTTCCCTTTTTCCTTTTCTTCTTTCACTTTCTTCCGCCGCCGCTCCCTTCCCTGCCATTCAGCCCCCCTCTGCCTCCCTCTCGAACCCCTGGACTTCTACTCAGCCCCTCCTGCTTCCCCTGTTGCCCCAAACCCCCATGTGTGTCCCAACCCCTCTAGTGCCTCTGTCGCCCTGCCCTAACTCCCATGTGTGTCTCTGTCCTGCTGTCCCTAATCACTCCCCTCACTCACCTCTCCTCTCCCTTAAGCCTCTCCCTGCCGCTGCTGCCAGCTCCCCACTCCCACTCTTTGGTCCCCGGCTGCCCAGCCCCTCCTGCTCCCCTTGTTGCCCCGAGCCCCCGCATCCCCAGCCCCAACCCTCCTCTTCTTCGAACCCCTCCGTACCAACCTTTAAAACCCTGCTCCCCCACCTGTTTTCACCCTCCTCTGCCACTGCAACATACTAGTTTGCATTGCACCCCCCCTTCTGCCTATGTGTTACTGGAACATTTTCTAAGTTACTGTGGGTAGGTTCATAACTGTAAGTTAGGTTAATTGAGAGTTCTCATTGTCCCCTAACCTGTCCCACTCCACAAAGTTAAGCACCTCGCAACACCTCATTAGAAACACCGTGACAATTACCACACATACACTCCCCATCACCCACATGACACCCGCACTTCTTTTTAATAAATATTAAAGGGTACCCCGCTTGTGTAGTAATTGTCCCCCAAGATCCCCAAATATTTGAACCGGCTGGCAGGGTCAGGTTTTTTGGCAAGATAAGAATTCACTTAGAAGTCAGCTCAGCACCTTTCTCGGTGATAGACCATCACCTTTTATCAGCAACAGTCACCATTATCAACTAACACACTCCCATTTCTTCTCCTTCTCTTTGGGCTCAGACCACATGTCAGGCTGCTCCCTAAGCCCCTCTCCCTAGCTTGGGACTAAGAATCTTGGTCTGGTGCACTTCTGCAGTCACAGCTGCTACTATCACCATGTCTTCTCTAGCAGCCCACACTGCCCACACTGTTCTTTTTAATTGTTGGAGAGCAGGTTATAGGGGTTGGATTTCCTGACAGTCAGAGCTCTGTAAAGATGAAAAACCAGTTTCTCCTGTTTGGTCACTTTCACAGTGGGGAGCCCGGAATCCAATCCCGCTTTTTGTTACTGATCTTTAAGGTTGGGCCTTCATACTGAAATTAATTTGATTACCCTTAAAATTCTCCTTTATACCACTCTATCTCCTCATCATCTTCAAGAAAGATTTGCATATTTCTGTCCTACCTGAAAATATCTAACTTCATTATGCTACTTTGTAGCCCTGTGTTCTTGGAGAACCAAGGCATAGTATCGAGCCTCTGGGACTCACACACTGAGATTATCCCCAGCCGGTGTTCCCTCTAATTTTTCATAGGCTGTGTGTGCAAAAAATTTCTTTGTGTGCATTAATATTGGCACTGTTGAATTTTTTGTGTGCACTTTATTTTGTTGTGTGCGCGGGTTTCACAACCAATGTGCATGGACAGACATGCACTGCTTAGCAGGAACTGTGCCCCCAGCCTCTGCGTGAACCAGAAACCAAAAACACTGAAAGGCTGTGGAGGACACACCTAAACACCTCTGAACAAGGGTGATGGAACTAGGGCAACTCCCCAACTCTCATACAGCAGAAGACTTCATTCCAGGAACTCCGCTGAACTCTGGGATTGGTGAACAGACAAGCACTGCATGATAGGGGATCTCTGTTCTTGAAGCTAAGGAACCCACACCTGCACAAACCCAGCTCAGCAGTTGTCAGACCAATTCTAATCAACAGATCTTTACCCAAAATACTGAATCAGCCTGATCACATTGTGAGCTTCCTCAAAGGAATACCACCCATAGCCAGGACTGATCAGTCCCTATTGTCCACCTACACAAAGCAAGTCTGGTATACTCCCTTAAGTCATTATTTACTTAAAAACAACCCTAGTGTTCTGCGTTGAGTCAACTGTTTTGGGAAAAAAAAAACAAACCACTGTCAAAGTTCTGTTCTGATGCCTGGATCCAAAAAACTGCATCAGTTCCACTGGGACTTCACCTTTTCCTTGCTGATTATGGTGGGGGCTCTGCCTGCCTCCAACATTACAGACCCTAAGCTGAACAGCCTGTTTCCTGGGAACCTTTGAGCTGCATTGAGTGATGAGACACTTCACCCTTCTCCCAACACACTCTTTTTCTTTTAGTCCTAGTATAACTCTCTAAACCTAGTATAACATCTCTTTATAATCAACTTGGGTTTGTTTTACCATATCCTACAATTGAAACTGGGTAATATTAGAACTGTTTGATTATTTTTCTCTTTCTGTATTCTTATCAATATTGTAACTGTTTGAGTGTTTTTCTTTCCTTTTATAATTTTTACTGTTAGTATCATAAGTTTTATGTACTGGCAATAAAATAACTTTTGTAATCAAGCTGGTTGCCAGACGTTCTGCAAATTTCATTTACTCCTTTGTGTTCTTGGCTTCCCTATATTGTTCTGCAGCAATGCTTCTTTAACTTCGCCAAAGATCCTTGTAATGTCCAAAGATCCTATAAGGTTTCCTCATTAAGGGGGGTTACTACTAAAACAATTGTAAAATGACAGTGGGGAAACCAAAAAGCAGTGCCAGGGGCATATAACGGTAGCAGCAAAGAGGTGCTGTATAACCCAGTCTGCTGAGTTCAGGGACATATACGGGGTCAGCTGAGAGACCTGGTCCACTCAGATGCACTTTGTTAAATATCGGGCTGGAGCAGCCGTGTCCTGGGAATTTAGGTCCAGCAAGAATAGCTCCATTGGGAAGGAACTTGTAGAAGGGAGAAGTAAGCTCCATATAGAAACACAAGTGACACAAGCAATACATTAATAGAATTACTACCCTCACAAAGGAAAATAGCCCTAATAAATGAGCATACTCCAAATTTACAGGCAAATTTGATAACAATTATCGTGGCAGATGTTCAAATAAGAATTTGAAGTTTTCATTATTTATTCAAATCAATGATCACTCATCTCAGCTGGAAATATAAATTGGTAAATAGAGAAGAGCAACACAAAACTCTGCATCATATTTGAAGGCTGAAACGTAGAATCAGTTACTTGAATCCAAAATATTTGCTCTGCAGAGCCATAACCAATGCTTGGGCTTTAAACAAGACCTACTGCTTTTTAAAATAACTATCAAGATAACTGCTGCCTTAGAAGTGTTGTTATGTTAATTTAGGTAGAACAAATAGACTCAAAGGCTATGTTCACACACAGGGGGTTATTTCGATACAAGTTGTTTTGAAACAACTTGTATCAAAATAATGCCTTATTTTGAAATAAGTTAATTTGAATTAAGAAAATGTTAATTCAAATTAAGGAAAAAAGCTGAAAGCGAAATAGCATGTTCGGACAACAATTATTTCTAAATGAGTCACCGTTGTTTCGAAACAACGTGTTCTGACGGGATCATTTTGAAACAACATTGTTTCGTCACCAAATGGGGTTTAAGTTGTTTTGAAACAATGCTGTTGTTTTGAAACAATGGAACCCGTTGTTTTAAAACAATGGTACATTGTGTGAACGTGACTTTTTTTATTTCAAAACAACCTCTGTTGTTTCGAAATAAGACTGCCGTGTGAACATACCCAAAGACTCAAAGGTGTTAACATGACCCTGTCACTGTCCAACATTAAACCACATTAAACAACATTTGAGGTTTAGTATACAGAGACCTGTGCCTGCTTAGAACATCATTAAAATCTTTTAAGCTCTTTATTAGAGAGAGAAAAGTAGCAAAAACCATTAAAACATTTGAAAAGTAAGGTGTTACGTAAGTCTTTCATTTTAACAATATTTCTTTATCCTTTTAGCTGTAGGGAGTCTTTAAAGGAAAAACAAACGTCCTTGTTTGTCAGTCGCTTAGATGGTGGTAAAGATGATAATAACTGTCCTTTTGGGGAAAAGACAAATTAATTGAAATGGGCTGAAGTTGTTTAAGCCCAAGCCCATTTCCAATGAAGATAAAACAAGACAAACGCACACAAAAGCAGAGAGAAAAGGACAGTAGTGATAGAAACTGCAGCTTCCGTCTGTGATATTGAATCTCATTTGCAACCTCACTGCTGGAAAACATAGGCAAGCACAGTGTCTTATCAGCCACTCCGAACCTGGCAAACTAGTATCAGGACTAAACTATTTAGGGCACTGCATTTAGCTGTCTTTTTCTAGTCAGAAGCTTATATCAGTGCTGCAAAATATGCACTCTTGCCTTGCTAAGTCAGACAGTAAGAGGAGAGGGATAGAAAGGGAAAGAAATAAGGCAAAGAAGGCAAAGAATACAAAATCAGGAAAGGGGAAAGAAACAGAATCTCACATCACAGGTAGTATTTGAGATTTAGCCTGAGTCAGTTAAGGTAGTGTCATCTGGCTCTTTCTCTCTGCCCCAGTCTAGCCAGGACATCTTTTAAGGACTAGGATGAAGGGCTCGGGTTCCAGAAGACAGTGGGGTAGGAGCAGTGTTGGTGGACTCACTTTAACAATCAGTCTCTCATCTTTCAGTCAGCCAATCTTTTCAGCAATCTTCCACTCACAGTTTTCTCCTCTGCTTAATTTTCCTATCCAAGTCTTTTTTTGAGGCGTGGGGGTGGAGATGAAGCTCCCCAAAATAAGCGATCACCAAACGGCCCATCTCCTCATTATTTTGTTTGCCTATCAGGTGTTATTTCCAACACACCAATTTTGGCTCACTGGTTTTCAGTTCCACATTTTCTTGTTAAATAGGAATGATCTTAACAAAGTCCTTGAGATATATCAGAAGGCCTTTTTGCTTAGACTAATTCAGTCTGTCTCACTTGTGCATCAACATATGTTGTAAGATTTTATGAACTTATATTCATTTTTAAAGGTGAGCTCAAAGTAAAGCTAAATGTGTAGGCTGAATTATGTCAGTAGCTCACCATCACTTGTAGATTATGAACTATAATAATAAGGTACACAGTTTGTTCATCTGTCCAATACATGATCACCATTTTGCAACTGACAGTTGAGCCTCATGAATGTGAGCCAATGGTTTTGGAACCAAGAGTTGAGCCCCAGTGAGCCTCATGAATGTGAGCCAATGATTTTGGAACCAAGAAGCAATTAAAAGGGAGTTAAGCTGGAAGAATTTTGAAATCTCACTTAGATGGTTATTGGAGAATATAATTTTAAAAAATAATATCCCCCCAGCTCTTAGTCTCCTGTCTGTTTGGTATGCTGAAGGAATCTGAAGTTGTTAATAATCACTTGTCAACATCAAACTATAAAGTCTTCCCTATAGCTTTGAAAAGAAACCCACTGATATGATTTGCACCTTTAATATCATGTGAGTCGGGATCCAAGGTGCTTTATAGCCAAGTGACATCAGCCTTAGAACCTTTCATCACTGAGTGTTTCCCATTCAGGCATCCCATAATGGCAGTTACATTTATGCTGATGTTGTCTTTGTCCTCCATGAAAAGAATGAAGGGGAAGGGAGCTGTTTGCTAATCAGTACCTTAAGAAATTTTTATTTTAAAATCATGAATGGTTCACTGGTGACTGACTCAATTACTAATTTGCTGTGAAGTATGCCCCACTATTTTGTGAGAGGGACTTGGTAACTAAAGGTGAGATAATGGCCACTCTATAGTAACTTACAGTAATGTCTGCACATTACCTAAGACAACAAATAAATAACTCATCAAGATTAAAGAGGGGAAAAATTGATTCAATCAATTGTGTTAGGTAAATCTCATCAATGTAGATGGACAGACTCATTTTCTGAATTCATTTTGGATTATAGCTATGCATTAAACTATTTCCTTTTGTTCATTTTGTGTGACTAAAATTAAATTCCCATACTTCTATAGTGTGAGCTAAAACTTGATTAATAAATTACGTGGATTTTGTATATTATGTAAGCTGAATGTTTTGTACCAAATATTCATAATGCTTATCCTTAAGTAACAGAGATGCATAACACACTTCTAATATAGATAGAAAACTTTGTGTTTTCTAGGTCATTTAATTAGCTTTTTGAAACATAGTGATTATTCATCTATCATCTGCAACACAAAATCCCACAAATTCTTGGGATTTCTTCAACAGTTCCTCCAAATAAATGGTACCTTAACTGAAAGTCTCAATGTAAGATGAAGAAGTCCGAGCACTTCAAAGCATAGATGCTTTTGGAAAACTCACTGTCACTAAGCAACAACATAACTAGTTACAATGTACAAAAATATAAGAGAGAATGAAAATAGAAGTGAAAATATATAGACAGACAATAAATGGGGAAGAGCAATAAGTAGACTCTAATAATTATAATAGCATTTGACTTAAGGTATGTCCACATGAAGGTTTTAAATTGAAATAACACTGATTATTTTGATTTAAAAAAGCTTCAGTCCACACAACGTGTTCTTGTCTTGAAATGACAAGCTCCATCATATTGAAATAAGGAAAGTTAGATCGATTCTATAAAACCTAGTTTCAAATCAAAGAACTCTTGGACTACAACTGTTATATCAAAATAACACAGCATGGACGTGCTATTTTGATTTAATGGCTGTTTCGATTCAATGTTTTTGCAATTCTCCTTCCCAGCACGCCTTTCTATATTTATATATTGGGTGGGGGCATGTCCCTCCTAGGGGGCCATCTTGCCACACCTCTCATGGCGCCCCTCTCCTAAATCGAACTAGTAAGTCCTGTACTTGGACATGCTCATTCAATGTGACTTTCTGGTGTGGACCTGTTAAATCAATTTAACTTCAATCAATTTAATGATTTTTATAGCAACTCTATTAAATCGATTTAAGTTAAACTGATTTAACTGCCTGTGTGTGGACATAACCTCATAGTCTTGATGCCAATTTAGAAAGATCCTACAATGTCATATCAGTTGAGAGTGGGTACTGAGTTATCAACATTTTTTTCTCTTTTTCTGACTTGTATTTGATATATTTGATATATATAGCAGACAAAAGCATCAATAGGTGAAATCCTGACTCCACTGAAGTCAGTGGGAGTCGTTCCTTTAATCTCACTGGAACTAAGTTTTCACCCAGTATAGAAAGCACTGCATTAAGCGGGGGAGGAATATATATATATATTTTTTTCTCCCCGCCCTTAATGTAGTGCTTTCTGTACTGGGTGAAAACTTAGTCCCAGTGAAACTAATGGAAAGACACCCACTGACTTCAGTGGAGTCAGGATTTCACCTCTTGATGCTTTGGTCTGCTTTAGTACAGATAACAATGAATGACAAGCAACAAATAAAGATTCAATACAGAAGTTCTAAATACAGTTGTCTTTGTCTGTGTACTTGATAAATGCCCTGTTTCAACTTTAAAGAAAATAAATGTTTCCCTTATATTAAATTCAGAGGTAGAAATCTTTAATGACCAAAACTGACTATAGCTTCCTTCTTTAGACTTCTCTGTTTTCAAGACCTCATAAATCCTTTGCACTGATTAGTTTCTACTCTGAATGTTGTAGATCCCTAAACACAAGAAATTAAACTGAATGAGGGGTGCATTTTCCCCTGGTCATCCCAAGAAGCACAGCAAACATAAAATAAGAATATTAATGTCACAGTCAACTTTGCATTCCATATTTTGAGAAATCTGCTAAATTTTTGCATTTTGTTGTTGTTGCCTACTTGTAAAGATTAGGAACCAAAAAGCAAGATGAAATGAGTATTTGAACCTACTGGAATATTTATCAGTACTTTCAATTTAAAAACTTAATTCACAAGGTAATTCAGTGAGATCTAATCAAAGAATATACTATATACAGAAAAGACTTCTGATATGACTTCCATGAGAGTTTCCTCCATATAGGTTTAAATGCCAGAATAGTTCATTATGGCCAACTGGTGTAATTTCCTCTAATTTGATTAAAAAAACAAGTACTTGTTCAGTGGAAATTTTGGGTGAAGAGGATATCTTAATCTGCTGCTCAAAAACTCACACACTATTTGGGAAATAATGTATCATTATATAAATAATTTCTCAACACTGTGAAGACTTCAAGCATGTGAGCGGTGACTGCAGACCCTGGTGGGGTGAAGTGGAGCCGGGCACTTCACCCCACAGGGGTCTGCGGGGGACTGCAGACTCCCACGGGGTGAAGTGGAGTTGTGGGTTCCCTGGCCAGGGTGCTGAGGGGGTGACCCTTCCTCCTAGGGTGCTAAGCACCCTGAGAGGAAGGTCAAATGTTGTTTTGGAACAGTTTGTCCCCACAGGGTTATTTCGAAACGGAAGTAGCTTTAAGCCATTTCGAAACACAGCTCCCATTTCGAAACAAGGGAACCCCTTGTTTCAAAATAGGAGTACGTCATGTGAACATGCTGTTTCTTATTTCAAAACAACCTCTGTTGTTGCGAAATAAGAAGCCTGTGTGAACACACCCAAAAAGAACAAGCTGCCAAACAGTCCACTGCATATGCAACAACTCTTTTACAAGGTATGTCCACTCCTTTGATCCACCTAGCTGAACATCCCTAGTAGGGTTGCAAAAGAATTATTTAAAGCACAAATGAAAATACTCAATATATTTTCCCCTTTTTAGAAAATCAAACATTTTGTATGGAATCTTCTGTACAAGAAAAAAATTAGGTTGAACACAGACTCTTCGCTACTATGGATGCTAGTGGGAATTTTGGGCAGATTTTTGTGATGCATTTTGAGTTGGCTGGGATTAGCAAAATAGTATTGGTTGTGGTTCACTTGTCAGCTGAGCTTACATCTTAGACTGAGGAAGGTCAGCAAGAGCCATTCCAACTCTTTGTCCTTGGAGACAGAAGTAATAATTTAAAGGGCTTGTCATTTCAAAATAATGAAATGTCGTTCGGACAAGACAACTTTTAAATCGTTGTTTCGATTTAACAGCATTGTGTGGACACAGCCCAAGTGTTCTTTGAAAGCTAGTCTCAAAAGCATTGTAGGTCTGATTCTCATTTACATGGAACCTCCTTTAGGCCACTCCAGCTGTGTAAAGTGGACTTCAAGTAGACATAAATTAAATTTGTGCACACTTTAGGCCATTTTACACTATTAGAGCAGTGTAAAGTGGCCTTAGTGCCAATGAGAATCAAATTCTCTCTCTACTTTATTCTTCCAATCAAAAAAGTAACTCATGTGGGGAATTAGTGTTATCAGTTATACCTGAAAAAAACTGATGATCATGTAGGTATAAATTGTCATGACTTGATCAAACTGATAATGCACCAGCAGAATAAAGTCCAGTCTAGTGATATATATACTTGATGCCTTAATAGGGCCAATTTCATAAACCTGAAAACAATTATGAGCAAAATCAGCTGGGAGGAAGAATTTAATTAAAAAAAAGTGATAACTGGCAATCATTTCAAAGCACCTGATTACCTTTCCAAAAAGCCACAATCCCACAATTTGGGACGACGACCAAGTAAATTAAAAAGCAATCTGCTTTAGAGGGGACATAAAGGCAGATATAAATAATTAAAAATATAATATGCAACAAATGAAGAAAGGGAAATTGATAGTAATAAATATATAGATCAGGGATTTGATATTGTAGAAATGTATTAAGTGAAGCAAAGAGATACAAGGAGTAATTTTGACCAACAAAATTAATGAGAATGAGAAGGAATTTTTAAAATATACTAGGAACGAAAAGAATCCTGACAATAGTATTGAACCATTAGTGGGTGGAAATGGTACATTATCAATAATAAGGCAGAAATGTTCAGTAAGTATTTCTGTTCTGTAGTAGGGGAAAAAACCCAAAACAGATGATATAATCTTATCATTAGTGATAACACTCTTCCCATTCCATTAGTATCTGTGGAACAGGTTAAAGAGAAGCTACTAAAATTACACATTTTTAAATCAGTAGATCCAGATAACTTGCATCCAAGAATTTTAGAAGAGCTGGCTGAGGAGCTCACTGCATTGTTAATGCTGATTTTCAGTAAGTCTAGGTGCATTAGGTAACTTACAGAAGACTGGATGAAAACTAATGTTATGCCAGTTTTTTGAAAGGGTAATTAGGATGACCTAGGTAATTAAAGGCCTGTCAGCCTGACATCAATCCCAGACAAGATAATTGAACAGCTGATAAGAGACTTGATTAATGAAGAATTAAAGAAGGGCCGTGTAATTAATTCAAGTCAACTTTGGTTTATGGAAAATAGATCCTATCAAATGAACTTGGTATCTTTTTTGATGAGGTTATAAGTTTGGTTGATAAAGGTAATAGTGTTGACATAATATATTTAGACTTCTATATGGCGTTTGACTTAACACCATATAACATTTGATTAGAAATCTGAATGGTACAAAATGAACATGGAACACATTAAATAGATTAAAAACTGGCTAACAACAGGTCTCAAAACATACATGTAAATCGGGAATAATCACTGAGTTGATGTGTTTCCAGGGGCATCATACGGGGAATTTTTTGGAGGGGTAGGTATGTTAGTTTGTGTACAGCAAAAACAATGAGAATCCTGTGTCACCATAAAGACTAACAGATTTCATCAGGTATAAGCTTTCATGGGCTCCAACCTACTTTAGTTTAGTTTAGCAAAGTCAATTCAGTTAGCGCAGATGGGACCATTCACTTCAGCTGATTAAAGGGAGAGAATGTAGGAACAAAGACAATTACTTTTAGCAATGTGCTAACCATTTCAAATTCCTATTCAGACCCACTCTGATTATGTCAAGTTTGCATATGAGTTCCAGCTCTGCAGTTGCATGCTGAAGTCTGTCTTTGAAGTTCTGTGTTGAAGTAGGGCAACTTTCAAGTCTGAATACCATGCAAGAATGCCATACTTCAACAAAGACCATTTTTCAATCAAGACTGCATGTTTTTTCTTAAAGATTTACCCCAGGAAATATTTTGGGAGTGTCTATGGCCTGTATTATACATGAGGTCAGATTAGATGAACATAATGGTACCATCTGGTCTTGAAATTTATGAATGGCATTTAAAAATTTACAAGTTTCCTATTTATAGTTTTGTAAGGGTGAAACAGGTAGCCCAAGCTATAAGATCAGAGACCTCCGTTCCTCACAGCTGTTGCCTTCTTGAATCTACCACTGTATACAGCTGAGGAACTGGTTCCATTTAACTTTACCTGACATCATTTTATATTTTATTCAAAATATGCAATGAGTCCTGTGGCACTTAAAGACTAACAAATCTATTTATCACATGAGCTTTGGGGAAGAAAATCCCACTTAGTCAGACACTTGGAAGACAGGGAACTTACAGAACTATTGGAACTATTTTCTTAAAGTCAATGCACATCATCATGTCCTAACAACAACTGCTCTCTGAGCATCTGTTATGGTGTACCTGTCCATCACAGGCCTATTGTACATGTTATGTGACTAAAGCCTACCTTATAAATAAACCTGTCATAAGTTTAGGCCACCTACATTTAATATGCCTTTGACTGCTTTAACCAGGACAATTTATTTTACAACATAATTAAGCTTCATATTTAGCTCACTGTTTTGATTTGGTGCACAGTATTATGTGAAAAAGCCCTGTAATCAGGGCTTTAAAAAACCAAAAAACAACAACAAAAAAACCCCTTTATCTGACGCTCCAGAGCAACTTTATATATATAGTAGCAAGGTACAGGACAGAGCTGGCCAAAGTTCTATGACTTTCAGTTTAACACCTATTTTTTTTAATGGAATTTTGATAAGGAAAAGACTTGGAGACTATCAATAAAAACTTCAAGTTTGGGTTTCTGACCAGGGATAGAGCAGACAGAAACTTTTGATTATTGAAAAATTTAATGAATCTGTCTCAGGAAAAAAGTCAGTAAAATGGTTTCTAAATAATGACATGGAGGGTTCCCTTGTCTGACTAGTATGTAGCAGTTTGTCTGTCCAACACACCATTGACTTCAGTTGCAATAGTGAGTGCTCAGCAGTTCTGCAAATTATATCTCAGGATATTCAAGTCAGGCACCTAAAATGATGAACATGCACTCCAGGACCAGTTGTGAAAAGTTTAGTGTAAGTGACGTCCCCAACATTAGACAGGAACTCTGTGATGCAGGCAGGGACAGTATGTGATTTTAAAGGGTAGCACTGATGTGCCTTAACAATGAGGCCACCACTCATTTTCCTCCCTCTTTTACTGCACTCCTTCCAATTTCTGCAACCCATTAAACTACAGACAATAATCTTCTTTCGATCATTCACTTGACCAGGACCATACAGAGGTTTTCTGGGGCCCAGGGCAAAAGCTGAAACTGAGGTAATTCTCCCTGCCCCCCACCCCCCATCCATCTACACAGGTAAAACCTTTGTCAAGTCTCTTACTGTTCAAGTATTGCAACATCCTCTCTTCTGGTCTTGACAAATGCAACTTAGTTCTTGCTACTGCAAAGATCACTGTCTTGTCAGTAGCTTTGACCACTTTATCCCTCTCTTTGCAACTCTCCACTGGCTTCCTTCCATCTAGCACATCAAACTTAAGCTAAAAGTCTTCACTTCTAGGATCCTTCAAGGACTATCCCCATCCTACCCATCATCACTCATTCATGACGCCTATGAAAGAAATTGGCAATGGTGGACTAAGACATCTGCTTATCATTCTGATAAGTGTTGTCCCATTTTTTTCCTTGCACTTCCCCATTTATTTATCTTTAGTCTCCCATCTTGTACTGACACTGCGATGTGCTGCGACAGACACCCTCTGTTTCCTATGAGTTTGTAGACAGCCTAACACACTGTTGCAGTCCTGATCCATGAGTAGGGTTCTTAAGCATTACGATAACACAAATAATTAATATTAATTCTACTAAACCGCAGCTGAGAAAATTTAGTTTTGCTTGGGGAAAAAAAGATCTGTTTACCATCAGTAAACCTTGACACTTTTTCCTTTTCAGAAACTGAAAAAAGCATTTCCCACTAAACTGTCCTTACTTGTAAACCTATTACCAATGCCATGCTACTTGTAGTTACAAAGGCTCATGAAGAGCTTTTTGTTTTAAAAAGCCTTGTGATACTGACAATTCCAAACACTCCCATAATTCATTATCAAGAGATATGTATTCACATCACACTAACCGATGCAGTAATCATAAATAAAGTGCAAGAGTGCAACAAACATTGGCAGAAAGTACACAAAGCTAAAATTCAAGATGTTATGAATATTGAAATCAGAAATACAATGGAAAGAAGATAATAAGTATCCTCAGCTATAATACAGGAAAATTCAATTAAAACATAATCATTGACTTATTATTCAGAGGTTTTTTGAAATATCATATGTAGATGCTTTGTTATGCTTATTTCCCTTTAAAAGATTTTGTAATTGTCCTTTTTGTATAACCTATATAAGAAGATTAGTTTATTCTCCTAATTGAATAATTAGTCTTTTTTGATTAATTGTTTTAAGCAGTTCCATGTCATGGGTACCTTCTCAAATGAAATGCTTCTCTGCTTTCATGCTTCAACTATAAATTATAACCAACACCATTTCTTTTCCTCTACCTCATCACTCTGTAAGGACTAGGGTTAGTATAAGCCTATAAGCTCTCTCTTCTGTTCCCTGTTCCTTTCTCTGTTCCACACTTTGCTTTCCTTTCTTCCTAGCTGCCAGTATTTTTAAGCTTCTATATACGTGATAGTTTTAAACAACTAACCCAAACAGCATTGGTGGCCTTCTACCTTCTTATGTTCATCCCTGTCATCATGTACACCATTCACGGCTTCAGAGGTTTCCCCAGGGGTCCTAGCATAGTCGAAAATCCTGATTATAAGTGACATTGGAGTGGATTTCTAGAATTAGTGTATTAACAATTATACCCAACCTTAGACTCTTTATTAACAGCATCAAGACTGTAGTCAAGTACTGAGTTCAATGTAGCTACATAATCTTTTCATGAAAGCAATTTCGGAGTGTGCATTGATCTTAGCAGTGATCTAGAGGTGGGAAAAGAGGATGGCACTACGCTTCTGCTAAATAAAAAAGAGAGCAGTAAACTTTCTGAAGACTGAAACATGATATTTGAGGTAAGCACCTTGTTTGCCCTTCCATTTGTGATACTGAAGCTAGCACTAGGAATATCAGACTGATCAATGTTGAGAAGTCCACTGACACCAATATTTTACAATAATGTATCAAGCTACTTGCACTCCTAAAAAAACATTTTAAAAACTATTTATATGTAAGTTAGGGAGCAGCATAACCTAATAATTACAGGACAGGTCTTCATCTAGCATAAATTGTCATATTTCCCTTGAAGTCAATGGAACTATGACTACTTCAACCAGGTGAGGTGAGGGGCTTTCCTTATGTAGCCTAACCAAAACTCTCTACTCCTCTACTAGAATGTTAATCGTTAAGACATGTTCAACTTCTGTTAAAGGTTACCAATTCCTATCAATGTTCTAATACAGGTTAAAGACTATAGCCTATGAGTCCATGTGAATAACTAAAGCTTTTGGTGCCAAGGGATTTTTTTTTTGTTATGTCTTGTATGCTATATATTAACTATACCCAGGTGAGTCTTTTTATGAATTTAGATTAAACTCACTAAATATCATCTAAATAGTATTATGCTAAAAATAACAAACTATCTGTCTGTTAATATTTTAGTAGTAATCATGCCATCAGTGTTTGACAGGGGAAAATAAGGGAGTAGTGTGATTATTAAAAGCATCTGTGATTACAGATCATAATTATGGCTATTTCAGATATTGATTAACCTGTAAAGAAACCCATGTAATAATAGCTTTACATTTTCCTTCTAATAAAGAAACACATTTGCTTTTAAGAGCCTATCGCAGCAAAGATTAGGGTAAGTCAAGTATCAGGACAAGGTGATTACTTAACATCTGTGACCAAGAAAAAGGCTAAAGGAGAAAAATCAACCAACATCTGCAGTGTCGGTAAAATACTTGGAAAAAACACAAGTGAAGTGTGATTAATCACTATGGATGTATGATTGAGTCAATTGACTGTTACTTTTTCATGATGATTAATCAGCTACAAAAATTATAATTGTCCCACTTCTAGTGGCTGCATGCTGTGCCTGATGACATCATTTGGGCTACAGATACTCAATGAGTGGTTTTCAAAAGAATATGCAGATGAACCAGGAGGGTGGGTGGGCTTAAAACTACATTTTGAAGAACATGTCTATCTTTACTTTTCCCGACCCGGAGTTGTCCTAGCAGCTCACTGAATGGGCAAATATTATCATTTCAGAACTTGATTACCACCACAAGTCAACATTTTAGATACAAGTTTTGTCAAATTGAACATTATTATTTAATATTTACGTTACACCAGTACTTGCAGAGTAGGAAATAATACCAAAATATTATAAGGATACTAAACACATGAACAGCACATCTTCACCTGGGATCTGTATTCAGTCCATCTCAAAAAAGACTACAGAAGAAATAAAGGAGGTTCAGAAACAGGCAATGAAAATTATTAAAACTAGAAATTTCAGTTTCAGCAGAAACTAAAAAGACTGGGATTGTTTAATTTAGAAAGAAGATGAATAAGAGGGAAAATAGAAGTTTACAAAATAATGAATGGCATAGAGAAAATAAATCAGGAACTCTTATTTTATCCATTCTGAATAATACAAAAACAAAAGAAACATGCCACTGACTTTTATTTAACTTAAATCAAATTTTAATTTATCCACTCTTACACTGTGGAAGGAAAAATAACCCAGGGAACTCATCGCAACTAGATATCTTTGAGAACAAGAGGTTAATACAAATAAAAACAAATATTATATTGATATATTAGCTCCTGAGGTTTCAATGTATAAACCAACAGTAATTAAGGGAGGTTCGGAAGAAAATTCCTTCATGGGCAGGTTTTTCTATTGTTGACCACTACAGGGTTTTTTGCACCTTCCTCTGAAGCAGGGGGGATTGGCTACTGTCAGCAACAGAAGAGTAGCTTAGATGGATTGCTGAATTAATGTGGTATGACAGTTCCTGTGTTCCTAACAACACTATGTAAGCTTCACAGCAGATATTGGTTTTGCATGTAAGCCTGAAAATGTCATCATTCTGTTGAGTGGGTAAAGTGCAGCATTTTATAAACACATAACCCTCAAGGCTCCTAAGAAAAGATTGTTACTTCAGGATCCTGGTTAATTTGTAAGGGTTGATGTACTAAGATCTGACACAATAACCCAAATGATGAATTATTCCAGGCAATTTTGCCCCATCAGGCTAAATTCAAATATACTAATGGACTGTGCAGAAGGGCTGTGCACTGCAAAAACCTCAACCCCTGTTCACTCACTATTATTTTAAATGTCTCTGTGCCTACAAAGATACAGCTACATGCAGAATATAAGATCTTACTTTAAATCTAAAGTTCAAAGTCTTATTTTGGAAGAGAGATTTTTAATGGAAAAAATCTTCAAAAATCCTCAGAGATTACATCCTTAGAGAAACATAATCTTTTACATCATTTAAAATAGATTTCAGACTTCTTTCTAGTGTGTTCTGAGCAAGCAATACCTTTCTGAGATGTACATAAAACCTCAGTAATGATCAGTAATGAAGTACTTCTTTTTGCACATCCAGCATTTTAGTCTAAAGTTAAGAAAATAACACAATTTTGCCAGCACTATTACCCTTTTAGCACATTGGTTTTGCTTTTGAACCACGGCACTAACACCAGCAGAACCACAAAGAGCTATCCTCCTCTCTAGTGCCTTAGTATATGTAGTTTTACATGCCTGCAACCAAGAGTTAATTTCTTCTTTATTCCACTAACATTAACTTTTATTACTTACATATGCCAAAATCCACAGAGGAAATAGATTGTCTAAATATAAGAAACATGGTCTCAGTAAGTTTTGGTATTTAGACAACAGAGGAAAACCTGGGAGTTCTCCTCTAAGGTACCTACTAATTGTTAATTATTAGAGACTAACTAAGTCACTGAAGTGAGTCGTTTGGCTGGTGTCTCAAATGCTGTCATTTACTACTACACAAATCAGTCTGGTGATAGAGTGTCTTTAAATTAGGTTACAACCATGCAGTTATTGGACAGGGAGTAATTGATAAAACCATTAGTAACACTTGTAGAGATAACAGCTAGCAAAATCATGCAACCATAATTATTCCTAATGGATACATGCTATAAATTGTGGCAAGGAAAAAAAAAACTTGCATTATCTTTCAATCAAACTTGACAGTCCTGGTAGATTACTGTAGACTAAATGCTCATGTATGAAAAAATGACCTATCAGAATTTCTTTGCTATTTTCTTTCTCGTCCCCATCAAATTATGTGATGAGTTTGGTGGGGGTGGGGTGGTTTTTTCTTTTTTTTCTTTTTTTTTTTTTTTGTAATTTCTTTCTGTGATGGCTCTCAGGGTAAGAAAAATTCAGTCCTTCTTATTAGCCATCTTTCCCACAGCATTTTATATTTTCAGTCACACTCAAGACATGTTAAGTCTTTTTGTAATGTGACAATATGAAAAAAGATTACGAGCTTGAATAAAGGATTCCAGGTTACATTACATTTTTCAAACACAAAATGTATTATTTAATTATATATAAAAATGTATCTATTAACGTTAATGGTGTTAACATTTATTTCAATGAACAGAGGTTCTTATTCATAAGAGAAAAAAAATCACTGCTTATTTCTGTCATTCTTCCCCCTTTTCCGGCAAATGACTTAAAGAATAGAAACTGTGTCTACCTACTAAAAGATGAGACTTATACCTTGATTATATCTTTCTCTCCCTCTCCCATGTGTAAGTCAATGCATGAAGGTTTAGGAAGAAATGAATGAATTAGAAGAAAAAGAAAATGTTAACTATATATGGAAAAATAATAATAAAAATAGGACTTGTAAGAATAGAGGTCTATCAGTTACTTCCATCCTAGACCTTCCATCTGCTTCGCTTCTGTGGCTATTGCTCTGCATTACAACAATCACACTGTATTACTTTATTAAGTCTCTTGTCCCATGGTACCCTCCCTATACTCACAGAGTCATGAAAATGCACATTATCACATTTGCTCTGTGTTTTTGTAGACAGGTTAGATCAAGAAAATTCATCTGAGCCTTTCGCTTCCAGGTTCCTGGTTCAGATCCAGCTCAGGTTTGCAGTGACTATTACTTGAATATTTTATCTTAGAGTATATAGTATTGTAGCAGTTTTGAAAGATGAGGTTGGGAGCTTAAATTCATGACTTTTCTAGACTCTAAAAATCATAGTCTAATATAGACTATGGATTTATGGCATATTAGAAAAATCTTTAATCCACTAACCTTCCTTTTCTGCATCTTACGACTACAGATGCATTAACAGGGCACTTCACCTTCAATGGTCCTTTAGAATATGTGCTAACTGCTCATCCTCCAGACCAGTGGTTCCCAACCTTTCTGAGGCTGGGGACCCCCTTGTTGGGGGAACTAAAATGTGCAGCCCCCTGTTTTGAGGGGACCTCTGTGCTCCGAATCTGGCCCGTGCAGGGCAGAATATTGCCCCCTGCCCCGAGCTGGGGAGCCGCCATGGCCATGGCCCCCTACCCCATGTTCCCTTCCCACCTTCCCACCTGTTCTCCCTCCCTCTTCCTCGCTGGCTCCCCATCCTCAACACCCCCCCCCATAGTCTCTTCCCCCCCTCATCTGGCCATTGGAACCAGGGACACCTGGCTGCCCCTCCCAGGCTACTTGGGGCATGCTTTGCATGCTCAGGGTGGGAGTTTTTAAAACTCCCAGCCTGGAGGATGCTTCCTGGCGACTGGAGACCCTGGTGGCATCCAGCCCCAGCTCCCTGCCTGTCTGCGGAGCCCCTGGTGCCCACAGGTTGGAAACCACTGCTCTAGACAATCTGTTCATCTTATATTTAGCTGTGACACTGAGGACAGGTCTACATTACAAACTTGTGTCAGTTCAGGAAAACTCCACACCCCTGCAGCAACCTTTCTTTGCCTACAGTCAGCCACCCAACCTTAGACAGATACTCACCAGCAACCACAGATCTAACAACAGAAATGTTAAAGCAGGCACACACCCCTGCAACAAACCATGCTGCCAAGTCTGCCCACATACCCGCACAATAGATACCATCATAGGTCCTAATCAAGCCAGCTTTTCCATCAAAGGCTCATTCACTTGTTCATCTACTAATGTGATCTATGCCATCATGTGCCAGAAATGCCCCAATACCTTATACATTGGACAAACAGGACGATCCCTGTGCAAAAAAAATACATGAACACAAAACTGACATCAGATATCATAAAACAAACAAAAAAACCAGTTGCTGAGCACTTCCATCTTTCTAATCACTCTATAAATGATTTGTTAATAACTGTACTAAGGGACGTCAGTGGGACATCAAGTCTTCAAAGGGAAATAGCTGAACTGGAATTAATAAGCAAATTAGATTGTGCGAAAGCAGGATTAAATTGAGACTATGGCTTCTTTTCCCATTACAACAGGTAATTTGATTTCAGCCTTCCCAAGGTTTGAACCTTAACAACTGCTCTGATTTGCTGTTACTGTGTGACCTGATCCCCTGTTTTACACTCCCTTGCATTTATTTTCATTTCATTCTGTAAGTTCCCCCATCTTCAAAGCATCTGACAAAGAGGGATTGTTCTCCCATGAAAGCTCATAAGAAAAATAAATCTGTTAGTCTTTAAGTGCCACAGGACTCCGTGTTTTTTTGCTGAATACATTTTGCAGACCTGAGGAAAAGCTCGGTGTAGCTTGAAAGCTTGAGTCTTTCACCAACAGAAATTGGTCAAATAAAGGACAGTACCTTACCCACCTTAACTTAGGTTCTTAGTTTAGTTCTCAATGGACAAATATCCCCTATTGGAAAAATTAACAGATTCTTTTGTTGGTAGTTTCTGCAGAGGGGCTAGCATGGCTGAATGCTCACCCTGGAGGCTTCCATTCTAGAACAAAGTTCAAATGATACAGAGGAAGCTATTGCTTGTGCTGTAACTAGTCCCCAAGGCTGAGAAATCAAGCACTTTTCACTATTTTGAGGAGATGAACTATAAGAAGAAGTCTCTAAAAGGCCAAAAATAATAATTATGAAGACCTCCACCCACCATAGCTCTCTTACTTTCCCCATCCAGCTGTTAAAAACACAAGGGGTACATTACACTACTAAATTATCTGCACTGCTCTAACAAGGATATTCTTTCTGTCCACTTGGGCATACAACAAGCTTATCTCCATTAAACAGAAATACACATCTTACTCATACACTCAAGGACACAAATTAACTGGATCTACAGAGCATTATTCCTCATACATTTGCCATGTCCAGACCAGAAGGCAGATGGAGGGACTTCTTTGACTAATGTTGCTCATACCTTAGTGAGTGGTCTGCCTCATTCTAATTTTTTTCTGGAAAAGCAGATGTGCAATATAATTAAGTATATAACAAAACTCCAATCTCTACTACAAAGTAAGTGACTGTATGTAGCAAAGGATTTTTACTTTCTTTACATTTCACTCTTGTGTTCACACAGCACTCTTATTTCGAAATAACAGAGGTTGTTTCGAAATAAGAAATACCCTGTTCACATGATGCACGGTTGTTTAGAAACAACGGCGTTGTTTCAAAACAACTTAAACCCCTTGTGGGGATGAAACAATGTTGTTTCGAAACAATGCCGTCCAAACATGTTGTTTTGAAACAACAATGACTTGTTTCGAAACAACTGTTGCCTGAAACTGCTATTTTGCTTTGAGCTTTTTTCCTTAATTTGAATTAACAAACTGTTAATTTGAATTAAGTTATTTCGAAATAAGGCATTATTTCGATACAAGTTGTTTCAACACAACTTGTATCGAAATAATGCCTGTGTGTGAACACAGCCTCTGACACACAGGTCACAGTAGACCTTTCATTTCTACATTAGTGAGACATGGATTAGTTTAGCGACATTGTTTGGCATCTTGTGAAGTCAAACTAAAATGAGTCATCACCATCTTAAACAGCATATCAAAATGATTCCTTTGATTTTACAGACAAGCATCCCAACTTTGTATTGATATCCTGAATGTAGACTTCATGAAGATAAGATTTCATTTATCAAATTCATCAATGTACAGGCAAAGGGGTATGCCACTTTGTACATCTCAAGTGGGAGCATGGCAAACTAACTGTTTGCATCCACTGGGTTAGCTCCAAAATAGATAATTTGGAATGGCCTTTTTCTGTTGTAAGTGGGGAAGACATAACCCCCCAGAAACATTTTCTGTTGTAAGTGGTGGTGATGGTGGGGGGACTAGATTTGTTATCACTTATTGCTGGAATTGCTCTTTCAATATTATGTGGTGACATACAGAGTTCTTGAAAAAGCGTTGCATCTCACTCCTTAACCTGACAATTTAAATAGATCAGTTTTATGGCTGAATCAATGATGTCCCCTTATATATTACATGCATCAAATTTCAAGCAAGTAAATGCCATCCTCATCCTCAATAACCACATCCAATCGATTTTCCTTTCTGAATGATTTGTTGAGAATGTGTACACAAGTCCATATATAAAAATGTTGCTTATTACAAAACACAACTGGCACCTGCCCCAGCTTTATATGCATTTTATACTACCCCAAACTACAGAAATTCAATTAAAAATCAAGTTAAAATCCAACATAAACATGTGGTTCAGCAACAGTTGTAAGTGAACTTTCATACTGCTTTTAATGGAACGTTAAATGCTTATAAATCAGTTTTTAGAATTACAAATTAAGTCAGTGAAAATTAGTTCAGGTGAAACCCTTTGATTTTCTCATTGTCCTTTAAATTAGAAATTAACCATCCCAGCATACATACTGTACCAGAGCTGTGCAAGCTTTTATATCCGTACTCATATACTCGCACTTCCCTGGAGAAAGTTGGTTTCTAAAGATTTAATTCAAGTTCCAAGGTCAAACTGAATAGATCTGAATTTCTCCTTAAAATGGAAGTTTCATTCCAATGAGGACTTGACTTCAATTTACTGCTCCTTCCTAAGTTGTGGCAATATGGCACATAATATCACATCCAGATAGCAAATCAAATATAGTGACAGCACAATGCCAAAAAGGGTTCTCAAAAACATATTCAGGAGGTTTGTTGTAAGATGGGAAGCCTTTTGCTCCTATATTCTCTCCTTAAATCCCTGTTTTGAAAGTCTTTAAAAAATTACCCTGTAATATTTAAACAGATCCAATAAGCTTCCACAAGAGGAATCTTTAGCAATATTTCTCACTGTTAAAACCTGACATTTTATAGTAATATGAAAAAATATCCTAACATGCTATATACAAAAAATAGCATAAAAGGATATTTTCCTCATTTTCATTTGTTGTTTTCTAAACATGCTTTATTCTGAACACAAGACATGGGACTTGGAAGGGTACCCTGGATCATTCACTACCATAATCCTATTGATAAAGTTATCATGCTTCATTTTAAAATCAGTTTGGTTTCTCATCCTCACTACTATTGGGAGGTTGTTCCTACACCTCACTCCCTGGATGGTTAGATACCTTCTAATAATAATATAAACAGTCTGAATACATTTGCATTCAGTTTCTACTCATTTGTTCTTGTGCCAACATTGTCATGGAGCTCAAATAGCTCTTCTTCCTCCCTAGTATTCTGCTCCCTGATTAATTTATAGGGAGCAATCATATCTATTCCTCAACCTTGGCTAAACAAGCCAAACTCATTCAGTCTTTTTTGTAAAATAGGCTCTCCATTCCCCTCAACATCATAGCAGCCTTTCTCTGCACCTGTTCCAGTCTGAATTAGTCCTTCTTCAGCACGAGTGACCAGAATTTATGTAGTATTCCAAATGAAGTCTTATCCATGCTTTGTACAATGGTAGTTAATACACAAGAACATTGAACAGTTCATATAAAAAGAGAGTTTCTTTACTGAGGTGGCCAGAAATAAGAAATACAAACACCCTAGCATGATTTAAAGATTTACCAGTTACAACCAACCAAACAACCCACCAGTTCTCAAGTCAGTCTCTATCAGCAGTTGAATCAAAAAGTTTACAGGTAACAGAGTCTAAAAGTAACATTTTCACGTCTTCTTTTCTATAAACTGAAGTCCTACACTGACTTTGTTACCACACACATATTGATGCAGCTCTTCCTTGTCTCCTCCCGGCAACGAGGCGTGTTATTTGTCCTGGTCTCAGGCCCTTCAGGTCCAACCTCCAAGGTGACCTGCTGCTTCACATTCCCTCTGCAGGCAGCTCCAGGCTGCTGCCCTCAGCTTGTTACATGCAACCTCTGGCTTCCTCTGACCTCAGGCTGTACTTCATTGTCTTATGCTTTGGAGGCCATGGAGTAGAACTGGATGAAATTCTGATGACAGGTGATTTGCCAAAAAATGTAATTTCAGATGATCCAAATGTATTCATGAACTTGACTCAATTTTGTCTGGGAGAAAGATATTCAGGGCCAGCTTCAGAAGACCCATACTGGTATGTCCCTCCTAACTGCTACTCCAATGATTAGTTGCTTGGGATTCCAAAGACAGACTTGAATCCCCACATGGGAGCAGGGACTTGAACTCAAACCTCTCCAGTGAGTTGCCTAATCCCCAGCCTTTGGCATATTTTGGAATGCAAGATGTAGATTTTAACAAATTAGCTGCCTGATGTGGAGGTGGGCTTTGAATCTGCATCTCCAACCACCCAGATAAGTGTCTTAATCATGAGGTTATTGGCTCGTTCTCCCTTTTTCTTTGGCCTGATTAATATTTTCATATCTCTTCAGAGTGGAACAGCTTCAGCAGGAGAAACTGAGAGTGAAATAATCTATAGCCTGATGGTGAGGGCCCTTCCTGGCAGGGGGAAGACCTTAGTTCAAATGCCAACTCAAGAGGAAGGATTCAAAGGTGGAGTTGGTTTCCCAAGCAACTGCCCTAACTGCTGGACTAAAGCTTCTACACTGGAGGAGACAACTAGATAAACACAGTTTCTAAAGCTAATGGTCATAAAATGTTTTGAACAGACTTTTCCAATATCCTGTCAAATTCTGGACATATTTAAAAGGAAATAAAATATTTTTTAGTTTTCTGTGTTAACCAACCAACCAAAATCAACCATTCACTCACTTCTAAAATGAAGTCCGAAGCTGGATGATATTAGACTTGAGATAAGACAGTGCCTAGTATTGAGCCACCTTATTTCATTACACTATTTTTGGAAACAGCATTCTGCCTAAATGGTATTCTTTTGTTTAAAGTCTAAAAACATTTCTGTAATTTTGGTTTCTTTCTAAGAGTTACAGTAGGAGACATTGATTTGAACTGGCTGTTTCATGGAGAGTTTGTGAAGTATTATCATAAGCCTAAGAACCACGCATTTAGAATCTACAACAATAACATAAAGTATATCAGGCAGGATACTTCTCTATCTAGCAAAGTAAAAACAGTAATGAATAATCACCCGGTTAAATTCCAGAGGATTTGCTCCATGCATGGAAGTGCGTGACAATATGGTGTTAAAGAACTAACATCACTAACAAGAGATTATTAACCACTGCACTCAGAAAACAAAGCACGTATAAAAGGCAGTTAAAACTGAACTAATGCAGGGTGATTTACAAGGACCATCTAAAAAATGATTCCAAAGACAATGGTATTCTATGCAGTTTTCCAGACAGCAGTATGCCTAAGGAAGTTGCATACAATATTCAAACAACAGAATGTTACTCTCAAAAGTCTAGGAGAAAAAAAACACATAAAAGGAGATTTAATTAAAGTATTTAAAATTTTAGATGGAACAAATAATGTCAACATGAACCACTTCTTCCAAACCAGCACAAGAAGACAGGGCAAGAGGAACATAAATGGAAATTAAAGGAGAACAAATTCAGAACAGACATAAACACTCATCTGTGATGAGAATAATAAATGTGTTAAAAACAGTTTTGCAAGGAAGGATGTTGAGGCAAAAACTCTGGGGTTATTCTGAAGAGATCTATAGTAGATGTTCTCCTAGGGGAATATGAGTAATGGAAAATAGGGTACGTTCTGATGGCCCAAAAGTTTTCTCAGAAGTTTCTTACACGGCTAAAATTAATTGGGATGTAAATAGGATGTTCATAGCAGCAGCCATCATTTATCACAATAATTATTTAGGGCTTACTCTTATGAAATGGTGAATGTCTCCCGGAAAGTGCAAAGTACCCTCAGCCTCCAGGCTGGGGGCATCAGTGAGGAGGCGGAGTAAATCCTTCTTTGCATTCCAGTCCTTTGGACTCTCATTTAAACTGGAGTTGACAGTCTTCAGCATTTCACAGCAGGCATTCAGAAAGGCCCAGGATCAAGTCTTTAGACAGCATCATAAATATGCATAGCACTGTACAGCAAGGAAATGTGAATAGCAGGGCACAGCCTTTTTTTCTTCTTTTTCTTTTTAAGAGTTTAAGCTAAGGAATTGTTAAAGGGCACCACTGCCCTGCCACACCCCTGAGGCCAGATGTGCCTCTGCTGAGGCCATGCCTCCATTCCCCCCTTCATGGATGTCCTTAAATAAAACTCTACTCAAGCTTTATTTCGGTCTAATAATGCCCTTTCTCTCTCAGTCTAAAATATTGCCATAAAACACAAAACAATACTCAATCCTGGAACTATTCTTTCTCTTCCCTGCATCTTTGCAACTCTTCCCTACCTTAGCAGTTCACTCTAAGTCTGTCTTAGCTGGAATCTTTTCTACTCCCATGGTGCATGCTCTTCCTGGCCCACAGCCTTCTTCAGCGCTCTGGCTCTGGCTTTCAGGATCAAACCCTTCCCCTAAGTCAGAGGTATTGCCTGAGACCCATATAACTCCTGTTCACAAGAGCTGTTCTAGATACTTCCGAAGCTGCTTCCTACAGGACACTTTGAGCAATTGTCTGGGTAATCCTTACCTCTTGAAGGATCTATCTGTCTCTACATAGCTCTCCAAAGAGAGGTCAGAAAGGTGACAGGTTTCTGCCGCCTATAGGAGCCTTTCCCAGTTTCTTCAACCATCTGCCCTCTGCTCGATTCCTTCTTTTATAAAATCGAAGTGCCTCTCCTTAAATCCCATTTGGGCACCAGGTAAACAGCCCAGATTTGAACCCAATACTCCAAAAAGACAGGTATGGTCAAGAGGGCAAAGCAATTAAAAAGTGATAACGAAACAACAGAGAATAATCTTACGCCCTGAATGCTTCATGGATCAGAGGGGTCTTCATTACACTTTATGGTGGGAGATATATATTTGGCCTTGTATACCTTTCACATAACTTTGTTCAGGACTATACTACAGACTACACATTTGGCAGATGGTACTTCCAAATGTAAGTTCTGTGAAGAGTGAAGTATTATTATAAATAATCTCTTACAAAGAATCCCAGCCAAAATTTACATTAATACAGAGTTACAGCTGAGAGCAGTAATTAGGGTAAAGTATGTTATAAGGGTGCTGAAATAATTCAAAACCAAGCATTACAACCCCCCCCCCATCATTATTAAGGTTAAAATACAAGTATATTTAGATACCAAAATGTACAGTTAGGATATCCAAATAATATTGACTCTGGCCTGGAGTAATGCCATTCAGTAACCATATGGTTAAGATCAATGCACTTTGGTGTTTTTAGTTTCAGAAGACAGAACTGATTTTTAAAGACAGACTTTTTCATTTTTTCTCCCCTCATTATGGTAATATAGACCAGAGTTAGGAACATTTTGTTGTCCTAAGTGTGCATTTCCATATTTTAAGAAGTTTGATTGCCTGTTTAACCTTAAGTCTGAATTTCCTGAGATTATAATGCTATTTTTTTTCAGAATAACTACAGCTTCTCTGTAATGTAATTTACTCTAAAGTACTACTGCATATTTGCAACCTTAGCTTAATATAAAAATAATTCTTGGCTGGCAATTTCCCTGTATTGTTGAAAAAAATATTTAAAATTTCACACACGAATACTAAACAAGAAGGTGAAAGAATAGCCTCATGTGATATTTCTAATGATTTAAAGACATCCTGTATTGATCTTAAATATTTTTTTAAACAAGTTAACTTTAGGGCCAGCATTTTTGGATTCACCAAGGTGCTTTAGAAGCTTTATTGCATTGTACAGCATCAGAAAGTAGTGAAAGAATATTGGTCAGTAAAGATAGATTTACAGCTGCTTTTTACTTCCAAAGAAATCCAAAGCAGCCAGTGTTCATCCCCGTTGCCCCCTCCTTCTTGTCCTTCACATTCCTTTCACACATACACATGTGCAATCGCACACACACATTTCCCCCTTCCTGCATAATTCTCCCTCCCACATCCTCTACATTTTCCTGCATGCGCACACGTGTACACACACACACACACACACACACACACACACACACACACACACGAGTTCCTTTCCCTAAAGGCCTTCCTATTGATAGATCAAGTACAACACATAGCCTTTGAAAAGAAATATTTAGAATAAGGCTATATTTTTCCATTATTTTTTCACAACTGAAAGTTTTCTGTGAGCAGAAACTGAAGAATATTCTCTTCAAAGTAACTCACAAAGAACTGCCCCCTTCCAAGATGGCCACTAGCTCCCATTTTTCACCATTGGGCTGAGATAAAAAGCTGTGCTCCATTTTAATTCAACTAAGTGTGCTGTTCTGAATGAAATTGAAGGCATATTGATTTCAGCAAAAATACCCATGTTGTCCGAGGGCAAAAAGAAACACTGTGAGGGGCAAATAAACAGAGGAAGTAACCAGTTTTGCTAACAGCAGATTGTGCCTCAATCTCACTGTGAACTAAAAAATATTTCAGCCATTTTGAAATGGGACAATTCTTCATGGCATTCTGTGAAGATTTTTCTTCAGTATCTGCTGAAAGAAAACCATTTAATTACAAAATATAATGGTGAAAACATTGACAAAGTAGTTTGTATAGAAGAGTTCAGTGAGTTATCTACTTGAAAAGTCTGTTATTCCAGTATAAAGAGAGAATTTTGGAAAAGAAATGGTCTGGCATGGGATGCTTTTAATACACTCAGGCATTAAAAATGTATTCACATGCAGATTTTATATCAATATAACTTTTAGTTGGGGGGGGGCTTTTCTATATTAAAATAGCTTTGCTGCCAGTACAACCCCTACTTATGGATATAGTTATACCAGTATAGATTATTTCTCAAAATATACTAGCATGAGTACTGTTATAATGGTGTAACTGGGCCCACAGCAGTGAAGTTTTACTGTTTTAACTATAAGTAGTATAGTTAAAGCAGAAAAACATTTGTGTGGAGGCCTACATTAATTTGAATTCAAACTAATTAGCAAATTTGCTTGTAAATTTTCAGAAATTAATTGAGGGTAAGTGATATAATATAGAGGAGGATATGCTGTGTTTTTAAAACATAGGCAAAAGATTGAAACACTAGCTTCAAAGTGGTTATTTTGGTTCTGTTTCATTTTTTAAATTTAGCTACATTAGAAATACCAGTTCAATCCCTCTCTTTATATTTTCCACAAAAAAGGAGAGGTGACTGGTTGCTAAAGGGATGTTTCAGTCATTTTCAATTAGCTGTAGAGATTTTTTTTTTACAGTAGCTTGGTTTCTGGTTAGATGACCAACAGAACAATGATGGCCATTTTACACTGCAGAGACGATGTTGACAGGGGGATAATGAGAGAAACTGTCTCAGATTTTCCTATTAACGAGTGTAGCCAAAGCCCCCATTGGCCTTGCTAATGGGTAATAGCATATTACTCTATTGGCGAAGGCCTTTAGGAGATAACAGACAAAGTTGCTTAATTAGTAGAATCTGAGTGTTACCCCTAAAGCTGTCCCAAATCTGCAGTTTTCCTAGTTTCTAATTATTCGTTTTTGAATAAGAATACAAAATTAGACTTCCCAACGTGATTATTTTATAAAATCTGAATGGATAATCAAGCATTACTTATTTCAATCAAAATCACTCAAACTGAACTTGACCACAGATGTATGAATATGGCAGATCTGGTATTGGTATTGATTTTCCAGTAAATCATTTTAAATCCAAATGATCAAAAATCAAGACAGGTCAACATCAAAGAAACAGGACTATTGGCATGAAAGCAAGCTCTGTTGATTGGTACAAATTAAAAGATCATTTATTAGTGATTATGCTGTATAATACTGCCAATGCCAAATGAATGCAATTAAGATGAAATGGGCCCCTGCAGCTACAGGGGTTAATAAAGACTGAATTCCTAATGATTTTTTCATTAATTATGAAGATGTCCACAAAACAGCCTTAACAAAGCAGTAGCCACCTCAGACAAATCTTTGTAATCTGAATAAAATGCCTTCCTTAATTGACACCTTATTGGGACAACATAAAGATTTCAACAGCTCTCAAATCATGACATGCCAAATAAAAGATACTCTGAAAAGAGTGCAGAACTTGGGGGTGTAGAATAAAGTACATGGTGATAGATATTTTGAAAGGACTGAAACAGCCCTTGTTCCAGCTTTATAAAATATCATCTCATGTCTATGAATGTTTAGATGCATATTTTTTTTCTTAGCATTATGTCCATAGTGGAAGTATTACTAAAGTCAATACGCATTGCCTTTATCTCTCCTAAACTGTTTTTGAAGGTTGGGAAAGCAAGTAAAAGGGAATGAGTAATGAGAGATTGATAGCTAAATTCCACCCAGATCTAACACAGCTATTCTCTTGCTAACATTGCACTGGGATTAAAGCCACATGAACCAAAATACATGCAGTTCATTCAGAGCATGGCTTTGGCTTTAAAAAATGGAGAGAAGGGAAAAGTACTTACCTCGTAATTCTGTGTGCTTGAATATACCATTTCATCACTCTTGGTTTTCAGTCCTATAGCATGTGACTGAGGAGACACTTGCAAAACTAAAAAGAAGTGAAACATTCTGAAATTGCAGTGCAAGATGTACAGCCTGCTGGTGCCTTCATCCCCTTTCCTGCTGCAGTTGAATAAGGAGCTCATTCTGTTCCTATGAGCAGTCTCAGTCAGTCTTTTTGACTGTTTCCTATTTATTCATGAGATTTCCACAGGATTTTCAACTGATTTTTATCAGGATCATTAGCTGTCTTTTGTCACTTAACAAAACAGAACCAAAAAATCAAAAAAGAATATAAAAATTAGAAGATTGCCTGACACCTGTTAACTCTTTGCATTAATGTCCCTATTAATAATATCTGTTGTTCATATTTTCTCTCAAGTGTTACTTTTCCAAGTAAGCTTCAGCTTAGTATAAGAGGTCATTGCTACCACAGATCCCTAGTGGGATCACTGTAATGCTTCCCGGTGGCTGTATTTTGAGATTAAAGGGGGCTTCTCCCAAACCACTCAGACATGCTCCCTGCTTTGTTAGCAGGACTCATCAGTTTTGACTCCCAGAAACCTGGCCAGTTATGCAGGTTTCATCAGATTCTAGCTACTTTAGCTTGGACACAAAGTAACCATTATGGATGCGACACTGTCAGATTTAACTTCATGGATGCAAGGTCTTGAGATATTTTGAATCTCATGGAATTACACCAACGAGCAGGATTTTAGAGCTTTGAAATGAACCTCAGTTCCATAAATTTGCATAATACTGTACATTGGCTATTCTGAGCTGAGCTTGCTGCCCAATATATTTTTCCTAGCATCAGTATAATCCAGCAATGAAAGATGGAGACTTTTTGAGATGATCACAGACTTCTGACATGCTAACACTCTTAAAGGATGTGATAATCTGTGCTTGGATTCCATCTGCGGGATCCCATAGCATGCATATGGGCATGTACAGTCATACATATAACTGAAAGTCCTGCCACAGAACCAAACAAAATCTTACTGCTTAATAATTCAACAATCAACATTAGAGTTTCTGATGTAAGTACTATCATGTTAACCAAAGAACAGTATTCTCTGGTACACAGAGATCATTGTTAAGAAGGTAAATTTATAAAGGAAGGACTTGAATGCACACAATGCATCATTAAAGCATCAAAACTCTTAATATTCCCCAAACTCCAAATACAAAACTCCAGAATATGTGCAGATGCCACACAGATTTAAATTTCTGTTCGGAGCTAATAACTCCAGCAAACACCTGGATGTTTGGTGTGGTTTTGTGAAGCTTCCAAGGCATCATAGTTTCCAAAGCATATGGAAGGGAGCGCAATTGCATCTTGTTAGTAGTGCCTAAACTCTGCCAAACTGGCCATGTTAAAGCACATGCTGTAGGGTCTTTGCATTGACACAGTCTCCTCATGCCCTGCAAGGAAGGAAATACTCGGGCTTTCAGCTTGGAAATGCCTTAAATATCTGTAGACAGCAACAAGATTCCTGATACACTAAAGCCTCAATAATTGCACTGTGCCGGAACAGGCAACTGTCTCCAGCCCAGAGACTTAATGGAGCTCCAAATAAAGAGCCAACACTTTGAAAGACATTACTACTTAAAAGTAAAACCAGAGGATCAGCACCAACTAAAATCAGATTTAACCTGAACTCACGCTTGTTAAAAATGAACAAAAACATCACAAAAAGTAGTTTGACGTTCAAAAAGCCACTTGTTGACAAAAAAAACCCTCACTTTTCATTTGAAAAGTGTTGATCATCTCTAATCAGGAAGCATGAAGATGGATTAGAGAAAACAGAAGGATAGAAAGAGGTACACCAAAGCTATCTAAATCTATTTCCCAGAAAGAGCTGGAGCAGCTCTGTTGGCCTGCTCCCTGGGGGCACTCCTTGACTGACAACAGTCAGAAAGGAATCAGCTGAGGAGGTTCTAGAAGAAATGAAGGCAACAGAACAAAAGGTAGGGTCATGGGCAGTGCTGCAGTGAGCAAAAAGAAATAGAGTACCACCATATCTGGAGACTTCACTGGTGCATGAAGGCACAAAAATGGGAATACTGCACTGGTGATGTCTTTAATTTAATTCCTATTATCATTAATGGTTGTTAATTGTGAGTACTGTGTCAGAACATTAAAAAGGCTCTTCATGGTTTAGGGATATATTTTAGAAAAGATTTCACATATGTTGCATGTGTAAAAATGATGATTGAATATTGAATTGGGCTCATCTTCATATACTTCCACTGTTGGTGCTAAACAGTAAGTAAACAAATCTGATACATAATCTAAGTATGAAACTGGATCTTCAACATAAGAAGCAAATTCATTGACTTCTATGATGTTATCTGAAGGATAAATTGGACTTCCTCCAAACTCATATCTTATCTTTGTCTGATCCGCCATCAAATATGTATTTTCAGAATAAATAACATATTCTTTAGCACAGAAGTCCCAAATTGAAACAATATCTTCCAGAACAATAAATATGAAACGCTGCCAAATCTGCCTGCATAAATCCTACTAGTCTTACATATTAGGTTTGATTCAGTACAGTGTGCATTAGAGACACTATTAGAGGGAAATTTGAGCTCATTGGTATAAATCAGAAAAAGCTCTACTGCAGGCAACAAAATTATATAATCAGAATCAGTTTTTAAACTGTTGGTTTAATAAATGTCTGAGTAGTAAAAATAAAATCAGATTTCATTATAATTCTATCTCAGTACAGCTGAGCTTTGCCTGGACTAATTTCTTTGTTGGTTGTGGTATCCCTTGTTCATTTGTTTGGTTTTTTTTTTAATTTGCTGGGGGTAGGTGCAGATCACAATGAACATGCAATCTGAATGAAGGAGGAACAGGTTTGTTCATAGACAGAGCTGATGATTGGCCAGTGGTTGTGTATGTGTCATTTTTAAGATGTTCTTTAAAGAATAACATTTTGCATTTGCAGTTGAACTGAGTTTAATATTTATAGTAATGCCCATCTTCATTAATGTTTGCAAAAGTTTTGTATGTTAGCTAGAGAAGCAGTATTACTATTTGACAAGAGACAGACAGAGACTGGGGAAGAAAGGAGATGGCCTAAAGTTAACTTTAACATTCATGGTCAGTGTTGCTTGTGCAGATAAGTCAGGAGTTTATATTTGTAAGTAATTTTGAATAAGCAGCACAACTTTAATGCAATGTAAGTCTTACATGTATATAGGTACTCAGGTGTGACTGACTGGGGATTCCACCTGGATAAGACAGCTCTAATTACCAATCAGTGGTCCATAGTTTTCTGCTGCTGGGGTCTCCCTAAACAAGCATCCCTCAGTCTATATTCTTATCAGCTACCTATTATTTTAGTATATCCGCTGACCTCCTGAATAAAGAGTTAATACAGAAGAGGGACTAAAAAGTGGACTGACTCCACATATGTTCTAACTGTAGAAGTGCCCCCTCCTTCAGTCACTGTTTGGGTTCCAGCCATAAACCTGCACTGGAACAGATGTTGTACTCCTTGTGCTGGTGTGACCCTGCACTTGAAGGACTTCCTGTGGCCAGGGATGCAAAGCCAAAGTTCTGCAGTGAACATAGTATGAATGTTCCAGGTGCAAAAGTACACGTGGGCTTCAATAATTTAAAAACCAAGTGACTGACATGGACTCTCTTTGTAACTTCAGGCAAGAGCAGTGAGTAGAAGGCAAGAGTTCCTGTTTTTCAGGCATGCGCTTAGCTATTTATCTATAGTTCAGGCTAACACATCATGTCTCTCTTAGGCCTTTACCCTGCAAAACCTTGTGCAGTACCAGCAGGGAGCATGTACATTGTCTTTTACTGTAAACAAATTAAAGCACTATGTTTCTTCCATCATAGTGAGGAGTATAAATCTCAATATCCTTTTGTTCCAGTTCCTTTACTCTAAAGTGCACTGAACGTTGAAAATTTTGGGGACACAAAGTCCTACAATGTACCATTTTTTAATAAACATGATCTTATATCAAGAACTTTCTATTTATCTAAGACAGAGAATATCAGCACATGCAATAGGACCAGCATATACAAGTGCAGTTAAACAAGCAAGGAGTCTTGTAGCAGTTTTAAAGACTAACATTTATTTATCACATGAGCTTTCATGGAAAAATCCCACTTCGTCCCACAGGATTCCTTGCTTGTTTTGCTGAACTAGACTAACATGGCTACCCCTTTGGAACTTGTCAAGAACAGTTAAGATACCCACAGGGTCTCAGTGACACCATGATAGGGCACTTCTAGTATATAATTTGTGGGATAAACTCAGCAATGGAGAAATATTGTCAGAGGACAAAATGGTATCCCATACACATGCAAATAGTCACTAACACAATTTTATTTTCTTCTTTCTATATGGGTCCTGCTTTTGCCAACTGGTATCTATAGGATGACACTACCAATATTCTTTTGTTATGTTACATGTATGAAAATTTATAATAAATTTCAGTGTAACTACATTTCAATTTCAAAATGTTTATTTTATATTTCAGTACCTTATATCTACATTAGGTGACTACAATATATTTCATGCTGAGGGCACCAAATCCATTGAACTGCCATTTAAAAATATAGTATAAAATGTACATCTCTTAGACTTTTGAACTAGTGGCCAGAGCAGGGTTGGATTATTGGATCAAGGACTTGGAGGGGCTGGGGCTGCCCACCTTTGTGGGTTCCCCTATTGCCTCTCTATGCCAGGGGTGGGGTTTGGGCTCCAAGGCCCTGGCTGGCGCTGCAGAGGGGTTGGGGGGAGCCAGACAGAACTGCTGCCAGCCAGTGCTGCTGGGGGGGGGGGCAAGAGCACCATGCTGCTGCAGGGTGGCTGTGAGTGAGGGATGCAGGCAGGGACTGAGCTGCTGCGCAGAAGGGTGCAGGGGTGTGTGGCAAGGGGTGCCGCCTGGCAGGAAATGGTGCTACTGCTGGAGGTTAGGGAGGGGAGCAGGTCAGAGGCCACTCTAGTTCTACCAAACCCCTGGGTTAGCTGGTGAGCAAACCAGCCAGCCTTGGAGCTGAGCAGGCAGGTTGAAGGAGAGCAGCAGCTCCCACTCAGGCTGGCCCCTGTCTTGATCCGTCCCCTGGACCAGAGAACAAAAAGGGGCCTCAGAATGGTCTGCAAAATGCAAAACCTTTCCGAAAATACTTATAGTCACAGAATATGAACACCACATTTTTAGAGTATGTCATCTACAAAGGAGCATCTACACTGTGTCAAGCCTAAGTTCTTCTTTTCTAAAATATAGAGCTAGTCAAAGAAATTTTGATGGGACCATATTCTACAGAAATATGCAGTTCCATAAAGTTGAAATGTTTCAAAAAAATGCTTCCCAGAATTTCATTTCAGAAGAAAATTGAGAAGAAAGTTCCAACAATGGCAAAGCAACATTTCAACATTTTCAGAACCAAATGTTCACTTTTTAATTTGGAAAAAAATTTTCATTTCATTTTAAATTTATATTGTGTGCACACACATGCACATGCAAGCATGCATGCATGTCAAAACTGAAATGAAATATTCTGATTTTGTTGAAACAAAACATTTTGATGAAACTAAAGTGATTCTTTTTCCACTGAGAATTTTCTTTCCTAGTGAACATCTCCTATTTCAGGTTTCATTCCAATTCAGAACAAAGCCACATTTGAAAAATCTTGGAATCCTCCTTGAAATGAAATTTCTATCTTCTGCACATTGCTAATAGAATATTACTTCCATTTTAAGTAATACGGATTTAAATCCGGGCTTTGCTACAATTAAAATGTTGGTCACTTGATGGTTACAGCCAAATGCTTTACAGCAGAAAGCAGGAAATAACGAAGGAACCTGGATTAAATCAAAAGCTCAAACAAATTTCTTACTTTTACATTTCCCTATAAATTCAAACTTCAAATTTCAAACTTATTAGTTCGAATTAAAAAAGTGGAGTAATTTGACTTAATGTTAAGTCAAATTAGTCCACTTTGCTAATTCAAACTAACTGCCCTTAATTTGAATTTTTTAAATTCAAACTAAGAGTTAATCCTCTTCTACACCATCCTTAGTTCAAACTAAGGATCTAACTAAGGGCTTAGTTCAAACTAATAGGCAGTTCTTACTCATTTGAACTAAGCTTTCATTAGTTCAAAATAAGGAATTCCTTACTTCAAACTAATTAAAGCCTCATGTAGACAGGGACCAAGTCAGTTCAGATTAAGCCTCCTTAACTCGCAGTAACTCGTCAATGTAGACATCTTTCAAAGACCAGTATATTGTGGGGGGAGGAACCAGATCTCACCAAGATTTAAAAATGAAGGGGACTAGATGGCACAATAGCTTATTATTCCTTTAACTTAGAGGCCTAGATTTAAATCAAGAAGCAGGTAAATAAGAAAATAAATGTAACATCCATTCTGTCAGGGGTTCTCAATTTTTTTTCTTTTTCTGGAACCTCTCTTGAAAATACTTGAAGCTGTGATGGCAGCTCCCCTCAAAGTGATGACCCCATCTGACTCCTCCCACACCATACTACTACTACTACTTGCATGTATGTTGGCTGTCAGCTTGTTACACCCCATAATAACCTTACACCCTCCCGAGGGGACACCAGCCGTAGTCTGAGAACCCTTGTTTGTACTCCTAGATTATCATGCAATTTTCAACATTTCTACACATCTCCCAGTCTCTTTTTGTAATAAGCCCAAGAAAAATCAGGATTTATATAGAATAGACATCATATGTAGGGAAACTTCTAGAATCACTTATCTCCATCTTTGTCTGGCTCTCCAGTGCTATTATTTCAATGGGAAGATCTTTTAAGAAGGCAGGCTGAACTTTTATTTGAGGCCCACCATGTGGCTCTGTCTCCTACTTTTCTGTTTTGTGATTATCCACCCCACACAAACTGCAATTCCATATAACTAGAATGAAATTTGTAATGCAAACCAACAAAAGCCAGGAATGTCAGAGCATCAAGCTTAATGATGAATAGCTGAGGGTTTTTTTTTTTATTATCATCAAAACTAAAACATTTAAATGTATTCTTTCTTTGCACTCATTTAGCATTTTGCATGTTTGACACACTATCCCTGGGTAAAGGTGATTTATCTGTATCTTCCAAAACATAAAAACACTTAGTATTCAAATACAATGTTTGTAAAATTGGTGGCTGGCAAATCAGTTTAATCATCCACAGTCCACCAGGCCATTCTCAGGATATTTACTGGTCTCTTAACCATTGGGATAGATGGCTATTAACTATGCTAGCCTTATTAGGTATTTATGCCATGTAATGTACAATTTCCTTGTAATACTTAGGTATTTGTGTAAAACCGTTAGAATTTCTAGAACTGGTCTAGTGCTGTTCATGCAAACAATATGCAAATACAAACAATATACATTTTAATAAGGCTACATGTGAATGCATACATCTAAGAGCAAGGAATATAGGCCATACCTACAGGATTTGGGATTCTATTCTGGGAAGCAGTGGCTCTGAAAACGACTTGGGGGTTGAAGTGAATAATCAGCTGAACATGTGTGACATTCTGTCTAAAAGGTTTAATGTTATCCTTGGATGTACAAATAGGGGAATCTCAACTAGGAGTAGGTTTTTTTACCTCTGTATTTGAAATTGATATGACTTTTGCTGGAATACTGTGTCCATTTCTGGTGCCCACAATTCAAGAAGGATGTTGATGTGAAATGGATAGGGTTCAGAGAAGAATCATGAGAATGATTAAGGATTAGCAAACACAGGGCACAGTGATAAATTCAACAAGCTCAATTTGTTTAGTTTAACAAAGAGAAGGTTAAATGGTGACTTGATTGCAGTCTGTTAGTAGCACCATGGGGAACAAATATTTAATAGGGGGCTCTTCGATATGGCAGAGAAAGGTATATCAAGATCCACTGGCTGGAAATTTATTAGACATATTCAGAATGGAATTAAGGTGTAATATAGTAATAGTGAGGTTAATTTGCTATTGAAACAATTTGCAAAGTGTCATGGTGGATTCTCTATCACTGACAATATTTAAATCACAAATGGATATTTTTCTAAAGAATTATTTTGAGAAGGTATACCCCTGGTTAAGAACCACTATCTGGAATTCATTTCTGAATGCACTTTTTGTTATACTTCATTTACCCATTCCACTAGCAAAGTTCTATGACACAAGTACACTACTTCTGCTTAAAGAAGAGGTCTTCCTTTTCAGTCCTTCAAGAGATTTGCTTAATCAGTTGTTTCATGTTGATAAAAGTATAAGTCTTTTAATTTCCTATTCTCAGAACTGAACTATCAGTCTCTGTCAGTGTACAAACAAAATATCTTGATTGGCAATACACTGGGGCAATAGGCTAGCTCTTCTGTTTTCAAAAGCAAGCAAAAAAAAACTCTGTGTAGCACAGCCCATCATTTTACTGTGTTGATTTTTTTCATGCTGTTGTATACCAAAGCACCTTCTGATAAGATGTCCTTACTGGAATTAGAGGTGGATGTAATTTTGGGAACAAAGTAATTATGAAAAAATATAAATAGAGCGACACCTAGACATTTTACAGAGTCATTTTTCAGCACATTGTTCATTTAACAACCCTCCTTTTCATTTTAATATTTTCCAAATGAAACGTTCTGATTTTTTTCAATTAAAAATGAACTTTCATTCAGAAAGTTTCTTCAATTTTATTGAAAAATATATAAGTATTTAAATGCTCAAACTATAAACATAACATTTTTAAAAAACATTTTGATTTCCCAGAATTGGAAAAAAATCATTCATTTTTGGATTGACTTGCAAGAATTTTGCAATTTTTCCAGGGAACCAAAAAAACCACTGTTATTTTCTCAGTTTTAATCATAGTATATTCTACTGAATCAGGAATGGAGTTCAAAGAGACAGCAATTAATCAGAGAACAAAACTAAATAATCATAATCTGCTTTTAATTGTGCTTCATCAATGAAAGAGTCTTCTTATTGTATGTGCAACATGACTTTAGAAAGGATAATGAAGTTGTCAATGGAGAAGAAATGCTAAAAAGTCTCTATGTTATTCTGAATTACCTTACCTTTGTATAATAACTGTATCTGTAACCTTGAGGGATGAATAAGCCAGAGTCAGAAAGGTATCCAATAACTTAAAAGTTAGGGGGTGACCAAATACAAGGACAAGAAAAGATCCTTTTATATCTGTATTAGCTATAGCTCAGAGAGGGTAATGCAAAGAAAAAAACAACAAAAGAAAGATACAGTGTATAGGGAAAAATGACTGTTTTAGCAGTAATTTTCAACTTATTTCAAGTTCCTTTAATAAATACAGAATGCATGGGTTTTCATTTCAAAGCGAGAGAGCAATGAACTGTGGTAGTCCTGAGGACTCAATCCACCAATGACTTACAAAGTGCATTCACACACAACTGGCTTAAGAAAGATGAAACAACACACCTTACTCCCAGGCAATAGTACTGAAGTGAGCAGTATTCATCACTATGGTTTAGTGACCCCCTAGCACTAGCATTTAATTGAGCAATAAGACATGACAGACTATTGCATTTGGGTGATTATAGAAAGCCTTGGGTGGTGTTATAAGACATGAGGCTGAAGGCCAAGTGACTTCAACCACTTGAGAAACATAATAATCCCTTAGAAATGCACTGCCTGGAGTGTTTTATTGCTATTACAAAATAGAATATATAAATAAAAATAAGGGAAACAGTTAGCATTATGTATTTACTGAACATTAAAGATGTGGGTAAAAAGGTAAGAGCCACATAAAAAAGCTCTGAGTAAGTCTAAAGATTTGAAGCCATTTTAAAATTTAAGAGAAATGACAATAAGATTCCTCTTTTTGTGATATGAAGATCTAGAGGGGCACATCTCTCTTTTCTAACAAAGTAACAGCATTTATAAGCAACAGGGCTGCATAAAGCTTGAGATTAGCATCTCAAAAATGCAGATGGAAGCAGGATCCAAACTGATTGTTTTATTTCTGACAAACCAATAGTTCCACACCATATTATCATTTTAAACTGCTTCTAGTGCTGGTGAATCCTGACAACCATTGATTCTGAGGTACTGCTTAAGGTACACTTCAGACCTGCCATAAAACTACCCGGTAATATATTTGATATGACCAAAAGAGAGGCTCTAAAGTATGCAATTTTTAAAACCATTCTGATGTTATATTGGATTAACAGTATAAGTACTTTTGATTTTCTTGTTAAATGAAACAGATTTGATTTGCCTTTGATGTCATTGCAATTTGCTAAGCTAAAGATCTGCCTATCTAACTCAAACACTGAGTCCATATTTAAATATAAAATACAATATCTTACAAGATAGCAAGGGTGTCATCAATGTTCACCTAACAGCTTAAGGGCCACAGCATGAGTTCAATTTTTCTCCACTGTGTAAGTTTTGTGAAAATTTTTTTCAGTTTGATTCTAATTCTGGTTCCCCATATGATTAGGTTATTAAAACTAAGATTTAGTTTGCGGCAATTGTTGAGCAGAACCATAACTACGGCACGGCCAACGGGGCAAAGCCTCAGGTGGTGCGGAGTGGCTCAATAGATCTGCTCTATTAAAGGGTGGCTTTTCTTGTGGCAGCTCCAAGTGCCGCTAATGGCAAGGGGCACATTCTGATTGGAACATACCCTGGCTGGCAAACACCAGCGTTATGACTCTGATGTTGGGGAAATTAGAGACTATGTCATCTTCTCTTCATGAGAAATACCCAAAAGAAACATGCAAACCTGAACCCACTTTGCATTAGGAAAATACATGAGATTTAAAAGCTAAAGCCAGTGGGTTCTCAGATTGTATAATCTTACACTCTAATTAGGGTATTTGTAAAATATGGGGAAAGACAGTACAGAGGTACGGCTTCTCCTACACAGTTTCTTAGCATCTGTCAGAAAAGTGTGCTTTTTGTAAGCAGAAAGCCTGGATTTACCAAAAGAGTTAGGTGTGGTGATACTGAAAATCCCAGTGCCTATGTTTTAGATGCCTAGAAAATCACTGTGCTTCATAAATTCTGAGATAGGCAACTAAGCTCCTACAGAATGAATGGGAAGAGGTAGGCACCTATGTCTCAGTAAGTCTACACTGGAGGCTATGTTAAGTTGACTTAACAAGGTTGACTTCAAGTCAACTCAAAGTCGACCTTGTTAAGTCGACTTAGAGCGTCCCCACTGGAAACTCCTGTCAACTGCCTGTGTCCACACTGGCAGGTGCTAGGTCAACCCTTCTTGGTGGCCAGCAACTCTGGGAGGGGGCCTAGAGGTCACTTAAGTCATCTTAAGGGCTACTCCCTATGTATATTTGTTTAAGTCAACTTAAGGTCAATTTAAGTGTTAAGTAGACTTTAAGAAGTGGTGTTATTAAGTTGACTTAAGGAAGCATTCAAGTCGACTGCTCTTGTTGCCAAAAAGGCCAATGGCATAGTGAGCTGCATCAGCAGAAGTATTGCCAGCAGATCGAGGGATGTGATTATCCCCCTCTATTCGGCACTGGCGAGGCCACATCTGGAATACTGTGTCCAATTTTGGGCACCCCACTACAAAAAGGACGTGGACAAACTAGAAAGAGTCCAGCGGAGGGCAACGAAAATGATCAAGGGGCTTGAGTACAAGACTTACCAAGAGAGACTGAAGGAACTAGGCTTATTTAGCCTGCAGAAGACTGAGGGGGGATTTGATCAAAACCTTCAGCTGCTTGAAGGAGTGCTCCAAGGAGGAGGGAGTTCTCGGCTGTTCTGTGTATTAACAGAAGACACAATAAGGAGTAATGGTTTCAAATTACAGCTGGGGCAGTTGAGGTTGGATATTAGAAAAACCTTCTTACTAGAAGGGTGGTGAAGCACTGGAATGGGTTACCTAGGGAGGTGGTGGAATTTCCATCTTTGGAGATATTTAAGGCTCAGTTAGACAAAACTCTGGCTGGGATGATTTAGTGAGAGTGGTCCTGCTTTTTTGCAGGGGGTTGGACTAGATGACCTCATGAGTTCCCTTCTGACCCTATGACTCTACGATTCTAAGAAAAGTGTAGTGTGGCTGCAGGGGCTCTGTAGGTCAACTTAAGCTTCTTTAAGTTGACCTAAGGCTTCAGTGTAGATGTACCCGCTGACTTACAAAAGCCAGCATGCTAGGCAGGGAGGAGCACCCAAGCTAGCCAATGAAAGATGCAGATGACAGATGGGTGTGCTAAGAATGTAAGTTTCAAAAGGGATAGCCATGTTAGTCTAGTCCAGTAAAAAAACAAGGAGTTGTGTGGCACTTTAAGACTAACAGATTTATTTTTTGCATGAGCTTTCGTGGGAGAAGATCTCACTTCCTCAGATGCTTCGAAGATGGGTGAACTTACAGAAAGGAATCTTCACCCATCTTCGAAGCATCTGAGGAAGTGGGATCTTCTCCCACGAAAGCTCATGCAAAAAATAAATCTGTTAGTCTTAAAGTGCCACACAACTCCTTGGTTTTTTTTTCTAAGAACGTAAGAACATTAAGAATGGTTGTACTGGATCAGACCATGGTCCATCTAGCCCAGTATGCTGTCTTCCAGTAGTGGCCAATGCCAAGTGGTGCAGAGGGAATGAATAGAACAGGTAATCATCATCTGATTCATCCCATTGGCCTTTCTAACCTCTGGCAAACAGCAATCCCTTCCTGGCCTGGCTAATAGCCATTAATGTATCTATCCTCCATGAACTCATCTAGTTCTGTTTTGTACCCCATTGTAGTCTTGGTCTACACAACATCCTCTGGGAAGGAGTTCCAAGGTTGACTGTGCATCGTGTAGAAATACTTCCTTCATTGTTTTTAAGCCTGCTGCCTATTAATTTAATTTGGTGACCCCTAGTTTTTGTGTTATAAGAAAGGGTAAATAACACTTCATAATCTGTTTTCTCAATACCAGTCATGATTTTAAAGAACTCTATGATATCCCACTTTAGTCATCTCTTTTCTAAGATATAAAGCCCCACCCTTAATCATGGAGAAAGGCAATTAAGTACAGGCTATCAGGAAGCTATGAGATAGTTAATCTCCTCTGTTGAAACTGTTGCACTGTGAATAAATAATTAAAGTATTACTGGAGCAGCAGGACTGGATCCCCAGTCTCCTACAGTCTGGATGAGCATGCTAACTACCAAGCTATATAGTCGATCTTACAAGTGTTCTCTGGCCTGTCATACAGAGCAGACTAGATGATGGTCTTTAGAATCTATGAAACTGAGAAGTGGCAGATGCCTGATCAAATCCATTCTCCTCCACCAGGAAGCATGGGGACCTGAACTGGTAGGATCCAGGCATACTCAATGGGCACCTACTGGATCAGGTCCTACACATGACTTAAAAATGAAGTGAATACTATCTTCCCCAAGTAGGTAGATCATTCTGAGGCTTAGATGGCATTTGAACATCTTGAGGGAGGCAGCAATGCACATCCCAGAGGCAGAAACATAGGCTCCTAGGGAATGTCTACTGCAGAATTTTAGGTGTCGAATGCATTTAAATGGCCAAAGGGTTTAGCGGGAGTTTTGTGCATCACAAGGGAGCCTCAAACTGGGATTTAGGCACCTAATGCCTTTTGTGCAGCCAAGCTCAAGCAACTGGTAGTGTTCGTTAATGATCTGTTACCTGTTAAGAAGGATACACAGTACTTTACAAAACTTATTAAAGAGAAAGACCTTATGCAATTCAAAATGAATTCAGCTTTTCATGTCTCCTGCCCAGGCACCAGTCTCAAAGTTGAGAAGCAATACCACAGTGTTACTGATTAACTCTGCAACACCTACTGCTATACCTTCTGTTACACTAATTCATCAGTGCTACCAGTATGCACAGAAGACCAACCTTCAGGAAAAGTGAGAAGAGTGAAATTAACTGGCAAATATATGACCGTGTCTAATGAATCAGTCTGCCTTATTTTACGGATTTGGAGTACAGTGAGGATTTTGTCATTGTTATGTGAGAAATGCAACAGATGTTCTTAAGGAGACCTAAGATTGTAGGGTTGTGGGTCAATCCAGAAGGAAGGAAGGCAGCATATCGAAGTGGATAGATATGTTAGATGACACTGAAGAAATTTCACTGTGGCCCATACCTAGCCAATCAAAATTATTAGAACACTAAAAGGAACTATAGAGTTCACTATAAAACATTCCACTTTCAAAAAGAAACCTCTAGTCCCCATCTCAACATATTTAACAGTTAGTAACCAAACAATTCAATATTTCTTTAGCGATACAATGGAGAAATTCAATGTGGCCTCCGTTCTGTTTTTGCAAGTAATTTCAAATAACTTTTGAGTGAACATTGAAACAGTTGACTGTATATTATATATATCTAAATTTTTAATTAAACACTTGCCTAACATGGATTAAAGATGAAGCAACTGGTTCAGATAATATAACCCTTGGTTCAGAACTTTAACTTGAGCCGAAATGAACTCTATCTATTTAGTTGCTTCTTACTAAGAAACTTAAATTTTTGAACAAAAAGTTTACTTTCATTATCTCCTCTGAAAAAATGTTCTCATAAATATAGTTTATCACAGTACATTCAAGAGCAGTTCAGTCTCAGAGGGCTTTTAAGGACTGGAAGTAGCTACAAGGATACCCTTAGGAGAAATTAGAGGAAAGAAGGTTTACCAGATCCTATCCCTTACATATATTTTAGAAAATCATCAGGGAAAGGACAAGTGGCTGGGAGGGGTAAGGGTCTACAGGAGAAGTACCAGGCCTACCAAAAATTCAGTGAGGTAAGGAGAAAAGATGACTTACCTATCTACTGGAGTACCAAGGAATGGGATTAACTCAGCCTGCCTTACTCCAAAAATGACAGAAGATATATTGTAGCCTGGGACTGTTTGAGAAGACTCAGTAGGCCCTGGGCCAGCTGCAGGACAATGGGCTTATAAGAAAGGGAAAGAATCATGTGGATTAGGGAGGAAGGGCCTTCTATACTTCAGATGTTCTGCTGAGTATATTCAAAGTGAACATGATCTCAGAACATTCAATGGCTTGCCTAGTACTTTTAATTTTTTCTGATTTTCTATGCAAACAAATGTGAACTGTTAATAAACACATTGGAGGTGAAGGGGGTCATTAAAACTCATTCATTCACCTCTCAATCTGAAAGAGCTCTTGCAACCAATATATCACCTCCTCTTGTTTTTTATCCTCAGCATATGTTTTATTAGCACCCTACTACTTTGCACCCAGCAAGCTGAACCAGCAGTTTCTTTATATCAAAAATTTTAACACACTGCAAGGTATTTTAATGATTTAACTAAAGGGCTCACATCTCCAATGCATTATTTATGGTTGAAAAAAGAGGGCATTCTTAATTCACATCTCACAGTGGTTAAAATATAATTTGAGAGGCCCCAGAATCTTCCTAATCTCTGGGCCCCCTTCTGGCATTGTACAGGCCCCTATTATGCATGTGTGAGCCCAGTTTTTCTAGATTCTGTAGTCTGGGCCCCAGAACTGCATTCCAGGGTGTTTCTGCTTACTTTAACCCCTGCAAATTCTCTATTTCCAAGAGAAGTCAAGTTTACCACTGTATATGAAGACATGAGCACTAGTTGGTCACATAAGCTACAGTGTGCAAACAAGGGAGACTTAAGGAAGGAACGAAATACTGGATTCCACTTTGTTCACAGAGTGTACTTTCATATCTCTTAAAAAATTAATTGCTACTACGAATCTTTTCACTAGCAGGTTAGCTGATTTTATATTATGCGTTTGGGTTAATACAGATCATGAAGAAAATGTGCCTATTTGGGGCCCTCTAGACACTTACATTGGTTAAAAATACAAATACCAGTACTAACAAAAATAAACAGAGCAGCTCCATCAAAGCCCGAAAAAGAGGCAAAATGTACCTTACTCACAAAACACCAACCTTCAGCTCATAAAAATGCTAGCATTTGTGCACCAATAGTTTTAAGAGCTGATAAAAAGAACTGCACAAATGAACCCATTTCCCATGGTTCTGGAAAAACCTATTAATAAAACCTTAGATACTTGAGGGCCAGCAATAGCTCCTCATCTACTTCCATTTATACAGATGTTTCTTTTGGAGATTCCATTCAACCACTTTTCTACCAGAAATGATCCAGTTCTTTCCCATTGACCTTCTCTAATGCCAAGGTTGTGATACAAAGCATTCTAGTACTTCAGGTAGCACCCTTGACCATTTCTTTAACAGAGAAGACTTATCACATTATTGATCAAATTTTTCTTTTCATTGATGGAAACAGATAGTTTGGTCCAAAGCTACAGTACTTTATTCTTTTTTCTGCAAAGTTATGGGATTTTGGGACAACGGGAAGGGCTCATATCAATCACGGAGTGAAAGTAGCTCTCATTAATCAACCAACCTGCTGTCTTAAGCAAATCTATTGACTGAGACCATATGGCACTTAATTTGAATGCACTTTATAAATTATCATAATATCCATTTTACAGATAGGAGAGTTGAGGAACAGAGTGATTAAGAGCCTAAAGCAAATTTTAAATCTAGGAAATATTTTTGATAAATTCTGATTTCTGTTAAATTTATTACCTCAATATAAAGACAGAATATGTGTCTGCTTGTGATTTGTGTAACAGATTAATTTGCAACTGAACTACTGAAGCACAAATCTTTTCAAGGAAAAGTCTATTCTATGAAAATGTAGATTTTCTATGATGATTCCTATTCTATTTCTGCTTCAAAAGTGATTTTTAAATTAACTACTCTATATTTCATCATTGCTTACCGGGAGTCATCTTCAGAGTAGTGGGAGAGCAGCACATTTCCCCTTTTCTCACTTGTAGTGGAATAGTTTATGCCCCTGTTATTGCCACTGCCTATTAAAACAGTAGGGCTAAAATATCAGAGAATATCAGACCAAAAGAAACATCCTTTAGAGCCAGTGCACTCTGGGACATCTCTAAAAAATGTTTCTTTAGACCCATTGCTGCAGGATGTCAAGTGAGGGAGAGGTGGGCTGATTCTGTGCACATTTCAAGATAGCTCCAGAAGAGTGTGAAGTGGAGCTGGTCCCTCTGTCCAGAGAATATGAATGGGGGAAGCAAATTAACCAGTCACCCTAAGAATGGTGAAGAAGGAAGGGTGCCAGCTGCCCACTTATAAGGATGGTATCAAACGGGTCAAGTTCCCAACTCTTATGCAATAGTACAAGTAGTAGGGAAAGATTCAAAGAATGGGGGGGGGGAATAAATATAATGTACTTTGCAGTTTGGTAGATGTTTTTTCTTGTCATCATCTATACATTTTAAATTCAGAGAACTGAGAAGCATTTGAGTAGAGAGGCCTTACATTTCCCCCCCCCTCCTTATTTGTAAACGTTAGTTCATTCTCCGAGGATACGTTGTGTTTAGAAGCCATTACCTCCTTTATATTCTGGTTAACCTCAAAGCAAAAATAACCTTGTCATCCATTCAGGACTCCAAACATATTCTTAACCTCAGCATCCATCACACACTTCAGTACTGCATGTTGCTTCACTTTCAAGCACCTTGATTGATATGGTTATTAGGTTCATAAAACTGTGTGAGAAAAAACATTACACTCACAGGAAAAGAATGGCAATTGTCATCAGTAATGCCATATTTCTGGTTAGAGATGGATTTCCAGATCAAAGGTTGTGTTTCTTTCTGTACCTAGTAACAAAAAGTAGGACTGGGTAGCTGTCAATTTCTTCAAGAGTGAGTCAGTAACTGAAAGACGTGACAGCCACTTGGCTGGATCTAATAGAAAAGTTCTATATATTAGAAGACACTTAGTTCTAGGCTGAGGAAGAAAACTCACTGAAATATTTGGATGTTAACCTTCCTACATAATTGTCAAGAACACAGCATACCCTTCATCGTATTGTGCAATACAAAGACAACTGTGTGTGGAAGAATGGCATACATATCTTATATTTTGAATGGTGGGTTGAATTATTCTTTCTGTAATTCACTCATATGTTTTCAACATCATTTTGAAAAATTCTCTTTCAGTTTTGATTGAATCTTTGCAAAACTTGCATCTACACTTTCATGTGCATCATCAGAAAAAATCAAGAAAATTTTCAGCTACAAAATAAACTTTTGAAAATTACATCATCTTGTCATTCATGGAAACACATTCACATTTTCCGTACTATATAGCTGAAACTGACTTGTTGAAGTTGGCTTGTTATCCACTGCTATAACAGTATATCACAGGGGTGATATGCCCTGTCTCAGGCATCAGTTCCCATAGGCAGGGAAGGTGGGGCTGTGCATTTGTGTCTACTCCATTCTCTTGCTAGGGTGGTAGGGTGGTCCAGGTTGGTGGGGCTGCACTTTCATTCAGGGAGCATGGCCTAATGGTCCAAGTTAGCAGGGTGGACCTGCAATCAGGGCCATGTGGCCTAATAGATAGAGTCGGTAGCATAGCCTCTTTGTCAGGGCTGCATGGCCTAACAGCCACAGTCACTGAAGCAGCCTTTTTCTTCAGGGCAGTGTGGCATAATGTCTTGTTGGGGTAGTAGACAATATTCCCTCTAATTACTTGTAGACTGTGTGTGCAAACAATTTCTTCATGTGCGCTAAAACGTTTCTTTGTGAGCACCAATACTAGCACTATTGAACTTTTTTGTGTGTACTTCATTTTGTTGTGTGTGGAGGTTTCATGGCCTGTGTGCATGGACGCACGTGCACAGCTTTGAGGGAACTGTGGTAGTAGATGTCACCAGTGGGAATGTGGTGCCCAGTGGATTCAGGGCTGCTCTGATTCTCTGAGCCCCAGCTGAGGGCCCTCTCTATGTCAGGGTTGTTGACCACCAAGTCAGTGGGGCTCCCCCTGAAACATGCTGATGGTGACTCTGCCCCTTTTTACAATCCTCAGGTCCACTGGGCTACTTCCTACCCTGTCAAAAGAAACAAGGAGTCCTGTGGCACTTTTAAATACTAAGCAATTTATTTTGCATGTGACCTTTCAGGGGCAAAGTCCCACTTCATCGGATGCCAGAATTTGGAAAAGGCTTACATTGAGAAAAACTTTACAGTATGGGACAGAAGATAAATCAGCATCCTACCCTGTCATCACTGATGATGCTCAGTAATTCTCTTGTGTCTGTGGGTCAACTATCCATGTGGCCCCCAATAACGCAGTTCCTCTTTGGGGATTACCTGCAGCCTGTGCTCTGCTTTCAATTTGGAGGAGTTTGACTGCCCGTGGCATTTGCAGCAGTTGCCTAGAACCAGCCAATTGTATGCTTCCTTCCTGGTCAGCACTCCACCCTGATTGAGCTGGGTAGCGGCTTTTTATATGCCCCTTCACAAATGAGCATAGCTATAAAAGTGGGGAGGGCAGGAGATAGGCCTTTCTAGCCTTCAATGAGTTCTTTACCCTTGAGATACCTGTGTGAGGCTGATAGGCCCCATCACAGAGTGGTATATGCAGTCCTTAAGTTTTCAGCAACGTTCTCACATTTCATCCTTGCATGACAAATATACTCCCATACTAGACTTATTTATTTATTTTAAGGCCAACGTAAACATTGTTTCAAAGTTTTATTTCAATGGACTCAATGGCACCTTGTATTGAGGGGAAAATGGGGCTAAGCCCCATCTCCTAAATTGTCTCTCCTTCCTTCTTTTCAACAAACCAGAAGCGTTTTTAGGAAAATGGTATTCTTTTCTCCTCTTTTCCAGCAGTTGCAGATCTTTTCTCACTTTTTCTTTGAGCTTAGAGTTGAGTCAGGGAAGACAGAAGGGGCTGGCAAATTCTACAGCCTAATTATAGCACCATATCATGGAACTAGAGGAAGGAGGGCCAAATGTGGTTTGTGGAAGTTTAGCCACCAAAAGAGATCCTTCTTCCTTTTAAAGCAGAGGTGTCAAACTCATTTGCTCTGGTGGGACAGATTTGACTTAAATGTACTTCAAGTAGGTCAGACATACCATAAATCAAAATATTAGGGTACTCTTGTGGCATCACGGAGCGCTATGTATGTGAGATTGTGCTCTGTGATACCACGCTATTTCTCTGTTATGGGGAGAGTGTGGTGTCATGGAGCAGTCTCACATATCCAGTGCTCTGCGATGTCACAAAACCCCAACATTGCGAGACCTCTCTCTCTCTCTCTCTGTTAGGCAGAGAGTGTGGTCCTGAAGCACACAGTCACAAGCCAGAATGAAGAGGTTCAGGCTGCATGTTTGACACCCCTGTTTTAAAGCATATGGCAGAACTTCTTGGAGCCAAAAAGCTCCTATCTGCACAGTTCTGCCTGTTCAATGTGAGATGGAAGGCAAAACTGTGGCACTTTTTTCCCCACTCAACCAAAACAAGACCAGTTTGTCCTTTTCATTCTCTAAAGGTCTAAAGTTTATTGGGGGGAAAAATTACCAATGGAAAACAAAAACGAAAGAAAAAAAGTGGAAATACTTGATATTACTATACAAAAACAAAATCCAAAATGCTTGAATTTGGAAATTCTTCTGTGGTATTACATGAGTTTGGGTTCTTCATACATTCCCATTCTCGTCTCTAGGTGGGTTACATAGTTGGACTACATTTCCGACGATGCTCTGCAAACTCCCCTAGCAGGGGGGAATTGATTGCATAATATGACTCCTTGCTCATGGTGCATGACGGGAGATATACTCCATCTGGGAAACCCAGCTCAAAAAATGAATACATGAAGAACAAACTACAACACTGATTACTTGCTTTGACAGATTTTCCTAACTGAAATATTTCAGTTTTTGGACTTTAGCTTTTTGATGCCAGCTAGAAATAGGTTGCAGAAAGGAACATTTTTAATTAAATATTTATTGTCACTAAAACACAAAATTTCCATCAAGAAGAGTTTTGATAAAATGTTCGAGCATCCCTTTCAAATACATTTCATGGTGTACAAAGATACAAAATAATCTCTTAATTTTGTAGAGTCTGAGACAATCCATCAATGTGTTGATCAGCTGGCAACCCTGCCGAAGTAAAAAAGGCTTCTTCAACTGATGGCTCAAATTAAAGTGATATCTGTGTCCTGTTGCATTACTGGCAGAGGAAAAGGGTTGTTTTGTGGTTTTTTTGCAGAGGGAATCAACACTTATTGATAATTCTATCTGTTGTCATGAACACTAGGTGGATATGAATATTCCAGCTTTTGGGTACCAGAAATAACAAAGAAGGATACAAACCAGAATCATGAGTCTAGATTCAAAAACTTCCATGCTTTCAGAAAGTGGAGATCTGGAGCCAGGTTTTAAAGTCTGGGCTAATTGCTGATAAATCAGGACCCACGTTTTAACCCCACTGAAATCCATTAAGCTAGGAGAGACTTTTTTCAGGCAATAAAAATAAAGCCAATATTTCACTAAAAAATAGTGACACAGTTGTCATATAGTGTCATTGGAGACAGACATACAAATATTAGAATTCCATGAATATTAGAAAAAACAATCATCTCCCCTAACATCGGATCCAAAAGACAGTAGTTAAATGCCAAAGCAGTAATATTTAAAATGCTGTTTGTATTTAGTCACCAACAAATAACTCAGCAAAAAACATTAATGTTTAAAGTGTGATTTCATGGAGGCCCAATGGTCCCCCAAATTACATAATATTCTCATTACAAAAATTCCTCATACAAGATACTTAGTATTTTGTACAATTGGGCCCATGATCAATGACTGGCTCATTCAGGAAATCAACCAATACTCATTCCTTCCCTCCACTTTTTTTTATTTAAACTGAATTTATCCATTTAAGACATTTCTTGGAAAGTGGTCCTAAGTTACAAATGTTAACATAGGATGAAATCATTAGCCTTAACACAGAAACTGGTAACTCTAGGCTATGTATTTAGTGGATGCAAATAAAGATGCATGTAAGTAGCCAATTATCCAAGGAAATGAACCATTAATGGATTAATGTAATTGGAATACATTCTTTTATCAAGTGAAGCATGTACTTAAAGGGGTACTGTATTTGTTTTACACATGACTTGTTGCATATCCAATATATGGTACATATTCTAAACCAGTGACATATCAGAAGAAATTAAAATTGGAAAAAAAAAACCTCCCTAAACCCACAAATATTTTGATATCTCACTGACCTAAAGTCTGCTCTGGAAAGAAGATAAATACAAAATAATAGTTAATCTTAGAAAATAGACTCAGTTAGCTTGGTATAATGAAGAGTAAAGATTAGATTAGCACCACTGCTCATCTGTATCTATTATATATTTATTAGATTTAAAGAGGTGATGAGAAAGTCAAACACTTTTTAAAGTTTCCTTATTATTTTTTTAAATAAAAAGACCAAAACAAAACAGGTCCTCCCCCCACCCCCAATAAACAACTATCCAAAGAGAGAGACAAAACCTCAATGCAGACATACAAATTATTTGCTATTTACTTTTCTCTTCTCTCTCTTTTTAATTTTGACAAAGAGAAATCCAGTGCATAGCCACATGACCAGTTTATATTAGTTAATGCTTGACTTTACACAAGATAAATGCTAAATTGCTACTCCACATGAGAAGTATATATTTAACATGGGTTTTCTTCCTGTATTGCACACACATCAATGTGATATTGCTATATTAGCTACAAAAGGAATAGAAGTGTCATTAAAAGAGAGACCTCATTTCATATCTGAAACAAATAAGATTCAAGGTTGTAGAAAAACAACAAGGAGTCGTCTGGCACTTTGAGACTAACAGATTTATTTTTCGCATAAGCTTTTGTGGGAGAAAATCCCACTTCCTCAAGGTTGTAGGAAACCTAGATATTCCTCTATCCAGTCAGTAAAGTGACACAGCAATAGAAGAGCCTCTTGGCCAGTCATAAATGAAAGATGAGGGATCCAGCATATCTGCAAATAAGGTAATTCATTGAAATATCTAAATATGGAGCACAGAGCCTAAATTTAGATACTTAAATTTGAAAAATTACTTAATTTTATAAACTAATACCATTTAATATACTTTCATCATATGTATTATTTGTGTATGGAATTGGTCTGATTTTCTATAAATCATATTTGTCATCCACTTTAAACATTTAAATATCCACATGTGTCTCTTGACAAACATAGATATGTAGATGATATAAAAAGTTAGATATTTAGCCCAATAAGCTTTAAGGAGACATTGTGTTTTTGAGACTCTTGGATGAAAAGAAATGTTGATGTATTCTATAAATGACATGGATTACTTTCCAGGGAAAATTACTTTACAGTTTAATTTTTCCCTGACATTTCCCCCAATAAATAATCAGCTGTTTTCCAACAAGACAACACACTGTCTGAACCCTGAGCCTGTAGGTTAAGCAACCATCCATTTATCTCTGTCCACATAATGTGAATTATTGGTTACGTTTAACGTATTTTACTTAATCTCTGCCTGCATTTCATTTGCTAAATTCCATGCATGGTGTTTTGCCTTATTCTACAGATATAGACTACGCTTCAGGTTCCACTGAAAAGCTATTGTAGTTCAATATGGCTGTCAGTCTTGACATTTACACACGTCTCAACTTTATTTATATTACTGCATAGTACCTAGCTAGTGAAATGAAGACTGCACATTCAGCAATTTATGCAATCTCAGTCACAAGACTGTTTTACTGTCTCTTGAATAATTAGCAATGTGCATGCAGATAGAATATACAGTAAGGTGCCTGACTTTGGGGGTAGTAGTGATGGTGGGGGAGAATAGAGTGACAAATAGTCAGACCTTAGGGTCAAATGCTTTGCCAGTAGTTGCATATGTTTATGCCAAAATACATAAAGAAATGTCACTTCAGCACATGAGTGATGACAAACACTCCAAGTGGGACCACACTTCATCAATCATTTCAAATGCTTAGATTGGGTTTACCTATCTAAACAAAAGCAATAAAACTACTCAAAACCTCACCTTAAACTATTCAAGCATAACATAAACAGTGTTACTGCACAGTCAATTCCCGTTTTAGTTGAGAGGCAGTCAGAAAACAACTGACAAATTGTGATTTATTAAGATTAATAAAGCATGCCTTCAAAAAAACACTAGCTAATATGTTGTATAAATACAGGACTCTCATTTGGTATTATCAAATGTCAGCAAGTATGTCCAGCAGGAACTTTACTTTCAACAGGTCTCTGGATCTGCTTTTGATTGCATGGGGTAAGCTCAGGATATGGAGAGTTCCTGCAGGCAATAAGCTTTTGGCTCAACTTTCACATTTTAGGATAGAAAAAGTATAACTTTTTGAAAAAAACAGATGTCCCAGAGGCCTTCCAACAAGAATAGCTTCCACAGCAAGTTAATTCAGAAATCAATAGCCGGCTCTTCTCTGTTAAACCTGCTCTGAGCTCTCTCTTATGTCCACACAGGCTTCTTATTTCAAAACAACAGAGGTTGTTTCGAAATAAGAAGCAGCATGCCCACACGATGCACCGTTATTTCAAAACTGTTAAACCTCGCATCTAATTGAAATAGCCGTTGTTCTGAAATGGTTGTTTCGAAACAACGGCGTTCTGACACGTTGTTTCGAAACAACACCATTGTTTTGAAACAACTCTTTCGAAACAACATTTCCAAATGGCCTTGTTTCAAAATAACCATTTCGAAACAAGGGCTATTTCGAAAGCAGGCTTTCCCTTAATTTGAATTAACAAACTGTTAATTCGAATTAACTTATTTCAAAATAAGGACTTTATTTCAAAATAACTCATTTCAAAATGGGTTATTTCGAAATAATGGTGTACATGTGGACATAGCCTTTGAGTCTCATCAAAATGCCATTCAAGTCATTTGGAGTTTTTTTATTGACTTCATGGGGATTTGATTCAGACCCCTTGTGAGGGACATTTAATTTAATTCTTACCACTGATCCGTTTAGTTAATTTACTCGTTTGTCCTTTATTCTTAAATCCATGTCCTGTTTGTTTGTTTGTTTGTTTGTTAGTTAGTTAGTTAGTTAGTTAGTTAGTTAGTTAGTTTGTTTGTTTGTTTGTTTGTTTGTTTGTTTGTTTGTTTGTTTTTCAGAGAGCCAGAAAGAAAAACACAGATGAGATGAGAACATGCTTTCAAATGATTCAATATATGTAAGGTATATCTAGGGTCTCAACACTAGACATGTTGTCAAAGCACTGCATACACCTACTTAGCTACAGCTTGTAGATTACACTAAACAACTATGCAAGTGCTTTTTGTGAAATCCATTAGATACAGGAGAGTGAGCTGCCCATTTTCTCCCTTCCCCTCTCCTCTACTTCATCCTCCCCAAGCCTCTCAGGTGTGTTATATGACATTATGCACAAACTATTTTATTAGCTAAAGTCCAAACAGGACAAAGCAATAACCACAACAGCATGTGTGTTATAATATGAGATGAATTCTGGCAAATTTGCTAGCCCTCAGACATGGAAGTTTTGCATTCATCAACCTGCAGATAAGCCATATATCCCCCTGCTACCAGCTAGAGAAAAACAATTTCAAATATTATAAGAATGTTCAGACCAAACTGAAACTGAGCACTTTTTTTATGCTCCTTCTCTTTCAGACTATGGTATAGGCCAGAAACTGAACTACAGGAACTCTTGGGGGAAAGTCTATTGTCATGAGTGTTCCACCATACAGCTGCTGACCAAAGAGGCTGAATTGTTCAAAATAGGTTCACAAATGTATTTAGAATGAAATCCTGGTTCCCTGAAGTCCATGAAAATTTTGCCATTGACTTCAATCAAGACAGGATTTCACCCGCAAACTTTCACATTTCTACAGACCAAAAACCTATCCTAATTTTTTTCCTACTCCTATGGATTACTTATCCTGCCATAAAACAGTGATACACACTATTTTCAGTCTAAGAGGTAGTTCTTTGACTGTAGTGCTAATGTGATGGATGTTGATACACTGCATGCAGACAGTAGTACACTTCTCATCAAAGATTCTCAAAGTGCTTCATTTGTTAATGAGCTATTTTCACATCAGTTCTCTAAACCAAAGAAATAAAATTTCTATTTAAAAGAAAGGGAAACAGAATTTCTGATCTACCAATTTGCCTTAAAACCACATACCAAGTAAGTAGCAGACCTTGGAAAAGAACAGAGACTTTCTGATTTACAATGCATTGCTTTAACCAAATTTCCAGTGACATTAGAACCACCATCCTTACCACATTGATAGGAATTTCCTTTGGCATTCATCTTAACACTATTTTACATGTCTATTTTATATCTATATATCACAGAAATGTTTCTGAGTTGGAATTCCATATATAACATAACATTGTTAGGGACAAAATCCTTCTCTCAGATTCAAATGGTAATACTCAACTTTGGGATTCTGCTCTTCTTCTGGCTCCCCTTTTAACATCAATGAGAGATCTGAACATGTAGGGAGAACAGAAAAAAGAAGTAGAGTGCAGCTGTCTGGATCTGAGAGAAGAATTTTGCCTTAATCTTTAAATTTTATTCCTTGATATTTTTTACATTTAGCTTATTTTAACTGAATATAAAACTACAGCCTAGGCTATAGGACCCTCTAAGAAGTTGTAGCCCGTAGCAGCTTTCAAGATAACAGCTTCTCTAACCCAAGGAGTTCTAACTCCTTGTTCATCCTGTTTGAAGTTTCTATAGCTTGGGGAGAGGGTGGATAGTTTCCTTAGAAAATTCTAGCATTTCAAAGAAAAGTCTCATTTTCTCTTTAGTGCCAAGTTTTGAAATACATTTAATATACCCTGATGAGAAGAAGAGGGAGGGGAGAAAGGGAAGCTGCTCTTTAAACACTGCTTCTCTCTGAAAGGATCAGCTTCTCCACCCCGCACAGGCTTCAAACATTTTCCTCACCATGCCAGCACAACTCAGAAGCTGCCACAGACAGTATTCATACTATACAGGGTTCATTATTAATTACATGTCACTTGCCACCTAATAATTAATTTTGAAATTATCACATGAAAATCCCACAAAAGCTCATGTTTAAATTTGTTAGTCTTTAAAAGTCACAGAACTCCTTGTTGTCTTGCAGAGGCAGGATCTGAACCCAGAACTTTTATAGCCTGGTACAATGTTTTAAGCACAAGCATTTCTTCTCTGTATAGTTCATGAAGGGGCAATGTTTTTATGTTTGTGCACTTAACTTGTCACTCGAAGATTCTGTCTTGTCACATGTGGGAGTAAATGAGAATGTGTACAATTCCACATGTAATGTTTAAAGAAATTAGAATTTTAAAAAGGCCTTCAATAATTAAAGTAGATACTATATTAAGAACGTACAAATTAGGGAAAGCATTGGCACTTCAAATTAATTTTCATAGGTATTGAAACAAACATATGACAGAATAAAGAGTAAAAGTGAGAAACACATTTGATTCTGTGCCACTGGCAATTGCACATTTAGATCTCTGTGTTTTAACAATTCCAAAGGGGTAGTCACGTTACTGTAGTTCAGCAAAACAAAGTACCCCCAACCATCAGTAAACAAATACTCACCAGCAACTACAGACCTAACAACAGAAACATTAAAGCTGGCACATAGCCTTGCAACAAACCCCATTGCCAACTTTGCCCACATATCTGCACAAAAGACACCATCATTGGAACTCATGAAGCCAGCTAGTCCATCAAGGGCTCATCCACCTGCTCAGACACCAATGTGATCTATGACATCATGTGCCAGAAATGTCCTCCCTCCCTCCCCCTAGCCTTGTACACTAGACAAACAAGACAGTCTGTATGCAAAAGAATAAATGGACACAAATCTGACATCAGAAGAAACAACATTCAAAAACTGATAGGGGAATGCTTCAATCTCTTTGCTCACTCCATTGATGATTTTTAATAGCTTTGCTTAAACAAATGGATAACAAAGGGAAGCTTCAAAGAGAAACTGCAGAGTCTGAATTAATAAGAAGATATGACACCATCAATTTAGGGTTAAATAGGAACTATGTTTTTTTCCCCATTACAACAGGTAACTTTGCTTTCCTTTTCCCCCCACCTTCCTCTTCTCCACTGTTTGAATCTAACCAACTGCTTTGATTTCCAATAGCAATGTGACCTGATCCTATTACTTACATATCCTTGCACTTATTTTCCTCCCATTCATCTGTAGTTCTGCATCTTCAGGCATCTGATGAAGTGGGATTGTCTTTCATGAAAATTCATAGGATAAATAAATTTATTAGTCTTTGGCTATGTTCACACACAAATGCTTGTTTCGAAACAAGCTGTTTTGAAACAAGCCTGTTTCGAAATAAAGCCTTATTTCGAAATACCTTATTTTGAAATAACAAAAAAGTGTTTTCAAAATAAGGGAAAAGGAGGGAATCGAAATAGCATGTCCAGTGTGACATGCTATTTCGAAATAGGAGAGGGGAGGGGGAGGGAGGCCCTGTGCTGGGCCAGGGAAGCCCCACCCCTGGGATTCCCCTGTCCCCTGTGGCTCTGGCCAGGGGTGAAGGGCAGCTCCTCCTGCACCCCCGCCGCCTCTGCAGGGGGCAGGGAGGCTCCCCCTACCCCCCCCGCAGGTCCGGCCTTGGGCAGGGGGCCTTCCCTCATGCCTCCCTGCGCGGCCCCTGCCAGGTGCGGGGGCGCTTCCTCCGCCCCCCCTCACGTGGCTTCTGCCTGGCTTGGGGGGCTTCCTCCATCCCCCCATGGCTGCTGCCTGGTGCGGGGGGGCTTCTCCGGCATGGCACCGGGGAAGACCCCTCGTGCCTAGCAGGGGCCGCAGGGGGGCGGAGGAAGCCCCCCCGTGCCAGGCAGGAGCCGTGGGGGGACAGAGGAGGCCCCCCTGTGCCAGGCAGGGGCTGCGGGGGGGGGGCAGAGGAAGGCCGGGGGCGGGGTGCCCCAGGCTTAGGGGCAGCCCCAGCCGGCTTCCCTCCCCCTTGCTGGGGGTAGAGGGGCGAAAGGGGCTGAGGCACCCGTCCCCCCCTGCTCCCAGCAACGGGAAGTGGGGGGAAGCTGGCTGGGGCACCCTCCGACCCCCTGCACCCCACTCAGCACCCTGGCCCGGGTGCTGATCCCTGGCCAGGGTGCAGAGGGGAGGGTGGGACCTTCCCCCCAGGGTTCTATGCACCCTGGGGGGAAGGTCCTTGTTATTTCGAAACACTCTTTGTTTCGAAATAACATGTCCAAACGGCTTATTTTGAAACCACTGGTTTCAAAATAACCCTCTTTTTGAAAGCAAAGTGGGTTTAAGTTCTTTCGAAAGGAGGGCTATTGTTTTGAAACGAGGAGCTCCCTCCTTTCAAAACAAGAAAACGTTGTTTGGACATAGGGACTTTTATTTCAAACCAGCCAGTGTTGTTTTGAAATAAAAGCCCTGTATGGACATGCCCTTTAAGGGTATGGCCACATGTAGGTTTTAAATTGAAATAATGCTGGTTGTTTCAGTTTAAAAAACATTTGGGCGCCACCACATTTTCTTGAGTTGAAATGATGAGTTCCTTCATTTCCGTTCAAGAAAAGTTAGATCAATACAATAAAACCAACTTTGAAATTGAAATGACCATTGAATTGAAATGGTCATTTTGAAACGATGCCATTTGAACGTGTTGTTTCAAAACAACATTGTTTCCATTCAGAGGTCTGACGTACTTCCCAGGGTGCATGGCACCCTGGAAGGAACCCCTTCCCCCCCAGCACCCTTGCCAGGGAGGGGATCAGGACCCTGGCCAGGAAGAGGGGACGCAGGGAGGGCAGGGGAATGGAGCCCCAGGTGCCCAGCATGTAGCAGGGGATGCCGGGCAGAGGGGGATCCCTGCCCTGGGGGCTTTTTTCCCTGCCACTGGCTCTCCTAGGCAGAGGCAAGCAGAGGATTGGGTGGCAATGTGGCACTGCCAGGGGGCCATTTTGCCATAGCTCCCAGGGTGCCCCTCTCCTAAATCAAACTAGCAAGTCCGGTGTCTGGACATGCTAGTTCGATTTGAGGTTTTTTGTGTCTGGACCTGTTAAATCAATTTAGCTTGAACTGATGTAATGACTTTTATATTGATTCAGCTTAAATTGATTCAACATGAATCGATTTTACAATGTGTGTGTGGACATAGCCTAAAAAATTCACTGGACTCCTTTTTTTGTTATACTTTAACAGGTTTGCATCAATGCAGTGGCGGTTCAAGTCTCCACTACAAATTCTTTATTAATTTCCCTCAATTGAAATGAACGTGGCTGCTGACAAGTGCTATAAATGCCACAAATGAAATCTACCAGCTTTACAACTGCTTGATAAAAAGAGAATAATCATAAGACAAAGTGTGTATCTCTCTCTCTCTCTCTCTCTCTCTCTCTCCCTCTGTTTAAATGTTCAATCGTATCGTACTCAGGATAGCAGCATTATTAACGTTATTGCATTGTCTGAGCAGGAATGCCTGCAAACAAAAAAATAAATAAACCAAAGAAGTCAGTGTCTAACTATGACCCTATGAGATATTTGTGATGCATGAAGTCTTTCCTAAGTTTATTGAATTGGACTGTTTTTGCAACCTCCTCTCTAAACTATGTCCATATAGGGCACTATTTCATGTGCCATATGCTGAGTGATAACATGAAAGGCCTGCAGGTTTGTCAAATAAAAATGGTTCTTTATTAAGACCACTATTTACAGTTGTGCTGCAATGGCTAATGTTCAAGCCATGAGTATACAGACTGATTTCGTGGTACCTCCTCCAAACTTTTTCTCTCTGAAACCTGTGCTCCTCTGTCCAAGTTCCATGCATAGATCTTCACTCTAATAATGGTTGTTGTTGTCATCTTCTGTAATGGAAAATAAAAATTTCTTCCTGCAGGAAACCTCATTTATTCTAAGAAATTCCATTTATTCTAGTAGATTTTGTCCTAAATTGAAACAAAGAGCTGAAATATTGATTTGTTTTGTGGAATAAAATGATCAGAAAAATGTGTTTAAAAAATACTGATGTATTTATCAGTATGGGACAAAAAGAGATCTCCTTGGTCATTGATGTCAGTCCACTGCTAAAATAGGCAAACTCCATCTTGAAACTAGTTAGGTTATTTCTGACATTTTTATCAAAAACAAAATATTTAGATAGTGTAGGTTTGGGTTGGTTCAACATGAAGCTGCATTCTTGAGAGTCACAACTGTGCTGTTTGATTGCCTCATGCTCTGATTCTTTTCCATGGGCTGGGCTTCACAGTTGGACTGTGTTTCCTTTCATCCACCAAGGTCATGGGACTCCCATGATTCTTCACAGTGGCTCACACTGAGGGAATACTGCAGTGCATCATGGGAATTATAGTGCAGTCAGGGAACCCAGATCATAAGGAACTTGGACTACAACTCTCATGATTCACCAAGGGAGGCACAGTTTAACCTGAAGCTAACGCAATATGAAACCATTTGATTCAGTCTGAAAAAAACCAAAATATTTTGATTCAAGTCAATATGACACAACATTTGGAGATTTACCCTCAGAGAAGCTCCTTCTTCTTATGAAACTAAATTCTTGGTTCATCCAAGTTGAACATCTCATGTCTTATTCACAGAAACCAGGTATAGCAATTAAAAAAACAAAAGCTCTCTCTAGCAGTGATATATGTTAATATTCTCACTAGCCTAGGAGGCTAAATAAAACTTTGATTTATTTTCTTTGGATTACTACAACAATAAAAGGGGTTCAAATTCAAGGCTCTAGTTAAATCAAACCAAGTTATAAAAACAAACAAAAAAAATCAACCAGTAAATAATAAGTGATGTAGAGGGTCAGCTTCTTTAAGGTAGGATAGAATGATTTGATAAAATGCAATTTAATGTAATGTACAAATGGTACTCTTTCTCTTCTTTCTAGCAGTCCTGTTCTCCTAATGTACACTGATGGAAATCTCTCCATTGACTGGGATCTTTTATTTGAACTCAATTTCTCTGGAGCTTCAATTGTTCATTTAGGCACAATGGAATTTGTAACTGAAGCTATTGTGCTGTTTATTAAGTCATTTCATTTCAGCAATAACCAGCAAGTAGCCACATTGTATGCTTGTAGCTATTTTCCTCTGGCTGTCTCCAAATAAGTATGAACCCCACCATATACCCTCTCAAATTTTCAGATTAGCTTTAAAAAGATTTTTCATGCACCTGGTCTTCCCTGATGCGATAAATATTGAGATTTGCTCTATATGAGCCAGGGAATCTTTTTTTTTCATTCACTTTCTAAAAGTATATTTCTAGGTGGTGCTTACACTCCTCTATGCTCCATAGCTTGATTTCTTTCTCTTTCAGATGCAAATACCTGCCTCTAGGTTTTCTCTCTAGCTTTGTAAGGATGCTTTATCCCAATACACTTGACAGAATTTTGTTCCTCTTAGCACTGGATAGAATCTCTGATAACATTTTTTTTTTATTATACAGGGTTTATGATAGCACCTTTTGCTGCAAAACACTTTGTCAGCCTGAGGCATGATGTATTCCCATGGATACAGGGTACATTTGCATGTGAAACAGCCCTGCACTAGTGGGGCTTTCCTAACTGTGGGATGGAAGTCAGGAAAACACTGAGAGTGAGCAGAGGAGGTCTACAAAGGGGAACCTTTTAGTCTCAGAGAAAAGTGTATGGGAACCCATCCAGGGGAAGCTACATATACAATATGCCCAAGTCACACTCCCTTCTGGGCTGGCCATGCTCACTCTCTTAGGGAGGCAACAGCTAAATTTACTTTTCATCACAGAAGAGCCAAAATATGGACCTCACCAGAACAGCCCAGGAAATGAATCAATCCTTTTAACTAATAAATCTTCAAAACTCCTGGAGGTAACTAAGCATATAGTACAGTATGGTAACAAACCCCTGAAGATCCAAGTCATTTTGTCATAGCCAGGGACTCCTTATAGAGAAGGCGCCCTGATGCAGAGAGGAGAGGGCTGTCAGGTTCTCCAGCTCTGTGGCCCACAGCTCCTCAAGGCTGCAGGAGCTGTCTGTCCCACAGCCCCAGGGGCGGTTTGTCCTAGCCAGTGCCCCAGGGGCTGGAGGAGATATGTGTCTCAGCTGTACCCAAGGCTAGAGGAGCTGTCAGTCTTTCTTCCCTGCTCTGCTGCTTCCACCCAAACCAGCTCTCAGCCCTGCAAGACATTGGTCAGAGCTGAAGGTGGGATCTAGGCCTAGATTTGCTACAGCTCAAGGTTGCTGTTGTGAAGCAAGGATATAATGTATTATTACTCCCATTTTATTGATGGAGTAATTAAGCCAGTGAAGTTCAGAGGTTAAAGTTTTATCAAGACAAAGAAAGAGTCAGTGTCAGAAGTAGAAGTCCGGTGTTCTGATTCTGAGTTCTGTGCTAATATAGGCTATTGGTTTGTGTGTGTTACACATGTCCACTCTGTGTCCAACCAACAAAGGACATGGGTCTGTTATAGCACACACTTAAAGAGTCTGGTTGTTCAGTTTAGGTTGTAGAGACTCAGGGCAACATTTTCAAGAGAGGCTCCTAAATTACATAGGTGCTTTTATAAGTTTTACTTTTATGTTTCCACTCAGGAGGTCTTAGGTTCAACCCTTCGTGTCAGCCAAGATGTACACCACCTCACTAATATCACTTAAACAACAAATTTCTTTCTACATAAAGCTATACTGTAATATATTTCCTCTGAATGCATGATCAGATACTCCAAACTGCTCAGCAGCCTGCATTACTCAGTGAGAATGCTGGCTGCTAGCCAGTTCTCTTTAGAACTGATATAGAAGCCTATTTGGCCTCTCTCTATATTAGAGCTGGTAAAAGAAAAAACAAAGAGACACAATTTTTGGAGAATATATTACAAAAAGGACTATTCTTTGCTGTTTATCAGGGAAATTTTTTTCTGACTTTTTGGACAACCTCTAATAATATATGTTTCATGTATGACACTATTAATCAGGTTCCAGTTCTCCCACCACAAAACTTCAGAGGCTTCTCTGTGAATATGAAAGAAATCCGCCTCCCAAAAAGGATCTCATTCTTTGAGGTTATGTCACATTCAGAGAAAATTTTTCAGATTCCAATACCTCTGGGCTGGCTGCTCAAAAAAACCAAACTACTGACAACTAATAAACAAAAACAAACCACAGCATAGAGAAGTTCCAAAGGAGTACCAAGCTAGTCTAGTTCATCAAACCAAAAAAGGGTTCCTCTGGCACTTTTAAAATCACATGAGCTTTTGTGGGAGAAAATCCCACTTCGTCAGATGCTTGAAGGTGGGGAACTTACAGAATCGGAGGAAAATAAATGCAGGAAAGTGTAAGCCATAGGATCAGGTCAGAACATTACAGCAAATCAAAGGAGTTGTTCACATTGAAACAATGGAGAACAGTGTATAGAGGTAGGTAAGGTCAAATCACCTGTTGTAATAAGAAAAAAAAGGCTTATTTTGCCCTAAGGCAATAGTGGCAAATCTGCATATGAATTCAAATTCTGCAGTTTCTCTTTGAAGCCTTGATTTGTAGTCTGTTAACATATCATTAATGGAGTGAGTACGGAGATTGAAGTGTTCCCCTATTGGTTTTTGAATGTTGTAATTTCTGATGTCAGATTTGTGTTCATTTATTCTTCTGCATAGAGACTGTCCTGTTTGTCCAGTGGGACATTCCCAGAACATGAGAGTATAAATCACATTGGTCGATGAGCATGTGAATGCACCCTTGATAGAGTAGCTGGTTTGATTAGGTCCTGTGATGGTGTCTTTTTTGCAGATATGTGGGCAAAGTTGGCAATAGGATTTATTGCAAGGATATGTGCCTGCTTTAATGTTCCTGTTGTTAGATCTGTAGTTGCTGGCAAGTAGCTGCTTAAGATTGGGGGGCTGTCTGTAAGCAAGGAGAGGTCTGTCTCTCAAGGTTTGAGAGAGTGGGGGATCATCCTGTAGAACAGGCTCTAGATCAGACATGGCCAAACTGCGGCTCATGAGCCGCATGCGGCTCTTTAAAGAAAAACTGCGGCTCCCGAGGGAGCTGAGGAGGGAAGGGGGAGGGTGGGAGGCAGGGGTCTGGGCCAGCAGAAAGCCGGCAGGGGAGAAGCAGCTGTGAGAGCCGCAGGGAAAAGCAGCGTGGTGAGAGCCAGGGGAGGGGTAGCCCTGTGGGACCTGGACCCGGAGCTGGCAGGGAGAAGCCGGGAGGAAGAAGCCGCCTCTCTCAGAGCCTGCAGGGAAAAAGCAGCCTGGCCAGAGCGGGGTGGGGAGGGGAGAAGGAGGCAGCACTGAGGCAGCCTCACCAGCAGAGAAAAGCAGCGCGGTCAGAGCTGGCGGAGGGGCAGCTCTGTGAGACCCAGCAAAGAAAAGCAAGTCCTCAGTTGAAAGAGAAGCCCTCAGAGCAAGGATCTGCCAGCTTCTCCAGTTTACCCACATTATTAATTCTACCCTCCTTGTCTGTGTAATACAGTCTTTAATTGCATCAGTGCATGATTTTTAAATACTTTTCTCTTTTGATATTGTTTTCTGGGTCAATATTTTTAAAACTGGCAACAGAAATTGTTCAACAAGTCTACAATGAACTACAGATAAGTGATGATAATTAGTAATTTAAACCTGAAAAGTAATTGTAAATTAATTTTCTTTTTTAAAAATCACCTGGCATTTCCAGATATTGTAATACAATGCAAACTTATTTCTCTTGTATTTGTATTTTGAGAATTAAATAAGAATCATCAGAAATGACTAAAAATTGACACAAATGTTACATCCAAAACCACTGACCATTGTCAAAAGGTTACTAAAAAAAACCCTGTATTTAAAGAATGTTACAAGTACTTATTATGGATCATGGTTCATACAAAAGTATGGCATGGTCAGGGAGAGCACAGAAGGAGCAGTGTGGTAAGAGATGGTAGGGAAGCAGCAACAGGGGATGGGGGAGAGAAGCGTGACATAGTCAGAGAAGCCATAGCATGTTTAGATTTTCTCATAGGCCCTAATGCAACTTACTCGTTGTTAAAATAAAATCATATTTTACAAGTCCTAAACATGATGTGGAATGCTAAGAAATGAAAATACAAAGGAGAAAAATATAAAACTGAAAATAGATTACTTTCAATTTTTGGCACAACTTACTGCTGTGAAGCATCATATTCCACAATGAAATTCAAAACATTGTGCAATACTTAGAGATCAGCATCTCGGAGAGTTTTTACGTGTTGCATTGACAAGTTACTGCCCAGATTTTAAAAATAAAACTTCCCACAAGCCTGTAATGTTCTACATCTATCAATAGCTAAATTTTTACTGTATAGTTTCATGGTAATCTTAAATAATTATTAGAATCTGACACTAGTAGATCAGTATTTGCCCTATTTTTATGATAAAATTAAAGTGTGCAATGAATTTTAAGCTTAGTAATTTTGGAGTACATAAAAATATGTGGTTAAATGCCTCAGTGCGGCTCTCGAAGGTTTAATAATTGACTTTTGTGGCTCTTGAGTTCCGTAGGTTTGGCCACCCCTGCTCTAGATCCTTGATGTACTGTAAAACTTTGACTTGGGTGTTGTAGGTGGCATCAGCTCTGAAGTCTGTCCATAGACATACCAGAATTTTCCTACTCAGATGAAGAGAAGTTACTTTCAGCAGCCTCTTTTCCTCAAGACTGGACTCTGTCTCTGATCCCCTTGGTTAGAAAGGTAGCAGAGCTAGCTGTTCACATCCAGTGAACTCCCTTGAGTCCTACCTTCCCTCCTCTCTCCTCTGTCCCAATATCTAGACTGATGCCACATCATTTGATTAGGGGAACACAGATGAAGTATATCTGGGACTGTAGTTCTCCTTTTCAAGACCAAAAGGATCTGTACTCCTTGTTGCATATATCCTTTGAATATATATCCATTAGGCATAACAACATCTGTATTGCGATTAGTCTTCTATTCCAGATAGATACATTTTCTCATAAATGTAGCCAGACTGAGTTCTCTCAAAATTCAAGTGTTAACACATAATGAATTTATTTTGGATCTCAGTGTTTCACCTTAATTTTACTGTAACCCTGTGAAGCCACTGCTCCTCAGCAGATGTCTAAGACTGCTTGGTCTTCTGAATCCAAATTAAAAGATTTTCACATAACCAGCAGTGTCACATTTGAATCCGGGGTGGGACACAAAACTATAGCTAAGGCATCAAATTCTAAAACAGAACATGGCTCTCACCAGGTTTCTACCACACATATGTGACACATGGTTTTGCAAAACAGAATCCTGTAACCCACATATTTATCATTTGTATATGGTTGTTGTATTTCATACAACACATGCATTGCAAGATACCATATGAAAGGTCATGATCTGCCGGAACTCATTGTTCTGTCAAAATATGTTCAATATTGCGTATGAAGGTATGCAGTTTTGCTATATAGTTGTTATTGAAATATGCTGCGAGTTTCAGAAACACCTCTACTAGCTCTTCAGTTACTACAAATGCGCAGGGCAGATCAGGAGCTGCAGGGCTCCTGGGCCCCCAGCAAGGTGCCCCTGCCCAACCCTGGCCTTGGCCCCGCACACACGCCCCCACCAGCCTAGAGACAGTTGTGCATACATAACCACAATGGGGATTGCTCAACTCTGGCTCAGCAAGGTCCAACAGCACATGTCTGAGCCATTGTGATCCTTATGATATGATTTGAGAGTGTAAAATAAGGGACAGTGGCATTATGAGGCCACCTATCCCCTTCCCCACCTTCTCTGAAAGCAAACAGAATTCTGAAAAAACAAAGACCTCAATCTGAGAAGACTGATCCCAGACTGAGAAGGAAATTCTGCCTTTGTATTAAGAATTGGAACCTATCTGCCACATCTGGTGGGGTTAGAAAAGCTGTTTGATTCAAATCTTGCTTAGTCTGAAAGTTTAGGATTTAGAATGCATGCTTACCTTTTATCTTCTTGGGTCACTACCTCTTAAAATCTATCTTTCTGTAATTAATAAACTTATTTTAAGGTTTATCCTTACCAGTATATTTGTCTCAAGTCCTTGAGGAATCTGTGCAGATTACAAAGGCTGGTGCTTGTCCACTATCCATTGATGAAGTAATGAGCTTGCACTGTTGAAGAGGAAGTCCTTAGCACTGTAAAACAGTACTCTTCTGGAGTGCAAAGCTGGGGGCTAAGTGGAGTTTGTTGGTGTTTCCCTGTGTATGGTTCATGAGCAGCTTACAGAGCATTCATACAATTTAACTGGATGTGTTCCTCCATGTTGTTAACTGAGTGATAATAGCACTTTGATAAGTTTGCTGGGCCGGTGTAACCAATAAGCCGATGTGGCACTGGCTCAGGGAGCTAAAGCTTAGGGGTGCTGGGCTGGCCCTGCCCCACCTGCTCCCCCAGGTGCAGAGTCTGTGCTTAGGGGCACTTGCTTGGCCCCCCTGGCACGTGACTGCCAGCCCAGCCCCGCCCCTCCAGCCCCTTGCAGCCACAGAGATGGCACTTAGGTGAGCAAAAGAAAAGTTGACTTGGGGCGCCATGACTCCTTGAGCCGGCCTTGCAGACCAAACTGGAATGTTAAGGGGGCACTGCGATCCCACAGTTCCAGGTTGTACTGCAGAGACTCCATCACAACATATAATTACATCATAGACCTTTTAACTAAATTGTTTCTTGTTGTATATTCTCTCCTAGAATTACTTTCTTCTGCTATAAATTAATTCCATGACTACAAGAAGACTGGAATAAGGTCACCTTACTTACCTTCTTAGTAACTTGTGCAAGGCACTACATAACTGCTAAGCATAGAAAGCAGGACAAGAAGATTGGGGAGAGAATGTAATCCTCTCATTCAAGAGCTTTCCTCTATAGCTTCCAACTTTAAAATGGTTTCCTTATGGCTCAACCAGGAAAAATGCAAATCATTCTTCTACAGTCAAGCAAACTGCTGTCTTCATATGGAAATATACAGCATATAATTAACTGCAACTGACTAAACACATGGTAGAAAAGATGAAACTGAGCTGCTGTCTTTGGTTGGGCCTGGCAGTATGCTGGTTTGAAACAGTAGCTCCAGTATTGCGATAAATAAGTCTCTTCCTATTAAACATTCAAGAGTGTTTTGCCAACTGCTAATTCCAGCAGGACTGAAGTAGCTCAGGTTTCCTGAGATGATGAAAGCATCTTAGACTGCCTGGCAAGTGGTCTAGCTGTGCTTTCTAATATTTAGGACATTTTGTTTTTTATTTCATCCTCTTCTTTTTCAGCCAACCCCAAGCCCAAAGAAGCAAAAGCCCAAAGAAGCAAAAGCACTGTTGCCCTGGGAAAAGAACTGGGGCCCAGGCCCAGGCCCCACCACATGGGTCTGATTTCGTGCCCTGGGCCCCATCAGTTCTCAGGGCCCCGCTGCCAGCCTGGCCCCAGATCCCCGACTGGAGATGGGGCTGGGCGAGACAGGGGCTGCTGCGGGCATCCTGGCCCAGCTCCCTGTCCAGGAGAGGCAGGTGCTGCCATGGGTGGCCTGGCACAGATCGCCCTCAGCAATGCCTGCCTCTGCTGGCCGGGATCTGGGAAAGGCAGGGGCCGCACTGCGCACTCGAGGCACTGGCACTGGGACTCGGGGCACATGTTCCTTGTGCCAGATGGCAGCAATGCCCTTGAGTAAAAGTAAATGGAAAATGTCCATTGATTTCAGAAGGCTTTGGGTCAGGCCCTATGGTTGATCTCTGATAATTCAGTATTTTCCAAAACACAAGAACTAATACTTAGTGGGATAATGTGAACAAGAACAAGAAAAAGCTATGAAGAGTACACCATTAGGTATAATGTCCTTTACTGTGTTAAAAGGGAAAGTTATTTTTCCTGTGCAAATGAGACAATATGATGGGGAAATTAAATTAAATGGTGATGTTATTCCCCTGGGGCAAAACAATTCCATTCAATAAATTAATTTTACATCAGTAGCTCTTTCCTTCCTTGAAAATGACAGTAATAACCTGACAGCTTAAAGCTTTAATAAACTTCAAGAACTAGGAGACTTCCCTCCCTCAAAAAAAAAAAAAAAGGCAAATGTATCACAGGTATTATAATTATTCCTTGTTCATCATAAAAGAAAAAATTCCTCCAAATTCAATTCTATTTACTGTATTTACTTGATGACCCAGACCACTTGCAATAGTTTCTGACAGCATGCAGTTTTAGTACCTTAATGTTCCCTTTCTTCAGAAGATGCTCAAACCTCAGTGACATTTTGAATTAGGTGGGTCTAAGTAAATATTATATGAAAAGGGCAAACACATGGAAGAAAGTATTCAGTCTCTTAGACAGACCTGCCTGCAAAAAGAAAATGTTGTAAAATGTTATAAAAATGTTACTTGTCGTTGTTCTCTGTATCTTAGAGGACTCTATCGTCTCCATTCCCCACTGACTGAATTGGAAAATAAGTAGATAGCATTTTTAAACTTTCCCTTTTATTTATTTATTATTTTTGTTTAAGAAAACCAGCAGCACTACGGCACACCCACTAGTAAACTCTCCATCCCCCAGTTAACACCTCACTATTTTTCATTTTGTAAGTGAGAGCTTGTGCAGCTGCTACTGCTTCTTCAGAATAGTTGCAAGGGGAAATAAAGGACTGTCTCTTTCTCTTTAGTTTTAATCCTCAAAGTCAACCCACAAGTGCAAATATTAACCCTCAGCCCTAGAATAAGTCATCTCTTTTATCCTTCTTCTCATAAAAACTTTATGTTTCTCCAAAAGTATTTTACTACTGTGACAGAAAGTGCTGTGGCAGATTCCGGTAGAACAGGACTAAGAAAAAACCTGGGAAGTCAGCCAGAACTAAAGAATGATTCTCTTTTTGCACCCACTCCAGGGTATGACATCATCTCTTGTACTTTGGTGCCTCTACACAAAACCTTTGGATAACAAGCCGAATGTATTGTGCCAAATATCTTTGCTGTTATTACCATTTTTCATTTGGGGATGAGTCTGATAAATGATTTGTAAATGTAAAAAGGCCATTAAATGGAATAATAAAGAGTTGCTCAATTCTTCAGCTGCACAGAGTGGTTCCAATTAGAGTCTGAAGGAGGAATATTGCCTTTCTGTCATTCAAGTCTTTGACACAGCACATCTCCCCTAAGTAATGGGTCCTGGATACTCAAAGAAGGATGACACCTGTATACTTGACTAGATTATAGACATTTGCTACTCAGTAAAAAATTGGGTCTCCCTATAGCATATGTTGAGTGTTTGGGCAGAAAGGGCATTTTAATAGTCTAGGATACAACCATTATTCACAAATCATTTTGGAATACAGGATGATGAAGGTAAATATTTGCTGGTCTTTCTGTGGGTTTAAATAAAATATTACTTTTAAATGTTAAACTAACTTCAATTAATAGGTTACATCCCTCACCCTGTTTCAAATAACCTGCATCAATATAATACCATTTTAAATCATGTACTTAAAGCAAGGGGAGCAACTGTTTTAAAGAAGGGACCAAGTACATGGCCCAAGATGTGCTCAGCATCTTCAACTGTCATTGTGCTCGAAGGGAACTTGCGCACTCAGCTAATCACAAGACTGGAACTTGAGGACTTCATTTTGAAAATTTTTGTAGTTGAATTCAATGGTAGTGGAGGGTGTTTGACATTTTCAAAGGTTGTTCATCACTTTCCAGAATCAAGGCCTTAATGGGTATCTTTTGGACTATGGACTCAGTGGCAAACATTACTTTGACTTCACTGTGAGCGTACAATTCTACATTCAACTCCAGGTGACCTGACTTCAAGTAGTGCTTTCCATTTATGAAGACAGGACTGTGACCCATAAGTGCAGAAGGAAGAAGACAAGAAGGTGGTCTGGTAAATTCTTTATTCTAGTCAACTGAAAATATTGATTACAATTCATTTCCTGCCTCTACTATTTTTCATTGAAAACAAACAAGAGGTCAATTTTAAAGTCAGGGACCTGTGTGCTTTAGTAATTATGGAATGTATATTTTTGAGAGACTCAGAAGAAAAATTAGCCTTTGTCAGACAACTTTATTAAAACCTTACATTAATAATGCCTAAATATAGTCCTGCTCTCCAGCAAGTGGTAGGTCTCGAATATGGTATTAGTAATTCTTACAAGGTCACCCAGGTGGGTTCACTTGACATGCAGCAGCAATTTGGCCTCCATTTCGTCTCTCAATGGCCTTATTTAACACTCTTATCAGAGAGCTGATTTTGGAATAGTACTATCGCCATAATAATAAAGTTTCTATGAAAGCAGCGATTTTAAATATTCCTAAAAATTATTAATAAAGAATCACGACTATTGTGAAAGCCTTATGTGAAGTGTCCTCCTCTCACAGCAGAGAGAAAGAAGGAAAGCAAAATAAATTTCATTCAATTTCATTATAAAGCACCAAAGTGGCCAATCAGACCACTGGATTTGAGAGGACATTTTTATATCTAACATTTCAGCTTGTGCAGATAAATAAATGGTAGGTTTTGAACAGTTTGTTTCTATTTTGGTACTCTTAAAAATTATTAAAGGACAAACTCATAAATAAAAATAAGCAATTATTTTGCTACACATTTTTTGTAGCATTATCTAATGGAATCTTTTAAACTCAAACTGGAAACCTATTTAAGGCTGGCTGAGATAAAATCACCTGATTTTTTCTCATGTGATGACTTGCCAAGGGTAAGACAGAGATTACCAATATAAAACAATAAGTACACTTATCTATGCTAAATTTATATTAGTATATAGAAATGTAATAAGTATTAATTGTGTAATTTAGGCCATTCAGCTGGATATCATAAGGCTTATGCACCTGTTAAATCCTCAAAATAGAGATTAAATAATAATTAAGGCATGAGTACGCCTGCCAAACTTCTGCACAGGGCTGAATTTTACCCTCAGAATTTTATAACACAATGGCATCTAGGACTTGATTTACTGGTAGTTCTTTTCTTGTTATTTTTAAAGTAAAATCCTATAGTAAAAGTTGCACAGAGTGATCATGGGTGTGAGATTCTGTCCTTGGATATGTAAGACTCCTTATGTGATCTTGGATAAGTCAATCAGTTATATACTCTGCTCCTATTCCACTTCTCAAGGGCTTGAACCAAAACCCACTGCAGTCAGTGGAAATCTTTCTATGGGATTTGGGTCAACAATAGGGAATATATACCTGCTTATACTCATGGCACCTTATTTAATGGTAAAAAGAACAAGAAAAGTTTTTAAACATTGTTATTGCAAGTGAGGTCAGTTACAAGTTGAAAAGCTGAAGGACAGACAGTATGACTGTAAACCTTTATCTTTCAGACCTCATGGTTCCTCTAGTCTACATGAAGTAATGAACTTTCTCCAGAGGCACCCTCGATTTCAAAAGTTTACTGACATATCAAGAGACAAACAATGTATGGACTCCCTAAATTATGCTTCTCTTTAAGGAGACAAAGAAACCAAGCAATTTGATCTCTGTGATGGGTCCTGACTAGGGTGCCCATTAAAAAGCTGGTGAGAAAAATTATTTTGAATAAAATATCTCTCTTGTCAGATTAATTTTTAGACTTTTAAATGCATGTTTTCACTTCTATTGGTTTGTAAACATCTCTGTTTTTATCTCTTAGACTTTGTATCATTTAATGCCTACTCTTTTGTTAATAAACCTGTTTTGCTATCATTATAACTCAGCAGTGCTGGGTCAGTTCAATAAAGTGTTTCCTTCTAGAAAGCTAACAGGTTGGAATGTTATTCTGCCTTTGCAGAAGAAGGAAACCTAATACTTTTTCTCTTGATGGTCTAGCAAGAAGAACTGGAGATGGCAGGATGATAATTTGTGGGCAAATTTGTAGTTGGAAGGGTGCTAAGGTTAGCAATGCAAAGGGCATCCAAGGTGGGCAAAACCCAAGTGAATCTTGCAGGTTGCTCATGTCAGAGATGTGAGTCAAAAGATACCCGTCAATATCTTACAAGACAGACATTGGCTGATCTCCTAATAGGCCTGGGTGAACAGCAAAATGTCACAGGAAGGTCTGAGGATTCTTCCATACTCCGAAAATGTGCAAAATATTATGTAGTGGTATTCCCAGTGGAAATGTAGTTTGAGACAGGAGGTGTGGTTTCAGCAAAACTCATCCATCGTAAGTGGAAAAAACATAAAATATAAAAAGTTGAACACCAAATACAGATGGATGAAAAAAAAATAATGAGCAATTCAATATGCTCTATTCTCTGGGTAAGAAAGGCCTGCTGGTGGTAATGACGGAAACACTTTCTCAGAGGAAGGTATTGCTGCATGATTGCACTCAATTAATTTGTATGCACTTGGCCAAACTTTTTACAGTATTTTCTGGTTATCTGTGGGTCCTAAGTCTTCCAAAAGCATTATAGGAGTCCATGTTGACTTTGTAAATGGGCTACATGTCTTTAGAAACATGCTGCTGACTTCCTGATTGATCTCTGGTCATGTGTGAGATGTGTGTGGATCTGAAGGCCATGCTGAAGGATTTGGAATGTACATGTTTATAATAATTCAATGTCAGTTGAGCAATTTTTAAAGTCCTTAGAAATGCAAAGTTTGTAATGAAGAAACAGGATCTCCCTGACTGTAGGATGATGCTTTTAAATGAGAAAACTTTATGGTTTGTAGTGTTGTGGTAGCTGTGTTGGTTCCTGAAGAAGAGTTCTATGTCAACTTGAAACTTCTCTCTCTCAAACTCCTCTTTCACCAACAGAAATTAGTCCAATATTATCTCGACCATCTTGTCACTCTAAAACTATTGAAGCCAACGTACATTCGTCAGTTTCTACCATCAGAGGATCTGATCCTCTGAATGCAGGTTCAGATTCAGCAAAGCACATATGAGTGTATTTAAGTCCATTCCTAGTCAACAAAGCACTTATACATGCTTACTATTTTGCTGGATAATGATGGATTTAAGAATGTGCTTATGTGGTTTTCTTGGATCACATTATAGAACTTTGTTGTTATTTAACTGCAAGTTAGGGCTTCTGTTTTTCAGGGTTAATTAATTTCATTTTCAGGTTTTATTTTTTAGCAATTTTGAGTTCTATGCAGATGTATGAAAATGGGAGGGGATGCTCAGAACTCTCTCTTTGATACCATAATGAGAATATTTTGAGTACTTTCCAAAATACTTATTTAAATACGATCTACTTTACTTTGTATTGTTTGTATAAAAATGGCTTATATTAGTGTAATCCTTCTGCCAGAGCAGGCTGGCAGAACAAGGGCTGGGCTCTATACCTAGGGGTTTCCCAATAATGTAACACCACCACTTGGCTTGAGCCCCCACCCAGATTTCTGGGTAATCCTGCACTCTTCCCTGGGCACCCCAAAGGGGTAAGACTTCCCTACTTGCAAGCAAGAATCTGAGTATATTAACAGAACTTTTAATAGTAGGAAAATGTAATGTAAAAGGCCAAACAACAGAGATCAGCGCTGATCTAGAAAATCAGTACAAAGCAAAGTTCCCAACAACCCGCAGCACATAACAGAACATACAAGACTTAATGGCAAAAACCCACACTGATCTGGGGAATCAGTGCTAACTAGGCTCCCAACCAACCCTAGGGTATGTAGAGAATATCTTTCACTCCAGCTGTCCACCGGTGCCACCCACTGGTCACTCACTCCGTCCTCTAGCACAATCCTTTGGCTCTACCAGGTGTCCACCAGCTCTACCCACTGGTCACTCATGCCACCTAGCTCCCCACTGGCCAGTCTCACCGTCCGCTAGCTGGGCCCACCAGTCACTCGCACCGCCCAGCTCACCGCTGGCCGCCCTCACCATCTGCTAGCTCTGCCGACTGGTCACTCCATCTCTGCTTCTCTTCAGTGATTTCAGCTCATAGAGAGGGGGTTTCCTCTGTCTAGTGATTTCAGCTCAGAGAAAGTTTGCTTCTCTCAGTGATTTCAGCTCTTAAACCTCAAGTAGCTGCAAACAGCTACTTTCATTAAAACAACAAAGAAGGCCTCTGCAGAAGCCCAGCCAGATCTATCATTTGACAGTTGGGCCAATGGGGGAGGCAAAATGCCTCAAGCACGGCTCCAAAAGAAAATGTACAAAACTCCACCCATCTTCAACTTTTCTAGGCTGAAATAGCCACTGGCCTCTCTTGCAAGTCTCTTTGTAGCTAAGGGTAGCTTTTGCCCTGTAACTAACCCAAACAGATTTGGAACAAGCAGAGAATAGCGTATTACAAAAGACAGTATTTCATATTTCCCTTCAGTAAAATTACAGATATTGACAGATTTGTGATCAGATTAGCCCCAAATACCATTACCCACTTTGTCCTTCACCCAGTATGATAATACCTAATTGTGCTCTTTGTGTTCATGCTAATACAGGACCCATGCAGATTAGTTGCCCCCCTTCAAAACCTGTTCAGCACAGCTTCTAAGCCTGCCTTACAGCAGTTTAAACTTTGTATCCTTGTTACTGAACCCTGGCTGAGTTCTTAGGGCAGTTGTTAGCTACAGTGCTTTAATGCAGTGGTTCTCAAGCTTTGTGGGTTGTGACACACTTGGCGGCATTTCATGACCCTACAGGACACACCAGCCCACTCTCCCCAGGCCAAATCCAGCCATCTCCACAGCCTACTGTGACACATTTTCTACTGTGCAGTGAAACAGTAATGTTCCCCAACACAGTGGTTGAAAACTGCTGCTTTAACATACTACTGATTTTGTTGTTGTTGTTGTTTTTGTCCTCGGGGATATTCTATCAGTGTTTATTGATTACACCTAAAATCAGAATCCCTAACTATAGCCAAGTGACTTGATTAGTCATAGGCTACAAAAAAGTTTAGGATTGTTTCAAAATATGAATCCAAAACTTTATTCTTATTTTGCTATTGAAATCAAGCCACTTGTTTTATGGACTTTTTTTTCTCTCCAGGCAGGACATCAGATATTTGTAGAAGAGAATTGATTTTTATGTGCTGAGACATTGCTAACACATCACTACTTCACATCAAATTCCTGTCAATCACATTCTTGTTCATGATAAGAAGCTTCAACCTAAAAATCAAATTTAAGTTTCTAAAACCCAAACTTGCTCCAAATTAGCCCATTGATTTTGGTATCTGATTCCAAGGGGATTAAAGTTTCAAAAAAAATTCCTATTTAGCTTTTTCTCATAACAAATCTAAGAATGTAGAGCCAAGTGGAAGTCACATTGGTTTGACTACCTGTATATTACTAATAATCTCACATCATCTGACAAAAAGAAAAATTCATGGTAATTTGCACTCCCAGTCACTCACTCCCATCTCCTGAGTTGTAATTCACACAGCTAAGTACAAATGAGATTACTACGAGAGAAAATAAAGTTGGCATTTCCCACAGCTGTGTAAGGCTTTCTGTGTAATTATTGAGCCTGTGATGACATATGTGAGTGCTTTGACACACAATGGAGAGCAAACCACTTTGTCAGTAGGCTGTTGGAAAGAGTATGAAGTTATAGAGTTGCTCAGTTTGTACAACATAGAGGACAGAGAAAAGATGGGTAGACTTTGAGGAATAAATCCAATATAGCCAACCAAAAAACAGCACTTAGAAACAGAGCAAGACAAGGACTTCACTTGGTCCTTTTAGAACTCACTGTCTCAAATGATGAATACAAATTCTAGGAAGAGCACAACCTATGCAGCCCCTGACATCTCTGCAACAGCCTCCAGCCCTTTCTGCACACTCTGGCACATTGCCAAAATGCTTGACCTTTGCAGCTTCTTACCTTAAAAATTATAAGCATATTAGTACTTGGTCATAAAACTATCTCCAAAATTTCTTTATTTATTATGGCATCTACAACCTTCACCAACTTCTGATTTATTATATCAGTAGTAGGTGAGGCAATATCTTTTATTGAACCAAATTCTGTTGATGAGGGAGACACAGGCCACACAGAGCTCTTCTGCAGGTCTGGGGAAGGTACTTCCAGCATCACAGCAAGGGAAAGCAAATTAGTATCAGTATTTAGCACATTATAAAGGACCATTCAAGGTACAGTGCCATAGAAAACGGCTTAAAAATTGATTATAGGAATCAAGGTGTTAATTAATTAAATCACCAGTAATGTTACAACTTATCAAGAAATATATTTTTGTTTGTTTATATGAAGATTAAACCTTTAGATTCTGAAATATGCAGTAAACAAACACCAACTATTCCTTTTTACTGAACATAACTGACAAAAAGAAAGTTGATCGGAAAGTGAGACATATAAATTTTGCTTCATAATATGTGTGAGACAAAAGCACGGGTTTTCACAAAGACTTTAAATGAAAATGACATTTGGCACCTGCAACTTTCATGTCCACAAAACAATAATCCTTTTCTCTGTTATAGGAGTCTAAGAATTTGAGCATATGTCTACACTGAAATTAAACTCCCATGTATGGCCCATGCCAGCCAACTCAGGTTCAAGGGTTTGGGCCAAGGGACTGTTTAACTTTGGTGTCAATATTCAGGTATGGGCTTTACCCTGCACTCTTGGACCTTGCAAAGGCAACTATTAAACAACTCCTTCACCCAAGCCCCGAGAACCAGAGTCAGCATGCACAGTCTAGCTAAAAGTGTTTAATTACAGTGTAGACCCATCCTCAGAGCATTTTACAGATAGTTATTTAACTTTGCAACATCCCTGAGAACTTGGCTATTATTACCATATCATCATCCCCATCTAATTGATGAGAAAACTGAGGCACAGCCATTAAACCTTAGATCATATAATCATAGAACCATAGGGTTGGAAATGACCTCATAAAGTCATCTAGTCCAACCCCCTGCCAAAAAACGCAGAACCACTCCCACTAATTTATTCCGGCTAGAGTTTTATCCAGCCGGGCCTTAAACATCCCTATGTAGCCAGTTCCAATGCTTTACCACCATCCTAGTAAGAAAGTTTTTCCTAATATCCAGCCTCGACCTCCCCAGCTTCAACTTGAAACCATTGCTCCTTGTTCTATCCTCTGTTACTACTGAGAAACAGCCGGGCTCCATCCTCCTTGGAGCATCCCTTCAAGTAGTTGAAGGTTGCTATCAAATCCCCCCTCAGTCTTCTCTTCCGCAGGCTAAATAAGCCTAGTTCCTTCAGTCTTTCTTCATAGGGCTTGTGCTCTAGCCCCTTGGTCATTTTTGTTGCCATCTGCTGGACTCTTTCTAATTTGTCCACGTCCCTTTTGTAGTGGGGAGCCCAAAACTGGGCACAGATCTTCCACAAGTTTCCATTAATCTTCATTTCTGAGTAGTCAGCTTGAGATCCCAAAACTGAGGCACCTACATTTATTGAACACATTTGAAAATTAGACCACAATGACTCCCAAAACACATATAGACTGAATATGTACAACAATGAAATAGAAGTCAGGCCTCCTGATTCTCTGTGCTGTGTCTTAATGACATGACTATCTTGCCTTTATTAAAAAAAAAAAAAAAAAAAGAAAGAAGAAGTCTCATGGTAAGAGAAAATAACAACGATAGTAGCATTGTACTACCCAGCTTGTTCTTGTAGAGGACTCTGGTCATGAGGTAGAGCAGTCTCCACTGGTTTTCCTGGACATGCAATCCTAATCCTTCAGGCACCAGTGCTTACTAAGGTCTTCACAAATTTTTCTCCTGTTTTTCGTAATCCAAATTTGTCAACTAACTAAATCAAGTAGCCCAAGAGTGTCAAAAGACAACAAAGAAGATGAGAATGGAAACAAAATGAATCAATGGAAGTCAAATAAGACAAAAAACCCACAACTGATTAGAAAATGAAATGCACAAAAAAAAACAAGGCAGGGATGACTGAAATGGGGGGGGGGGGGCTGAAATTTGATGAAAACAAACGCCACCAGATTTCAGCTCTTGATTTAAGGAATGTTTTAAACAGTATATTGGTTAGGCTGTGAACCCTTTAGAGCTACTGTTGAGCAGTTACTTATCAAAGTAGTCTCATTCACTCAGTCTGATGGGACTATTTGCACAAATAACTTCCTACCAGTGTGACTAATGGGTTCACATATTGGCCTGGGTGATTGCAATGGAGGAAAATAAAGTGATTTCTTATTCAAGAGCAACCCTACACTTCTTTTTCTTGCCTTGATATGGTTTTATGAGAACAAGAGCTTAAACAGTAGAACTACAGACAGTCAGTTGCACTAATCTTCCTGAAACATGTGCCTACTTGTCTACCATCCTATAGACAATATTCCAAATGAAATATTCAGCTATGAAAACTATTTGGCCTTAAGGAACATAGGGAAAGCATGTGCTGCTTAGATACATATCCTAATACCACAGATGTTTCAAAATAAAAAGTTCACCTGGTTTAAATATAAAAAAGCAGCCCATCACAGAAGCAGTATGGTTCTTTTGTATTTCAGATGTTTTATGCTAGATTTGGATCCTGTAAAATGTTTAATTAGACTCATTTGCTAGAAAGTGAGCACCCCTCTCCTGACATAACATACTCCGACTGGCATGATATTATTGCAGTTCTCTTGCATGAGGGGATGGATGTGAGGGGTCCAGTGTTACATATGACTGAATAAGGCCCATCATGGACTTTCTGTAACCTAGTGCCAAGGTCTGGGGACAGAATTATAGAAAATATAAAAATTTATTGGTGACTTTGCAAGTCTGCTCAACAAGCTAATAGGGTTAGTATATTTTGGGTGGAGTGAGCTGAAGGAATAAGAGAGGTATGAATCACACAAAGGCTGCAGCCTGAGGAGATGAGAATTCCTCTTCAACATACGCCTTCAGATCTTCCGTGCTTTCTCTAGCTGTGCATACATGGGCCCTGTGAAACAACTGTTGTACATGCTACTGCAAGATCACAGCACATGATGTATTTTCAAGATTCACGAGAAATTTCTAGTAAACTAAATATTAGCATATCAGAAGGCATCCAAATACCTATGAATTTGATTGGGATTTTCCAAAATACTCAGCACTGAGTTAATTCAGCTCCCATTGAAGTCAATGGGAGTTTTCCATTGACTTCAGTAGGAACAGTTAGGCTGTAACTGGGAACTTTTAAAAATTCCCACCCCTTTTTTTCCTTTCTCCATATAAAGTTCCATAAAAAGAACGAAAAGAAGAGGGAAAACTTGACGGGCTCTGAACTCCATGTTCCCCAAGATACATTTCTGCATAGCCTCATGAATTCTGTGGTCAGTGATGAATTCCATAGCCACTTCTTCAACCATGAAATAGATAGGTCTTTTGTATGTAAATTAAATCCTGCCAATGAGTTATATATAGATCTTCACACTGAATCATTGGAGAATTCTGTGTGAAAACTGATGACAGGAGATAGCCCATAGTAACTGCAGTATACCCATCACTTAGGCATTAGTGAAAACGGTTTCACTAGGTCTTTAAACTCTTGGTTATCACAGGAATGATCTAAGTACAGAACTAGCAGCCAGGAATTCCTGACTTCTAATCTTTGCTCTGACACACTCAGCATTGTGGATCTGTACACTGAGAATTTCTGTTCAATGGGCAGGCAAAGTGAAAAAAAGCAGACAAGCTGTTCAGGTCTATTGAGAAAAGAATAGACTACTACTGAAGGTATTTCATTGCCATCATATAAATCAGTGCCATGCTCTTACTTGGAATATTGTGTTTCAGTTTAGTTACTCTATCTCAAAAACAAAACAATGGCAGAAGCAGAAAGTGCAAAGAGCAAAATGGAAAAGCGCTGAAAAACTTCAGTATGAGAATAGACTAAAAAACTTGGACATAACCAGAGTGGGGTGAAGGAAGGCAGCCAGTCAGGATGCAAAATTATGAGGTTTGAAAAATTTTGTGGTTTGGGCCGTATTTCTGCCTCCCATTTAGTACAGTTTTCAGACTGTGGAGCTGGTGAATCAAAAGCTGGTGGGAGCCACCCTACTTGCTCTAATCCTGATTCTCTGCATTGTAGCAGCCAGGATGCTGGCTGTCTGCCAGCAGCAATCCTTGCCCTGCAACCTGAGCTGTGCCTTCCATTTATGGCTGGGAACTGCCCAGGGAGAAGAGGCAACAAGTCTCCAAGCTCTGCCCCAATGTGCTCTTGACTCTCCCCCAATACTCCCAGAAGTGCTAACTTGCTGCTGCTGCTCCTGAGGGACTGCACATGGTCTCCCACACATTGCCTTGAGGGGATGCAAATAGTCACCCCAGATAGTGAAATGGCTTGTTGTGGCTTACTAAAAAAGAGTTGTGCTATCTGGTTAAGGAAGCAGATGAACAAGAGGTGACAGTGTGGAAGTAGTTACAGTGGTCAATCAGTTTGCTGTTCGTGATAACACAAGGACACAGTGAAATGGAATTAAAAAGACTTAAAACTGACAAAGTTTTTCACACAATACAGTTAATCTTTGGAACTCAGTGCCACAAGATATAAAAAGTGTGGCTGTTATGATGAATAACATGTATTATTCAGACCCACAGTTTGATTTGACAGGAATAAAGTGGAGAATATCAGACCACATACTTCAGGATATAAACTAACTAAATATCTGGCTTTAGAAAGCAATGCTTTTCATAGGCATGATTTTGCATAAATGTTGGTTATGCGGGTTTTATGCCTTTTTTGAAGCACAGAGTTCATGATATGTGTGTTTTATGCCTTTTTTGAAGCACAGAGTTCATGATTTTTGTCAAAAACAGGATGAAATACTATTGACACTCTAAAATGCTGCCTTTGAGCTACATTCTGCCCTGCATTCTTCCATAAAACTCTCATGTATTTAAGTTCTGCATGCAAAAACAGAGTATGGCAGTTCTAAAAGGAAGTACATGCTGTATAGATGCATCATATATATGGGTTTCAGTAAGGTCATGGTATGATGCCAGAGCTAAAATATTTTGACTGAAAAAAGAAATAAAAATCACATTAAAATATACTGTAAAGCAGTGGTTCCCAACCTATTTGAGTATGAGAACCCCCTTTTAACATCAAAAATGTTGTGACTCCCCCCTCCCCAATGATAATAGTTGTTATCAGGAATTGACTACAGGCAGCAATGATGCAGAAGGGCAGTGGAAGACCTGGCCCCTACCTGCTCTCAAGGGGTACGGGACATATCCAGGGTGAGGATGCTCACAGTAGGCAAATACAATTCATTTAGAGCAGAACTGTGAAACTTATTCAATGAGGGGGCACACTGGAAGGCAGGACACCGGGTGCAGGCCATGTGGCCACATGGGCTCCTTAGTGCTTCCCCCCCTCCCTGTTCAAAGTGGCATGGGCTCCTCTTCCCCCTCCCTAGCCCCACAGACTCTCTCACACCTTCCCTTTTCCCTGCCCTGTGGGCCCCTCTTCCCCACTGGCTCCTTGACCCTAGCCCCACTGTGCCCAGAGCCTGTCTTCAGCTTTCGCTGCTGCAAACAGCTCCCAAGCAGCAGCTTCGCAGGCTGGATAAGTGCCGTTGGGCCATAAGTTTGACACTCTTGATTTAGAGCCCTCTCCAACATGGATTGCTGGTCAACTGTGGCTGGGACCAGTTCGGGCATGGGCGGCCTGCCACTGGCCAACAGTGCCTGGGGCTGGATGTATTCTTGGACCCCTTGCAATAACTCCATGGACCCCCAGGTGTCCCTGGATCACAAGTTGGGAACCACTGCTGTAAAGCAATGGTTCTCTAATAACACAGAAACAATGATAGGGGCAAGTAATGAAAATCACTGCACAGTTAAGGGAAAAGCAGAAATATGAGTAAATATGTTATACATTTTCAAATCAGGGCCTGGATATTTGACATGAAATACAAGTCAGATGAAAAGAAAGATACAACAAAACAGAATGATTAAGACAACTGACAAGCTTAAAGGAAAACAAGGAATTTAACAATTGTACTGCCTACTGTCAAAAGAAAACAAAAGGACAAGAGAATGGAAATAAATGAATCAGACGAAACTCAAAGAAAACATAGGAATCATAATCAAATAAAAAGGGCACGTGGGTTTGGCTTTTGAAAAAGCTGAACATTGGATGTAGTCTTTAGAGTTTGCTGTTAAATGAGCCATTTCCCTTGAGATTGTCGTTACTTTTTAGACAACAAGGCTGTCAATCAGCCTTAGGTCACCATGTTGATGCCATTGATCATGCCAAAGCACTTAATAGGTAGGGAAACATAAATGTTGCCATCTCCTTCCATTTCAGAGCAAACATCAAAATATAAGTTCATTCCTATGCAGGGTCATGCACAAAGGAAGGCAAGGAGGGGCACAGAACACCTCCAGCCCTGGGGAGAAGGCAGCGACAGGAAGCTTCTGCTGGTGGGAGGGGAAGAGTAAGCTTTGGCCAGGGGCAGGAGAGGAAAGGGAAGAGTGAGCTCCAGTTGAGGTGAGGAGAGGGAAGGAGGGAAGAGTGAGTTTCTTTTATGGCTGAGGGAAGGATGGGAGAGTTCCTCTCAGGGCCCAGGGGAGGAAGGGGCACAGAACATGCTTTAGCTTAAGGAGATAAAATAAAATTCCTGTGCATACCCCAGTTTCTATGCATCCATCAGTTCAATACACCTTCCTCTCCAAAATCTATGACTTGATCAAACTGTTATGTACTCACTTATCAGGTAACGAAAAAGGATGAAAATGCTGCATTCCAGGATGTCACTTAGTGGAAAGCCAACATTGACCAAAACACAGGCTGGCAGCATTAATGATTCAAGGGTTCGAACATCTGCTGTGTGGGCTTGTGCCACTCGCCATCCCATTAAGAATTGATTAGTTTATGATCATTCATCTCTATAAGTTGTAAAAGTCACCTCACTCACACCAATTTGACCAAATTGCAGCCAAACTTCAATATGGGTTAGAGATTTCATTCATCCCTGGGAAGACTACAGGCTCAAATAACATCTTCCCAGAATTTCTGAAAAATCTAGATCAGTATAGCCATGACTGGCTAACACATGTCTTTACCAATCTGAGCACCTTTGGCCAAACATACAAATGGAACCAAGAAAAGCAGCTGGCAATCCCACCACTAAAAAAACCTACTAGCCAAAATAAATATTATTCATAGTGTGCAAACTCAGGGGTCCGTCTTGGAACTATCACTCTGTAATACTTACATCAGCCACAAAACATCCACCTAGTCACAGAAATTTTGATATGCAGATGATTTTACACTCACCATGGGGGTTAGCACTCTCACCAATGTGAAAAGCATCGTTACTGAACATCTGAAAAAAATGGGAGGAATACTGCTGATTAAGACTGAGGTCAAGATAAAAATAATCAGTAACATGAGGAGTAGTTGAAGAGCAGCAGAGGTGGCTTTTGGGGTAGGTAAAGCAGGTGACCACAGTAAGGGGCCCCATCCCCAATTCAGTGGACAGCAGGGGTCCTAGGCAGCAGGGGTGCTCCAAGCTGCAGCCGCATCTGCAGCCTAGTAGGTGCAGATGGCCTGCTGGAGCTGCCTGGGAGGAGCTGAGCTGTGACTACGACCTGGACCTTTAAATCTCCCACCCTGCAGGACATATGGTCCAGGGCAGGAGAAGAAGGGCAGGAAATTTAAAAGTTGCCTCCACTGGGCTCAGGCAGCTTATTCTTCTTGACAGGGTAAGTATTTGGGGTAAGGGAAAGAGGAGGCCATGGGGGGGGAGGGAAATGGGGTGCTTAGCAGTGGGGAGAAGTGGATGAGGTATACTGAAGCAGCTGGGGAGGAGCAAGTGAGGTGGGGCTTGGGGTTGGGAAGGGTAGATGAGGCAGGCCTGGCAGCAAAGGGCCAGGGCTGGGGACAGCTGAGGCAGGTTCAGCCTGGCCAGGCCCAGCCCAGCTCAGAGGCAGGGAGCTGGGGCCAGGAGAGGGGGGCCAGATGAGGCAGACCCATCACCCAGCAGGTTGGTGGGGAGCCAGACCCGTCACCCAGCTTGATGGTTGGGAGCCAGAGCCGGAACTGTGAGGTGGGCTCTGGCAGCAGATTGGGGGCAGAGGGCAGGTATAGATGCAGAGGGTTTTGCTTTTTAAAAAAAAATTAATTCATAACTAAACACTAGAAATATTTTTCATTTTATTTTTATTTATGATCATTATTTGTATAAAACTTGAGGTTTTAGATGGGTAAAAAAATAAAAGTTATGCTTTTATTATGTGTTTAGTTCTTATAGGGGTCCCTACAATGGGCCTTCACCTAGTGCCCCCAAAAAAACCTAAGGCCATCTCTGACGAGCAGATCCTCATACCTTGTGGGCAGCCAGCTTGGCCCTTGTCTTCTCAGCAACGGAGTATTGCATGCCAGTATGAGCAAGTCATATACATTTGAAACGTCAATATGCAAGTGAACTTGCTATGAGAATTGTCATGGGAGAGCTGAAGTCAACACTGACCATCTGGTTTCCCATCCTTGTGCATATCTTACCACCATCCCTTCAAAGAGAAGCAATAATAATAAGAGAAAATGAGGGCACAGTAACAAACCCAGACTTGCCCATCTTTGAAGATCTCCAACCTTCACCGTCCCATCTAGCCCTGATACCCTGCCTTGTGGCTAGTGGCTCTCAAACATTCAGGCCTGTCGTCAAAAGACAATTGGCAGTGGAAAAACAGCAAAAATCAAGAATTTAGCTGTTCACAGCTCCTACTTTGTCGCTTCATCTTGCCATGTAAAATATGGATGATAGTGAACTGAACCAGAACCTTATACAGGCACCGCAGTTACCTACTATACAAACTGAAAATGAAGGACGGACCAATACATGAATATGGTACAACTAATGAATCACTGCCCTCTAAGATCCTTCTCTGGGGAGCAGCCTTGATTCATTGCATGTCACCAGAAGTTGTAGAAAGGATGACAAACCCAGATGCTGTTTTCTAAGTTGCTGCACAAAAGAAAGTCCCAACTGAAAGAAAGTCCATGTTTGGCTCTAGTTAATAGGGGGCAAACAGTTTATTACATTAAAATGAACAAGGAGACTTGCAGCACTTTTAAAGAGTAAGAGATTTATTAATCGCATGAGCTTTCATGGGAGAAATCCCACTTTGTCAGATTGTTGAAGATAGACAACTTATTGAATTAAAGCCTCTCTTCTTGTCTTTGTTATATATGCAATTCCCATGTTTACCATAAATTTTCTTTGTGATCTCAGGCAAGCAATTTATCTCATTTCTTATCTCAGATCCTTCTTCTGTAAAAGAAAACACCAGTGAACATAAAGCTACCCCCCCCCCCATCCCTGAAAACTTTTGGCTGTAGTTCTTATTATATTTTCTCTTATCCCAGGCCTTGCTTAAATCAAACATATGATCTGATATTTAAATCACAGGACTAGAAACTGGGAGACTTTGGCCTTTATTCCTCACACTGCCACTTATTTTCTGCATAACCCTGGGTAAGTTTCTTAACCACTCTGGGTTTCTCTTTCCCCATTTGTAAGATAGGGCAGTATTTATCTATCTCATGGAGTAATGAGGGATCACATAAATATTTGGAAATAACTACAGAGGCACAAGGTATGAGGTATTATTATGAAGGTATGAATGCTTCAACAGTGAGAAATGAACCCCATGCCCGAAAAGCAGTTTAATATATGGAATTTTAGCGGCCAGTATGGATTTGTTGATGAGAAGGGTGGCTGCCCTTGAGAATGGAAGAAACACAGTTCCACAGGGATCTGACCATATTCACTTTGCTTACTCAGGAAGATGCAGTGACAGGCAGGGGCTGGAGGAAGGGGGGTGGGGGAGGGAGGATTTGAAGTTAATCTTGCCTCGCGACTCTCTACAAGAATTGCTGTCAGCACAGTAAAGTGACATGAGGCAGGGAATCAATCCAAGAAAGGGACACAGGATAAAAATACAAACAAGGAAGAAGGTTTGAGTCTTTTGGTAAAGTAATCCAGACATTTCAGAAGGTTGGAGGGTTGGTGTCACTGCTGCTTCTTTCCATCAGTGACTGTGAAATGCTTACAGCGCTGTCATTAACTGTAGGATACCTCACAACCACTCATCTCATAGTGAATTACATATAGGTGCTCAAAGCAGATATTAGATTGAGTGCAGACGCCACTGTACCTATTAGATCATGCAGAATAGGGATACCCATGGTGAAGCTGGGAGAGGGAGGGTGGAAGCCTGAAAGTATTTATTGAAAAGAAGTCTTATCAAAATACCTGAATTAAAAGATCAGTGCACTAAAGTTATGGGTACAAATCAGCTGTCACTGGAACAGCTAAATGGGAGTTATAATATTTTAGTAAAGTCTCCAGATTGGGGGGTGGGTGGGGTGATTAAATTTGCTCTCTTGCTTAATTGATAGACCAAATCTGATCAATCATTCTTGATTGCTGATGAGCTCTCACATTCATTGTGTTTCCAGATTCCTAAACTCCAGCATAAACCTCTGCCTCACAAACTACAAAGCCTTCACTGTTATTTTGTAGAAAATAGAAGGACCTGAGAAAAAGCAGATGTTCTCATAGTGCCATCTTTATTCACTCTGAAGAATAGTTTACTATGAAAACAGTCCCACTGGTTCATTGTTAGGGAGATAGTCAAATAGTGGCAGAATCTTACCAAAATCAGAATACTTGCAAAACTAAAACACGTATGGTATTATTATTAAACTATTAATGGTGTGCTGTCTATGGAATATTAGAAACACAAGATGGAGTAGGGCCATAGCCCCAGTTTGGTAATTTGGCATAACTCTACAGTACTGGAGTCAAAGTTTAATTTTTTTTAACCTCATGAACATAATTCTAAAATACCTAATATACACTAAATTAAATGTAATCTTATTCACACTGCTTGTCTTTAAAATGTGATTACTATCATGCAATTATTTGTGGAATGTTAGTGGGGCATTCTTAATTCTACACTAGCTATAGGAATGCTTTGAAGACAACAGTAAAGTTCATTTTATCTGCAAATGATACTCTCAAAAGTTTAAATTGTGATCTATATGTATATTATGTAATAATAGTGAAAATATTGCAGTTATTCTATATGCCCCATGCATAACAGTTTAGATCAAATTAAATGATACTGTGTAAAGAGTATGTTTGCATCAATTTCTATTCATCAGTTTTCCTAAAATGTACATTTAATAAGTGTACATTTTGTATCCTGTGTAACAAATAATAAGCAATAATAACTGTGACTAGTTATATGTATACAGTTAAGCACTTATGTTTCTGCAGGATCAGGACTTAAACTGTATTAGTGTAAGTTATGTCAAATTAAAAAAAATAATATAAAAATATTTAAAAATTCTACCCAGTTACTGGAAATAAATATCAATGTTGCATTCATCTGTAGCTTTACATTCTGGCTTTTTTTTTATGATATACCATTAGTACACTCAACAAATTCTAATGTACAGGAACTTGAGTTGCTAATTTAAGATAACTCAGATTTTTTCCATAAAAGTGACTTTTAAACTAATTTACATGAGCAAAACACAATGACAATAGTAAAAATTTATCTCCCAGTCTTTTTGGTGTGCTGTACACAAGTGGAAAGTTTCTGACACTACCTACAGTACTTAGAAGTCCCTGTTTGTGTTTACACTGTTAGACAGTGCAAAATATGATGACCTGCTGAGGATTTGCAAACAGCTAAGCTATAATGATGGATCAGGGAGAGAGGACATGTAAGATTTCCCAGGCTTCTGTTGGGAATTCCTCAAAAGTAAAGCATGCTTTCCCTTGGGATTTATAACCTCTCTTCGACTTAATCAGCTTGCCTTTTTGCTCTCCAGGAGCAATTTATCCAGTTTTACTCATGATTCTCCCAGTGTTATGACAGTTAAAAATATCACAGTCTTCCTTCATGGGAGACACTGAGGTAGGGTAGAAAACAAGTCCTCCATAAAAGTTGGTTAATTATCTTGTAAGAATGATAAACTCTCTCTTACAAGAATGTGTTTTAATTTAATAATTCTGATAATTTAAGGAAATAGCTTCTATATTAATAAAAGTAGAAGTTCCAAGTGTGATGACATCACAACAAAATAAATAGAATTTTTTCTTCATATTATTGGGATGAATTATAGTAAAAAGTCTAGTAATGGAAAATTTTGCATTTAATTTACATTCTCATAGCATCCAAGCAAATTATTTCCTTTTTCTGTGATGGGATAATGTATGCAAGCCATACTCAGTTATTTTATACAGCAACATTTGAACAGAGCTATCACTTACTGTATGTTTGCTCTTGTGTCTCAAAGAAATAAAGCAGAGAAATGAGTAATGTTTTATTACTGCCAAGCCCTACTCAAAAGTGAAGAATACCCATGGGCATAGTTTGAAACATTACTGTGGGATAGGAGGAGCTTTGCACGTCTCACTGACACAGCCAAGAGAAGCAGAGATAAAGGGTGAAAATGATCCAAGAGAGCTTCATCATAGCTGCTATATCCATCACCCCTCACTTCACCCTGCTCCCCCACAGATTCCTGGCTAGAGCTGGATGAATAATGGGGGGAAATAACCTAATATTATTTGATAAAATTAATAGAAACAAAATGCATTATCTGACAAATACCATTCAACCACCTCTAGGGAAGGGGCCTGTTTCCCTTTCTTTGTAATAACACTGGTTGTATTATTTGTAGTGGTCCTGTAACCCTAACAGGATTGTATCTTCATTGCAAGGTGCTGTAGGAACATATAGGTAATCAAGATATCGTCCCTGCAGAGTTTACGATGGAGAGGCTTGATGCAAGGTGTTTAGTGTTCTGATTCAGTCCAATAAACCATTTAAGTAGCAGTAGCCCTATTGAAGTCAATGGGAGCTGATATCAGAAATCACAGAACAAAGAAACCAGTTGCTGAGCACTTCCATCTTTCTAATCACTCGATGACTGATTTGTTAATGACTGTTGTCAGGGATGTGGCTGGGACATCAAGACTTCAAAGAGAAACAGCCGAACTCGAATTAATATGCAAGCTAAATTCTGTGAAAGCAGGACTTAACCGAGACTATGAGTTCTTTTCCCATTACAAAAGGTAATTTGACTTCAGGCTTCCCATGGTTTGAACCTAACAACTGCTCTGATTTGCTGTTACTGTATGACCTGATCCTATGTTTTACACCTCCTTGCATTTATTTTCATTCCTTTCTGTAAGTTCACCCATCTTTGAAGCATCTGAGGAAGTGGGATTTTCTCCCACGAAAGCTCATGCGAAAAATAAATCTGTTAGTCTCAAAGTGCCATATGACTCCTTCACAATTTTAGAGGCAAGCAAAGACTTTAACTTTATTGCCAGATGGGTATATAGTGCTTAGAACCTTACAGAATCAGTCCATAGGGCTTGATCCAAACCCCTTTGCATTCAATGGGAGTCTTGCATTGGCTTCAGTGGTTTTGGATCAGGTCATAAGTCAATGACACCAGTTTTCCCCTTAGGGCCTCCTTTAGCACTATATTTAAACATGAGTAATTTTAAGCCCATGTGTCAATAGAATTACTCACATATATGTTTAATTTCAAGCACACACAAGTATATGCACAATTAGGGCTTATGTTATGCCCAGATGTAATAAGTAAGTATAACAGTCAGAGGAAAGGAGCGTATTGGAAGATGGTAATGGTTAAGTGATCAGATGATTTCATAGACTAAGTATGTGCACAAATTTACAGTTTGCAAATCATTCTAAAAGACTGAGATTTAAATAAATAATTCCAGATTAGCTATCGTAAACTGTCCCTCAACTTAGCCATCATATTGCAAATGGAAGTAGGTATGAGTGCCAAATTTCTGACTACTCATGATCTCAAAAAATATTAAAAATAAATAAATTACAGTAACTGTAAGTCACCATAATATATGCAGAACAACAATAAAATACCATATGAGGTTTTCAAACATCTTTCTATAACCATGAGGTTAGGAATTCATGAAAGAAAGAAAACTGACATTCACCCATAATAACATAACTCCAAGAGCTAAGGTTTTGAGCGAAAACACTGAACACTAAAAATTCATGATAAAGGGCTAGGAAAGCTAATAATCAGTTCCACAACTCTTTCCTTCAGCATTTGTTTATTGCCATTCCTTTCCCTGACTATGTTCTGGTTGGTTAAGAGTTCAGTTTGGTAACTCCCAAACACTGTAAAAGAAGCATCTTGAGCCTAATCACTAAGTCTCAGCACTTCCCCAGAAGTGAGAAAAATGTGCACTGTATTCAGCAATGTCCTATATATGAGAGAAGTAAAATGTGCTCCCTCCAACCTGGGCAACTTTGTCTCGGTAGAAAGAAGAAAAGGAGTTGTGGCTTCCCACTCACCATTCCTTTGGGCCAAGAGGAGAAGGCAAAGGGGACATCACCTGGGCTAGGGAGACTAGAAGATGCTCAGGTAGGCCAAAAACACATGTGTACCTGGGGGAAGGAGAATATTTCTAGCCTGCTCCTTCTAGATGGGCTGCTTTCCCTTTTAACAGCATTCCTCATCCTGACTCCCACAGTATCAGGGTAGGACCAGGACTTTGGGGCTGCTGCAGGCATTGAACTTTTAGTCCTTATTGTTCAAACTAGGAGGGAATTTTTTGTCACCATCTGATTGACTGAGTTGGGGGGATTTTTGCTTCTTCCCCACAGCAGGTCAGGAAATTAGGTTCAAGTTGCTGCAACCTAGTAGGTGGCAGGTTTCCAGTGAAGGTACCAGTGGGGATCCAATTCCCTGATGAGCTGTAGCTGAAGGGAACTGACAGGGAAGCATCTCCTAAAGAAGCTGGGAAATGAGGCTGCAGCTCCTAATGTCTGGTACAGCGAGGATATAGTCCTCTCTCTCCTGCCCATTAACCCTCATAGAAGTGGAGGGGGGGGGGGGGTCAGACAGTTGCTGTAGTGGGCAGAGAATGGGTTAGAAATAGGTGGAAATGATTAAGGAAATAATGATAACTTGCACAGTACAATTTATCATGAGGTATTCCCAGATGAGTTAACACTGGTCTAACTAAAATATATCTCTTGCATTTTTTTTTCCTGTGTGGGTGGGAGAGTGGGGTGTAGAAACAGGGCACACTGGGTATAGGAGTTGAAAAGATTTGTGTATGTATTGTCTTAAAACTAATTTTTAGATTTATTGTTGATAGAAAGCGTGTTTCCACACTGCTTGTTTTTTCTTCAAAAACTGCCTTATATGCAGTTCTATTTTAAAAATAGATAACAAGCCTGTGGATTGCTCACCAGGGAAATCCTCAGTGAAAGAGTTTTAGACTTACCCCCTTCTTTCTTTATTGCTGTTTGCAAGGCTCTTCCCTTCAATATTTCTTTACGTGTCCCCCAATTCTAAAATGGATTTTTAAAAAAATGTGTAGTTGTATTTTAGTCCAGTCACAAGACATTATAGGCCGGATCCAGGGAGCCTTTCCACTGACTTCAATGGCTTTTGAATCAAGTCATATGTGTAGAGTGGTCAGTTAAAGGATTTCTGATCTACTCCAAGCATCAACCAAGAATAGCATCTTTCTTTGCTTTGCACAGAGATTACCTGGCAAAAATGAACGTAATTACTTTAACTTTAGAAATTCAAGCCTTGTCCAGTCTTCACCCACCAAAAGACTTTATGGGCCACTGAAAAAGTGGAAATCTATTGACTTCAATGGAGTTTGGACTGGGTCTTTGCATTATAAAAGGTTCATGTTCCATACTCAGCCTGATTTAGAATTTCCTAAGTATTCTTCCCTGAAGTGCATTCATTCATCATAACTTTCTCTACTGTATATTACTAACTTTCAGAATTACATCATCTGTCATCTGAATTCTCTCCCCCATCCCTTCTGCATTTATTTATTTATTTAAGATGAATGTTCCGTTCACTAGATAACTGTACGTTCCTAATATCACTTATCCTTTTTAACAGTCTCCATATTGTGCATACCAAACTGAGAATATACCCATCAGAGACTGAATTTTCTATTTATCCTTCTGGGCTGACTTCAGCCTTTCTGTCTTTAAACTTGTTGAGATAAATTATTGATCAGACAGCTGTGTAGTATGTGTTACTGGACATCTGAATTCTTGTGTTCGTTTTTCACTCATGATTCAGTTTGTATTCACATTACGTTGTGCATTTTATATCTACAGCAAAGAAATTTCCAGCATCTCATTGGTGCTTGAGGTTTTCTCCTGGTTGTCCCCTCCACCCCCATCTATGGCTGTTCAGTAACTTACTTTAGTTGATGGCAAAATGTGGATTAGCTACTACTATTCTCTCCACCTTTTTTGGCCACTCCAAGCTTATGCTTTCTACAGCAGATAAAACAGAGTCAGAACAATATGTCCAAAGTGCTACCTCCCTTCCTGCCTTTGAACACAAGTAAAAAATTATTTTTGAAGCCAAAGAAAAATCCTAGCTGTCTTACATTTTTGTATGATTGAGCCAAAGCCTCTTGCCTAGTTAGAGCAATTGGGTTAATGTTTTCATTATTAATAAATTAACAACAATTATAATGTCTGTACCACCTTTCATCAAAAAAATCTCAGAGAGTTTTGAAAACATTAATGAATTAAGTCTTATGACACTCCTTTAAGGTATTATTAAATGGTGAGAGCAAGACACAAGTTTTAAATGATTCCTCAATCAATATTTTAATTTTATTTTTTGAGAGAGCATAGCTTTTCTATGATTGCAGCTTCAAAGGTTTAACAACCAGTTCTTCACACATAATCACTGAAACCATATACAGGATACTAGTGAGCTGGATGAATCTCAGCTGTGGGCTGCTAATGTATTATAAACTGTAAATATACCTTTAACTAGCTCTTTCATCATAAAGTGACTCTCTCTCTTTAACTTTGCAAGATATTTGGTCTTTGATGTGAATTCCTTATTTTGCATAAATTTGTTTTTCAGTTCTTACGATCTGCCATTTAATTCTCTGTCATTGTCTGTCAGTTGTGCTATTTTTATTATTTCAGTGATACCTCTTATTTCCTAGTTACTCAGTCCTTTAACTCTTTGAGGGAGGGGTTGTTATCAGTCTTCAAAGGTGAAGCGTGAAGCATGGATTGAAAACCTTTTTACATTTATAAGCTCAACTTTTACTTTGAAAATTTGCATATATATTATGAGCAAGTTACATTAATTCATTTAATAAACTTTGTTTTGGCTCCAACTAGAATGTGAATGTCCCTGGAAATCTGCTCAAAGAAACACTTAAACAGAAGAGAGATCAGTGACTACAGAGAATACAGCAGTCACAATTTTAAAAAATCAATATCTTTCACACCATTGCTTCCTTTTGTAACCACAAGCCACACTGACTTTTAATGGCAACCTCTGTATCTACTCATATATTGCTAAATGTGTAACAAAGAGTTTAGAAAAGATACCTATATTTCATATATCCCATCTATCAAGTCAAACTGGATGCCAACTATTTCATTTATTTTAAAGCTGATTGAAGAGTTATTTGCATACAACATAAACAGACCAGGACAATATAATCACATAGACTGCCTCAGAAGTGGTTCATGGAAAGGCAGATGCCACTCTTATGATTTTCTGTTAAACTGAGAAAAGGCCACCAAGTTAAAACCTCTATTAAATGACTATACCACTTATCTGCACTGGAGAACCTATTTTTCAACCCAATTATCTATGTATTTTCTTTCATTATTATACCTAGTGGTTTATAAATTTCCATGGATTAAAATTTTTATTGCAAACTAGTTTATCTATCTGCTAGGTAGGTCTGGCAACAACACATGAAATTTATGCTAGCTTCCATAGTATTGTACCAGTGCCTTTAAATTCTCTCCCATGCTTAGAGTGGCTACTCTTCTCGGGTAGGTGAAGCAGCAATGTATTACCCATGTATCATGGAAGGCACATTTGTGTACCCCTAGATCAGGGGGGGTCAAAGTCCCAGCCCGTGGGACAGATCTGACCCACCAAAGACTCTGATCCGGCCCCCAGAGCTGCTGCTTAGGAGCTCTCCACAGACAGGCTGCCGGCAGAGGAAGGCTAAGTGTGCTTGTGAAGCCGATCATGTGAGTCAGTCAGCGCATAGGGGAACAAAGGAAGCACTCCAGCCAATCACAGCTCAGCTCTACTGTGGTATGTCAACCAATCAGAGTTTCTCCCAGAGAGCCACCCCACTGCTCTCCACCACCCACCTGTTCACTGTAAGTCAGTTGGCATGCTAATCTGATTGACTGCACAGTGCACAAATCACAAAAAGAAAAGGAAAAAGTGGCTGGGGTCCACGTGGGAATGAGCCAATCAAAAGTCAGCCTGGACTGAGCCAGCCAAAGGCCACCATGCTGAATGACTGATAGTGAGTGGCCAGGGAGAGGGTAAGGCAGGACTCCAGGCTGTCTGTGACTGTGACTAAGACTTGTTGCCAATGCCTGCCATCATGCAGTAGGGAAGTGAAAAGGGAAGGGGAATGGGGTCTGGAAGCTGACCAGCTGGAGAGGGTGACCTAGGTGGGGAAGGGTGGTCTGAGATTTGCACAAGAGGAGCTGGGGGGGGTTGGGGGGTCAGGGACCAGCCTGGCAAAGGAGAGCCCAGAGGGAAGGGAAAAGGGAAGGTGTTAGAGCAGGGGTCAGCAACCTCTGCTGACTTCTGTGCCCGTCCTTCCTCCCCAACCCTCCACTGGTGCCAGTGGCCCCCTCTGCTGAAAAAAATTGTGATGGCTGCCTGAAAATTCAGCAGTGGTCACTGCTGGAGTGGGAGCGCTTCCCAGACATGCCATGGAAAGAAGTCGCCCAGAGTGGCTCATCTTGACAGTGTGCTTGGGGACAGAGGTCCACAGGCACGCCATGAAAAGAAGCAGCTCCTTTCAGGGGCTCCCAGGCATGCTGCAGAAGGAAGTTGCCTGGAGTGGCTCTTTTGGGGAACATCACACTACAGAGAGGGGCCACTCCAGGTAGCTTTCTTCTGTCCCATGGAGGCATAGGCATGAGGGGCACCCCTTGTGTTCCAGCTGCACACGAAGGAAGCTGCCCAGCATGGTTTTTGGTGGCAGGAGTGGCCATTTCTATGGTTCTGCAGAGGGTGCTGTGTGCTGCTTGGAATGGGCACACGTGCTGGGGGTTGCCTACCCATGTGTTAGAGCCTTCGGGGCTGGGAAGGGGAAATGGAAGCCGTGCCACTCTGAACATGGAAGGGGAAAAGTTTGGGGAGCCCGAGCAGGCACATGACCTGCGACAGGCATCCTGCCCTCCAATGTGCCCCCCCCCATTGAATGTGTTTGACACCCCTGCCATAAATTATGATCTACATAACTTTTCTGTTCACTTTTCCAGTATAACTATGTGCTGTGAGGCCAATTGTACCGTTCAAGGTTCCCTTTTGAAAGCTCTGCCATATGGCTATGGTATCATGTTTTCTGCAGCATCATCTATGTGTGCATATGTGAAACAGGTTACATGGCTCAGGGGGAGGGGGGCGGACAGAACTCTCTTCCAGCAGCATGTAAACAGCCAAAGCTGCAGGCAAGTACCTGAAGAAGAGAACACAAACAAGGTAAATTGAGGTCCCAGGCTCAGATCAAAGAAAGGGATCACCTCCACTCAGGAAAGGGAGGAGGACTGAGAGGAGACTAAAAAGGAGTACAGACATTTTTAACAGGAGAGAAGCTGGTGGCTTGGGCTAGAGAAATAACATCTTGGAACCAACAAAAGATACTCAGCCTATCCACCTGGCCAAGAGGGCTAAGTCTGACTAAAAACCACTAAACAGCCAGACTTGGGGGTAAGAAAGATGAGAACAAGCTAAAGCATGATCCTAGATAATGCCGTTAGATCAGTATGCAGTTTATATCCTTTATTTTTGACTGTGGCAACTCCTGACTCTTTATTAAATGATGCTGCATTGATTTCCTATATACTTACTTAAAACCATATCCTGATCAATAAACTAGTGTTTGTTTTACCTAAAGCTGTGTGGACTTTAGTGGGTGTGAATAAGGAAAGCTGGGCCAGGCCCAAATTAATTGGGCTGGGGGGTCCTGGGCTGCCTCCTACTGCAGGCCCTCCCCTGCCCACTAGGGGCCCCATTCCCCACAGCAAGGGCCAGTCTGCAGCAGGGGCAGCTGGTGCATGATGTCATAGCCCCTGATACAGTTCCCCAGGGCCATAGCCCTGGAAAGTTGTGCCAGTCTGGAGCAGAAGCCGTGACTGTGCCAGTCAGCCTTGCTTCCTGGGCAGAGTAGAAAGACACTGGATGGCTCCACTCTGCTCCTGAGGCAGGCTAGCTAGCCCAGGGGTGGGGTGGGAATGCAGTGCCCAACATCTGGGCTGCTCCAGGGCCCTGTCCCCACACCACAAGGCACCAGGGGTGCAGGACCAGTCTCTGTACTCCTACCCTGCTGGCACTGAACAGGGTGGGAGCCACTGGACTATCACAGGGGTTTTTAGGGACTGGAGCCCGGGGCCCCCTTTCAGCCAGCACCCAAGGCTTAAGCCCCTAAATTCCATGCAAGAGTCCAGCCCAGGGCTAGGCCAATCCATTTCAGTGTTAAATGGATGAACGTGTGTCTATGGAGGTTGCAGGTGGGTTCCAATCTCTGTAGGGCAAGGGTTCCTGGTGTGGGATCTGGTGATTGAAGGTGCTTGCTTGGGGACTGCGCCATAGGCACATAGTGGATGCACACTGCCTGGTACCAATTACACACAGACAGCTGGTGTGAGCTGATGGAGGAGTGAGCAGTTTCCTGGCAAAGCGAAGCAAACTAGGGTTCAGGAGTGGAGATCGATGGGTCACAGAGGAACATTGGACCAGAAACAGGGAGCAAGCAGCCTGTTACGCCGTGTTATCTAAACATCACATATATTGAACAAGACTATACTGACAGAAGATTGCAGGTTTCAAAATGCCTTGGGTTCATGCCATGACACCTCCCAGACACATCCAGAAACCAACAGGAAAAAATCATACAGGAGACTTTCAGATTTTCAGAGGCTGAATCAGAAAGGGTGCTTTCCTCAACACCCATCAACTTCAATGTGAGTTAAGGGCACTGAGCATTTTGCAGCATTTGACCCTTCTGCTGTTGGAAGGGCCTTTATTGAAGGCTTCCAGACAAGGGAAGCCTTTGAGGATTGCAGAACTTGCTCAGCTCTAAGATTCTACGGTGCTGGGAAGAACTAAACATCATTCAGAGGATGCTTCCTTCTAAGATGTTATTGCAGGGTGAAACCCTTAGTGATTCCCACATATTCTAGCTGAATGTTCTTCAGGAATGTGTCATTCTTGGTAATTCTTTCCTTCTATGGCTTTAATTATATCTATATATGACAAAAGTCTGTAGAGCTGTTTAATCGTGGGCTCTGAAAATTTCCTAGGCAGCATGCCAGCCACTTAATTGCACTAATTATTATTCACGCATTAGCGCCTATTAGTCTGCACTTTTTTTAAAGGGGTTCAGTCAGCATTCAGATCTTGCTTGCTTGGCAGAATGTCATAGTGGCTTTCAAAATCTGGCAAAAAGCCTAAAAAGAGACCATTTTTGCCACTGGGACAGCCTAATCCAGACATCATTATCGATCAAACTGACACATCCCTGCCACAATGGTTGAAACTATGTTATGAGGAAAAAACAGGAACCTGCAGCTCCAGTATCTCCCCTTCCTAAGCCTGCTAAATGCTGAAGCTCAGAAGATGAAATTCATGTTTATAATGGATATGAGTCCATATTTACTAGTATACTCTTGAATTCCAAAGGTAAAAGTGTATATTTAATGAAGCATAATTTTGAAAAAAAAAAAAAAAAAAACAAGACTGTAGTCAGGAGGTTTAGAAGAATCTTCCTATCTAAGCTTAAGTCCCAGCTTTGATCCCAGTAGCACTGAATCAAAACATCAAGATTATACTCCCTCACTGGTCAGAAATGTAGAACTTCAGTTTTGAGAAGCGGTAACATTCCAATGTAATAAAAGCTTAATTACAAAAGCACATGTAGTCATCAGAGCTATGAAATAAATCTGAAATCTCATGACCAGTTGTTGCAGAGGGAGCATAAGGGTCATTAAACTTCCTTACGTTGTGGGCAGCTGAACAGACTATGGTTAAGTAACATAAGGGAAAGGATGGTGTGTATAAAACACAGAATGATTTGACACTCCAAAGGCTAGACTTCTTTTTATGCTGCCAGACAAGAAGCTATACCACCTGACTTATTATTAATATGGATGACACTGGAGTAGATTTGGTACCAGTTAGCAGCTGGCTTATGGCAGAATGTAGCTCAGAGTAAGTTGAGAAAGCAAGAAGGGACAAGTGTCAAGTCTCCATTGTTCTGGCTTGCACTTTGCCTGGTAACTTACTGTGTACATCCACAGGTCTCAAAGCTAATCAGCCATCATTTCTTTTCCCCACCAGCTCTGACAGCTTCTCTATAGGGCACCATGGGGCTAACTATAACTATGTGGAGCAGTAAGTTAACTTTTTATAGTACCTTACTTCATGAACATAAAATACCATTTTGGACTAGCAGATGAACAGCACATCTCTGATTATGCAGCTTGACAGAGTATATGCAAGGGATAAAATACTCATTGCATAACCTTGACAGAAAAATCAGAATGCCTTTTTTTGTTGGTCTTTGCCAGACTGGCTAGCTTCAATCTCTGGCTGTACTGGATAGCTAACTATTAAAGGACTTTTACTGATGATACTCTGAACTGATCACCCTGCAATTGCATGACCAAACAAATGAGGATCATAGATACATTCACTTTTATAAGGATGGGAAAACTGACTTTGCCTCATTTCTTTTTCACTGGAACATCATAAGTTTCAAAGTTCAAATCTGTGATCCACTTGAACTGTGAGGGGAGGGAGGAATTTGTGTGCAAGTAGCGGGGAGCATCATAGAAAGGGAGATAAAAAAAAACCAACACACCCCCCAAAAATCCAAAGACACAGAAATTGTGAAAAGAAAAGAAAAGAAAAGAAAAGAAAAGAAAAGAAAAGAAAAGAAAAAAGAAAAAGGAACAGAGAAAGGGAGAAAAACACTCTAGTTGATAAAGGAAAGAGACACCAAGTATACCACCATGTTCCATAGGAAGGGCACAGAATTGTGATAGCTAATAGTTTTTGGGTGTTTTTTCCAATTTTAAAACACAACAGAGTCTTCCCTTCAGCTAGAAAAGGCACCAAATATTAAATTACCCTGAGAAGTTGTGCGACCCCAAATAATTTCCAAATTAAATAATCAGTGAGAGCAATTCAACCATTCCTGCACATAATCTGTAGAGGATTAGACCAGAACACTCTTTTCAGTATCTCACATCCCTTCCCTTAAAACTAGAACCTCCCCATTTCAAGCTTCCCAATCTCTTATTTTCTAGATCATTGTCAAGCACCACTATGACTGGCACTTTCACAGCAGGTCCAGCATCCTCACACATTATCCACCTTTCCTCAGCCTCTGCATCCTCTCTCCTTCAGCCAACTTCCCTACTACATTTCCTACCTTCTAGGTTAGACTCATGGTTTGAACCAAACCAAGGAGAAAGGACAGGAACTGGTAATGATAATAAAAAAAGACAGGTCATGTCAGAAAGGAGGCCTGGAGTAGGAGGAAGGTTTCTGGCATGGAAAAGAGATAGGAAGAACCAGAAAGCATTTCACATGTGAATCCCAACCTATCTGGCTCTCTAGCACCCAAAAGCCCTTCTCTGCATCACAGAACAGTGTTTTGTGACTTCCTCCAAAATGTTAGGAAGTTAGCAAGTCCTCTGGAGACATAAACCTGAAAATTAACTCAAGAATTAAGACTGTGTTCTCCACGCATCATTGCATGCAAACTGGATAGCTGACATAATTGTATTGCTGAGTATTTTTGCTTCCAGGGCTTTTCAAAAACTGGCATCCAGGAGTGCCTGGGACTGCAGTCTGTAGTTGTAGATCACCTGACAAAAAGTTACTTACTTCCTCTGAATATTCAAGTGAGGACACTTATCGTGCCTCAGTGAGTACATGAAAATTCCAAAATTTGAATTTAAAATATGAAGCTTGTCAGAACAGTCCTGTCCTTTTTATCTTTGGAAAATTTGCTCATACACATAGTACACGTATACAATTATTATTAGTAGTAGCAGTTAGTTAAGTGCTAATCTTGTGCTTGGTGCTGTACAGGACACAAAATAGTTTTTAGTGTAAAGATGAAGACAGTAGATAGGACAGCATGGGAAGGTTAAAGATAAGAATAACCGTATGCAGTATAACAAATAAGGAGCCCAGTGGCACTTTTAAAGACTAACAGATTTATTTTTTCTCATGAGCTTTCGTGGGACAAAATCCCACTTTACACAATGCTTGAAAATGAAGAATTTACAGTATATAAATACTGTCCTTGTGAATCACACTGAAATCCTATGAAGAGTCTCATATTGTTTTAGTGGCACATCGTCAGAAACTATCATCAGCTGTGGTACACAGAAGGGCATACTGGTAGCACATGATCTGCCTTTTCACAGAAAAAGAAGGTTGAAAATTTAAGAGAAAAGTGAAGCTAGTTTTCTACCAGTATGTCCCTGCAGTCACAGGCTTCTTATCTGCAAAATGGTCTCTTTAGATTACTTTTGCTCAGTACCTACCAGCTACACAATATTACAGGATAAAATGTTCAAGTGCATGGAAGCTTAAGTTCCATTGACTCAATCAGATTGAGGCTTCCAAATGATTCTTGAGAATGAAATTTAGGCTCCTAAAAACACATAGTGCTTTTGAAAATTTTACCCTCACTGAAAGCCAATGAGATCTTAGGATTTTAATCACATAAGTCACTTCTGAAAATGGAACATAAGTTCCTGTGAAAAGTCTACCAACAGTGTGTGTGGCATTTTTGTAACATGGCTAATCATCCTCTTGGGTGAAGATCATACTAGTATATTTATTTAATTTATTATAGTTCTACAAAATTACTAATTTCATGGGGATTAACAATAGTTATTTGAATTATTAATATTACATAAACATTTTAAGAATGCTTTTAATTGTTCTTATCAGTTGTTCCCTTCCTATTGCTTCCTATTGATTATTACACCCAATTGTTGCATTTTATCTTAAACACACCATGTTTGTACTACGGGTTCTAATGTATTTGTACAGTGTCTAGAACAACAGGGCCCTGATCCTGAAAAGGGAAACTTCTGTAATAATAATAAGTTCGTAGATGAACAGCAAAGGCTTTTTCCACTAAGTCACTCAGTCCCCCTTGCATAGTATTTCAAATTTCTTATGTGCTTTTGATTGGTCAGGGTGGAAGAAGAGAAGAATAAACAAACAGACATTGACCTTTATGAGTAAAACATCTAAGCCATAAAAAGATTAATTGACCCCCATCAGCCAGTTATTAAATCAAATAAGAGCTTTTCTTGTACTTTTAAAACTCAGATTTACAGTCAGGCAAATTGTGTAAAAAGTCTGGTAATACAGTGATGTCCAAAGCTGCTGGGCTTTAGAAAGCTGACAGTTGCTGTAAAATAGTCATTAAACAACCTCTAGAAGAGACTCATCAGCAGATGCCCCCAGGTGAAGGAGAGAGAAAGCAGAGAGAATGAAGGGGAATCTAACATCTTAGCATGACTGAATTAAACAGAGCATATTATGCTGATTTTCAGAGTCAGCTCAGTAATTTAATTTTCAGAGCAGTTCCTTTGATTGTAGCAACCATTTTATGAAACATTTATAAAACTTCTTTTTATGTAGCACACATCCTTTTTCTGTTTCATTAAGAAGAAAAATCAGCATCTACAAATTTGCTGACCATTAACTCCATAAATGACAAAAACAAATGGAAGATTATTTTTAATAAACTAATGTTGTGGTAGGTAGACTGTGTCCATGCTGCACAATAATCTCAGCACAAGTAGGAAAAGATCAACAAACTATACATGGATATTACATACCATATAGTAAAGTCATCTCATAAATCAGAAGTTAGGCTAATATATATGTGTGTGTTCACATACACTCTTTTTATATGTAATTGTAGTTATACATATCATATATACCCTATTGGACCTAATTCTTCTCTTGCTTACACGTGTCAATCACTGCACTCAAAGGAATGATTTTTAGCAGAAAACTGACAAGGAGTCAGGTGCACTTTTAAAGGCTAACAACTTTATTTATCGCATTAGTTTTTGTGGGAGAATATCCCACTTTGTCAGGTGCTTTAGCAAAAGGAAGGGAGGAGATCTAGCTCTACCCTAGAACTATTTGGAAAGTTGATTAAAAAAATCACAAAAAGTCTGAAAATTTCAGAACTAATTTTTATTCTACAGCTTTAGAATGGAATGGGTTTTTTTGTTCATTTGATTTTTTTCACAAAAAATTGTATTAAAAGTTTCAGGTTTTGAAATTTTTTTTTCTGTTTTTGTTTTTCTTTCTTCTCTTTTTTCCCTGCCCAGTTTTTCCCTTTTCCTCTTCTTCCCCAAACTTTTCTCTCCCAGTCTGTCCATGAATAAGAGAGTTAAATGGCAAAAAAAAAGGACAGGGAAAGGAGAAACATGTGATGAGGGGGAAGTCTATATTTTCCATATTCCAGCATACAGGAACTGAAAAAATGGACCTTTTTTAAAAACCCAAAATTTTCCACTACAATTTTTGCTTTTGAAAGAAGTAATTTTTTCAAAAAAAAATCTTTTACTTGAAAAAATATTGAATAGAAACATACTTTGTTCAGTGTAAAGAGCATACATAAAAGAATATGTCTTCTTTCACCTGTTCCCACTGCTCCATTTAGTTCAATACTTTACACAAGAGTGAGATATATGTGATATATATGTATTATATGAATATGTGCGTACCTGTTACATCTAAAAACAGTGTCCACTGACTCACAAATATCTATCAAGCCATCCCACACATGTGGAAGTGAACTTCATATGCTATTTCATAAATATGATTTATCACCAGACTCTACAATTTGTCATTCACTTCTGATCATGTCATCTGCACTTTCCCTACTCATCTATCACACGTGGCAAGAAACATACATAAATTAACATACAGGAAACCCACATATTTCTATTTATTTACATGTACACACACACACACACACATACAGACACACAAACTACATCAAAGGACCAAAGGCTGCAAAGTGAATTACTCAAAAGATAGGAAATTGCCAAGTTAAGGTTGCCTACTCAACCTTAGTGCTGCTTACCTGTGAATTGTGATTATAGTGTAGCATTGAATTACATGATTAGATATGATTTTTTCCCTGCAGGACCTTTGATTCATTCAAAAAGCAGACGAGACGGTGTACAGTGAATGACAGAGCTGTTTGACGTTTACTTCAGCTTTACTATTAAATAAGTTCCTCACTCACTTCGCACTACCCAAATTACATACTGAATGAAGCAAGTCCTCTTCCATTCATTATCTGAAGGTGCCTTTGGACCCTCATCCATGTGATCTTGCATTTAAGGTTCTGAACTAGGATTTATAAGATCCAGGAGAAAACATTCAGCTCTGGCAGACTTCCTGTGTGACAGCTGACTTCTTCTCTTTATGTCTTTGTTATCCATTTGTAAAATGGGGATACTGCTATTTTTCTCTATCTTGTCCACAGGTACACTCTGTAGTAGGAGCACTTTGCTAGTAAACATTTGCCAGTAAAGATATACAATGTATCTCAATTTTAATTTGCTTTACTGCCTATTAATTGCAAGCTTGACATTTAGAATAGATGTTAAATAATATAAACTCCATACAACTGCTCAAAAACCAGCAAAGCACTCCTAGTGTTGACACCATTTATACCAGTAAAACTGCACACATATTCCTCTGAACAACATAACTATGTTGGTTAAAGTCTATAGTGCAGCCCTGTCTTGAAGCCTGGTCTATAGTGCCATTCTGGGTCAATGCGAGATGCACTAGTTATGCAATGTAACTAGTATGTCTCACATCAACATACTTATGTCTACATTGCCCAGGATCTTCATGATACTACATAGATGGGAGACTATCTGTTGTCAGTGCTGCCTTCTGCCTTTCGTGGAGTAGGACTAAGTCAGGTGAAAGGAAAGTGCCCCTCCTTCGAGTGTGTCTATGCAGACTCTCAGTCAATGCCACTGCATTGATGCCTGCCACCAAGACACTGTAGACATGGCCTGAGATTGTAAGCTTTTGGAGCAGGGATTTTACTTTCCCATGTGGCCATTCAGTACTTTAAGCAATGAAGCCCTGCTCTTGTTTGGTGCTTCTAAGTGCCACTATAATGTTAACAACTAACAAGAGTATAAATAAAATACATTAAATGTATAAAAAAATGCAATACCAGTAACAAACCATTAACTTTACTTCCCTCCATTTCTCAATTTATAAAATGAGACTAATACTTATTTTGTAAAACACTTTGAGACCATCACATGAAAAATGCTATATTTGTGAAGTACCATCAATCTACAGTATATTCATTTCTGCCAGGTCACTGTTACAATGATAGCAGCCTAATGTACATAAACATTACTTTATATACTGCGATTATTTCTGCTCTATCTTTTTTCATTTATTGTATTCTAAAAATCTGAAAAGTCATGTCAATTACTCTGAGATGTTCTTTAGAGTTGAATTGAGCTGTTCTTTACAGCTGAATAAAGAGACCTCTTCTCTTGTTTTTATTTATGATTTATTATTGCATAATTCCTTTATTATATTACAGCATATTATACACCACAAATACATCTTTTGAGCATAAGTGTGAAGTTTTATATTACTTAGCATCTATTCTATACGTAAACCTTACAATTAATATGCAGTAAAGTGCCTACCAATTACAAATTAAAACGCTGTGTTAGAGTACCTTTCCACAGAAAATTCCAGGAGCGTTTACATGAAGTTTCTTCATCTAACAAACACAAGCACTTCCTCTAATTACATCAAACACATTAACCCTTTATCTCCTGTTTTAATTAGTGGATTTAATTAGTAAACAAAATTGATTTTCCCATAAATAAATTAGAAAATTCATGCTGTACTCAATAAAGCTGTTATTTTGAGCTAAGAATTTTGTTCAGCACGGCAAGGTAAATGTTGTAAATGGCAGCATATCACAGATTTCACAGTGGAGATGAAAGGCAGAGCACAGCACCATCTTTATAAGCAGACAGAGTTTTAGAAACAGAAAATTGTATTAATTTCTGTCCTACATTTCTCATAAGAAATGTGTGTTTTGCAGAATAATTCACTTTTATATCAAAGACAATTCCACATGCCACAAGACAACACCACTTTTTTTCAGAGAAGCCAGACAAGATGGACTGATAGGCTGTAGCATAACTAAAAAACCCACAATTTACAAAACAAAATTTCCATATAATAAAACAATGCTTGTAAATTCTCAGTGCAATAGAATTAGGCAAAGTGTTCAAATACAGCAGAATATTTTGCCCTGTGTCAGGTGAGGTTTAATTAGAGAACGAGCAGGGGGAAAATATCACATTAATTTATTTTACCATTTCATGACTATTCCTTCCAAAAGTTAGCATACTGAAAATAGTACAAATACCAGGAAGTAAGGTTAAATGGCATACTAGATTCTACTTTTTCAAAAGTTTAACCTCTGTTGCTAGTTAGATAAAAAGCAGCCACTGGCCTCCATATTTCCTGCAATGTTATTTTTGATCGAAAACTTTGTGGATGTATGTGATATTGCTGAAAGCCTATTGGCAGCTAAGAATCTCTTGCTGTAGTCTCCATCATTATTTGCCTGTCTTGTCTATTAACGAGCACTATCATCCCATCGTAGGATGACAGCTGCAACACGTACTCAGGCGCAATAAACAGCTAAATGAGGCGCACAGCAATTTCACTTGTCACCAGAGCCCTCGGCACGACTGGCTGCACAGCTTGATGCATAAATTCATGAGGCTGTTGCATATGATGGAGTATGCCTGGCTGAAAGAGGTGATGGATAGCAGGGCAGCTAAAAATGGCCATCACCTTGACTCTGTCAGGACATTTTTTAAAACTAGCCTACCAGCTCTCTTGTATTTTTTCTTGTCCACTACTTCTCAGCTAAAGGCTTTCTAAAGCACTGATTTGAGACCTTCCTTTAATAAAAGGTTTCTGAGTCTAGAGTTAAGTTTCTTTTATTTGCTACTAGGTCAGATGAAGCTAGTATATAGTGACTTCATTTATGATAAAATAATCATATAATTTAACATGGCCAGTCATGAAGCTAAACACTAACAATAGACAGTCTCATTTTTTGAATGAAGTTTGAAATATGCAGTTTAAAAATTATATATAGACAGTTCAAACTAATATACTTTATTATATATATATGAATACATAATTAAATTAGGCTTTGTAAAAAATCTGTAGGCAGATTCAGTCATTACAATACAGGAATTGAAACCCCAAAACAAAAATATATACCATTCAAAATAATATTCCAGTTCACATTGCAGGATTTAGGTTAGCAATGCAGTTTCTAATTATCCAATAGAATTGACTAAAGTAACAGTCCATGAATTAATCTGTGTTTAAAAGCTATTTGGAGAGCTATTGGGTGAAAGAAAGATAGGAAAAAAAATTTGAACTAACTTACTGGGCTTCCAGATTAAAGCCAGAACTCCAGTTGCCAAAGGTGCCGTATTTGATGTCCCAGTGAAATGTGTTACATCCCCTCCGTCTATGTTACTGTAAGTCACCTAAGGAAGACAAATATAAAGGCAACAAAATCAATGAGGCAGTTTCCTGAAAAGCTTTATGCATTAATCTCTATCACACAGAGAAATATAAACCACTACAAGGGAAGGAAGTCACTTGTTCTTTAATAACAGAGAAAACTCTTGGTAATAAGCAATTAATAAAGTTGTCATCATTAGTTATGCAACTATGAATCAGTGTTCACAATAAAGATGACCATTTTCATAGCTTTTCATACCTATGATTCAACCACATTAAAAAAATCATTAGTATCTTCAGAATAATTGTAAAGATTTAATCATTTTCTTAATGCCTTTAAATAACACTGAATTTAAAAACAGAAGGCATTTGTTCTAGTCCATACAGGAAATGATCTGGGAGACAATTCTCTGCCCCTCCCCTTTTCTTAGCCCCAACCATTCCCATTCAGTCTGAATCTTAATTTTAAGTACCTCAAATTTTCCTTTATTCATATTTGTATTTTGTTTCTCTATTCTGATAATTTTCTTTCTTCAAAAATCTCCTATAACAGTCCAGGCACTTAGGTTCCTCCCTACCAGCAGATGGCGACAGCACACTGCAACTTTATTGATGATGTCATCCCTTGTTAAGAACAAAAACAAAAAAGGGGAGCACTTACTTCAAAATCAGACAAATCAGGAACTTCATAAATTCATTTTGATATTTATAACCCTAATCTATGGACAAGAAAACAGTAGTGTGAAAAAGAGGAAAGACTATCCTTGAAGAAACAAAATTATCCCATTAGGTTTGATTTTTCTCTGCCATTCCCAAAAGCACTGTTTTAGCATAGTTGAGATCTGCAGAATGCTCTTCTTCTAAGCACTGATCTCACCAAACCCTGACCATCAAGGTCAACATTTTCCAACTTTGGTGCCTAAAGTTACTTGCCTAAATTTTGGCAGTGTGGAATTGCCATGGAAGTCGTGTCACCTTTGAAAATATAGATGCCTAAATATGGATTTTGGTGCCTGATTTTAGATGTGGCATAGTGCCATCTTGTGGACATTGCACATATCTATTAGTAAAAGAAGTAGGAAGAAGTAGTAAAAGAACAAGGAGACATACAGGTTTTGGGATTATCTGAGTAAGATATAGAAAGACTTTCATACAATGTAAAAGCTAAATAAAACAGTTTCATTGAAATCTGAGACTCTTGCTTTCCTAGGAATATAATATTAGTTACTCAAGCTGAGAAATATTGGCCTTACTGTATATTTTGAAAAAGCATGAAGCAAAACCCAGATGGTTGCTTTCAAGATGGCTAGGAAACAAACATCCACAATGTTGTAGTATGGGAGTCCAAGGAGAAGCAGGGCTATTTCTACTTGTCAATTGCTGATATCAGCTGGAAAGTGACTGGATTCTCAAACATGTGATCTTGGTATACTCGCAAGCCCCTAAAACAGATGAGAAATGACATCAACAGGTGGTAGGGAGAGACTACTAAATGTTGTACGCCAGCAGTTTTCAAACTTGTGGGTTGCAACCTCAAATGTAGTTTTCACTGTCAGCAGATAGGGTCACAGCCAAAAGCGCTGCTGGCCTGAGAAAAGACTTGGGGCTTGGGGTGCTATGACTTGGGGCTCGAGCCACATAAGTGCACTGCTGCCATAGGCAGCCCAGCAGCAGACCGGGGGCTCAGGCACTGGGACTTGGGGCTTGGCCCCATAAGCCAGGTGCCAGCAACATCACTGGTCAGAGCAATCCCTTGTGTGCAGAGATACCATTTTGTATCCTACAGAGTGACTTCATACATACGGTGTACAAAATGACATCCTCCACATGTCATGACATTGTAGGCATCATATATAGGAGATCACATTGTGTATAAGATACCATTCTGTAGAGCAAAATGGAGTCCTCTCCATGGTACGTCTTCTCATATATATAGTACATGCAAGGTCAGCCTGTGTGGAAGAGACCATTTTACACCACAAAAATGGCATCCCTTATGCTGTCTGGAGTACTGAAAGAAAATAATTAATTAGAATGGTGCTGTGCTGACCAGTGGTCTAGCCTGGAAGATTGATCAGAGCAGTCTACTTAACATAGCAATTGCAAACTTCCAAATCAGGCATAGATGAGAAGTGTAATTCCCAGTCCCTGAAAATAAAATAAAATAATCCTCACAGTTGTTTGTAAGGGTTTCTGGCCCATGTAGCTAGGGTATCTGAGAGCTGCTGGAGTCTGAACTATTGCCTAACCCTCTCTGGTAATCTGAAGCAAAATTTTCCTGAGAATATATTTCTAATGCTACTGTGCATGCCATGTTCCAAAGTGGTTGCCATGTTAGTCAAGTTCAGAAAAAAACACAAGGAGTCTGCTGGCACTTAAAAAACTAACACATTTATTTATCTCATGAGCTTCTGAGGCAGAAAATCCCACTTCATCAAACACCTTGAAGATGGGGAATTTACAGAGTGGAGTAAAATAAATGCAGGAGACTAAGTCATAGGATCAGGTCAGACTGTTACTAGAAATCAAAGCAGTTGTTTAGATTCAAACAGTGGTGAACAGCATTTAGGAGGGTGGGGTGGAGGGAGAAAAGCAAAATTACCTATTGTAATGGGGAACAGAACAACAGTCTCTAGGCAGCCCTAAGCTGATGGTGTCAAATCTGCATATAAATTCCAATTCTGCAGTTTCTCTTTAAGCTTTGATGTATTATCAGCATTCTTGAGCATGGCTATTAATAGATCATTGATGGAGTGATCAGGATGATTAATGTATTTTCTTATTGGTTTTTGAATGTTGTTATTTCTGAAGTCAGATTTGTGTCCATTTATTCTTTTGTGCAGAGACTGTCCTGTTTGCCCAGTGTAGGTGGGGGTAGGGGGAGATTTCTGGCAGATGATGGCATATATCACATCGGTGGATGAGCAGGTGAATGAGCCCTTGTTGGAGTAGCTGATCTGATTAAGTCTTATGATGGTGTTGTTTGTGCACTTATGTGGGAAAAGTTGGTAGCATGGTTTATTGCAGAGGTGTGTGCCTGCTTTAGTATCTCTTGTTAGATCTGCAGTTGCTGGTCAGCATCTGTTTAAGATTAGGAGGCTGTCTGTAAGTGAGGCGTAGTTTGCTGCCACATTTACTCTGCTAGTCATGTTTCAAGTGCTTGAGCAAAGAGAGTCTGACTTATAAAGGTGTGAAGTCATACATAAGAACGCCTCTAATTAAGGAACTTCCCAAATGCTATGAAAGTGTAACTAGAAAAAGACTGATGTCTCACAATCTGCATATATAAAGCTTCCTACGCAACTTCCTTACACTTTTTCCTGAATGCAACAATCATGCTTCCTACTGAGACATTTGATGATCAAGCCTACGGGGCAGAGTCCTCTCTTAGTTACATGTTCACCTGCGTAAATGACAGCAGAATTTGCCCTTAGAACTTTAAACTTGATCGGATATACTCTATGGGCAGCAAGTGCGCTGATCTGAGCACCAGAGTGATGTGCTCCTGCCAACTTGTGAAACAGAGGAATGCTACATTCACACTGAATAAGGGAAAAGATCCATGCAAATTGCTCTTGAAATCATCTCACATCTCATTCTAGTCCACGTGGGCAAATCTGAACCTCATGGGCTGAAATCCAACACAAACTTAAACAATGTTTCAGGGCCTGGAAGACCAATGTCTTAGAAATACTTAAGACAAGTTGATAATTGATCAAATTTGCCATCCACTTTTGACAGATTGAGGAGCAGAGGAGGGAAGCAGAGATGGGAAGAAGGATATCTGAGTGAAAAAAAAATACATAAAGTATTTTAAGTATATATCCCCAGCATCACTTGGACCAGCTCCACTTCTGAGTGCTTCTTCTATGGTTAGCACAGCACAGCTTTTTCTCTTGGTAGAAAAATAGGTTCAATTTTTTAAACCTCATCAAGGGAAAAATTATTTAAAATTACAGGACAAAAAGTTTCAACTCCTCAAATTAGGATTGCAGCCATAAACACTGACAGGAACCAATACCTAATTATACACAGATTGTAAAACAATACACCAGAAAGTTATTTTTGCAAATGTATTTTTTCCTTTGGAATTGATAATAGAGAACATAGGCTGCCAAAATTTGTCAAGCAGGATGAGAACGTCAGAAACTGTTTAAAGGCTTTTGAACTGATATTAGAGCTGTGAGAACTGTTCAGTCATCACAAACCATGAACTTGCTGAAATTGATTGTGCATTCAAGTTTCCCTTTACGAATCTCAGGGACGACATCTGCACAATAAGGAAATATATAGACTTTCTTTCTTCAACCAAGCACCTCCTCCTTCACTGAGCCAGCCTCCCTTGCTCTGTCAAAATCTTTCCCTTCTTACTTCCAAGATCCTCCCTTTTACTGTTGCCAAGCTACGTTATTAGCCTATAGAACCAGTTGTCAGAGGACATGGAGTGCTTTCTTCCCGTGTGCTCCTGCTAGTGCTACAGGAATGTTATGTACTTCCAGACAAGGCAGAATGCCCTGGGGATTTGGAGCTATCAGTGGTCCTATGTGATTCCCCCCACCCCCCCGCCCCATGCTGCCTCGACCCAGAAAAGAAAAGGTGATAACCAGTTTCCATCAAAAACCCTAGTGTGCAGCAATAGATGTAAGAAGTCTTTGAGCACCATCTGATGAATCTCAAATTAACAGCAAGTAAGAGGTCCTAGAACTTAGTGTAGTGGAAGATGTTTCCTGAGAGGCTTTGATTCATCTTACTTGAAACTCCAAACCAAGGCTACGTGGAAGATCTATTGTCATCACCTAGCAAATGAACCATCACCTGGCAAACACCACTGCAAATCTTGCTCATTTCACACAGCCCTAGTTAACAGGGGAAACATGCCAATGGGGCATATGTATTTCAAATGAGTGAAAATATTCTAAATGCATCTCACAAGAAAGTGCTCACTTAACTAGGAAGATACGTGCTTTTATGGGAAATTAGTTAGTTTCCCATCTCCATGTAACATTTAGGGTAAACAGACAGCAGGCTGTACAAATCTTTGTTTTCATCAGAAGACTCTTCAGTATTTCCTAACTTCAGAAGAACTGTCTTTTCTTTTCCTTAAAAAAAGCCTATTGCCTTTCACTGGCCGCACAGATGCTCTTTCTTTTTGTTGTTCACTGTCATGAATGTTGATGGCAGGGAAGACTTTGTTTAATTCTTACTGTGTAAAGATGGAAAACAGCATGTGGAATTTTTGAGGGAGGGCTTTTATTGTCCCAGTTTCACTTTTAAGATACAAGTGAAAACACTCCTTTTGCAAAGTAAATGCATTATAAAAGCACCTGAAAGAAACATTTCCTGGACATATTCAAATACATAAACTGAGCAAAATGGTGCACTTTGGAGGTAAGTTACAAAAAAGGCAGAAGGGATTTTAGGTGGGTAAAATGAGGTGTATCACAGAATTGAGAATCACTCCAAACTTACTCCTTTCTCTCCAAGCATGGTGCCTCCAGGGCTTCTCAATTCCTCCAAAAGCACAATCAAGTAGTAGTGTTAAATATATGACATAAACACAAAAAAATTACTCAGGTGTAAGCAGCGCAAGAGTGAGAGTCCAGGACCCAGAAAATTAGCCAGTCCTATCTTGACCTCTGACTACTAAGCATGAGCTCATTTGTCCTTAGGTTTCTAAAGTGATGAACTGGAAGTCAGTTTTCCTCTCCCACTCTGTAATGTTCCCTTTTCCTGTCCATCCTTCACTCCATGCTCCATGCTGAAGCAAAGTATTGTTTACTTTTCTCCTCCAATGACAAATATAGGCAGAAAGCTCAGTTTTCCCACTCTGGACTCCATGGTGGTTCAATCTGACTCCTGGTCTCTGCTAGAGAACTGCTCCTTACCCCCCGTTGCTTTCCCATTGGCTGGTTGAGGGAGGTGGAACATCCATCTGAGGCCTAAGAAGGAGAGAAAGTGGTGGGAATTAGTTCTGGTTACAAGACCTGCTCTCTCTATCTTTTCCTCTTCCCTTTGCACCTTTTAAGAGCCTCAAAAAGCCCCTGCAAACTGTTCAGTCACAAAGGTTAAAATCACCAAAGAACTGGCCAGTTTCCCTCCATATCAGATCTTCTACACGTGTCCCCACTGGCCCAGAGCCTGTTTATATTCCTTGTCTACATTCAATAGCCGTGATACAACCCAAACAGCTAGAAGCATTTTCCCCCACTGTGATAGACAGGAATAAAGTCTTGGGAGCAAGTAGTGAATGGAAAGTAAATAGGTTCATCAGCTCTGGGAACACAAGAATTGCTGCAGGCAGGGAAGCAGACAACATAAAATAAATATAGCTAAAGAGTAGGGAAAATATATTTACTTTTACTCCTTTAATCTTCATACTAGCGAAGTAGGTGGTAAGGGCAATCTGAAGTCCAGAAGGGCAGAAAACATCCTCTGTGCAGGCAACACACTTGCTCAACAGGACGGGAGAACTGATACAGGATTCCGAGGGATCTGCATATCAGTGAAACCTAACATCAGATCTCAAGCCCCAAACCCCTAATAGCCAACAGAAGAATCCACTGCCATTATAATCAGTAGACAGACTAACATTTAATAATTATTTTTTACTTTGCTTTGCACAAATATATGTAATCTCTCTTATCAGCCCTCACAGAATGATGTGTATAGTACAAACATATTGGTATGATCTGGATCAAAGTGAGGAACACCCTAGAGATTTGGTTAAACTCGAGAGAAGTATTTTTACCTATGCATGAGTACTAATTGTCTGAAGTAGCATCCTTATTGTACATGTGTAGCAAAATCCACAGCCCTCTACTAAAATGCAATGCACCACAGAGAAGCAAAGTATGTAGTATTATTAGCAAAGAACAAAGTTTAAAAAAAATGAATATTGTCTAGAAGGCACAACAAGAGAACCAGTACTGCACTAAATCAATATTCTGTCTTGTAAAACATATAACAGCACTCGGAAATAATACTTAATCTGAGTAAGAACTGGCCATCATGCCTTCCTATCTTTATGGAATGCCCCCCCAAGAGTAAATATTTACTTCCTTTCCCTTTTGATTTATATTAAGCTTATTTCTGAGATTATAGTCTAAAAATAATTAACTTGGAAGCGTTCATATATTCAGGTTATTTTATATCATAATATAAGATTTTAAATGAAAACAAACAGTCATAGAAATTAACAGCTAAAAATAAAGCTCCAAACATTTTGTCCAGCTACTACCAGCATGATCTTTTCCCCTAAATTAAATTGTTCAGGACTTTGACCAGTCAATAGAGTTTTCACCATGTCCCTTAAGAGACTGCTTCACATTCTACAAGACCCTAACATGACAATCTGTTTTCTCAATGGTCAGACTAATTCTTCCTTGTCTGTTTGATACTAGCATGCCTAGTTCCACATCTGTAGGCATCTCTCAAGAACATAAGCATTTGTATTTCCCTCACACCAAGTCAATTCAGGCTCACTTTATGTCCTAGTCTACACTTACCATGATTTTCAGTGGCAGTCAATGGCAGATATGCAAGGCACGTAAAATACCTTGTGTATCTGCTGGCAACGTTCTAAGCTGCTGGGACACACGAGGTGAAGCCGACCGCAAATGGCTAGCAATCAGCTTTCAGCAACTCCTGCTGGGGGTAGGAGCTGCTAGGACGATTTCTGAAGTGCAGCAGTGAGTTCATAAGTTCATAAGTTGTACCTGGAAGATTGCGATTTTGCCACCTCCAGTCTAGACATACCGTCAATAACTTGGATAAGTCTCATCTATAAAAAGTGGACAGTCGTTTCTACTCCATAGCAATGGTTCCCAATCTTGTAGTGCTAAGGCTCCCTTTTAAAACTTGATGGAACCTCACAACCAAGCACTTTTTTCTTTTAACCAGCTCAAGGTACTAGGTTCACAAGAGACACTACAGTTCAAACAGTTTTGAAATTCATTCAGCTACATACAACTTGTTTGGATCATAAAATTAATATAATATGGGTTTTTAAAAATTACACTTTGAAATAATATTTTTGATATGTTTGGACACAGCCTACGACTTTAGTTTCCAAAGGGATAGCCGTGTTAGTCTAGTCCAGTAAAAAAACAACAAACAGTTGTGTGGCACTTTAAGACTAACAGATTTATTTTTTGCATGAGCTTTCGTGGGAGAAGATCCCACTTCCTCAGATGCTTCGAAGATGGGTGAACTTACAGAAAGGAATGAAACTAAATGCAAGGGGGTGTAAAACATAGGATCAGGTCATAAAGTAACAGCAAATCAGAGCAGTTTACAGGCTTAAAGAATGGGAAGCCTGAAGTCAAATTACCCTTTGTAATGTGAAAAGAACCCATAATCTCGATTGAGTCCTGCTTTCACAGAATTTAGTTTGCATATTAATTCGAGTTCAGCTGTTTCTCTTTGGAGTCTTGATGTCCCAGGTACATCTCTAACGACAGTCATTAACAAATCCATCATCGAGTGATTAGGAAGATGGAAGTGCTCAGCAACTGGTTTCTTTGTTCTTTGATTTCTGATATCAGCTCTGTGCTCATTCAATCTCTTACGGAGCGGTCGTCCTGTTTGTCCAATATATAAGGTGTTGGGGCATTTTCACATTACAAAGGGTAATTTGACTTCAGGCTTCCCATTCTTTAAGCCTGTAAACTGCTCTGATTTGCTGTTACTTTATGACCTGATCCTATGTTTTACACCCCCTTGCATTTAGTTTCATTCCTTTCTGTAAGTTCACCCATCTTCGAAGCATCTGAGGAAGTGGGATCTTCTCCCACGAAAGCTCATGCAAAAAATAAATCTGTTAGTCTTAAAGTGCCACACAACTGTTTGTTGTTTTTTTACGACTTTAGTGACATGGATGGGCCTGTTCTGAACCATATAGCTGTGAAATGTTTGGTTGAATCTCTGATATGTCTTTTCTGAGTTTTAGGGACCTTTGTATTTAAGTTATCACAAAAATCATTGCAGAAAACCCAGAATCACAGAGATAACTGTAAGTAGTACATTCAAAGCTGCATCACTGAGTTCTCTGCACTGTACTTCACCAGAAATCCAGAATTCCTGGTTTGTTAGATTCAAAAAAACTTAATGCTCAGCAAGTTAAACTTCAAGGAAATATTAACGAAAATGGGAATACAATCTAGAATAATTAGGTCATATTTTGTCTTTAATAGCATTTTGCTCACTTGCAGACTGGTCTTTCCAAAATTCTACCTTGAAACGTTAGGTTCAGTGCTTTCAATTTGTCCAGTATGTTCAACTAGGTAAGGTAGAAAATCACACAGTCGACATTACATGTGTAATCTGCAAGCTCAGTTTTCCCAAGGAGGATAATCCTGATTTCATCATACAATTCAAAGGTGAGTTGTAGCTCCCCCCCACCATAACACCACCTAACCCCTTCATTGTAAAACAGAAGCTAAATGTGCTCAGAGCCTCTCTCTTTGTACAGCATGAGAAACCATGTGTCCCCTGCCCAGGATTTTAAATTATAAAATTATAATACTGAGAACATCATGTCCTTCAGGTTGCATCTTCTTTCATGCCAGGTTTGGTGACGAATCATCCACTGTGTCTGAATTGCTGCTGGCACCACTGTTCTTTCCAGCCATGGCATCATGTGTCAGTATACTACACACCTCCATTCATAGCCCAGTTAAGATTCATTCACTATGAATAGATCAATGCTCAATGTCTAATTGGCAACCAAAACAAGCTTCATGCCCCAGGGGTTGGTGCTGGGGCTGGTTTATTTCAATAACTTCTTTAATGATCTAGGGAATGGGATGAATGGCACCTTCAGCAAATTTGAGGATGACACTAATCTGGAGGAGCGGTAGACATACTAGAGCAGTGGTTCTTAACCTTCTTTTGGTTGCAACATGCTACAGGGCACACTAGCCTACCCCCACCCCCAGGCTGAATCCAGGCATCTCCCTGCCTCTCCATGACACGCTTGCTGCTCTGTGGTGACACAATAATGTGTCCTGCCACAGTGGTTGTGAACCACTACATAAGAGGGCAGGGATAGGATACACAGTGATTTAGACAAATTAAAAGATTGGGCCAAAAGAAATTTGATGAGGTTCAGCAAGGACAAGTACAGAGTCCTGCACTTAGGACAGAAGAATCCCATGCACTGCTGCCAATGAGATTGACTGGCTAGAAAGCAGTTCAGCAGAAAACAGCCTGGGAGGTTACAGCGGTCAAGAAGTTGGATATGAGTCAACAGTGTGCCCTTATTGTCAAGAAGTCTAACAGACTATTGGGCCACATTACTAGCAGAATTGCCAGCAGATTGAGAGAAGTGATTATTCCTCTCTATTCAGCACTCGTGAGGCCTCATTTGGAGCACTGGGTCCAATTTTCGGTCCCTCACTACAAAAAGGATGTGGACAATATAAAAGAGTTAGTGGAGGGAAAAGACTATGATTATGGAGCATGTGATCGATGAGGAGGGGCTGAAGAAACTAGGCTTGTTCAATCTGCACAAGAGAAGAATGAGATGGGATTTGATAGTAGTCTTTAAGTGCCTGAAAGGGGGTTCCAGGGAGGATAGAACTAGATTGTTCTCTATGGTAATAGATGACAGAACTAGGAGCCATTGTCTTAAGTTGCAGTGGGGGAAGACTAGGTTGGATACTAAGAAAATATTTTTTAGGAAGACAGTGGTGAAGCACTGGTATGGGTTACCTATAGGGGGCAGTGGAATCTCCATCCTTAGAGGTTTTTCAGGTGCACTTTGACAAAGCCCTGGCTATGATGGTTTAGTTGGGATTGGTCCTGCTTTGAGTAGTGAGTTGGATTAGATGACTTCCTGAGGTCTATTCCAACCCCAATCTTTTATGATTCTATGAATTTATTGAGGATCTTGAATATTTCCTTACCAGCTGTTTGAATTGGATATTTATTTACAAAGTAAAAGTTCTAAAACTATTGTCCCTGCTTTGACAAACCCTGCATAATACAAAGGCTGAGCCATGTTGGCTGTGGCTGTGGATTCACCAAGCTGCAGTGCAAAATATTGACTCAATCTGTTTTATCAAGTGGCCCTGGATCTTTTTGGCAAAGTCATCGGTGTGTTAACTAATGGTATTTTTATTGTTAGAGAATGGTTTCCAGTGCCATGGACTTCTTGTTCCCAGATCAGAATTCTACACATACCTATTACTGTTGGAAACAGTCAATTGTCATAGGTGTGTACTTGTTTACATGCAATGTGCATGGCCAAAGCATAAGGTCCTTCTGTGGCTTTTTGTATAACAGTCACTTCTTTACACATGATTCAGTTTTGCTTCTCAAATTCTTCTTGCTTCCCAAATAAAAATGGTGGCTCTTGTCTCTGAATTCAGGGTTTTTTATTTCTAAATGTCTCTGTAGTTTCCTTGGATTCATAGTTCCATTTAATGACCCAGGAAAACATATGGCCTTGTGGCTGTGGATCTTCTGCACCCACATTGAGGCCCAAAAATCAAACATAAAATTGACTTTTTCTCCTTTTCCATTTAGATTAAAATCATCAGCTGCTGCTTCTTCAACTGAATGTTTCCTCCATGGAGGCTTAGCCCTTGGTTAAAAACTGTTTCATTAGAAAGCCAAGATACAATTGTCCTTCTCTCAGTCGTCTTCTCCTATCTGCTAATGCTGGAGCTGCTGACACTGGGAGCCTCTCTTTGGCCTCTACTCCAGCAGGAAATTTTCAGCTGAAATACTTCCTGCTGACTGCTTCCTCCAGCAAAGAGTCTCTCTAATGAAAGCCCTCTGAAGGAGCAGTAGCACAGAGAGGCTGCAGTCTCAGCAGCAATGTCATGAGAGATCCACAGAGATGTCACAGATGATAGAATAGAATCATAGGGTTGGAAGAGACCTTGTGAGATCATCTCTTGAACCCAGGATCTTCTGCATATTAAGCAGATCTCTAAGCCTAGTTTAACAGTACCTTAATTAAAAAATAACATCCTATCAATTAACAGTTTTTTTCCCCACAAACACTTGTGGCTCTCTCCATGGTTTTTTTACGGAGACATGGCTCATGGTTTGGGAAGCCTTGCATTATAGGTTCTCATATTGTCCTCAGAACCACAGTATCTGAGTTAGGGCTATGTGAGCCAGAGCTTTAGTGTATAAAAGAATCAGTGCTTGCACGCGTGTGGTACAAGTGGGTGCACACATACTCAATGAGCTCATTAAAAATGCCAGTTCTTATAGATCAATGGCATGATGTGGAAGAAGGAGGAAGAGTGAATTCGTTCAGTTCCCTCCAGTTACTGAGACATCTTTCAGGTATCAAGGTGGCCAGACCTACACATATGCTACAGAAAAAACAGCTCAAAATTATGGTGGCTTTTTCAACATTATAGCACATTGCTAGCTCATGTTCAATTTGCTGCCTACCGTCACCCTTAGGTCTCTTTTGGGCATTCCTGTTTTACAAGTATGGCCTTGTGTTTTACAAGTAAACACCTGTGTTTCAGATACTTTCCCCTGATGTATTAGCTTGCAGCTAATATAGAGCATAGAAGGAAATAGAGGTTTGCTGACAAGTCAGGCCACAAAGAGGATGATTTCTTGAGCCCCTGAGCACACAAGATTCATTTAAAGAGGTGCTATATTATTTTACTGATTTACATTATGCTGGAAAAAAAACAGTCACAAGGGAGAAAAGGAGTGAGAAGCAAAAGCTGAAGGTGAGGAAATGAATCAACAGAGAGGAAAATCTCAGGGTTTTCAGTGTTCCAGTGTAGGAAGATATAGCTAGGGATTTGTTTGATTTTCCTCTGACATTTTGTTTTTTTTTTCTTTGCACTGTAGCATATATGTCTGAAAGGCATCTGCCGTCTGAGAGTCTCTTCTGTTTGGCTTGTGCCATTATTACAGGACTAGTGTCTCTGATACATGATTGAGGCCTGACTCATAAGTGAGAACCACTATAAATTTAAACCACAACCTCGTTTAATCCCCCTTTGCCCACACAGCCAGGAAATTGACTGGAATTTATTACCTTGTATGTTCTCCTTGATTTATTCAGTATGGAACCTGCTTGCATTTTCCTATATTTGACATGATTTTATATTTCATAATATATTTCTTCATCATATTAAAATATGCTGTGTTAAGGGCAGCTGTGTTCTCAAATTTTGGCTCTTTTTACCTGTTCCCTTGTTATACCTGTGCAATGATATCTATTATGTGATAAAGGTCTGACTCAGACAATGGCTTTGGTCGCCACTTTGTTTATCTCTACTACCTGTACATCAAGAAAATAATTGTGTGATAATTTACTTGATGTTTGAAATAGGATGGTCTGCATAGGGATGTGGGGCTCCTCTGTTGACACATGCTGATTAGTGAGAATAAGAAGCTGAATGAAACCACTGAAGAAGTTTTTCTGACTCAGAGTAGTTGGTATGACCTGGTCACTGCACCAGCATATAAGAACCCTATGTGACCCATTGGTCAGATAGAACAAGGGGCAGAGACAAGAATGCTGCAGCAAGTCATAGGAACAGCCAGGCTTGAAAAAGAGCTTAATCTGAGGTTTATGAACTGTCATTAGTATTTATTTATTAGTTATTAGTATTCATTTACAGGTTTGTTGTAGCTGGGTCCCAGATAAGAGACACAAAGTACATCATGTGAAAAAGGTCATTGTATAGCTTGAAGGTTTGTAACTTTTACCAACAGAAGTTTGTCCAATAAAACGTATTACCTCATCTACTTTATCTGTATGCTTGTGTTACCAACATAGTAAAACTCTAGACAGTGAGCAAAGTTGACTTTCATACAGGACAAGACAACAACTTAGTACAGTGTGGGCACAGTATTTTGCTTCCAATCTTAGTAGACCTGGATGATATTTTTTGAAGTATTTTTTCTTTGAAAATGATCTTTTTGTAACAAAAATGAAAAAGTTGGAGAAGATTATTCAAATTAACCCTTTTCAATTAAAAGAAACATTTTATTACTCCACCCTTTTTATGGAGAAAATAAAAAAGAAGGGGAGGGAAGAAAGGAAAAAGGAAAGGGGAGGTGAAAAAAAGAAAACCAAAGGGTCAAAATCTCCCACCAACTGGCCAGGTGGTCAAAACACGAGGGGGGGTGGAGGGGACAGAGTCCTGCTGGTGCACCAATACTCCTGTGGTGTGGTTGTAGAACTGTACCCAAAGATCTCAACTTGCTGTATCCTTCTTAGAGAATTCTGTTTCTATTTGAGCTTACGTGTTCCATAAAGTCATGCTGATTCTGTTTGATGTAATTGATTGATTGTTTCTTAATCACTCAAGATTGTAGCAAACACAATATTTCTTTGTTGCCTTTCTATCTCCATTTTTGGGTGTTAATTAATTTTCTTCAAGCTCTTCAGCCATGTAGGTTGCGAAACTTTGTTATCTTTGTTTCTTCTTTGTTTTACACTAATTCCAGCTGGGTTTTGTCTAAGTCTGGTGCCTACTCTCTGTGTGACATATACACACCAATCTCATTTGTTCAAACCTTGATCTATTTTCTTATTTTACCTCATATGTGAAAAGCACAGATGTTTCCTTTGTAATTAAAGGTATATTTCTCTTCCTTCGTAACTTACTATATGGAATACCTAACTACTTGATTAGGTGGAAACACAAAGAATTACAAATCCCGGGGGGGGGGGGGGGGCTTCAGGGAGTGTTACAGCACATGGACTAGATCACATATGTCAATGTCACAAAGCCATCTGATGCTGGATTGCAGGCCTTAAAACCAAACATTTTTTTCATACCATACTCTTAAATCCACACACACACACACACACACACACACACCCCTCCAATCAGTTCTCTTTTAAAACTGTAGAATAAAAACACATTTCCAAAATTTTATGCTAAACCTCTTCCTTATTTTTTTTCAATCAGCTCCACTTTCAAATAATTCTCCCCTCCCAACATCCCTCATCATTAAATTTCTATAACACCAGCAAAGCAAAGAGGTATTGCACCAGCAAAGTTGTTATATGTGTGGAAGACAGGAATGTTTGCAAATGACATACTACTAAAAACAGCCCAGATATGAATGGTTAAACCTAGTGGCTGGATCATGGGTATCTCTGCACTGAGCAGTTGTGCCTCCTGCCATCACGAACTGACCAGAAGAACATGTCCTATTTGCCAAAAATAATTGAGAGGAAGCTGTATTCTGGGATCAGGAAGCCAATACACAGGGTGATTCCATGGATGAGTGATACAAAGCATAGCAGCATTGGAGCAGAAGAGGAGGTTGGCCAAGGAGGTTGGCCAGAGAAGATGAGCAGGTGTAAAGCAAAGAACATTAGGAGGAGGGAATGGGCTGAGTAGAACAATAAAAATTAGCTACCATTTATGGATGAGAGGGATTGGGCCTATCTAACATTGTAAAAAGAAATTTTCCTTTGGGCCCAAGTATTGGCTAAATAACCTGGGTTCCCGCAGGTTCGTACCCACCTTTCAGGTGTCTATCACCCTGTCACCCTGAAAGTCTGAGGAGGTCACCCCACCAGAGACAGACACTTGGAGTCCAAACACAATAGTTTATTCAGGGGAGGATAAACCCCACTAAATTAACACAAGGTAAGTATAACATGAACCCCACTAAATTAACAACATTCAAACATAACCACGAAGGATGGGTGAGGGGGAACCCCTCTCCCTGATGATGCCCTTCTGGCACCTAGGAGTTGCTCACAGTTTCCCTCTGACTGGTTCTGCCGTTGATCTCCTGTTCCCAGGTCCTGGCTTGGGTCGTCTGCTTCAGAGCTCTGGTGCCCCAGGGTCCTGTATTAAAAGTCTCTCGCCCCTCTCACAAAGTCTATATATAAGCAGGGCAGCTTCTTATCCAAGTCCTGGCCTCTGCCTCTTCGGGGACTTCCAGCAGAAGGTCCTCTTCAGCCTACAACCTGAGGATGGGTGTCTGAGTCTCTGGCCCCCGGAGTCAGAGACTTAAGCCAAGTCCAGTTCTCCCTACCTCAGGGAGGCTCTTAATCTTTCTTCAGGCGCCTCGAGCAGTCCTCCCATCGACAAGTCTCTCCCTCGTCTGGCGGGAAAACCCCCTTAAATATATTTTGCTGGCCAATCAGAGGGGCCCGTGGCGCGTCCCCTCTTTCGCGCCCTTTTAGTCAAGTCAAGCCCCCCCCCACAGTTCGAGAGAGTTCTCTCCCTTCTGAGCAGGCGCCTCAGAACCTTCCAGCTTGCTTGTTCCCTCTCAGGATGCTGCTGTTACCAGGCAGACCTGAGCTCTTGGCAGACTGCCCAGATCCTGCAGTGGCTACTTAGTTAGCCTCTATTCACAAACCCACATTCTTAACTTACAGAAACTACTTAACTTCTGGCAGCTTCCTCTGGGGAAGTGCTGTACAATGTTTTAACAGCAAATGATAACACAAAAATTATCCCAACAACATCAGCCACGTAAGTATGACTTAGAAGATGGGAGAGGGACCAGGCAAATGTATGCTGTGGTGCCTACCTAGAGCTCAGCCTCAATTTGAGTGTCTGTTATTAATGTAATCAGATACGTATAAATAAATAAAGAGGGAGAAAGACTGGGTCTGATATTTTCAGCCACGTGCCAGTAGTTCAAAAGCAGCTGCCTTTGCCAGAAAGGCAACCCATACATGTAGTTTTCTGGGCTGCGCAGTGACTTTTAGAGCCCGGCAGTAGCTGCTGTTGCTTCAAGACAGTTTGACTGGATGGTAAAAGAAATAAAATTTGCAAGCTTTAGGCTACAGTCAGATTGTTCAAATACATTTATTTTTCCAAAAAGAAAGAGTTTAATTTCCCATCCAAGCCACAGTGGAAAGTGTCACAAGGACATAACCTGTATTATAGGGTGGCACATTACTTGGTAGCCACACCCACATTACAGGAAAGGAATTACTGGCTTTTAGAGACACAGAATTACTGTAGCTTTTCAGCACAGCACAACATGTTAAAAATGTGTGGAATCTCTTACATTTCTGTTCCCTTCAATATTGTGTTTTTTTTTAATCTTTGCCTTCTCCGAAATTCAAACAGCCTGGGCTACTAACATCAAGCCTCTCTACTGCCCTCATAATTTTAAATTCTTCACTTTTTGAAATAATGAAGCCAATCATACTTTTCATCGTACTGTGATTTATAATGATCTATTTCCTTTCACAGACTGGTTTGGTTTTGTTAATATTTATATACACTAGTGCTTTAAAAGCACTCTTCTTTCATTCTTTTTACCCGCACTGTGATATAGAACATGTCCATCTCATTTCTAAGCATCCACTTTGGAAGTACATGCTTTGAATTAAGTGGAAGTTCCACCTCTCTTCTCCTGCCTAATTTAAAGCCTGCCTAAACCCTTGAAGTTGGGGGGGGGCGATAGGCTACGTGAATCCTATAGGTATCTTTAATTTTTAGATTCCAGTCATGTCACTTTCAAATTAAAAAAAAAAAAAAAACCAAGAAAATTACTGTCATCTATTATTCTTTTAATCTTTTTACTCTGGCACAACAGTAAACTCAAAGCCACTACGTGGACCTGCAGAAGACCGTATGAGGAGAGTTACTGATGCATTGGTTCAAGTCATGCTATTCAGCTCTTTTTCTGTTGCTTGAGTTATTAAAAAGATAGAAATCCAATGGCTCCCTCAGACACTCCTCCACAGCAAAAACTGCTGTCCTACAGTAGCTGTGAAAATTAAGAAGGTTCAGAAAGGGATATACTCTGGGATACAGAATACATTCTCTGCATCCATCCTTAGCATAAACACCACCCTTTTCAGGAAAGAACAAAGAATAAATGTGCTTTCTGCAAGACAAATTCAGTGGTAGAATTTAAGCTCCCTCCCCATATTGTTTTATATCCAGGTCCAGGGTAATTTCTTTCATTTACAAACTAAAATATCCTAGGAGAGAGGGAGGAATAGAAAGTTTGAGAACTTGGCATTGGGACTTTGTGGTTTTTGGTCTCTGGCAAGGTATAGAAGGCATCTGGGGAGTAAGATCTAGTTATTACTATCTACTTAAAATTGCCCCACCTCCTAAAGACAGGTAGCACCCTTTCCACCTAAAGAGAGAACCAATAAATATAATAGCTGTGATAACCAGCCATGGTTCAAAGCCAACTACATTGCCGTCACAACTATAATGCTGCTAATGGCAACAGAATACATACCATTCAAAGTTGTCTGCCACACAATGATTGTTTATCTTTCGTCCATTTTCAGAGGCCCAAATGAAAAAGTGTACACACATACACACACTCTCTCTCTCTGCTAACTGAATGAATAAAAAAAAGTTGAAAATTATTCATGACCATTTTACACTTTATTTTGTTTTAGCTATGGAGATTATCCTTTTATCTCTCAATCCTTTGCAATCATTTCCATTAATGCACTGATAGCTCCCAGAGAGCGCAGAGATCATCAATCACACACTCCCCTGCTGCTTCACTCAGGTAACAAACTACTCATGTTCTAGTCATTGTATGTGATTTTAACCATTAGAAACTCTGTAGACTTGATCACTTCTCCTTCCCAGAAGTTAGTGTTGATATGATCAAGAGCCTGATAAATTCATCAACCAGAAGTAAGACCTTCAAAACCACCTTTGGCATATTTGAATATTGTCAATAACTGAAGACTTTTTTTACCCCAAAATGGGAACAATACAGAGAAAATCACAAAACATTTAAGAAAGAATAAAGGATACTATTTTTCTTTCATTGATTCATAGCTTTTATAAGAATGGCCAGTGTTCAGATAAAAATCACTATTGTCACCCAAAGTTACCTATGGTACAGGCCTTTCACAGCCTAAAATACAAAATCTGTATCTCAGTATTAAGAGATGATTCCCTATCAGGCCTATGACTTTCATATTAGAGGAACCATTTCAAATCATATTTGGCCCAAGACCAAGATTTTGTAAAAACAATCTACAGAATCTAAGATGAACAGAATAGTTTCTATGACTTTTTTTTAAAATTCCAATAGAAATTGAAATTTGTTGGAAAATTCTGTCAGAGAAATAGGTCATGCAGCATAAAGCTAAATTGGACAAATCAATAAATATTACTATTACCTCTTCCAATACCAGTCTTAGCTGTGAAAGAATCACTTCTCACACTGATATGGAAATTTCACCTTATTATCCAGAGCCCAATAGTAAAATAAAAGGAAAAACAAAGACCTAGCTATTGTAAGTCTAGACAGATACAGTTACTATAGGTGCTACGTTCTCCCATCTTTATAGATGCTGAGCAGAATCTTATGCCTTGATCTTGCAAATATTCATGCACATGCTTATTTTTAAGCACATAAGCAGTTTCATTTAAGTCAATACATGCACAAAGTTGAACATCTGTTTTTGCAGAACTTGGATTTTACTGCTTAAAGCAGCCCAAATATTTATAAGAAAAAGATTAATAGAAGAAAACATTTCTGAGATACATTTTAGATGGTGTTATTTGGGACTACGACTCCATTGTCAGATATTTGGGTTGTACTTCAGAGTGTAGTCAGTGCCTGAGATATGTTTTATCTACCTGTTCTGAAATTTACCTCATTACATCATTTTCTAATTTTTTTTTTAAAAAGCCCATTCACAATCTGTTAGGATATTTCTGTACCAATATTTATGAACTGGCTAGTAGTGTAGTATTAAACTTATCACCTTATTCTTAAACTTAAGGTCAGGCTGAAAGTATTTTGAGATATATTTATTAAAAATTCACACTGCAATATTATAAATACCACTGTTTTTCTAGAAACTATATTCTCTCCAATTGCTTTTTAATGAAAAAAATGTTCAGACCACTGAATCATTTATCATATTAAGCCAGAATATTACAAACATACACATACATATTATAAGCTAGCATGAAATGGCTTTCACAATGTACTATTTAATAACTATTCCGTTAAACTTTCATTTCAATTTTAGTATTTAACTGCAAATAATATTTAAAAAACCTGAAACAATTGAAAACTGTCGAACTCCATACATTCATTTCTAATTATGCAAGTTAAGCAATTATTGACATGTAATTTTCAAATTATATCACTGTTTTGCAACTTTTTAATTCCACCACAATCCCATTTAAAGAAAATCAAGAATACTTTTCTTGAGGACTTAGAGGACTTTAAAATTTGCTAATATAGCTTCACTTTTACCCCTATTTGGCAAAGTACTTACCAGTGGAGCTGCTCAGGAATATTTCAATTAAACGTTTTTTTCACTGACACAATAACTTTTCATGGGAATGTAACTGTTTTGATGAAACTTTATCAGGGCCAAGATACCATTTCTGATCAAAACTAGAGAGACACACACCCTCATCCTAACATAGCCAATAGGTATAGTTAGGGTACTCTGCTGAAACATTGGAAACCCAGGTGATTTCCTTAATTACCAGGTTATTGGCTGTTTAACAGATGCCTCTCTCCATCTCTGAGAAAATTTTCAAAATGTCTCTATTTTATTCTGGGAGCATGAAAATTTCTTAAATCTCAAAAATTTTCATAGGACAGAGGAACTATTTTTCACCCAGCTCTAACTATGAAGTGAAATTCAAAATTGGAGATTCAACTAGATGATCATATTGATCTCTGTTTTATTCGGTGTTGTAGCTGTGTTGGTCCCATGATTTTAGAGACATGAGGGAAGTGAGGTAAACTTTTTTTATTGGACTGACATCTAATCATGAAAGAGACACAAATCTCCTCTTTTATTTCTGTAATTATCCTTCTCACTTCAAAATCTATTAATGAAGCATGTATTTAACTTTAGGTATATTCTTAGGCCCTTTGCTAAAAATTGAAGGGTTTAAGCACACTGTCTGCAGAATGGAGCAGGAGTACGGACAAAAAAAGTTGTTTTAAGCCATCTTTGCACTTTAGTTCTGAGTTCCACTAACTTCTGCTTGCTAGCTCTCGGCCCTCAGGGTTGCATGGGAAAAATCCAGAATAATTAGCCATCAAGAAGAGTCCAGTTCTTGAGTTTATTTTGCATGCTATAATTTGTACATAAAATGAAAAATCCATCTGCTTTGCAATTGACTGCAGCAGAGAAAACAAAGGATTACTTTCCTTCCACACCTTTAGCTTCCAAGTACAACTTTCAAGTTCCTCTTCCACATTATTCTGATAAAAAACCTCAGTGTGTTACTTATGCTAATGACCACAATGCAACATGGTATATTTTTAAGAATGGTTCACGTGGAAGAATTGGGAGATTACAGTCATCGTGTCATGAAGAGGTTCATTGTATTACCATTTTCTCTTTTGGCTTAGGTTTTTTTATAAGTATCAATACACTATATGCCATTGTCTGTTTCCTCTACTATTGAAGATCATAAGCAGGGGTTTAAGTAAGCCAGAACGTGGCAGAACACCATTCTGCGATCCACTATTTTAGGGGCTCAGCGTTCCAGGGCCCCTAAAAGTAGAAAATGGAGCTGGAACGCTGCATTCCGGGGCCCACCGTTTAAAAATAGCAGGTCCCAGAATGCAGCATTCCAGTTCCATGTTCTATTTTTAGAGGCCCAAATGCCGGTCCCCTAAAAATAGAAGACTCTGGAGCAGCATTCTGCCACATTCCGGCAGGCAGGGGCAGGGGCAGGGGCCAGCGGCATTGCTGGGGGGCTAGAGTGCCACCACAAATCCCTCCCCTTCTGCACCTCACCCCAACCTGGGTTCTGATGCCTCCTCCCCAGCTGCGCTGCCACTGGTAAGTGAGGGGGCACCCTGGCTCATGCTGAGAGGGGGTACTGGGGCCAGGAGATGGGGCACTGGCATGTGGGCGGACAGCAGCTGAGGGCCAGGCGGGCCCACCCACGTGGGGGGGTGACCCACACGGGACTGTTCTGGGGCCCCCCAAATTATATTTAAACCCCTGATTGTAAGATAATTTTTCCAGATTGTGATTTTTTAATCATAAGAATCTTCATCTATTAAGAGACTGAATTTATCAAACATTGAAATCCAGTGAAAATTAATTCTCATGACAAAGACTGGAATCAAAAGAAAAATGACCTACTATATAATTTTGCTCAATACAATTTGAAGATAATAACAAAATAAGCAATAAAAATGACACATTTGATCACAACAGTGGGAAAATTAGTGCAAATGAAAAAATAATTTGAAATGCACCTATCTTTGTAATAATCTTATAAATGGCAATTTTACATCTTAAATCTTGGGTTCAGTGGTACTTAAGACATATCGACTTCTGAAGATCAAAAATCCTTCTTTTAGCTTTGTTTAGAACTTTGTGTTCCATTTATCACTTTTCTACTTAATTGGCCCTTACAGTTGAACCTCAGGTTTATAAAGAGGTGGGTGGGTTCCTAAAAGTTAGGAATTTAAAATGCTCTACCATCAAAACTTGACAATTTTGATCACACTTACCTCAAAGCAAACAATTTAAATGCAAGATTGGTAAGGGTGTGCAAAAAAATGTAAATAAATAAAAAAAGGAGGTAATACCTATTTACCATACTCATACTATTCCTCATTCTACTGTATATGTAAGAATAATGTCAAAGTGAATATTCTTCATTTGTATTAGTGAGGCTGAAAAGAATATGGAGAAATAAGAAACACATAAATATAACCTCTTGAGGTGTGGTGTAAGAATAAGGAAGATATTTTGTGTAAAATACAGCAAAATGGCACATACTGTGACAATATAACACAAAACATCGAATAATCATCATGTTCTAATAGTCAAAGAAGATAGAATTTTTGAGTATGATAAATATGACATGATAAAAGACCATCCTCTAGACAGATCTTTACATATTTATGTCAAAAACTCTCTTTGGGAGCAACTGATATAGCTGAACACAAACTACCATGGAGTTTTTCCAACTATTTTTTTCTGATGCACACTGGGAATGTATTATTTGAGAACCAAAGTCCCAAACCTCACATCCCTTAAGAAAATTACTTGCCCTATAAGGTTTGTGTCTAGTTTCAAAATGGCAGAATTCTATCATTTTAAGCCTCCTTAATTTGAACTAAAATGCCAGTGTAGACATAGCCTATCTATTTGCAATAACTTAGAGTGCACCTGGTTGAAGACCACTGAAGATTAATCATTATGTACCTTTCCTTTGGTTTTTGCATCGTAACACAACATCACTACATTAACATTATATTTGCCAGGAAGCAAAGGCACAAAAGACAAGTATATGTTAATGCTTCCTATATAGTTCACTTTTTCAAAGCCTTCCTGATCCTACCATTTTTATTCCATTGTGTTTTGCTGTCCATGAAAAGGTATAGGTATCAATATAGGTCTTTGCTGAAGATGAAGGCAGTAGCTTATGTTACATCTGATTCAGTTCAAGAAACGAATGCTTTCACAATGAGTATGTATCAATTTTCTTCCTAAATTAAGAAAGCAAAGAAAAGCAAAACACCACACATTTACCTTATGTCTCCTGCATAGATTTTATTTGAAGTGTAAATATGGCTAAAATATTACTTCTGAGTGTTGGCCAAGCCATTTGTGAGCCTATAAACTTTGATTGATGGATACTGGTGAATAAGGACAGAAAGATCTCGTACCTGAAGATGATGTACTGAGTGACTCATGATGGTTTACGAGGATGTTTAAAGCCTTAACAGCACTGCTTGTTTCTATGTAAGAGCTGATTTTATTACCTGGACCAAAGGCCACTGACATTTTGATTCCATAAACCAAACGTATATCTATCAGACCAGGTTTATTCTTCAGAATATAAAAAAATCACAATTAGACCTGTGTGCAAACATTGTTGAACTGACATAAAACATTTTTATGAGAAAAATTATGTAATCATGGTAGAAAAGAGAAGTTTAAAAGAGATGTCAGAGGACTGTACAACATCTATTAACTGTCCTATAGTATATATTTTATGTCTTCTGTCACTTTAAAAAGCATGATGGATATAGGACTTCCATTTTCCTATGTGACATGGAATCAATCCAATACATCTGGAGAAGACATGTTCAAATACCTTTTGAAAATTTCAAACAGATTCAGATGCAGCTATGGGTACCTGCTTTCAGAGCAATAACCAATGCTCTTAAATGGACAGAATGAAGGAGATTTAAAAGGGTACAACAGTTAAAGTCTCCATATGCCCTATTTTCTTCACAAAATACACTTAAAATCTGTCTCATCACTGTACTGTAGCCACTTTTAGACCAGAAGAAGAGTTTTATGGCTTTCCCAGGCCTCTGCAAAATCCTGCATGTTGGAGTTCCTCACTTGAACTGAAATCACATAGCAAATGAGAGGTATAATTTCAAAGTGTTGGAAGTACCACAAAGGCAGTGTAAACTACTGGCAAAAATGTTTTTCAGGGTGTTGCACATCATGTTCATTTTAAAAAAATGTTTTTTATTGATAGTCATTTAAAAAGATACATTCAATTTTCATGTCAAGAGATGCATGTGTCTGATGTATGCATATTTACACACACACACCCATCAGTTTGTAGGGACAATACCATGGTAAATAAAAGTGCATATGTTTTCATGAAAAGTATGTCACACATTTTTATATGCATGAAATCTGTGTTTAATTTAGAGATACAACACTGTCTCCATTGAGAAGTTCAAGATCTATCACACCTGTCTGCTATCTATATTGCAACAGAGGTCAGGAACCCGTATGCCCTTATAGGCAAACACGAATTGGCTAGCTGTATTTCATATGTGATGTCAGTTCCAAATCCTAACTATAAAATGCTTTAACTCTGTGCAAAATGTCACAAGATTACAAAAAAACTTTTTTTTTTTCCCCCCTCAGTCATAGAATCCTAGAATCATAGGACTGGAAGGGACCTTGAGAGGTCATCAAGTCAAGTCTCCTGCAGTCATGGCAGGACTAAGTATCATTTAATCTTAACATTTCTGACATGTTAGGCTATCCTTCTCTTAAAAAACCTTAAATACTTAGATTCTGTGGCCTTCCGAGGCAATTAATTCCAATGCTTAACTACCTTGACAGTTAAGAACTTTCCCTCTGCCCTAAACCAACCTTGCTACAAATTAAGCCTGTTGTTTCTTGTTTTAGTGTCAGAGGTTAATGAGAACAATTTATCTCCCTCCTCCTTATAATATTTTATGTACTTGAAAACTTATCATGTTCTCCTCTTACTCTTGTCTTCTTCAGACTAAACAAATCCATTTTTTTCAATCTTCCCTCAGAGGTCATATTTTCTAAATTTTTAATCATTTTTGTTGCTCTTCTCTGGGTTTTCTCCTACTCATTCACATACTTCCTGAAATATGGCAGCCAGACCTGTAAACAATATTCTAGTTGAGGCCTCATTAGCATGAGATACAAGGTCTTGTCTATTGCTTACAACATCCTGCTAATACATCCTAGAACAGTTTGTGTTTTTTTTTTTTTCACAATAGTGTATCACTATTAATTCATATTTAACCTGAGATACACTATAGCTCACAAATCCCTTTCTGCAGTACTACTTCCTGGGCTTTCATTTCCATTTTGTATGTGTGCAACTGATTGTTTCTTCCCAAGAAGAGTACTTTGCATTTGTCCTTAATGAATTTATCCTATTTACTTCAGACCATTTCTCCAGTTTGTCCAGGTCATTTTGAGTTTTAATCCTATCTTCCAACTCCCACAAACTTTACGAGTATATGCATTACACCATTATCTATATCATTGATCAAGACGTTGAACACAACTGGGCCCAGATCTGATCCTGTAGGACTCCACTCTATATGCCCTTCTAATTTGACTTCATCATATTCAATAACTGCATTGCATGACCTTCAACTATGTCTCTTAGGTGGACAAAAACATCCAAGCTACATCATACTCACAGACAGCCACCATCATGTAAAAAGCTGCACACTCTGACCCCATCTGGTGCTGCCACCTCCAGAAGTCCATGTATTTGTTGAACTGAGTCAGATTTGTAATCTTCATTTTGTTATGGCTAGTATGTCTCCATGAATCATGGTTATTCTGGCTCGAACAATAGTCTTTAGTAGGGCCATGAGTGTCTGATATGAAGAATCTGTTAACCTGCCAAGGCTCAAATGTGGGATGCTCTGCAAGAAAAAGACACAAAATGAAGCACGCAAATGTTATTCATATAGGAAATTTATCACACTGATCTGTTCCTTCACTGTGAATAAGTTTTTCTATAAATCTCAGTTTCATGGAGTCATAGAATCATAGGGTTGGAAGGGACCTCATAGGTCATCTGGTCCAAACCCCTGCCAGAGGCAGGACCACTCCCACTGATTTGATATTTCAGACTTCAACTGTGTGTTAAAAGTAAGTGATTTCGGGACTTAAACAAGTGACATCCCTCAAAATGAGGGCCATATGAAAGAGATTTAGATGCAACCATCTCATGTATTGGTATTCTGTGTGACTGTCTAAATAGGGTGACAATCCTAAACATATAAACCCTATGGTGACAGATGTCCCCTTTTTACAGGAAGAATCCCAATATTTGGGGCTTTTTCTTAGATATGTGTCTATTTACCCCTCACCTTCATCCTGGTTTTTCATACTCGGTGTAAGAGTGTAAGAGAGGCTGCATTATATAAGGGGACAAAATGGCTGCCCTTATATAAGGAGACAAAATGGCCTCCCCTAAAGACAGGCACCCAGGTTTACCCCACCCCTAAAGGGGCAGAGCTGGGGACAGGGAGTACTAAAGGCAGGCCTTGAAGCTCAGTCAGGGCTTGGCAGCTGAAGGGGAAGGCACTACCTCTTTTTTCTCCACAGGCCCAGCTGGAGACCTGGCCAGCAGAGATCCTACCACCCTGTGGGGACCAGATAGCTTCCTGGACCAATCAGCCATGGAAAGGACATGGACGCCTCCTCAGGACCCCACCATGGCAGATTTCCTGGAGCTACCATGGCCGCTGCCACCAAACCTGGAGAACCCTATAGGCCCAGTGGAACCCTCTATCTCCTGCGACTTAGATGAACTTCCCCTGGCCAATGAGGACTGCCTAGAGGAGGCTGGGCCTGACTTAGAGGAGCTGCCCTCAGCAGAGGACCTACCCCCCTTTTTAGCCTGGTGACACTCCGAGGAGGATGACGAAGAGGGTAGGGACTTACTCCTTGCCCACTACCCAGAGGAAGTCGAGGAAGTTGAGTTACTGTGGGTCACTGGGGCCAGGGGTGAGCCAGGGTCTCTGAGCTTCAGCGAGCTGGGGGGCAAACCGGCGTGCTGCGGACAGGATCCCGCCAGTCCCTTAACCTGATATGAAGCCCAGCGTTGGAGCCTGGGCTGGGACGCAGTGGAGTTGGATCGGTCTGTGACCGCCCACCTCCCCACTTCTGAATGATTGTCGGAGGTTTCCCCTAATAACCCTTAGCACCCTGGTTATTATTATTCCCTACCCCCCCCCTTTTTTTTTTTGTCCTGAACTATTAGCGACCCTGATACGGACTGTAATAATTAACTGCCTGCCCAGCTGCCGTGCCAGAAACAGTGATGTTTGATGATTGCCTCACCCGTTAGGTGAGGTGACCAACAACTGTGCACAGGCACCCTATCTGGAGGGCCCATGCATCCTGACTTACACTTGGTAACTGATCATTCCAATAAAAGCTGACTAGTCAGGCTTTACAGGGACAAAGTGTAAAATGCAGGAAGATAGTAGGTCGGTCCTGTGACTGCTGTGGTTGTCTGTGGTTTGGAATGCAACCACAGCTAATCCATGATGGTTTTGGTTGTTGGAAAGGGTGCCTTGCAAAACCACTCCTTGTACACCCCATTCAATACATGATATACATGATGCAGAGGGCTGTTAACAAAAAATCTGTACCTAAGTGCAGTTCATCCAGAATGGGTGTGTACATCTCTCTACAGTAAGTCTGTAATGGAGGAATCTGTTGCTAGTCTGCAAGCTGGCATGTTCTATTATTCCACTCTACTCTACCCTTAGCCCAGCCATAATAGGCAAATATAGTCACAAATTTCCAAAAAATAATCGTACACCTATGGATTCATTTTTGAAATCTATTTGAAGTCCATTATGACTGATTTGTGCTGGAATCATGCTCTTAGAATGTTATACAATATTCTGAGAACATATCCCTCATAGTCTTTGCAAATTGACTTACACTTTTAGGGGGTGAATGCAATTTCAACACCATACCTAGATGCCATGGCAATCATTAGTAGTTATACTATCAGGTTTTTGTGAACAGATTATAGTAACAAATGACCCCCATATATGGGTGTACAGTGGAGTCCATGATTTAGTTTTCAATTCCACAAGCCATGTTCCCTCATTCCCATGAGATCCACAGATCAATCAGGATTGGTTTTTGGGGCAATTGGTCCATTTCTGCACCATCTCATTATTTTGTAAGTGCCTACAAGCAGCCTATTCTATATTATGTGCTTGCAGTTCCCTTCATTCTGTTTTTAATAGTGGCCAAAGCTAGCTTGTTTTGATATCACTTGTGCTCAGTGGGCAGTCTAATCAGGATGTTTGATAGCTCCCTTGATTCTAACAACTCCCACTGTGCTCAAGGTTGCAGTGTATTAGCCTGAACAGAAATATGAACTTAAAAGAGTACATAAAGTATTTATTTAGATGATGCTTGTGGATAAATTTGCCCATTTCCTAGAAGACTAACTTTATGAAATTAACGTGAAGTGTTTAAGTATGGTATCTGAAGTACATGCTACACAGCGAGACTCACTGATGCAGTTAGTGTTTGCCTATTAAGAAATATTAGAAATGATTTATTTTTATAAAAGTAAAGAACAGTAATCTTTTTAAAACATATGCAAGTGAACAAGGGGACAATTTTTCTTATAAGAATGAAATATTCAAAAATAAATATTTGTTTCTCATGGATACAAAAGGATTTTAAAATATCAGTTCAAATAACCACTTCAGCTAAATATCTAATCCTTAAAACATCCATTTAAAATCACTGCTGATTCTAAGTTGCTGATCCTTGAAATATCCTTGTTTTCAATGTCACAGACTAGGTGTCCATTTGCCTTCCTTTAAAAAAAAAAAAAGTAGGTAATGCTGTGGCTTTTGAGATATAGCAGCATGAAGCAAAGTGACAAATAGGACAATATGTCACAATGAAATATACTATGTTACAGCATAATGCAATGCTGATACCTAAAGAATCTATAATATGAATCTTGTAAAAAAAAAGGGGGGGGGGACCAACCTTATTGCTATACTTGAGTTCAGGGATTTTTCTGATAGATTAAAAAGCTGCTGTTACAATCCAGCCAACTTTAACAAGGATAATCATTTATTTATAGTTTATACATGGTCATGTTTTGCTGTGCTCTGTTTACAATGATGTCTGAGTCAGGATTTTTGTGTATGTATAAACAGACTTTTTAAAATTAGCTTGCTCCTCCTGCCTAACAGCATCATGCAACAGGATCACAGTTTAGTGTTTCCCATTTCAACACAATGGAAATGACTGGTTTCAGGAACAATGAACTGTTCAATCAGGAGTAACAGTCTTATTTAAAATAAGAGGCCCTGATTCTTGATGTTTGCATTTTAGGTATAATGTCCAGTTGTTTGCATATGATTCTTGATTCCTGAGTCTGTATATGTTCTGCTTTGCATACCTCCACCCCACTGGAGGTGAAAGGAGGATTTAAGACATTTTTGTTCTCCTATTCTTGTTGGATATCTAGGATTTAGTTTGGCTACCAGGCCACGTTAAAGTAGCCTCTAAATGGCATTCAGCTACTGCCCCTCCAGGGGTCCATCATGTCAACTGAAAATAGAATCATAGAATATTACTGCTGGAAGGGACCTCATGAGGTCATCTAGTCCAACCCTTGCAAAAACCAGGACTACACCCACTAAATCATCTCAGTCAGGGTTTTATTCAATTAGGTCTTAAAGATTTCCAAAGATAGAAATTCCACCACCACCCACGGCAACCCATTCCAGTGCTTCACGATCCTCCTAGTGAGAAAGGTTTTCCTAATAGCCAATCTAGACTTCCCCAGTTGCAGCTTGAAACCATTGCTCCTTGTTCTGTCCTCTGACACCACTGAGAATACCCTAGCTTCCTTTTTGGCAATAAGAGCACATTGCTGATTCATATCCAGCTTCCCATCCACCATAATCCCCAGGGCCTTTTCTACAGAGCTTCTACTTAGCCAGTCTGTCCCCACCCTGTAACAGTATATGGGATTTTTCTGTTCTAAGTTCAGGGGTTTGCACTTGTCCTTGTTGAACCTCATAAGATTTCGTTTGGCCCAATACTCCAATTTGTCTAGGTCTCCCTGAATCCCATCCATACCCTCCAGCATATCTATCATTCCCCCAGCTTGGTGTCATCCACGAACTAACAGAGCGTGCAATCTATCGCATCATCCAGATCATGAACAAAGATGTTGAACAAAATCAGCCCCAGGACTGACCCCTGGGGCACCTCCGCTTGGTCCCTACCTGCTGAGCTCGATGATATAGCCAGCTTCCTATCCACCCTACAGTCCATTCATCCAAACCATACTTTCTTAACTTGCTGCCAAGTATACTGTGGGAAACTGTATCCAAAGCTTTGCCAAAGTCAAGGTATTGTCATGCTGATAGATATTTCTGCATCCACAAAGTCAGTCACCTTATTATAGAAAGCATGTTGGTCAGATATGATTTGCCCTTGCTGAATCCATGCTGGCTGTTCCTGATCACTCTGTTTTCCTCCAAGTGTTTCAGAATTGGTTCTTTGAGAACCTGCTCCAAGATTTTTCCAGGGATTGAGGTGAGGCTAATTGGTCCGTAGATCCCCAGATCCTCCTTGTTCCCTTTCTTGAACGTAGGTACTATATTTGCCTTTTTCCAACCACCCGAGAGCTCCTCTGATCACCATGAGTTTTCAAAGATAATGGCCAGTGGCTGTGCAATCTCATCAGCCAACTCCCTCAGGACCCTCAGATGCAGTTCTGACCCCATAGACTTGCTAAAGGATGGTCATGCTCTGGGTTCAGCCCTTTCCCCCAGGCATGTTACCATTATGTTTCCCATACTAAGGCCTGTAAGAAGATGTAAGTATAATATCACACTCCCAACTCTGTCTCTGGAGGAATATTAGGGCATCTTCTCAGTTCAGAATCCAGTTGGCTTACAGCCTCCTTTTAATACCAAAGCAGCATAAGGAGGTCATATATTGTATCCATGAATCAGGCCCTAATTTTTAGTACAAATACCTGGTAATCAGAAAGGAAAGGAGATAAAGTGTATAAAGATTTAAGAGATTTAATTAAGTATTACTTTTGGGGATGTTCAGTCAAATATTTCAAATATGATATATCACAGCTGTCGTACAGTGCATCTATCTACAATACCTATTTACTCCATATCTGAATGCTATATTAAGAGAATGGTCAATTTGTATGGTTAAGAAATCAAGTCAGGAAATGCTGAAGTTAAAGTTACATGAGTCACTTTACACCTGCTCTTTGTTTGTATTACTGCAATGTCCTTAATTACATCATCATATTTTTTCCTTCTTTTGCTCTTGTATCTTCCCTCTTCTTTCCATTTATTTTCCCTCCTGCACTTTTCTTTTCTACCTTTCTCCAGAAAGTGTCTCTGACTGAGAGTGCCAACTTACATGATATTAAAATCAAGAGCATTTTACAGATAGAAAATACATAAAGATTTCACAACTGTACTAAGGACATGGAATTCATCTGCCCACAACAAGTGTTCCCAAATTACCCATGATGAAGTCACCCGTATCTCATCAAGATAAATTCCAATACTTTCATGATAGATTCCCTATACAGTAAAAAAGAATACATAAGAGCTGAACTCTCCTCTGATATTTATCTTCTCTCATGAGGAGGGATAACTCACAAGTGCCATAGTCACAAGTGAGTTATCTCTCTCCTCACAAGCAAAGATAAATGTCACAACTGAGATGAGCCATCATGTACATATATTGTAAATGTATGTATGAGTATATTAAACACAATAAACATTTCTTTCCCTTCTTACTTTTCATGGCTGAAATTGTCAAATTACAGCTACTGAAAATTAAAAGGTTTTGGTAATCTCTTTCAGTGGATTCCTAGTCACACCCACTCCCAGTTACTTCAAATGTCGAAGTGGCCGAATTCAAATAGTATACTTTAAGAATGTATTATATCATTAATAAAATGATTATAAAAATAATCTCAGCATTTGTGCCGAGCCCAGTAATTAGGGACATAGTCTGGGACCTGAGACGCAGAAGTTCAATTCTCAGTTCCACTACAGACTTTCTTTGTGATCCTAGGCAAGTCACTTTTAGTCTGTCTGTGCCCCAGTTTTCCTGCAAAATCGGAATAATTCATTTTGGGGTTTGAGAAGATAAACATTTTACAGATTGTGAGGTGTTCAGATACTATGGTGGGGGGTGGGGGGCACTATATCTAGGAAGTCTAGATTTTTAACAGCAGGATTTACTCAGTGAAGAAAATCTATACAATATTTTCAAACTCTTCTCTCCCACCCTACCATAGGTATCAAATCTCATGGTGGAACTGAGGTTCTAAATATAATAACTAGAGAAATTATGAGCCTGATTAGATTCTCCCTTCTCATCCAAAATTCACAGATTTCAGTAGGAATTTTGCCAAGGCAAGGAAGCAGTAAGGTATTTTAAGGTCACCAAAACTTTGCAGGTACTTTTTACCAAGGGGAGAAAAAAGGGAAGATGATGGGCACTAAAACAGAAAGAAAGTGGTTTTCTTAACCAAAATGAAATGAATTTTGTGTCACCAAATAGGGGAAAATAATCAAAACCAGAAAAGGTTGTTTCTATTCATAATGAAAATATGCTTATCATCTAGCAAGCATTAATTCTGATTGATTGATTAATTAATTAGTTGTAATTAATTGGTGCTTTAAGTAGTGTTAATTAACTATTGGCAAAACAAACACATCCACACAACAAGGTAGCAAACTACAAAGTATTCCTGTACATATACAAAGTCATCTGCAAACTGTGCATATGTAGATGAGCATCTCAGAACAGAGAGTTTGGAAAAATATGTTTGTTTCTCTACACCCTTTACAGGTGGCCAGATAGTGGCATGTATTTTTAAATACAGTAGCTGTATCTGTGGGTTTTTCAGAGGTTTCCTAGTCACACCCACTCCTTGTTACTACAAATGTTTTCTTTCATGACTAGAGGGATATAATTTATGTAAAATCTGTATTATATTTTTGTATAATTGGCAATGTCAGCCCCTAGCTTCTAGAATGTATTCCTGTATTGTTTATTAAAGTAAAATTTAAAGCACTCACCATTTCATTTATTTTTAATGAGGATTTTTAGAGAATTTGCAAAGGATATTGAGCATATCAGAAATCAAAACTAGATAAACAAAGATAAAATGATAGTGTGGATGCGTTTTCAACATGCTGAAAATTGATTTAACTAGATTCATAGAGTCACAGATTCTGAGGCCAGAAGTGACCATTGTGATCATCCAGTCAGAGCTCTTATGACACAAGCCGGAGAAGTTTCAGAAAAAAAATATTCAAGCATGATTTAAAAATTGTCACTGATGAGGGCTAACATTTACTATTTTATAAGGTGATATCTAATAACTTTTTCTTTTAAAAACCTAAGAGAACACAAATTTGGTAACTTGCAAAGGAAGAACTTATCTCATTTACTTATTAAAATGTGGAAGGTCTCTACTGTAAAGCAAACTTTCTGACTTACATTTGAATGATATTCTTCGAGTACCATAAGAAAATATTTTTTCACTTTGAAATACATTATCAGCTCTTTCTCATCATTCCATGATATACAAAGTGTGTATGTGTGTGTGTGTGGATTGTGCACGCACCTCATCTATACACTGCAAATACCCGTATGATAAGTTTCTAAGTCTGTAATGATGACAAGCGCCTCTGATGACCTTATCTGACTTCTGCCTACTAATTTATATTCCCAGGACTAGTCTAAAGATATGAAAACTTTCAGCATCTGCAAACAGAAGCCAGAAAACAAACAAAAACATGCTAGAAAAAAAAAGTTTCCTCTTTTTCTTCCTTCAAATGTGAATAAACTCCCCTCCTCAATTTAAGAAAAAAATAAAAACATACGTCTGAGATGCAGGACAAGAATTCTGGTGATCTAGACTATCCCCAGTTTTAACGTCTGACATAGCCTGATACATCAAGACTAAAATTCATACCACTGGAAAAGCAAAAAATACACAGCTGTTCACAACGACTGTTTCAATCATTTGCTTCTAGCTCTGGAAGATCCTGAGTTATTAGACTGTAATATTGCAACATTATTAACACTACATAGAGAATTATAGAATTTTCTAAAACACGTTATAATTCACCCCCCCCCCGACACTTCTTAGGCCTATATGACTGGACTTACCAGCATGGTGACTGAAGACAGTGTTTCTCAACATTTTTTATATGAAGGACCACCTTGCTGTCTTCCTGAACTGTTTGTAAGCTATGTCAGCGAAATCTTAGGGACTGGCACTGGTTCATGGACCAGTCACTGAAAAATACTGACTCTAGATACCTTATTTTACAGGAGGAAGGATATGAAATATAGGATGAATGTATTTATAAAAATGTTCTAAAACACTGTACTGTTTCTTGTCCTCTACTAAATATGAAGCATTTACCAAATTCATGACTACTTGGAGTGTGTAGTAAAGGTTCACTGCTATCAATCTGGGACACAGTGTATAGCAATCTTTCTAGCTCCAAGCTTTTTGAAAGAGATCCTGTTTGTTCTCAGACACAGACCATGTCTATACTGTAAAGTTTGTGTCCATCTGCATAGTCAGACACAGCAGAATCGACTGAGCCAGTGTAGATCCACTTAATCAATCCAGGAAGTGCTCTCCCTTTGACGCAGTAAGTCTAAGTGCCCAACAAGAGTAACAGGTTGAATGGAGAGCATTTACTCATCAACACAGCCAAGTGAAGATGCTATCGTAAGTGAAAGTAAGCAAGTCTACAGGAGATACACATTCTGCAGCACGTAGATAGCCTAACTCCCATCGACTTAGCACCTTAGTATGGACTAGGCCACAGTTTCCATTGCCTTTGCATGTCAGGCCACTTAAAGGCAAAGTTTTTGATACTACAAGGATATGTTCAGAGCCGTCCTTAGGGTAGGTCAAATAGGACATTTGACATGGGACCCGCGCTTTAGGGGGCCCCGCGGGGCCCACCCCGCCCCCCAAGGCAGGGATCAGCACGAGCCGCACGAAATGGCAGACACAGGCTCACTCAGAGGCTGCTCTGCCAGTGAGTAGCTGGGCTGCCTGCCGCCCTCCCCCTGGAGCCTCCAGCTGAGCAATTAGCTGGAGGGGAGAGGGAGGTTTAACCCTTTCCTCCCCCAGCAGCTACTGCCAGCACCAGCCCAGGAAACACACAGCCAGGTAAATACTGGGGGGAGTCTAGTGGCACCCTGAGCCTGAGCCCAGAGGGGGACAAGGGTGCTGGGGATCCAAGACTCTCCCTGGGCCCCGATTCACATTGGGCTAGTGGGGGGCAGGTAGATCAGGGATCATGCTATGACAGACCACTCCCCAGATCCCTTTCAGTGTGCTGCTGTGACCTCCCAATTCCCACTCCTGAACCCTGATTCATCTTGCTTTGCCAAGTGACCACTCACTCCTGAGTCGGTCCACTCCAGCCTCTTGCATGCAGTCAGTCCCAAGCAGGGGTTGTATGCCCCTGGCTACTCAAGGGAGGGTCCCCCAGCAAGCACCCCTGGCCCCAGTTACTACACCAGGAGCCACTGTCTACAGAGATTGGGAACCACTCCTAACCACCACACACTCAAGTCCCTCCATTTAACAAAGAAATGGATTGTGCCCAGCCTCCTTCACTCGCACCCTCTAAAGATCACACAGCTTTAGGTAAAACAACTACTAGTTTATTGATCAGATTATAATTCTAAGCGAGAATATGGCCAATCATGGCAGAATCACAATATAAGTAAATCAGGAGAGACCACAAGAAAACAAAAGGCAAAATACGCATGCTAACCTAATACTTCTACTTAAACTAACCTCATAGTCCAAACAAGTTTAGCTCAAGGTGTTTGGCTGTTAGATGTTTGCATAGCCAGTCTCTGCCTGAGGTCCATATCTTGCTTGAAGTTGTTTCAAGATGGAGAGTCCCAGCTCAAAAAACCTTTTAAAACTTCCAGGTCTCAATTTCCAAAGGGGCAGCCATGTTAGTCTAGTCCAGCAAAAAAACCCAAGGAGTTGTGAGGCACTTAAGACTAACAGATTTATTTTTTGCATGAGCTTTCGTGGGAGAAAAATCCCACTTCGTCAGATGCTTGTCTGTCTTTGTTTCCAAACCCCTCAGCCCCTCCCTTTCAGGGCTGAGGTGATTCTTTTGTCTCTTCACAGACACCGCCATTAGCTACCTTTGTCTCTGTCTGACACTGCTGTGAGAGACCTCTGTCTCCTTCCTCATCCCTGAGCCATAGAAAGCATGTTACATGTTTGTTCACAAGTATGAAGTTGTAGGAAACAAAGAAATCATGTAGAATAGGTTATTAGCATCCACACAGAAACATTTCATTGTGCAGTTGGCAGCAAATCATATAATTCCAGTGTACAAGTGAACAGGAAAATCATGTAGCTCATAACCCAGGATGCACACCGTCACTCATGCCCCTTTGGGCCCCGGGTCATGCTGGGTTGGTGGCCAGGCAAGAGGATGGCAGGCAGGCCAGGCCAAGGCCTGTCCCCACACCCCAGGCCAGGTGGTGAGGCTGGAGGACAAGCTGGGCCAGGGATCCTGTGTGAACATTGATCACCAGCCATTTACAGACATGACTTTCACTTTGTGTTTTCTTTTTTACTTTCTGGGATGGACCCTCGCTTTTGTGGGAGTTGTTTGCATCACTTAGCCACTAAGGTAGTACTAGCATTTCATCAGGACAGGCTGGTATTGACTGATTCCATCACACACACCCTTCATTCACACATCTTGTTCACACATTTAAATAAAATTCCAGAGTATACACCTAAAAAGTTTTATCAAGAATACAAAATAGAGTTCTAAATTTACAACATCAAACTTTGTTGGACATTGGTTACAATGTCTATTAAACTGAGTTAGTTATTTCAGTTATGATATTAAAGAACAGATACAGTGTTGCCTAACAGATGCTTTAAAAGGTGCATTCAATTAATTTTCTCTCTCTGTCTCCCTACATTGTGGCTACAGAAGCCTGCTACACTAGCACGAAGAATAGAGTTAGGGAAAGGAATTCCTTGAGTGAAGTATATGGTATTAATTTATACAGTATTGCCAGTTTCAAGAGATCAAAAATCACAAGCATGGCAAAAATAAGTCCTTTTGGAGGGGCGGGGGGCCAGATTATAGAATAGAATAGAATTACAGGGTTAATCTCTTGATGTTTGAATTCCCCCTACCCATCCCAGGGTGAGTAGGTGACAATTAGGGTGTGTTTCAAAATAAGAAAGGCCATGTTCACATGACGCACCGTTTTGAAACAACGGCATTGTTTCAAAACAACTTAAACCCCATATGGGGACGAAACAACGTTGTTTCAAAACAATTGTTTCGAAACAATGCCGTCTGAACATGTTGTTTCGAAACAACGGTGACTCGTTTAGAATAACTGTTCTCTCGTGCTATTTTGATTCCTGCGTTTTTCCTTAATTCGAATTAACAAACTGTTAATTCGAATTAACTTATTTCAAAATAAGGCGTTATTTCGATACAACTTGTATCGAAACAACTTGTATCGAAATAACCCACTGTGTATGAACATAGCCTTAGTGTTGCCTGCTCTTTCTACCACAGATACTGGGTAAGTTTTCATCTTTTTACCCATCTTTTATATTTGCTGATTCTCAAGTAAAGCTATGGAACTTCCTGTGTCTTGCTTCCTCAGAGCTCCTGTGTGATCGCTGTAAATGGCTGGTGATCAGACATGACTTTCATTTTGTATTTTTTCTTTTTTCCTTTCTGGATGGGTCCTTCTTGTTTTTCCCATCCTGAGTGAAATGGATTTGTTTGCCTCATGGGTTCTCTAACTTCCCCCACCTGGTTTGCATACACCTGTAAGCTTGGACCAGGCCAGAGCCTTTTTAAATTTTCTGCTCTGCAGCATGTCCAGGCATTTGGCCCAGGGCAGGGACAGCATGGGAAATTGCAGATGCCGTGCTGCCTTCCTTGGTGTCTGCCACCCAGCTGCACTTCTCTTACTCTCCTGACACTCCACTCTATCCTTCCCTGCTCCTCATTCTCATGCTGCCACTCAGAAGATTGTGGGGAAGGCAAGCACCACAGCAAAGTTCATGGGAAGGGCAGGGGTGGAAGTCCCAGGGACAGTATGACCCATCACCCTCCCTCCTACTCCTATTTGCAGAGCTTCTGGGCTCCTGATGTTCCGCAACAGGAACCTGGAAGGGTTAGAGAATGATCTGCCTTGTCAGACACTCCCCTGGGCAGGCCGGCCCTGCCCCCCACCCAGTGCTGGAGTGGGTGGGGACCCCGCAGACAGCAATTCGCCCAGGGTCCCGCACCCCCCTAGGGATGGCCCTGGATATGTTCATATGTTGAGACAGATGTGGAAATATGGATACAGTCAGACTATTAGCCTTTGCTGATTTCAGAGAATAGCTACTTTGCTGAAGAGATCCATCATTTATGACACCAGATACACAGGCCCAGGATAAAAGAATCTTCAGGTCCAATCCTGCCCCCAGTGAGCTCAGTGGGGCAAAATCAAGCCCATTCCACTTAAATAGTTGCTACTCTCTTTTAATAAGAGTTTATTTTCAGAAGAACGACAGCTATGAATTTTGTGAGCACTAAGGAAAATTAGCGCAGCTTGCCTTTACAGCAAATGGCAAAATGGATGGCCTAAAGTGATAAACCTTACAAACTATTTAATTTCTGTCCCCTACAGGGTAAGAAGAGTTGTTCCAAATCATAAATCAGTTAAATACAACTGCAATGTAGCAACAAATTTCCTGCATACCCTGAAAATCTCACTTTTCCATTTACTTTCTGCTTAGACCTTTTCCAGGCTCACGTTTCTATATTATTCTATGTTGGAAAGTACAGTGGGTTACTCCACAAGGGCCGCATTCTACAAATGCTATTCTCTTGTCTTTTATCTTATTCACAATTCACATAGGTTAACTGCAACAGACAAGTGCACACTAATAACACTAAAACAGAAGATTTCAGAAGCAAAACTGAAAGTTCATGACTCCATAGATATGTTTCACTTGTTATAAACCCAAGAGTGACATATTCAATCTTCTGACCAATTTGATAGCCTGACATGGTGTACATACACTAGTGCAAATGTATTCTGCTGATTCTAAAGTAAATGGTAAAGCATTCCAGATTTGTGGCATAACATATTGATGAAAAGCACATTGTATTTAGTGTGCTCAATAAGTTACCCATCAGGCTTTTGCAAGCCAATAACTTATCAATTGATGTATACATCCCAGATCATATAGATACATAGCCACAACAATTCAAAGGACTGAATGAAGAATATTCATTTAAAATTTCACCTGAACTTTGATTCATTAACTTGTTGACATGGCTATGGATCAATAAATAACTCTATTGGCAGGAGGACCATGAATTTTAATATAAACTGTATTGATTTAACAAATTATACTGAAGAGGGGAAAAGAAAGTTTTGAATGATCTGTACTCCTGTGCTTTAAGTATAAGTAGGTGTGTTTAAAGAGACTGCTGAAAAGTGACCTTTCCAAAACAGAATATTCTCAAGAGATCTTAGTAAATCAAGGATATGCATTTAAGACATCTTTGTTCCTTACTGAATTTGTTTCAGAACATTTAGGAGCTTGGCAATATTTGAAGCAGCACAGAATAATTTTCAGAACACAGTATCTACAACTGTATCCATATACCTAAACAACGTGTGCTATGTGCCATATGGGTAAAATCCTGGCCCTATTAACATAAATGAGGTCAGGATTTTACCCTAAGAATGTACATTTAAAAGGAATGTAACAGAATTAGTATACATCAAATCTGCAAAGTGCCATTCATACCTATAGTTCTATACAAATAAGTCAACTAGAAAAGATTCTTCATATCCTGAAGCTTCTAAACAAGGTAGAAGCTGTTGGCCAACCACCATTATTCACTCCAGTTTTATAGCAAATACATTCCATCCTTAACATGTATAATATTGAGAGATGTAACCATGACTCTAACTACTGTGAACTGCACCTTTAAATACAAGAAAATAGTCATTGAGGTGTTGAAGGGTTCATAGATTTTACTTCAAGAAAGCACAATTATAATAATCTAGTTTGACCTCTTGCATAACACAGGGCATAGAACTGCACCCAATAATTCCTGCATCAAGCACAATAACTTCTGGGTGACCTACATTAACATTTTAGAAAGAATTCAAGTATTGGTGAATCCACTACATCCTTGAGTAAAATGCTCCATTAGTTAATTGTTCTCACTGTTAAAAGTGTGCATCTTATTTCTAGCCTGAATTTATTTTACTTCAGCTTCCAACCATTGAAAGATCATTATACCTGTTTCTCTTTAAGATCAGAAATTTTCTCCCTATTTAACTCGTTATACACAATCATCAAGTCACCTCTTAGTCTTTGTACTCATAAGATCAATAGATTAAATGTCTTAAGTATCTCAGGCTAGGGAAAATTTTCCAGATATCAAGTCATTCTTGAAGGACAATTTTAAAAAGTGAAAAACACATGAGGTTTTCTTCCATAGAGGTTTTTTTTGCTTTTTTAAAAAAATCTCTAATTGCCTTCTTAAATACAAAGCAAAAACCATCTATGTTGAAAGTACATATGTTGTTCCACTTATGAAAAAAAAAACCAACATCCAGCAATTTTATCATCGATCATGGCAGATTTCTAACAAATCTTTTTCATTTTACTATTTTAAAACTTAAAAAAAAAAAAATCTTCTAGTCTCCTATTTAATATCAACATAGTCTTCCCTTGCCCTAATCAGATCAAGTTGAATTATTCTGCTTGATGTAAAAATGGTTGAAAAGTAAAAACTTATTTCTGGGAAAGTTTATTATTTTCTTGTTTGTGTTAAAATCAATCCAGTTTTTAATGTTTGTGAAGAACATAAGGCTATTTGCTCCATTTTTGTTGAAAACATCAAAACGGTTATAAACCCTGCACCATGTTTCACAGCATATCTCTTGGAAAAAGACCCTTTCTTTAAAAAAGGAAAAAAATCACCATGAGATTTTTCAACTAGTTCTAGCTGGAAGCTTTGTGCTTTTGCATTTAGTTATAAGTTGTGTCATCACTCCATCTCCTTCTTACCCCCAGGAAAGCTGACATCCATACAAATTCATTTTAATCTTATGACTCATTCTCTGATTTTCATGTACAAATTCTACTCCATTGCCAGATATTAACATTTCAGATATAAGAAAAGCACAATACTTAATACAGGCAACAGAAGGTACAATAAGTCTACAAAAATTGAACTCCTACACGTTTTGTACAAAATATATTTGCTCTATGTATACCTGGAAAAATGAGGAGCATTCCATTTTTTGTAAAGTTGGATTTTGTTTGGAGTTTAATGGCCACTGCATTATATATCATATCTATACTTTTTTTGATGTTTTTAACTACTTTTCACATATGTTTTCCTTAAAATATGGCAGTTATTCTCTAGTATTTTGTATTTCAGACAACCTACTGACAGGTTAAATGGTACAAAATTAAATATTATTTTCAACAACTTTTAGAAGGAAAAAGATACTCAAATATGGTTTAATTACAAATGATGTTAATATTTACAAAATGCTGATTTCTCTTAAAGGCTATGTCTACACTGCCAGAGATATTGTGAAATAGTTATTTCAAAATAGCAATATTTCAAATTTATTATTTTAAAGTAGGAGTCTAGTGAAGACTATTTCAAAATAAGGTAAGAATTATTATTTTGAAAATAGAGAGTCTTCACTAGACTCTCTATTTCAAAATAGGGGAAGGCCAGGAAAATATAGGGCCATTATTTCAAAAAAAGCCAATTCTGTGGCTTGGAATGGCTTTTTCTGAAATAACTATTTTGAAAGAATTGCTCTTTCTAAATAAAAGCAAATTAGTTATTTCAAAATAGCACTTTTTTTTTTGAAATAGCAAAGCACTTATTTTGAAATAACAAAATGCTTGCATGGACCGGTGAAAAATTTTTTGAAATAAGCCTCCTTATCTCAAAAAAAACCTTTTCAGTGTAGACATACCCTAAGAGAGGTTCCATATTTCTTAAGCCCCTTTCCACTGCTAAGCATGCGGCAGCTTTCTCTCTTCCCTGGCCCTACCTATCTTTGTGTGATGGACAGGTCATGGGGAAAAAGTAGTTTCTCTGGATTTGGAAAGGTGGATTTCATGGTCAGTTAACCAGGTAATCAGTGATATCCTTTTTCACTAAAGACCAATGACAAAGTGTGGTTCTCCGAGAGTCTCTCTTGCCATAGATACAGACCACACTTGCTCCAGGCCACCTTCACCACCATTATGCTTTACTATGCTATTCTAGCTAGCAGGCCATTTTACAAATCCCAGTCAACTTCCCACTTCCCTTTTTTCAGGGAAAGTGGGAGCAGTACTAGCAGAAGCCAGTTTTGCCTTCCTTCTGGGATTCCACCACCTGTCAGCTCCCTCAATAGCTAACTGGCTTAAACTGAACTACTCGGTACAAGGTACTATTTCATTGTGAATAAATGTATCACAATCTAAGCCTGAAGTAGCACTTATCAGGTCTGATTGTTCAATAGAATGAGTACATATCAGAAGGCAGAGATGCTGAAAGACCTAGTGCATTATACATTGTTTGTCTGAGAAGAATCAGCTTCAATATTCAAAAATCCATATTTAATATTAAGAATTAAACAAAAAATTCAAGTTTAGTTGTTTTGTTTCAACTTTCCAGTAGTGTAAAGGCAATTTTAATACTTTTTAAAAACATTTGAAGGGAATCTCAATTTAAAGGTTCAGTCCAATATAATTTTTAACATCCTATTGTTAGAAATACAAGCTATGCCCCTGTGCTGCAATTAAGCGTCTACCAACACATTTCAGTGTTGCTTCACACAGGGTGCATGCTGGAACCAGAAGTGCAAGCTCAGGGGTTAAGTTAAAGAAGCGAGAAAGGTAATATCTTCTATGGTTCCACTCTCACTTGAACTGGCCCCCATCCTCCATTTGTTTACTCTATATATCTTTCTAAATAGTTTTATTGTTTTACTGTACATGGTTCCCTCAGTTTTCATTTTTTAAGTGTTTTGGTCAGCACCATGGATCTTAACATATTTTTTAAAAATAGTCAAATGTATCTGTAAAAGTACAATAAAAATAAAGTACAACAAAGCACCTCAATGCCAACTGGAAGAGTACCCACCATACTGTAATTGGTATCAGACCTGACACACCTTTGGGTCTCAAAACACAGTTAACATAATATCTACCAAAAAGGTGTCATGGAAGCTTTCATAAATAAACTGGTGATGTTCTGGGCCCAATATGATCTTTGTGTGATGTATGTGTGCATTGCGCATGGGGAGTTGTGCATGTGTGCTGAAAAATATATTCTTGAAAATCATTTGAGAGGCAATGCATAAATCGAGTCTGCCCAAGACAAAGAAATGTATATTTATCTGTCTGACCAGCTTGGTTACTGGCAGAGGACAATGAAAGTACCTTCATATATAAGATAAACAAAGCTATCAAGCTAATGAGCAGGAGCCTAACAAACCCACCAGGGGAAAGAGGTTGCATCCTAGGAATCCTTCTTGGCTCTTGAGGCAGAGACAATTGATTAAGAGGAAGAGAGAGAAATTATAGTTATTCATTATTAGGGAACAGCACTCTTTGGTTCTGTGAATGTTGAGTCCCCTGACCTAGAGGACTGGAAATGCTGGTAGCTTGATTTAAGAAAACTGCTCAGCCACAGGTTGTAGCTTGTTAACATCAAGTTTTTGTCACTATAAAGCATGTTTCATTTTCGTTCTGGCTGTAAGTATACTGTCCTTTCGTCTCTTGCTCTGTATCTGTTAAACCTCCGTTCTTTGTTAATAAATATTCTTCTTCTTCGAGCGCTGCTTGGATGCATTCAGTAACAGGTGTCTCCATGCCGGAGCACTGGATTGGTCGGAAAACTTTTGTCCTAGCCTGTCAGGAGAGGGTAGGCAGCCACTGCCCCCCACGCTACCCAGTGGCAATACATACGGCCGCCTCCTGACCCCTCCCTAGTTTCACTTCTTCCACCTTGCGCATCAGACCTGGAACATCTGCTCCTTGCAAATGCAAGCAGCCTGTCCTTCTATGAGCTTTTCACCTGACTGGGAGCATCTTTTCGTGGACGTAGTTCCACCACAGGAATCTTCCTCTGTCGGCCCGGAACATCACAGATTGCCTAACATGCCAGTGGAGGAGAAGGGGGGGGGGGGAAGAAAGTCGATGGTAAACAATAACCCCGTCCCCTTCTTCGGGACACTCTCGTTTCTATCAGGACATCCTGGATCGGGAGTCCTTATCCAGGGCCCACCCTACAAGAAAGCGGTGGTGAAAGCCTCTCTATCTATCTCTCTCTCCTTCTACCCCTGAAGTAACAACTTATGTGTATCCGACCTGGAATCTGCCAGATCGTAGAGCTCATGGGAGAGGAGACAATGTCTCTTCCCCAAGCAAGTGAACAGTGGTGGAATGGAACCCATCTTAGGCCTTCCATACTATGTCTAGCTAACCACGGCGTCACCTCGCTGACAAGCTCCATGCACAACACTGCGTTCCGTGCATGGCTGTTCCCCTACCGGAGTGTTCGTAAATGACTTACCCTGGGCCACCTTAGTACAACAATCATTCATATCTTGGGCTGGGGCATTGCTACCCGGGCATCTGGTGAACTTGTTACACCTCCCTTGGGGGACCTGAGGCCGAAAACCATTGGATTATCTCCATATGACACCCTCACCGAAGGAAATTACCAAGGCTGTTGCGCTTCCTGTGCTCACTCGACTGAGCCCAGGTTAGAAAGAAAAAAAAGACAGAGAGAGAAAAGAAGAAAAGAAAACCCGATTTCCGATGTGCCTAGAAATTCAGAGGTCTGTCCCCCATGTGGGTTGCCATCCTGGATAAGATCACTTGATAGAGGTAAACCACCCTGGTTGGTTTCTCTAAAATCCAGGGTACTCCTGCAAAACCGCAGTTGACACTCCTGGAGTAGTATTCCTTCCCAGGTGGTCGGGAAGGAGACCATTCCTCCCCCCCCCCACCCGATATCATTCAGAAAGGTAGTCCTTTCTTAATGAGTCCTTATCTCCGGCGCACACTTGAGTGCAGCGTAGTGGGGACAATTTCATTTCTGGCGGTGCCCCCAGGCACACGAAGAACTCAACCATTATAATTCTAACCCCATCAGCCATTTGGTCATCTTGACTAAGTGGCCAAGCAGTGGCATTGCATTCCGTTGCCCCGCCCTCCCTTTCTCTCATCCTCCCTGTTCTCCAGGCAGTCTTCCTGGTGTCGGAATCCTAAAGAGAAAATAAGGCTCAAGAGGATGGAATCTCTCCATGAGTCTTTACAAATACCAAGGTACTCATAGATACCAAAGTCAATAGCGCCTCCTAAGGCCATGATGCTGCCTCATAGGTGCTTAGTGGTCTAAAGTGCTCTTCCATTGGTAACCCTCTGGGTTCTTTCACTGTACACAGCTGGAAGCTTGCTCTGCACACTCCTAGCCTAGGGACATCTGGTCCAATATGCTATGTGCTGCTAGTCACACCACCACTGGTTTTCTTTCTCATTTCACCAGCATGAAATGCCTTTCCTTAGACCATTCTTGACTGAACTCGGTAGTCCTTATTTCCTTATGCTTGCTACGTACTGTAGTTCTTAAACTCTTTGGGCATGTAACTTCGGGCCTCGTTGTGGTCATTTAAAGGGATAACGTTCACCCCTTTTTATAGTTATCTGCATAGGCGCAGCCATCATGGCTAGCCCATAACCCTTTGGCTTCCGGTGCCTCTCTTGTGAGTTCACGCTGGAGGTCCCTATGGCCAGTTATTTACCCTCTGGCCCTCATACCTTCTGCTATACCTTCAGGTAGAGCAACTAAATGCATTTCTTCGCATTAATCGTGTTTCATGGGTTCAACTCTGATTTAAGGTGACGTTAGTCCGTTCGGCCTACGCACGCTTTGCCGTAGTTGGATTGGACCTACCCCCTACTTTGGATTGGCCCCACAGTTGTTGGTTCTCCATCATCAGGCCAAGAGCCTAGTTGGGCTCTTGGCTCCTGTTAGAACCTCATTCACTGGGCTTCTTCCCATCTGGGGTGGTTTTGCTGTGCTGTAGGCGGAACAGCCAACTCCACCCGCCATCCATCAGCATGGCTAGTAGTTGCCTATTACTGAATGCATCCGAGCAGCGCTTGAAGAAGAACAGGGGGTTACTCACCAGTAACCATCCTTCTTCAAGACGGGCTGCTCGGATCCATTCAGGTCCCTCCCCTTCATCCCCGCATCTGGAGTTGGTGACTCCTAAGAACTGGGGAGGGGTTGGGAGGCAGCCGTATATATAGCCACTGGGTGGCGTGGGGGGGGGGGCGGTGGCTGCCTACCCTCTCCTGACTGGCTAGGACAAAAGTTTTCCGACCAATCCAGTGCTATGGCATGGAGGATCCTATTACTGAATGGATCCAAGCATCCCATCTTGAAGAAGGACGGCTACTGGTGAGTAACCCACTGTTGTTTTATTACAAAGCCATTTCAGCACTGTTTATTACTGAGGTGTTAAGCTAACCTTGTAGACAGGTGTGTGCACTGTCTCTTTAAGGCAACAAATTTAATTTCTGCTAGTATCTAGTGAGAGGAAGTAGACATTACAAGGAGAAGTCCCTAGGAACTGGGATTCACTGATAGTTAAGTGCAAGACAGGTTCAAATTGGCAAAGTTTTGAAGAAATACTGGCATGTCGACAGGCTATTGAGTCAGAGTTGATACACAGATTAGCAGCAAAAAAACCTTATTGCTGAGGCAGTGGCACAGCAGTGGCTAACAGTTGTGGGTGTCCTACTAGGGCATGACAGCAGAAGACAGAGGCAGGCACAGATCCTGAAACTACACTTAACTTGTTTTTAAATTGACTATTATTCACACTGATGGTAAGTCTTCAACTAATTATCTAGGCCAGCGGGAAAAATATATATTGAAAATCATTTTAAAATCACTAGCTGTCTGCAATATCAAATGAAAATACCAATATCCTTTGAAGCTTCTCCTGTCAAATCATCTGAGGCATTCAGATCCTGCAGTGAGGAGACCCATATTCTAAAATTTGATAGAGATAGAGAGAGAGAGAGAGAGAGAGAGGTTGGAAGGGACCTCATGAGGTCATCTAGTCTAATCCTCTGCTAAAAGCTCTACTAAATCATACCAGCCAGGGTTTTGTCTAACCGGACCTTAAATGAGAATAGAATCATAGAATCATAAAGTTGGAAGGGATTTCATGTGGTCATCTAGTCCAACCCCCCCGCTAAAAGATAAAGATATGCTCCAAGTCACTATCACAAAGCAGCCTTATGTTTCCTGTGCTCACTCACCACCACATACTGATATATGTTAGCTAGGACAGTGGTTTTCAAACTTTTTTCTCAGGGCCCAGTTGAAAAAATATCTTTTATGCCCACAACCCAACACTTGCATCTTTGAGCAACACATTCCAATCCTTTGGCAGCAGTAGCAGGGGAGATTGCAACCCAGTACTGGGTCCTAACCCTTAGTTTGAAAACCACTGAGCTAGGACATACCATTCCTAAACCCAGTGACTTAACACATCTATATTAGTTTACTGTGAACCTTGGGAGTTGAGTGCAAGTTAGGAGCCTGTTGGCCAATTGCATTTCATGACAGCCTTTGAACCAGCTTTGTACATCCGACTACCTCAGTTTGTTCTGCATACTGCTCAGTCACAGCTGAGGACTTGGGCCATTAAGAATCTTGGAAAGCCTACTACTAGGGCTTATGCTATAAGGTACTACTCCAAAGTCAATGGTAATGCTCCCGTTTTCTTCAGTAGATTTTGGATCTTCCAAAAGAAATGAGACATTGCAGCTCCTCAATGGATCAAGTGCGATGTCAAACTATGATCAGGATTGTGCATCTACTGAGCAAGAGAGTTCATCCATCTTTTTGTCACTGTATTGTGTAATTTTCATGTCAACACAACCATTTCTGTTTAAATGTTTATATTAAAAGCTTACTAAAATTGAATGTTGTGTGCAGTGTCTGTAGCATACTCTTAAATAGCTCAAATTACAATTACCGATAGTATTAAAAATATAGCCAAAAAAGTATGTCATGAGCATAGTGCATCCTATTCAAATTTGCTATGACAAGGATGTTGTTTGCCAACATAACCCCTATCAGGACTGTATAGTAATTTTTCCTTTAAAAATCCAGACATGTCTATTCAGAATTTCCCTAGCTCCTGACTTGCATAAAAAAATTACTTTGTCCAACCCCACATTCTATATTTTTGCATCACTAAATCCAAAACAGCTATATAGGTTTAAATCAAATGTACAGAAAAGAAGAAAAGAAAGTAGCACCTGCTCAATGTTGAGAATTTCTATGGCAAGTTTCAGACCAATGTGAATTAAAATGGTTTGGTTTAGTGGGAGTGGTCCTGCCTCTGGCAGGGGGTTGGACTAGATGACCTATGAGGTCCCTTCCAACCCTAGGATTCTATGAAAATGGCTAGGTTATAAATCCCTCAAAAATAAGGTTTGTAATGGAAATGCTGACAGACATATCGCAATAGCAGTAGTAGCTGGTACCACTGTAATAAAATGATTTAAATGAAAAAGATCTGTATGCTACACAAAGGCTTGTGGATTTCAGGATAGAGCTACATGCAGACTCAATGTAAAGATGGACATTAATATGCCCAAGTCAGTGTCGGTTACAAAGAATCTTGACACTCAACTTTTAGTCAAGCTGTGAAAGAATTTAATGAAAAGCACAAATCATAGATTCCAAGGACAGAAGGGATCACTGTGATCATCCAATCTGACATTCTTCACAAAGGACACAGAACTTTTCCCCCAAAATTCATAGGCTATGTCTACACTAAGAGCCTTAATTCGAACTAATTTTGAGCGCTGTCTGCACTAGGCTTTCCCTAAATCAAACTAAAAATTGTTTTTGTTCAAACTAAGCAAAACTTAGTCTGAACTAACTGCTTATTTCAAACTTATTTTGAAATTTAATTCAAACTAGCACAACGTTGTCATGCTAGTTCAAACTAGCAGTTAGTTTTTTTAGTTAAAACTATCTTTTTGTTTGAACTAGCCATGCTTTTTTATTTCAAACAAAAAAAAATGTGGCTAGTTTGAACTAAAAGTTAGTTTGAACTAAAAAACTGTGGTTAGTTTGAACTAATTTCAAAGTACTTAGTTCTGACTATGGAAGTCCAAACTAAGCTTTTAGGTGTGAACAAAGCCTTAAAGCTTACCTTTATTTTTTTTTTTTTAAATTAATTTTAAAATGTTCAATGAGGGAGAATTTTCAGTGATGGAGTGGCTAATTAATTTCATTTTTAAATCTTACTTCTTCTTCCCAATCTGCATTTTGTATAGCTTCATCATCCATCCACTGGATCATGATATATCGTTCTCTGCCACACTGAAGAGCCCATTATAAAATATTTGTTCATGTGTAGATACTCATGGACTGTAATTAAGTCACCCCTGAACTGTCTCTTTATTAAACTAAATACACTGAGCTCCTTGAGTTGATCACTTATGCCTGAAGAAATCTGTTAGTCTTTAAATTGCCACAGGACTCATTTTTGAGTTGTGGGCATTTGCTCTGGGTGTGGTTTTCCAGCAGTGGTCACACCAGCACCAAATGCAGAGGTAAAATAAATGATGTGTCCCAACTCAAGATTGACTTGTTTATTCACCCCTGCATTACATTAGCTCTTTTGGCCATAGCATCACGCTGAGAGTTCATACCTGGCTGATTATCCAGAACCACCCAAATCTTTCCCAGAGTCACAGCTTCCCAGGACAGAGTCCCTTATCTTGTAAGGATGGCCTACCTTTTTTTGTTCCTAAATGTATACATTTACATTTAGTCACCTTAAAATGTATATTGTTTGCTTGTACAGTTCACCAGGTGATCCAGTGACCTGTCCTCTTAATAATTACCACTTCTCCAATTTTTGAGTCATTTACAAACTTTATCAATGATGATTTTATATTTTCTTTCAGGTCATTGATAAAATATTGAATAGTGTAGAGCCACAGACTGATCACCAAGGAACCCCACTGTAAACAGACCCACTGTATGAGAATTCCCAATTTACAATTAAATTTTGAAACAATGTTGTATCTTTCATTAACACTGCACCCGACCTGCCTTCCACATTATATTGTTACTTATCAGATTCTTTATGGTGTCTCAGAATCTCAACATACAGCAGCAGCCATTAGTCATTAAATCCAAACAAAAACTGAGTAAAATATCCAAGGAATTGTATTCTGTATTGTATTGTATTCTGACTTTTATATAGATCCCCAATTAAGTACCTGAGGCCATAGTGTATGCCCAACTCTTATAAGATTCCCTTCCACCTTGGAAAAGATTATTTTCCCATTAGGGACTGCGGATTTGAGTGAAATTCTGATGCCTAAAACATCAAGATCAGATGCCTCTAATTTAAATTCAACCTGTAAGCTATTACCTAGAAAATTAACAAAAGTCAACAAATGTAACATTCTAGTTCTGAAGTTCAGGGAGTCACTAGGTTGACACAAAAGTTCCCACTGAAAAACTGAAGCAAACAGGCTCAAAACTACTATTTCTTATTGTGTTCAGAATTAAATGTTTCACATTTATTCAGTGAACTACAAAAGCTGAAGGTACTACCTTTATGTTATTTTATTTTTTGGCAGCAACATATCCAACATGACCACTGAAAAAATCCATCAGGTTTTATTTGATCCTCTAGCAGTTACAATTTAGGGAAATAGCTGGCCCTGTCTCCAAATAATAAGAAACTAGGGTTCTCTCAAATAGCTCCACTTGGTAAACCTTTCATGTCTATTCTGCTCCTGAGCTGTTCCTGTATGCATTGTCTACAGGGAAAGAAATGCAGAGTGAAAAGGAGCAATTGTGTGTGTTCTGTCTCCATGTCTATAAAACCCAACCCAAACTGTCAAGGTGACAATCCAAAACGATAATCAAAACTACTTCTTACATTCTACCTTGTAACTGCCTCAGGCATGTTTTAAAGGAGATGCTAACAAATCCCAAAGTATAGCTGGTATTAAATATTTGATATAACCAGAAATGTATACAATACACATCAAGCTTATGTTGTATATCTCTGTAATTTCTATACCATAGGTAAACAGCCATATTTCAATAAAAATGTCTTAGGCATGTATTTGGAATTCAACATACAAATCCGTTTACAATTTTTTAAAAGGCTCTGTTCCACAAAAGCCACTACAACAAAAAAGGATTTTACAAGGCAATATTATCTTCCTTAGACTAGGTAGGAAAAAATATTTTCAAGCAGGCCTTTTTAACTGTTTGTATCTTTTGGTGTGTGTGTTTTAAGAATGATCTTATGTTCATACCACAGACTGGTTTAAAAATTGTAAGACTCTGAATTTGCAACTTAGTTTACACCTCATGTCAACAGTCTACATCTTGAAGTTTGTCCAAGACTCACCATCTATTAAAATGCAACTCATTTTAATGTAGTGTCCTTCACAGGGAACACTGAGAAAGCTTACAGAATGAAGGAATAATAAATTAATGGAGAAAAGAAGGCCTAAGGAGAAATTTAAAGAGGTTATATGGTGGCTCACGAAGAGAAAGAGATAAATAGGGCAGTATAGCAGAAAGAATGACCTTGCTCCCAACTCTACAGAGTCAGAGAAAAGAAAGCAGAGACCAGAAATCAATAAATCAATATATGGTTATGAAGTAGGTGGACAGTAGGTGAGAACAATAGAGTGCTATGGAGCATTTTGAAAATCAGGAGAGTAATTTTGCCTAATTTGAAGATGGGCAGAAAACTAATTATAATTATTTGTATTAGAGTAGTACCTAAAGAACCTGATACAACATCATGCTCTGGATAGTACACAAACACAATAAGAGAGAGTTCCTGAAGAACTTACAGTCTAAATTGAAACACTCAATTGAAACAGCAAAGAGCCAGTGGAGAAGCAGAGACAGAGAGGTGAAGTGACTTGTCCAAACTCACACAGCAGGACAGTGGCAAAGCCAGGAATAGAATCTATATCTCCTGACATCTGGTGCAGTGTCTTGGATGCTATACCTTATTGCCTTATAATGAAGGAGACAGAGGATGGGTAAAGCTCAGAGACGAATTTGTCCAATGAATGTAACTTCTTTTTTTCTGCTTGTGGAATGTCAAGAAGCATTTTCTTTTCAAGTTTATTTGTTATTCAATTATACTAAAGAAACTATTTTTGCCATTTTCCCCCTTTTCTGTGGATTAATTATACAGGATCACCATGATTATTAGACTGTTTGAAATAAAATGGAACTGACGAGATATATGTAAAATAATTTCTCTTATTGTCTTTACTGTGTAACACGCGTGTATCACATGAACTTAGTCATTTTCATGTATGTCAACAGGATCCAATCTGTTTCCTTCATGAAGTAACTTTTCTTCTAGTTGTCTATAAACTACCATCTACACATGTGACACTGTACAATTATTATAAATGCTCAGAATAAAGGAGCTGGCAGCAACAGAGAAACCAAGACAATTAGGTTTTCTGAAAATGATCAGATTTGTGGCTCAGGCATAGAAGTAAATTCCAGAGTTGAGGGTTTGCTAATAATACCCTGATATGGCTCCCTGTGACTCACATGTGGGACATAAGCACAGAAGAAAGGCTTTGATATAAAAGGCCTAGAGTTGGCTGAGGACTTGAACCTGGTAATACACACTGGTTTTCTATTGGCAGTTGCCTAATAATGGCGGTAGCAGATGGAGCACAGTTTTAATATGCTCTCACTAGTCCACCAGCTGAGCAGTAGGACAACTGTATTGTGTGCTAATAGGAGTTTCTAAGTGCTTTTCAGTTTTCATGACTACTGTTGGGCAGAGTTCTCTAGCTCAAACAGGAATTACTTGGGGAAGTTTAATGGCTCATGCCATGCAGGAAATCACACTAGATACTCTAAGCAGACCCTTTTGATCTTAGAAAGTATGCATCTTTGAAAAAAAGTTCATTGCCATGAACAAGCCTGAACTTGTAGCTCACAGTAAGCTGGGGTGCAAATCTACTACACACTAACTTGCTGCATTCTAATTGTCTGAGTGGATGCTATCAATGCTATTAATGGTTCATTAACTCCTTTGGTCTAGTCCTGCCTCAAAGAGGGCTATATCAAAATGCATTAGTAAATTGTTAAAGGGTCCATATGGGCTGCTGGAGCCCAGCAAAGGTAGATTCATAAGCCAGTTTGCTGTGAGATAAGTGTGCATCCCAAGTACATCCTAAGCCATGGGTGATCACAGCAAAGTCTGCATTTGAGGAAAAAAAAGACACAATATTTAAGTCAGCTTGGAGAAGGTTGGGAGGACTAGGGCTTCCAGCTACTGCTATCTGGAAGTACAAGAGCAGATATGATAAAAAGCCTGAATTCCTGAATACAGTAATTTTGACATCCTCAGTTGAGAGAGATGTTATAGACTTTATTAGTTCCTCAGAATGTTTCCCTGTCTATATCAGCACCAGTCTTATCAGGCGTGAGCCTGAGGGCAAGGCTACCTTGTCAGCAGCAGCACCAACAGCGTAGAATTGATTACTCAAGTTTGATTGAGCATTCATAAAAACACATTCAATCAAACTCAGAAGGAGTCAACTGTGTAAACCTACCTGTTAGGAGGAGTAGCGTTGATTCGGTAGGAAAGCATTTCCCATCAAATCAGCACTGTGTGGACCCGGTATAAAAGGCAGACGATCAGAGGGAGATAGATAAGTTATTTTAAGTGCTTTGTGTACAGCCCTTTGATTGTCACCAAAATTGTGCTGCAGTGTAGACCAGGGCTGAGTCAGGACTTCGCCAGGCCCCTATTCCATCAGAAATTGGAAGCATAAAGAAACAACTCAGTCTGGGCCCACCGAAAAGGAAATGCAAATTGACGCGTCATCATGCATTGCTATAAGTAGTACCTATTGCCTCACTGTTTCCCACAAGGGCCTCATACAAGTGCTGAACTTGAAGGACAGCCAGAATGAGTCTTATAGGAGTCCATAGTTGAGAAGCACAAGGTAAGAGAGGCTCTGGGTTGCTCTGACAAGGAGAAGTTGAACACCTTTAAAGTAGTTTGTGCAAATATTTTCTGAAGTCATATCCTTTGCAGTCCCCCAGTGCTCAGGGAAGGACTGTGCACAGCTTGGTCATAAAAAAGATGGACAGAAAGAGGATCCCTTTGTATCTGACCCTTTAAAAAAAAAAAAAAAGGAGTTTGTAAAAGAGAGAACACACCACCAGTGAAAACCAGGCATTTCTTCAATAACAGCAAACAGTTTGAAAACCTTCATTTCCTGTGAACTAATATCACTGAAAATCAAGGAGATGATTCTAACCTACATAGTCTGAAGGTTTATTTGCTGGATGTAAGGACTGAACTTTCAGTCTTTTCAGACAGTGAAATGAAGCAGAATACAGAGATTAAGGGCAGGTCTACACTTCCTGTCCTTTTCATCAGCAGTTGAACTGAGATACAAATTACTTTATGTAACTTGAGTGTTTCTGCGTTCTGACTTCCTACTCTGAGCATGTCCACTGCACTAAGCAACCCCACTTTGAATCCATGCTACCCCACTTGTCACAGTGGTGTTCCAGCTTTGAACTTCCTGATTGGCTGAGACGGTTTTAACAGACCCAAGCAGTCAATCAGGAAGTTTGAACTATTGGAGGTTAATTTGCCATCATCAGTGAAAACTAGCCCTAACTTACTTAGAAGGAGCTATTTCATACCTGCTATTTATGTTTTAATTTGGTACCAGACTGGGAGGAGGGGGGCAGTCAGGCAGTTGCTTTGATAGCACTCAGACCTGAATTGCAAGGTGGAAGTGTGCTCCCAGGACCCAGCCTGATACAAACCCTGCTTCCTGCCAGCTGAGGAGAAACATCTAAAAACTGATGTTTCATTTGATTTTCTTTCACAGCAATGCAATGTCAGCTCTTTCATTTGGGAAGTAATAAAAAGGGAAGTGATTTATGTGAAAATAAGGTTTACTAGAAAGAAGTTTTTAAAATTTATTTTAAATTTTTGTACCAGCACTGTAGATTATGTTGAGTTGTCAGCCACTGAAATAAATTGTGCCTGTAATCTAGGGGGGTGGAGCATGACAAGTATTGAAGTAGCATTTTCATTAACCAAAAAAAAATAAAAAAGTCCCCTGAAATGTGTCAAGATGTGTGCGCTCAATAAGAAGGCTCAAGAGGAAATTAAATCTAGTGATATGTATCTTCTCTTTATAATTCTCTTTGGCAAATACCAAACAAACTCCAACCCATAAGACTGAGCTGTTAACATTTCAATTATTCCCCATTCTACAAAACTGTGATGTCATAAAGCATTATTACATCACCACAGACTCAAGCAGAATTGATAAAGAAAGAGGGATGACCTGAAACACTGGAACAAACACAAACTCCAAATGTAGGGAGAGAACATGGAGAAATATTCACAAAACTACATCATTATTCTTTAATATTTATAATACAAAAAAGGGCCCACAGATCCCAATCGGGATCAAAGTACCATTGTGCTAAATGCTGTATAATATAGTAGACATGGTCCTGCCTCTAAAGGGCTTATTTTGGTATACTGAAGATGTTCTTTATCAAGTTTGGACCATTTGGTAAATCATTTATTAATAAAGGAGGTGACTTGGAGGTCAAAATACCACATTTGGTATACCTGACTCCCCGGAGTTACGGATTCCATTTGCTGCAGGGATTAACTCAGATCTTCACCCTTCCAATTTGCATAGAAGTCAAGGCTAGAATGGACCATCAGATCATTTAATCAGGACTCCTATATGTCACAGACCATAAAATTTCATACAGTTACTCCAATATTTAGCCTCTTAACTTATAGCTGATAAAGGTACATATGTCCATGCAATACACTCTGCAGGGGCGTCGCTGGTGCTGGGCACCCAGGGCACGTGCCCCAAATCCCAGCACCAGTGCCCCAGGTCTGGTGGCCCTCCCCACTCTCCAGCCCAATCGGGCCAGAGATCCGCGGCCCAGCCACCTGCAGCCATGGCAGCCCCATCCCCAGCTGGGGATCCGGGGCTCAGCCATGGAGACCGTTCCTGGCCCTGTCCCCAGCGGGGGACCCAGGGCCCAGCCCCCTGCAGCCGCAGCAGCCCCGTCCCCAGCCAGACATCCAGGCCTCGGCTGCCTGAAGCAGCAGCAACCGCTTCCGGCCCAGTCCCCGGCTGGGGATGCGGGGCCTAGCCGCCTGGGGCCACTTCCAGCCCCATCCCCGGATGGGGATGCAGGGTCCAGCCGCCCATGGCGGCATGCACCAGGTTCCGGCCCTGTCCCCAGCCGGGGGGCGTGGCCTGTGGGCTGGGGCCAGGGCCTGTGGGCCAGGGCCTGAGGTCGTGCCCCAGGTCCCTCCCCAGGGCAGCGACACCCCTGACGCTCTGTTTGGGGGAGTGATGGTGGAAGGGGTCTTTTTGGATACAACCTCAGTTTTCAAGTCTTATCTATTCTACGTAACTATTAATGATTCAATTGTATTTCTATAAGAAAAGAATTTTACATGGATAGTCGTGGCCAAAACTTCCCCTTCATAACACTCTTGTGTAGTTGTTGCCCTCCCTTCCAGAAGCAGTTGCATAAGCTAACCTCAAACTAATGGGGCTTAAAATGAAACTCCCTGGTGGGCAAGTTATTCAATAATTGCATCTATGGGGTTTCTTGAATCTTCTTTTGAAGCATCTTATACAGAACACTGTCAGAAACAGAACGCTGGGCTAAATGGATCACTGGCTTGATTCAGGTATGGGCCAGGCTACAAAGTTAAGTTTACACAGGGCAGCTTATAATGACCTAACTATGGAAGTGTCTACAGTTAAATTTTATTCTTGCTGATGTAACTGCCCAGCTACAATGACTTAATAGCCCCACCTGAATGAGAAGCATAGAGTTAATATCAATGTAGTTAAGTTGCTGCGGTGTCAACATAGGCACTGCACTGCTTATATGGACTAATGCTGCCTTTCAGATGCTGTCCCACAATGCCCCTCTCAGGCAGTACAATTGATATGAGTGCTCCGAATGAGGATGGATACTGTCCACATGAAATGCAAAGGGCAGATAGGCACAAGCAATATAATTACCATGAAGGTCATATGCTGATGTAAGTTAGATTTCCTCTTGATGGCCCCCATCAGGCGGGCTCCCAGCTGCAGTGGGCCCAGAAAGAAACCTGTTCGACCAGTTACCCAGACTGACCATGTGACCCAACTCCATTTTGATCTGGCAGGGACTCTGAGATAATAGTCAGGGGACTCATCTCCATTTTGTCTTTAGTCTCCAGTCTTCCTTCTGTCTGCAACCAACACCCTTCTCTGGAACTATTCTCCTGGGACTGAACCAAGGACTGAGGCACATCCAGCTGCTGGGTGCATATCAGAGGAGTGGGACTAACCTGCAACCTTCAGGATCTTCAAGGATTTGCTTTCTTTGGACTCAATCATTTGTATGTATGTGATTCACTACGACCCTTTAACATCTCTCATATTTTGTTTATTTTCTTTTTATATTAAACCTTTAGTTGCAGTTACTAAAGGACTGGCTGGCAGCATGGTATTTGCAGTAAGATCCAAGCCTGTGTTGTTCTGGGTGATGTAGCTGGCCCTTTGGGGGTCAAGAGAACCTATTTCTTAAAGAGACCCAGTGGCTACAGGGGACCATAGGAACTGATGTGCAGTAAGGGGGCTGCTTCTGTTTTGTTATGCTTGGTGACGACCAGAGTGGGGAATCAGAAGCATCTTTTGTTACTGAGTGGAAAACTAGTTTAAGTACTACCCATCAGTAGTTTGGGGGTTTGGCCCCTGGTTTTGCAGCTTGCCCTGATTTTGGCACATTCAGAAGGTTATCCCAGGAGGCCTGAGTCATACACTGACTAAGTTTATTCATGCTTATGTGCTTCACTAGATCTGGACTATACTTTGTGTGAAAATCTTAGCAACCACTCTGTCACTAATTGTTCTTTGGAAAGAGCTTTACATCATGCTCAGAATTGATGGTAGCAGCTTCAGTACCTCAGTCTTCCCACAAATAGGACAATAGTGGGCTGGAAACCTTTGGTTTTAGCCATAGGTATTTAATCTCTAGTCAATTGTCACAAAGATTTTGCTAGAGAGCCTTAAAACTATCCAAATTATAGACATTATATGCTGCATAGAAGAAAACTCTCAATTTTAATGCTTTATCTATATAAAACTAGCATTCTCTGGATCCTACATTTAATCTATTTGTGGGCAACACTGTAAATCCCAAACATCTATAATGCACTCTGAATGTTCACTGCTTAATAATGATATACAGTAAAGAGAACATAGTCTTTGGTCAGAAAATATCTTTTGCAACAACTTTCTTGTGACTGCCTCACACAAAGGTCTGCTAGTTGCTAAATGTAAATTATTTTGGGAGAAATCTATGGTCAGTTTCAGAACTGGCAGCTTTTAACATCAGAATTTTAGGTTTACAGAGTGGAACCCCCCCCCCCCCAACACACAGTTCCCAGACGAGTAAAACATTGCATTTATATAACAGTACAATCCAGTGAAGCACTAGCAAGATAGCATCACAAAAAGCCAGCCAATAATTTCTTTCAGGATATAAAAGAGGCAGTGACTTATGTTGGAGTTACATGATGCTGACAAGAGGTGATAGTGATGCTTAGCAATAATAATATTGCTAATTACATTGCTATAATAAAGATATAATAAATAACGCTATTAGTTCCTCTCTAGCATAACACATCCTTATGGCATTGTAAACACAGATAATATGGCTGGCAAACATCAATTCTGATGCATTACAACACGCAGGGAAGCCAGTCTCTGGCCCAGTGAAAAGAAAAAGAACCAAAATATTCTTTAGATCCATTGCTACATGGTTGCTATAGCTTTGCATGGTATGTTTGATGAAAGTCTCACTAGCTATATCCATGTGATGAAAGCAAAATGATATTTCATAATAAAATGTATCTGTTCAATTCTAAGCTTTAACATTCATTTTCAGAGTTATTTTATAAATAACCAAGACAAATCAGTCCTTCAAAAATGTCAAAATTATTTCAAACCATCAAATTACTTTTTGGAAACTGTTAAACATTTCTTATCATTTTTCACATACTGAAGACAGTTTACAAAAGCTTCTTGCATGTATATTTAATGAACCATATTTGTAATCAAACATGGGATCACTTGTATTTCTGTAGCGAAGAAGCGGCAGCTGGCAAGTATATTACAGGCTAGTTTTTTGAAGGTAGCTTTTATCTCTATCTTGTGTGTCAAAAAGCTGTAATAATGTGGTATTTGCATGTAGCACAGAACCTTTAACCAGAACAAACTTTGAACTTTGTATATAGGTAACAACCACACTCTTTCTTAACTCTGACTTTTAATAAATTAGTGTAAATTTTTGATCATTACCAATTCAATACATATTTTCCATGATTACTAGATGCCAATTTTTTAAAAATCTGTTCCACTATTTAATTGCATTCATGACACTGTTGAGCAAATGAGCTATTCCCACAACAACAGGGCTAACAAAATTCTGTTAGGCAGTCAAAAGCACACTGATAATACCACTGAAGAGCAGCAACAGAATGGTTTCTCATTGACAGCAAAATCACCACCACCAATGTTTTCCTGAGTCAAATATTACACACATTTGAAGTGTGTGTAGAGGATTAGAAAAATCCTTATGTGCATCTCCAGAGAGTAGCCAGAAAGGGTTAAACAAAATCAACCCTGACAATACTAGAAACAGTTCTCTCAGTGTGTGTTGGTTCACTGCTCCACAGGGCATAGCAGATGTTGTGTCTGGTAGTAAGAAGGGCCCAGGAGGTGTGAGCTGTCAATCACTTTTTTTCTAACTACAGGCTGTGCTATGGATATGAAGCACGACTAAAACAATCTGTCTCAGCTGGAGTGTGTGAGGTATCAATAACCCTTGGTAGACGTGTCAAGAGCCTGGCTGGAATCAAACTACCCTGCTGACCAGCTGCTTAGCAAGTTAACAAGCTAGCATTCAGTATTCACTGCCCTCCCAATGCAACAATTAACACAACTGGAGAATGACTCTATTGAAATTCTTAAGGAACCTCACTGGAGCTCTCTTACAGTCATGCTAAAGTCATTTATGTTTTTTAAAAATAAATATAAACAATGATAAGGTTTAATAACTAAACAGGCTGGATAAAAACTAGAGTATGTAGTGTATTTAACTTGTAAAGAACACATTGCACTGGAATGTTATCAATTATAGCAAATTTACATAAAATAAGCAAAAAATGTTACAAAACATTTTCATATTGTGATCTGTACCTACTTGTATAATGGAAGGAAAAAAGCTACTGTCAGGCAAGGAAAAAAAAAAAAAGCCAGAAGCCAAACTAAGGTAAACAATAGGGACAAATAACAAAATTAAACAATAGCTGTACAGTTGCTTGTTACAGGACTGGTCATAGAATTTATATAACAACCAGACCATAAAATGAACAGACAAACAGTGTGAAGGTCTTAAACCACAAGCGTTTCACACTTCAGGATCATATTCTAGTCTCAGTTATAGCAACATAAATGTGGAGTAGCTCGATTAAAATTGATAGTTATACCAAATTTACACCAGTTTAAGAGGACAGAATATGGCCTTGGGTTTGTAGAAGTATTATTTGATTTTTCATTTTACAAACTGCTAACTCCAGCATGCTAAGTTAATGCTTTTCCTGAGCCCCACACACTTTTTTTTTTTGTTTTGATTTGAAAACTGAATTACTTTCAAGTCCCTTCATATTCTACATTGCTTTATTTTCTGGTTTTGTTCTCAAGGGCATCAGGCAGTGATTATATACTGTTCTATTCTGCAAAAATACATGGTGTACAGCAAAACATGAATATTAGCTTTAAACAATTTAATGTTGTTTGCTTTGAAATTCAATAATGCCATCAGCCCATAAGACCTCTTAGAGCAGAGCATTTCACACAGTGAAAGCTGCTTTCTGTTACAAAAGCACAGCAGTGTGGCTCCTGCAGATACTCTTAAAGACAGATATAATAAAACACTGGGAGGGAGTAGGTCGACACAGGAGCATGAAATGGACGAGATGAAGCCCCTTTGTCACAGTCAAACAGGCTATAAAGTTACTATAGTAACATACAGTAGTAAGCTCCAGGTACATTGACTTAGTGTTGCCTAAACAGAAAAAAGGTTAACAAAAACCAAACCAATAATTATGCTCACTCTGTGAAAATGTTTGACGAGACTATGCTGTTTTTGATTTAACCAAATTGGACAAAACAGGATGTGGGCTGTCGTCTGTTCTGGTGGGTACCACTATGAAGAAGTTTAGAATAAAAACCAAATTGTGAGAAAATAAGATGGACAATTCTACTATTCTTAGGGCTGACATAGTGCTGAAATGCACGTGACAGACTGAGGCAGATTTTAATTGTCTTGAATGGGTCCTTGCTTCAGGAGTTGGTCAAACCTTTCTTAGAGTGAGAAATTTAAATACATTATGGTGTTCAGAATCTTCTTGACTTCTGCCACATTCCAGGGACCATGTTAATCACTATGTCATGGCAGACAGAAAGATGTTAATATTTTCCCCTACCCATTAAAACTAGAGCTGTTCTTATTCGTCAGTCTAAAACAGAGAGTGTCACGTGAATTGCGGTTACATTGTCACAAGTTACATTTCACAAAAAAACAGAGAAGAGCTTGACTTTGTCATACCTTATCCCCAAAAGCTTTTGAACTCCCCTCCTTTTATCCTTAGTTGCATTTTTGCTGTGTGAATAAGATATTCTTTACAGCTTCCCAACTGCCCCCCCACCCCCATCTTTCAACGTATACACAGCTCAAGTTCTTTAGATCTTTTTCGAGGTGGGCACTCTCTCAGACAAATCCATCACATTAAGGATTTTCAGGAGATCAACTTATCCCTGCTTCCGTACAAGCAGCAGGAACAGAAAGGCTCCTCTGAATGCTATTTTTAAGTCAGTGACCTCACACTAGGCTGAGAGATGTCCCCGGGTTCATTAGAAAGCTGGGAAACAAGCAATCTGGGGAGGTTCTACACAGTCATAGGCTTAATAAAACTTCCTTGTTTCATTATGAAATTTGTTTAGGACTGCAGAATTGATAACATTTGCTAACAGAACTATAACTTCTAGTTGTGTCACACGTTATTTGGTGCAAACATAATGTCTTTAATCCTCCTAGAATAAAGACAATATTGTGATATATTCAAAGCCATATGCTGGTTTTGAGCTTGATTAGTCCATTGAGGGCCAGGGAAATGTCTATATAGTCAATGGGAGAAATATAGACACTGTTTACAGAAGGTTTCCTAACAACTTCAATAGGTCAGCACCAGAATCATCACCACTTACTTTACTTACCAAGTTTATATATTCTATTAGTCATACACAAATAGAAAGGTTGACTACTTTTCTTCCTGCCTCTAACTGAGTGATAGATGTATGGTGCTCCCCACTCCAAATCTGTGTTCAGCTGTGTGGGTATGTAGTAGTGCTTGGAAAGGAAAAAATGCATAGCCATAACATCCTACTTATTGGTCTCCTTCATGATCTTAGTACTGTACTCACAGTTGACATCAGCACAAACCCCTCACTGAGGCACATGCTCTGCTTAAATTCTGCCATACCAATGATTCTCAAAATTCTTTCAAATAACCCGAGTACATAGGTGATTAAAGGAAGACTGCAGGTGTGTGCATTCAGAGCTGGTTGGCAATGTACAAGAAAATATGGTGAGTAGTTCATTAGACTTGGTGTCCCCTAGTTATAGTTGTAATATTTGTGCACATATCACAATGCGAGACTGTACTTTCTATACACCTCTTTCATCAAAAGTATTCTTTTCCATTTTCTTGTTCCAGGGACTATGACCCAGTCATGAGAAAACCTGGGATGGATTTTCATAAATCCTGAGCCACCTAGCCTCATCTCTGAACATTACTTCAAATTCCAGGGCATCTTAAACCGAGCGTTCACATTTCCTGCTGCATATCCATATGCCCTCATATGAAAATTTCAGCTCAACTTGCTTTGAGACACATTGCAATGGAGTAGATTAAGTATAAAAGTTAGAGACAACAAATCTGGATTTTAATCTTGGTTCAAACCCTATTTACTTTCAGGCTGGGAGCATGTCACAACAGGGAAGATAAAACTCAGAGAGGTTATCTAAGGGCAATGTTATTTTACCTACTTCCTACCACAGGGGAGCTATGAGGCCTAATTAATGTTTGCAGAGTGGTTTGTTGTGTAGCATAATTAAATAGTGTTAACTGGTGCAAACCACAGTTGAGGACTGTTGGTGACAAAGTGGAAGCAGAATTCAGTTTCCTGATTTACAGGACAGGGCTGAATCCTCTAAACCATATGACTTTGTATGATCAGAACCAATTACTTGTTTTGTGTAAGTTTTTTTCAAAATTTAAAAGGATAAATTAAAAAAAAAGTCCACTTCTAGATTTTACAAACATCCAAATAGTAAGAAATTGGAGGGAAAGGGTGGGGTTTTGTGTGTGTGTGTGTGTGTGTGTGTGTGTGTGTGTGTGTGTGTGTGT
>ML681979.1:45743834-45831365 GCA_007922195.1 Podocnemis expansa | reverse complement strand
GTGTGTGTGTGTGTGTGTGTGTGTGTGTGTGTGTGTGTGTGTGTGTGAGGTTAGTCAGTTGAAAACTGTTGTTGAAAATAATTATTCCACAATTAATATTTCAGACAGCTCAACTCATTAATGAGTGAGGACACTTTCATTGCACCACACATTTGCTTTTCCATCCCAAAAAGGGAAACTCAGTTTCTATTTAATTTAAAGCAGCAATTGCCCTTTGCTAGAGGATGGGAGAAATGGTCAATGGATCTACACCCTTACTGAACTATTGTATATGCCCAAAATAACTTCTCCATGCCCCTCTAAACCCTGTTTTTCCCAAAACAAAACTCCAAAGTTATCACAGCTGGAAACAGCCACTCTGTAAATGATCAAGGAGTCTTGTAGCACTAAGACTAGCAAATTTATTTATCACATGAGCTCTCATGGGAGAAAAATCACACTTCATCAGATGCTTTAAAGATGGGGAAACTTACAGAATAGGAGGAAAATAAATGCAGGGAAGTGCGAGTCATGGGATCAGGTTGTACTGAAACAGCAAATCAAAGCAGTTGTTAAGATTCAAACACTGGGAAACAACACACAGAGGAAGGTGAGGTCAAATCACCTGTTGTAATGGGAGAAGAATCCATAGTCATGATTTAATCCTGCTTTTGCACAATTGAATTTGCATATCAGTTCCAATTCTGCTGTTTCTCTCTGTAGTCTTGATGTTCTACTGACTTGCTTGAGCACAGTTGTTAACAATCAATCAGTCAACAGAGCGTTTAGAAAGATTGAAGTGCTCAGCGACTGTTTTTTTTTGTGTTGCGATTTCTGTTGTGTCAGTTTTGTGCTCATTTATTCTTTTGCACAGAGACTGTCCTGTTTGTGGGGTGAGCACAAAGTCACACAGTCCAGCCGCAAGGTATGCTGTGGCATCACCTGGGATGGTTCGTCTAATAGCTTGTAATCCATCCTTGTGTAGGAAACTCCTGACACCCCATCATCTCAGGCATTGGCACTCTTACAGAAGGCCTATCTGGTTATGTGGACTCCCTCCTCAGACCCTATGCTATTAACACTCCTACCTAACTTTGAGACACCATAGACTTCTTGATGAAAATCTAATCCATTAGTGAGCGTTCAGAAAAAAGCCTTCCTGGCCACTATGGATGCAGAAGCTCTTTATACCAACAGCTCACACAAAGACGGATTACAAGCTATTAGAAGAACCACACCAGGTGATGCCGCAGCACACCTTGTGGCTGAACTTTGTTCTCACTCATAAACCGGACAGTCTCTTTGAAGTCTTGATGTCTATCTCTGTCTGAGGGATCAGAGCAAATGCAGTTATATCTTAGGGCTTGGCTGTAGACAATGGATCATGTGGTATGTTTAAGATGGGAACTTGAGGGATGTAGATAACTATACCGATCAGTAGGTTTTTGGTATAGAGTGGTGTTGATGTGTCCATCCCTAATTTGTAATGTAGTGTCCAGAAGGTGGATCTCCTGTGTGCAGTGTTCCAGGCTCAGTGGAAATTGTTGAAATCTCTGTGGAAATCTTTAAGAGCATCCTTGCCATTGGTCCAGATGATGAAAATATCATCAATGTAGCATAAGTAGAGGAGAGGTGTTTTGGGATGAGACTTCAATGAAGCTATACTACTTGACAACATTTGACTGATGAGGTGACTCCTCAAAAATTTTAACAACATAAAAGCCGCCATACCAGGTTAGAACAATAGTTTACTTGCCCAATAGTTTGCCTCTGGCTGACTGCTGTACATTGGCTGGACACTTTCAAAAACATTATACACAGTGACTCCAACATTTTTTTTGAGTGGTAACAGCTGATCTAGAGCACATCATTATATACATATATAGTTGACAGCAATGTTCCCTCTAAGCTGCGCTGGCGCGCTGTGGCGCAGCCCGCCACAGCCTCCACAGAACTCCTCTGGGGCTGGGAGTTTTGAAAACTCCCGCCCAGAGAAGCTCCAATGGAGCATGCCCAGAAAATCTGGGCATGCTCCGTAGAGCTCCTCTGGCCCGGGAGTTATGGCTGGGCCCTCTGGCTCCAGTCCAGCTCCAAGGTAAGTGGGGGGGGGGCGAGCAGGAGCAGGGGGGCGAGCGGGAGGGGGGCTGTCAGGAGGGGGGGTGAGCGGGAGTGGGCGGGCTGCCAGGGGGGGGGCTGAGCAGGAGCAGTGGGGGCGGGGCTGTCAGGAGCGGGGGGAGGGGCTGCGCAGCGGGCCCCGCGGGGGGGGGGGAGCGCAGCGAGCAACCGGAGTTGCTCAGCTGCCCTCTCCCCTTAGAGGGAACATTGGTTGACAGTATTTTTTTTAATTGTGCATTATTTTTAGTAATCAGTGCTGAATTTTTTTCTGCCACTTTGTTGCCAGCCATCTAGTTTTATGAGATGCTTTTCTCATTATTTGCAGTCAGCTTTGAACTTAATTATCTTGAATTATTTTGTATCATGTGCAAATTTTACCTCTTCATTTTTCACTCCCTTTTTCAAATCATAAATGAATATGAATCTTGGGTTATCATTAATGGTAGATTTTTATTTTGTGTGTTAATTATGAGAGAAAATAACTGCTATTGTTCTGTTAGAGATGGTAACAGTCATATTGTCCTAGTATAGATGGGAGACAAAACCTACGAAGCCATGAAATTTAGACCTAATTGGGATCCAACCATCCTCAAGGTTTGCAAGGCCAAATCTACTTCCCACATAATGTGGTACTGAAGAAATTATTAGTATCATTTCTTATAACATGTCAGTCACTCTTCCACACACAAGTAATTATTGTTAGTTATACTGAAAAAGCCCCAGTTAGGGTTGGATCCCTGTTGTGTTCGGCACTGTACACATAGAGAATACAAAAGTATCCCAGTCCTTAAAAAATTTACAATCTAAAAGATAAGAAAGAGCAATGATAACAAATGCATGCCATTCCAATGTTTTACAAGACTGACAAATATAAATGCTTTAAGTCTATGCTATTTCTTTGTTGTTTATACCATATTATTACTAAATCTGCAAAAAAAAGATTCACCTTTTTTTGGCAAATTCCTGTCTGCAGTGCTGAGCTGTGTAGGCTTTATCAGCTGTGTGTATAACTTTTCAAAGTTCTGTAAGAATTCCCATTGAATCCCATGGAAAAATTGTGGGTGCCCATCCCATTAGAGAAAAATATATTTTCAAACCTAGGTGAGAAAAACAGTTTTTTATCTGATCTCTTCCTTTCCTTCTATACCATTTGTATTTTCTTGCTTTTTCTACAAATTATAGACTTTAAATTAATACGGGGTGGGGGAGTTGCTTTCCACTGTCATTTACCTTCTGTTGAATGATAATTGTTTTCTAATAATGATTGAAAGATAGAAAATACTTTCCAATACCATTTGTAGAAAGATTGTGGCATGTTCTTATTTTTTTCAGAAGAACATGTGTATTTCGTATTAGTTCTATGAAGTTAGACTAAGAAAACCTAAAAAAGTTGTGGGAGGCTATAAGGACACAGAATAACGGGTTCTTCTGGACTTCTGATTTTTCTGCTGCTGTCATTTCTGCAATACAGAAATGCAGAAGGTTTGACTTTTTTGCCATCTCTAGTAAATATTTTTGGCAAGCTCTTAGTTGCCTAATGTACAATTGGTACACGAGTGTCACTTCTTGACAGAAGGGAAGAGGCAGTTTTGATCATTTATTACCCTTTCTCAGATATCTATACTATAGGCCAATTCTATTTTTATCATGTTATTTATAGACTTATGTCACAAAAGTCATTTGGGTAGGATTTTCTATTTTCACATTAGGAAGCAACAGGAAAATATTAAAAAATCCATCAGGTCACCAACATGTATTTTCTATCCCTGCTCTCCTCTTCTTGACATGAAGACATAAATAAATTTGAGATACAAATTTTCAAGATTGACAGGTTTTGTATATGCTTACCAGTTCTTATAAATAATCCATATTCACAAAACCCAGCAGATTTTTAGTCAAAAGAGGGGACATGCTAAGTGACTTCACAGATCATATGTATTTTGACAAACAAGTTGAATGCAGATAAGGAAGCTGCAGCGCGGGAGCTTCAAGTATATTGGGTTATATGGAAGCATGTGTGTGGACAGGTACAAGAGAAATACATAGATGAAGCAATCAGGCATCAGGATTTAGGAACAGGCGAGCAAAACACCCAAGCCCATGTGTAACTTAACACACAAATAGTTCCATTTTCCTTCAGAGGGACTATCTGTATGCTTAAATTTCTGGATATCATTGATGGCATTGCTTGAGTCCTTGGGTAGGCATGTATCACTGAGAAAATGAGGGCAAATGCAGCAATAAAGTACATCTTGAACCACTTGGAAAATAAGGGCCTGATCAAAAGTCCACTGAAGTTGGTGAGTCTCTATCCATTGACCTCACCTGGCTTTCCTAGGTTGTAGACCTACCTATTTGCCTCATTGCTATTTGGACTGCCTTCTGATCAGGTACTCTGTGAGTTTGTATTCAGAAACATGTTTTCAGAACAGAAAAGCCTTGTACATAGTAGAGAAAATTTGTGAGTGTGCTTGCCTTTACAATGTTCTCCAGACTGTTGAAAAAAGTTCTTATTTCTTTAATTCATTTACAATATTGTGCAATCACAAAGATTTGCATGTCACTTGTGAGCAAAAAAACAAAGCTCCCTGTTTATAAAGTTTAGGTCATTTAATCAGGAACCAAAACAATGCCATGCGGCTTAAGTGACCAGATGTACAAAGCAATTATCAAAACAGTGAATGCTCATAGGTTCTAGTCTGAGAACAAAGCCATAGGCTAAAATTTGTTCATGCAAACTATGTCCCTGATCCTGAAAATAAATCCCCAGGGGCAGACGTTCATAGAATTTCGCTGGTGGTTCTCAGAGGCGCAGGTGTCATTTTGCACAGAACTCTTTGTAGGACTGAGGCCTGTGTGGAAAATTGTGAAGAATGATCAAATGTTTAAAATTTGATGTACCACTTGTGGTGAATTCTAAAGGGGGGGAAAAAGGCTGCTAGCTCTCTTGTACTTCTCATAATGATCATTTATAATGATAAGCTAAACTGAAAGGCAATGGAGTCTTTTAAAACTTGGTATTCACTGCAGCATATGAATTGTTCCCCCCCCCACACACACACAAAGAAAGAGAAAAAATGTGTTGCAACATTTTGACAAAAGTTCTAATAGAAGCAATTCAGTTATCAGATGAGAAGCCAAATAGAAATGTTCAATAGAACATGTGTGCATCTTCACAATAGAATACTCCTTATATTTTACATCAAGTTACATCAGGGTCATGAAAGGTGTTTTATTAGCACAGTCAACAATAATATCGTGATTTTTATTAGTAGGCAAAGATAGAGTGAGAGACTACTAATTATTTTTCAGCCTGAGGGGTATTTTTTCTGAAATGACTGTTAATTTGATCATTGTCGTGCAGTTCACAGATTTACATGAATTTATTTCAGTGTGACACATGGTTAAGAATTTAACTAAGATTGTTGCTTTATTGATGGTTTTCAGCAAATGTATTAAAAAGTGCTAACCATGTGGGTATAGGGCTGATATTGATAGTACTCAGAGGGTTGAATCATCTTGAAAGTAGCTAGCCTGAAGCCCTTTCCATGTGATAGTTTCTTTGTTCATGCAGTGAGATATTAGGCCTGCAAGAATGAAATAAAATCCAAGTGAAATGAGAATTTGTGGGTGTTGTCTCAGATTTTACCAAAGCAGTTTTGATAGATTATTTTTTTCTTCCCTAAACAGGACCTGGCAGATCTAGAAGTCAATGCCTCTCTCTCTCTCTCGTGATCAATAAATTCTGCTTAAATATTTCTTTGGATGTGTGTTTCAATGTAAATGACCTGGCCATCAGATACTGGAAGAAATTCTTAAGATGGTTACAGCCTTTCAGACAGAACTTCAGGCCAAGGCAAAAACTGAGATCAAACTAGCTGAAGGCATAAAGGATAACAAAAATCATTTTTAAAATACATTTGAAATGAGAGAGACCAAGGGCAGCATAGGTCCATCATTCAACAAAGAGGGAAGAACAGTAACAGAAAATGTGGAAATGGCAGAGGAACTAAATGATTTCTTCATTTTGGTCTTCACCAAGAAGGCTGGTGGTGACTGGATGTCTGACATGGTAGAAGGCAGTAAAAATGGGATAGGATCAGAAGCTAAAAAGAGAAAGCGCAAGTTAAAAATTATCTAGATGAGTTAGATGTTTTCAAGTAACAAGGGGCTAATGATAGGCCTCCTAGAATACTCAAGGAGCTGACACAGGAGATATCTGAGCCATTGGGTATTATCTTTGAAAAATCATAGAATTCTGGAGAGGTCCCAGGGGACTGGAAAAGAGCAAGTATAGTGACAATCTACATTGTCCATAATTCCCTGGATTGTCTTTATTTCCTTTTTCATAGAATCTACAAAAAGGGAAATAATAAGGACAACAACAGAAAATTATAGACCAGTCAGCTTAACCTCTGTACCAAGAAAAATAATGGAGCAAAAAATTAAAGAATTCATTAGCAAGCATCTCGAAGAGAATAAGGTGCTAAGTGATAGTCACCATGGATTTGTCAAGAACAAATAGTGTGAAACCAACCTGATAGCTTTTCATGAAGAGGTAAGTAACCTTGTGGATGGAGGGGAAGTGGTAGATGTGGTGTATCTAGACTTTAGTAAGGATTTTGGTACAGTCTCACATCACCTTCTCATTAAAAAACTAGGGAAGTACAGCCTGGATGGAGCTACTATAAGATAGGTGAAAAATTCCTTGGATAACTGCTCCCAGAGAGTAATTATCAATGGTTCACAGTAATGTTGGAAGGGCATAATGAGCAGGGTACCATAGAGATTGGTTCTGGATCCAGTTCTGTTCAATATTTTCATCAATGATTTAGATGATGGCATAGAAAGTACACTTATAAAGTTTGCTGATGATACCAGGCAAGGAGGGGTTGCAAATGCTTTGGAGGATAGGATCACAATTCAAAATGATTTGGACAAACTGGTGAGATGATCTGAAGTAAAAAGAATGGAAATCAATAAAGACAAGTGTAAAGTACTCCATTTAGGAAAGAGCAATACACTGCACATATGCAAAATAGGCAATGACTGCCTAGCCAGGAGTACTGCAGAAATGGGCGCCATAGTGGACCACAAGCTAAATATGAGTCAACATTGTAACACTGTTGCAAAACAAGCAAACACCATTCTAGGATGTATTAACAGAAGAATTTAAGTAAGACACAAGCAGTAATTCTTCTCCTCTACTTCACCATGATTAGGTTTCAAATGAAGTTGTGTGTCCAGTTTTTGGCACCTCATTTCAGAAAAGATGTGGACAAACTAGAGAAAGTCCAGAAAAAAGCAACACAAATGATTAGAGGTCTGGAACACTTGACTTATGAGGGAAGATTGAAAGAGCTGAGTTTGTTTAGTCTAGAAAAGAGGAGACTGAGAGGGGACATAACAGTTTTCAAGTAACTAAGAGGTTGTCATGAGGAGGAGGGAGAAAAACTGTTCTCCTTAACTGCCAATGATAACACAAGAAGCACTGACTTAAATTACAAGGGAGGTTTAGGTTGGACATTTTGAAAAAATTCCAAACTGTCAGGGTGATTAACCACTGGAATAAGTTGTCTAGGCAGGTTGTGGAATCTCCATCACTGGAAGTGTTTAAGAGCAGGTTAGACAAACAACTGTCAGCGATAGTTTGAGGGTACTTAATCCTGCCGTGAGTGCAAGAGATTGGACTTGATGACCTCTCATCGTCCCTTCCAGTTTCTATGCTTTTCCAGTTGAGGCTATACCCTCTCCTTTCAATCTGCATGCTTATAATCCTATCAGCCCTGAAGGCAAATACATGCACAGTCTGAATGATTTTTCCAATTTGAATAGCCTTCAGCATAGATCGAAAGACTTCAGAACAAAAAGAATAAAAATTAAAGTCTCTGTAAGGACAGAGTTTGAGTCTTTAGTCAGATGCTGCATTAACTGTTCCTCAAACCGGGAGCTCTCCCTACTAACATGCACATTCCTTAGAATTTAAGATTCAGTATACTGAAAATGATTATTCATATAGGTGTATACGTATCTGTAGAACTGTGATATGTATCCTATTCAATAGCCTAGAGGATTTGTTACAATGTGTCATTGTTGAACACTGATATGACATAGCCCCATATAACATATAGGAAAGGTACATTTTCACAGTGATGTACACACCCCACATTATCTGTGTTTGGGGTGGAATAAATTCAACAAGTTTTCCAGATATAGCAAGAATGGTAGAAGAGAGACCCTGCATTATGATTAAAAAAAAAACCAAACAAGTCCTGTGGCACTTTTAAAGACTAATCAATTTATTTATCACATGAACTTTTGTAGGAGAAAATTCCACTTCATCAGATGATTTGAAGATGGGGGAGTTTGCAGAATGGGAGGAAATTAATGCAGGGAAGTCTAAGTCATAGGGTCAGGTCATACTGTAACAACAAATTAAAACAGTTGTTAAGATTCAAACACTGGGGAACAGCATATATACCTGTTGTAATGAGAAAAAATCCAAAGTCCTTATGTAGTCCTAAAGAGACAGAGTCAAATTTGCAAATGAATTCCAATTCTATGATTTCTTTTTGAAGCCTTGATGTGTTACTCAGTTGTTTTAGCACAGCTTTTAGCAAATCATCAATGCCATGATCACGAAGATTGAAGTGCTCACCTACTGGTTTTTCAATGTTGTGATTTCTGATGTCAATTTTGTGTCCATTTATTCTTTTGCACAGAGCCTGCCCTGTTTGTCCAGTAAATAAATACATTTGATAGTCTTTAAAAGTGCCACAAAACTCCATGTGTGTTTTGCTGAACTAGACTAACATGGCTATCCCTTGGATCCTGGATTACATTGTTTACAAACAATGTCTGGAAGAACCTCGTATTTAGTTTCAGCTGGAATAGCTCCCTCAATGACCCTTAAGGTTCTGAGATAAAGTGCTATCCCCTTTAGTAAATATGCCATCTATGATCTTCTCAGATGATGTTTCTATAATATATACCTGAATTTACACAAAAAAACCCCAAGAGTTTTAAGCAAAGGTAGAAGCCCTAGTTTAGGCCCTAAACGTTACTTAAATAAATGACCTGATTTACAACAAAAGCTGAGTCACCAGCAGTTTCTGCTGCTGCTCAGCACGTCTACCTATGCCCGATCATACCCCCTTTCTTACTAGTGCCACTTGCATTTGCTTAGTGCTGATCTTCCTGATGGTGGAAAGTGGTTAGGCCCGCTTTCTATTGTTGCAGTTGCCACCTCAGATTTTCCATAGCTGTAAGAAATCTAGCCCATTATCTTGATTAACTCAGTTAGGGTTCACTTGTAAATTTACAATCTAGCCTGTGTAGGGGCACTGCATAGCTGTGCTACCCAGGAGCAAGGCAGGAACAATATTCTGTCTCAGGGTATGTCTTCACTGATGGCGGCACAATCGCCACTGTCAGCTTGGCATTGCAGGAGCAGTTCGCAGTGAATCTGAACTTGCTGCACCACTCCCGGAAGTTGGTCCTGGAAGCCCTGGGGGCTAGGGGGCAGAGGGGAAACCTAACCACAAGGGATCTGTGGTAGGCTTTTCCCTGATATGTACCAGCAGCTAAGAAAGTCGCCACCAGTTACGCAAGGAATTTTATATTCCTTGTGTAACTGGTGGTCGACTGCCACCGAAAAGCACCCACATATAGGCTAGGGCTCAGACTTGGTCTGTTTCCTGCCTTCTTCTTATTCCAGGGAGCGGGAAACTAATCTGTGCTATCCCTTTTGCTGGAATAGATTACTTCCTCTTCTGCATCTGCAGCAGCATGCCAGTTTGCCCATTGGGAACCAGCTCCAAGACTTCACTCATTCCCCAGCCCTGCCAACCTCTTCCTCAACTGCAGGCATAGGAGATAAAGTAGTGGCCTAGTTATTGAGGTGCTGTTCTCAGGCTCCTGGCAAAAACTTTCCTTAATCCCTTTCCAGGAACACTCCCAACAAAGATTGTCCAGAGACGGCATAAAGCTGATGGAGCTAGTTCCTGCACTTCCCTGTCTGTGGTGACCAGGACATCTTGGAGGTGAGGAAGGGGACTGGCCATTAGTGTAATTAAGTCCAGCAGTCCTCAGCTCGTGTGTGGTATTTTGAGGTGAACACCCAGCTGTTGCAAGTTACAGTAACTGCTAATCATTTGGGCTAGGGCAGAGAACTGGCTGCGTTTAGTGGCTCCAGAGAAGTGACTCCCTTTAGTACTCCCAATCTCTTCACCCCTGTCTGCTGTACCATGATCAGTTTACCCTGTCTGCTGTACCATGATCAGCCTACCAGAGGAGTGGAAAATTGCCTTAGAATCACATATTTCCCCAGTTCCTGAGCTGTACCAAGTAGAAGTTTGGTTGTACAGCAGAAAATCTGGCCTGAAACTTCTTAGATTCCATATTGACATGGAGAGTTACCTGCCTCTTGTATTTGTTTTTCCTTGCAACCCCCCTAACTATGGGGGGGGGGTGGCAAGACATCACTTACAGGCAGTGCCTTTTTTTTTTTTTTGGTTAAACCAAAAAAAAAGTGTTGATACTCAGCTAGCAGGGACCTGGGACCACCAGCACCAGCAGTGGAAGCCAGAGCTGCATCGCTGTGGAAAAAAGGTGCCAGTATTGAGTACCCATGAATATCATTATAAAAAAAAAGTCCTGCTATAGGTACCATGCCAAGCTATAGAGTAAAATACGTAGAATTCATCCCATTAGTTTGAATGGCTGCAACTCTTTTGTTTTATAACAGGTTTGTTCATGATATAATTTATATCATCAAAATGTCACCAAAAAAATCAGTGCTGAAAAACATCCATCAATCAAGCTATTACATTCATCTGCTTACTGAAAATATAAACAGGTAAAGAGAGAGGGAAATAGCCTCAATCTGACATACCCAGAAATGGAGTCACTGTTTCTTGTCTCATACTCAGGACTAGAGGATTATGAAATTAAATAAATCCTTTTGTTACATTTCATGGATTTTTGCTCCTAGAATATACATAAGCACTAAAAGTTTGGGTAGATTTCATATTGGTGTTTGAGCTTTGAGCACCTGTGTGAACTGAACCTCCAGTGATCATTAATTTCTTTGTCTCAAAAGTCATGAAGTCTCCATTTTTTAGATAGATAAATGGACATTATGATGGGATGTCCACCTCATAAACAAGGCCTGAAGGTATTAAGAATGGACTAACTGATCCCCTAGGCTGCCCCTGGAGGAGAAGCAGCCAGGGAGCCATGAGAACTGATTAAAGAGGAAGCTCAGCTGGACAGGAACAGGAGGAAGCTATATAAAGTGCAACAGCTGAGTGTAGAAGGGGCTGCAGATACTGTCAGAGTGAGAGCAGGGAAGGTAAGATCTAGCTAAAGGATTGTGCACAGCTAGAATGCTTGTTGTAGGATCCCTGGGCTGAATCAGTATAGTGGTATATTTATTGATATTTCACTCAAACCATTTCCTGTTACGCTAAGGGTATATTTAAATTGTAGTTCAGAGTGAGCTTACCAATACAGGCATGTATGAGCTCTGGTTGAGCTGGCACACTAAAAATAACTAACAGTGGTGTGGATAGTGGCTTGACAAATAGCCTGAGCTGCTGCCTATGGTGCTGCTATCATGCTAATATGAGCAGAGCTAGGGCATGTCTTTCTGCCTGTGTTGAGAAACATGCTTCCAGCTATCGTGTGTACATACCCTAGTTTTCCTTGTAGATATTATGAAAGGCTAATGGAAAATCTTATATCAGGGTCAGATCAGTATAAAAAGTGGTGTTCTTCATCTAAGTTCCACAGGGATGGCTGTGTTAGCCTAGTTCAGCAAAACAAACAAGGAGTCTAGTGGCACTTTTAAAGACTAACTTTTTTTTTTATTGCATGACTCACAAAAGCTCATGTGATAAATAAATTTGTTAGTCTTTAAAAGTGCCACTAGACTCCTTGTTTGTTCTTTCCATGCATTTGCAGCTTTCATCACCCTCTTCTAAACCTACTGAATAAGGATAATTAGTTCAATTAATGGATGGATATTCTGGGAACCGCACAGTAATGCTGAAGGACTGCAAGTAAAAATGCAAGCATAGGTTTTTAACATCTCCATGTCCAATAGATGTAGTCCTTCAGAACTTCTTTGGCTTGAAATCCCATTTTCAAAAGCTATTAAAAATACTTCAGAATTGTATCATCTATCTTCTGAAGAAATTCTTATCATTAGGAGATTGATATCATTCTTGCAACAGGAAAAACTCTTTGCAATGCCTTTAAATTCAGCTTTTTTTTTTTCCTGTACAAAGAATGTACAGGCAGCAATGAATCGCTGGAAATACATGGCTTTTAAATGGACTTGCTTCTTCATCACGTATAGGGAAAATGAGAAAAATCCAAAATCCTAATGCTTTAACTTAACAATAAAGAATCCAAAGAAGGGACTGACCTGCAAATTAGATCTGAACTTTCTCATAGTTTGTGCTTGTGATCTAGGGCTCAAGGCCAACCCATTTTAGCAAAGTAATAAGGTGTGCATATTGCCCAAATGAACCATGATTCTATTCCTACTTCCTTAGCTTTAGGATTAGAGACAGAATACTCATCTAGTTTTTGACACTGAAGCAGGGGCTTTCAATCACCTATGCCAAGCAATTGTGGACCCCTGGGTAGAACTGTCAATGTGCCCTCAACCTGAAAAGGGGTGGAAGTTTTTACTTATTTATTATGTGCCATGCAGGTTCCCAGGCACCTGAGGAGGTAGCATCTGATGCTCATCTTCCTGGGTCGGTGGGACTTCCCAGAGAAATTATGAACTGACCCTGGGAATCTAAGTAGCAGATACTACCTCCTCAGCCTGCCTGGGAACCTGCATGGCACATAATAAATAAGCTCTGCTCAGGGCAAGGTCAGAGAATGTGAGAAGCGGGGATCTTCAAGGGAGAGTGTATGGAGCATAAATGGATTCAAAAAGAACTAGATACATTCATGGAGGATATGCCTGGCAATGACTATTAGCAAAGAGTCAGGAATGCAATACTATGTTCAGTGTGATCCTAATCTTCTGTCTGCCAGAAGCCAGGAGGGGATGTCAGGGTGGATCACTCCACATGCCCCATTCTATACATTCTTCTGAAGCTCTGGCCTTGACCACCACCAGAGACAAAATATTGGGCAAATGGACTATTGGTCTGACTGAGTATGTATGGCAATTCTTAGGTTTTCTAAATTTCACAGGAGCCACGTTATCAAACAAATGTTATCAATTAGGATGGCTTTACTGAAGTCAACATAGCTACATCAGTGTACACCAGATGAGAATTGGGCCCATCATTATTATTAAGAAATCTGTAAAACTTGTTATCTTTTTCTTTTCATGCTTATTATTAGTCCTTTGCTGGGCTACCATACTGCATTGCCTTTTTATTTTTAAAGCTATGGAATGTTACGATGTACTTCAGACACTCAACAGAAGAGCAGCTGTATTCTACCTTGATTTACCCCGCCTAGTCACAAGAAATACACAGTCCACCTATTTAGTACCCCTGATATAAACCAACCCTCTCAACATGTCAGTAGTAACACTATCACTATTCCAATGAGTCAGGTATAGACCATTTTTCTTTCATCATTACTTTCCAAAAAAGAGGGTTACATTGTATCACTCCTTGCTGGACAAATACGCTAGTCACAATCACCCCCTTAGACATTCAAATGGAATTGCCAGTAAAATCAATAGGAGATCCACATGTACAGTATCCAAGCCAGATTTGTTTCACTGTATTTATGTGGTCAGTGCCAAGAAAAAAAAATCTCATATCTGTATTGAGTTTTACCCTTTTACAGTTCTTTCTGTAGTGCCCCAGGGTAATGTTGCAGTAAAGGATCTGGCATTAAGCCCATCTCTTATTGTGTAATCACTTAAGACTTCATAGTAGAGCAACTAGTCAAGATAATGAGCCTTTGAACCGTTAAATCAACTTTCTTAAGTATAGTGGGACCGGTTAGAGGTAACAGATCTCAGGAAATAAAAAAGGAAAATACCAGATTTATCAACATGTGAATCCACTACACACGTCAGTGAATCAATTCTTCGGCAGACTTAGAATCAACATGTTTATTTACCCAAAACACTGCTAGGTGCTGCTTTTTGATTGACAAACTGCGTGTAAAGAGCATAATCCTCTGGATTGCTGGTACAGTCCCTGAATGGTAGCAAGACAGCCAGGTGACATAGATTTTATTCCTCAAGATCATAAAGAGCCTGGAGTGTTAAGGAATGTGCCTCCTGATTTATAGCAGTGGATGCTACCCAGCTTCAAAACATTGCTGATTGTCCCATCTTCCATTGCTGTATCTAGACCTTCTAAGCTGAAGGAGTCTGTTATAAAACTGTCTTTTCAGCATGTAGGAAGTGACATTTATCATATAGGTTTGCTGACTTACTGGGTTAGATACTAGTGATCACTGGTAGGAAGTGATTAGAAGATAAATATAGGGGTAAAGAGTGGCTTCAGGAGAAAATCTGTTGAAAGTTGAAAAAAAAAATCACTGAGTAGCTGCCTCAGGTGTGACAAGGAATGGCCTATAAGCATATAACACTTAAGCGTAGCCATGGGACCAAATATAAACAAACAAACAAATAAATAAAATATATAAATAAATAAAAGGGAGAACTGATAAGTGGACACAAGAGACAACCACAAGATGAGTTGCACTTTCCAGAAAAAGGATGGACTCTGTTTATGTTGGAAGGTAATGCAAACGCCCCCCTTCTCCCCCTCAAAGCCCTTTGCTTACCAGCCTAACCATTGAATAAACATGGAAGAAAATGGAATGTTACTACTCCGTCATCTGCTTTTCATGGCACGGACTGGATAGGAGATGGGAATCTGTAAAAAAGCAGATGTCTTGGGTTTATACCTGTCTGCCAAGCACTTAGCACCTTTTGGATTCTATGTATATTCATAAATAAAAGCTTGCATGCACAATTGGTCAACTATTCTTAAATATCACACTGTTGAATGACATGTAGGATACATTCAGTTGGCTGAGTAAAGAAATCCCAGTAAAATAGTAGTAAAATATATTCTGATAATTTCAGGTTAGCAGGAAAGGGACACCAAGGGGGCAAGTATCTCAGGAGGTTTTGACTGAAGGAAAATGTACAGTAGTACATTTGAAGCGCCTTTGTGGATCACAATATGGCTTAACATTTAGTATGTGGAATTAATTAAGGAGAACAATAGCATCCAACAGTGAAAAAAAGAGGTGAAGCTTGCTCTGCATCTCTATGGCTCCTTGGAAGGGTTGTCTGAGGCCTGAAGGGAGCTGTAAGAGGGACACAAAGATACTTTTTTGTGATCTGATCCTTTCTGCTGCATGACCTTTGTCTACTCCCTCCCTTCTCTCCAAAGAGCATTATGCTCCAAGAAGCAATACATCCCCCCCACCAACAAAAAAAACCAAAACCCACCAACAAAACACACCAGCGATCGGCAATCTTAATGCTACAGTTAGCAACTTTCCTACTCAGATCATTTGATTTTTTTGTAGTCATCTTTGCTGAGTACCAGTTTTTATTCAGTCCATAAATGCATGTATAAAATCTTTACCATTATTATGGAGCTAATTTTAGCATATTGCAATGCTAACTGTTCTTTTAACAACTGTCCATTAAAATAGGAAAAAGTATAAAGCAAAGCTGGGTCTCAGGTGAAATATTACAAGAAGAGGTTTTAATTTAAAATTATTTTGATTTAATTTACTTGAATTATTGAGAGCTATGCAGTCCATAATTTTAAAATAACATTGACATACATCTCAGGGAAGTCACTATGAGACAGCATTAAATTAAAAAGGCTACAAAAACTGTACTGACATTGTCTATTTGTCTCGTCTCTAATTTATCTTTCACATCTAGCCATTCAGCTGTACCCCATCTCAAGTCATTAAGGATAATAATTTCTAACTGCTTTATGATCCACTTTTTTTTTTTACTGCAAAAGGCACAAAAGTAATTAAGCCAAATTGAAACGATTATAGAAAAACAATATTCAATAACTGAGTTGCCAAAAGTTTTACTGTACCCTAAGGATGCAAAAAAAAATTGCCTGTACAGCAGTAATATTATTCCACATGTTACATTTATTCCTGCAAGCTAGCCAAGCTCAAATTAATTGTACTGACTAAACTTTTCTTCTTAGAGAAAATTAAAGATATGCTGTTGTCAACACTTGAGCACAACCTTGCCGACACTTATACACAGAGAAGGGTGTGACATCCTGCCCTGGCTGCCTTGTGCTAATTAATCACTCTGGTATTTAGGACCATTCAAGCAGACAAATTAATGGAGAATAATTAGTGTATCTTTGTTCCAGCTCAGCTTTGCACACCAGACACTCTCAGGGAGAGAGGGGAGTTTGTAGAAAGTGAGCCATTAGCATGCGCATAGTTTCGCTTCTGTTCAGCAAGTTCTGCAGAGATTAAAAGAAAAGCCAAATTAGCAGTCGTGTGACTGGGGTTAGGACATCTTTCTGAAAAGAAAGCCCTCTGTTTGGGTATCAGCTTCTAGGAACGAGTTGTTAATTCAGATGTTAGGTTTCCAAAAATGCAATTACAAGCCTGATCTTCTCCATTCTTCTCCTCTCAACCATGCACACCAAAGAGAGAATACAAAAGAAAAAAAATCAAGAATTGCATCTTTATATTAAAATGATTTATCATAAATTCTACAATCCTTTATGGTGGTATATATCCATGTGAGCCTTCTAAACATTAACCTTCCCTTTCCATGTAACTATTTGGGCCACACTAAACTTTCATGGTGAAAACAGGACAGAATGTTATAAACCAACTAAACAATTTGATTACTCTAATCATCAACAACATTATTTTATACGTCCCCTTTATGCACATACTGTTAGCATATGGAACTTCACTTATTCTCAACAGAAATCATGAGTAGCAGCAAATTAAATTAATAGCAAACATAAAATCCAACTAAATTTTTGTGATAGTCTAAAGCATGAATGAATGCATGCAGTAGTTACTAAACTGAATGCAAACCAGCAGAGATCTGTATTTCCCAAAAATATCACAGATACCCTGATTTAGCATTATATAATTTTGGGAATTTCAAAAGGGATAGCCATGTTAGTCCAGTCCAGTAAAAAAAAAAAAAAACGACGAGTTGTGTCACCCATCTTCGAAGCATCTGAGGAAGTGGGATCTTCTCCCATGAAAGCTCATGCAAAAAATGAATCTGTTAGTCTTAAAGTGCCACACAACTCCTTGTTGTTTTTATAATTGTGGGATCTTTTGTGCCAAATTCTCCAGTTCTTTACAGTCCTATGATCCAACCCTGCAGGGATTTGACACCTCTTGAAAAGGTGTTGAACATTGCTAATACATATTAATGATGCTCAGCACTTTGCAGGATCACCCATTATCCAAGACACAGGTCATACTTTTATGTCAGTGTAAACAGGTGACACACACTATTGTCAGGAATACCAATATCCTAGCAATGATTCCTAAGGGCCCCATCCTGTACAGGGTTCTGCCTGGGGAACTGGAGTCCAACCACATAGACCTCATTCCAGAATCAGGGCCTAAAAACCATATTTCTAAATGTCAACATTTGGGGAAGTCTGGAATAGAACTTTGCTTCTGAGATTGATACAGACTGCAGGCATGGAGCTCCATGGACCAAAGGATTTCATGGGGGGGGGGGGGGTAGGGAGAAGGTTAGAGAGATGGAAAAAGAGTCCAGAAAAAAGGAAGGAGACCACACAGTGAGAAAATCTGACCACACTCAGGGAAATTGTATTAATCCTATAAAAGAACAAAATAGTTTTAAAGGAATTTAATTACATGTAGACTGTAAAGCTGTGCTTTATTTTTCATTCTTGATCATATCACATAGCATAAACAGAATGTTCACACCTGGGGTTTGACATGATACAGGATATTGTTTTAGCACACTGGGTTTCAAGGCTTCACAGAAATGTGATCTCACTGTGCACAATATTTTTGGATTTACTCTAGTGACGGTGTGGGGGAAAGCCTCTACAAAAGCACACATTCTTACAGTTCCTCACTGGGCTTAAAAATAGACTGAATCTCTGCAGCCTCCCACAATACTAAATTACTGTCTGAGATAAAACCAGATGCCATTAGAAAGGCTACCATCCTGGGAGTAGGTCCTCCTAGATCTTTGAAGGTGCATAATCCTCATTAAAGGAAAACCCTGAGTGTAGGAGGGACTGTGCTGACATCAAGGCACCTGGCCATGACTAAAAGAGCTGGCCCCATATGTGGCTGCTGCTGAGCAGCAGAATGTAATTTAGTCGTACCAGCAGGAGCAGAGGTCAATGATTTTATATTAATGGGGATCACGACAGTTCTAAGCTGTGGCGTGCTTTGAAATAAGTGTTGTACAAGGCAGCAAAGAGAGCTCAGCAGAGGAAATGAGCTGTGTCATTGTCTCCTCATGCCTTGCAGCAAACACTGGAATGTTTAAAGTTGCTATAGACTTACAGCCATAATATTTTTTAAACACTGACCTATTTCAATCTAACAGGTCTGTCAATTATTTATTTCTTCAGTCACCTTATTGTTCCTGACGACACTGCTGGTCCAAATAGAATCCCAAATATTTTAGACAAAAATGGAGGACACGTGATGATGCAGAGAAATCAAATGCACTTGTAATTAGTCATTTATATATAAGGATTCTGTTCATAGGAAATCACTATGTTTCAATGAACAATCTGTGTCAATACCACATTACAAATTAAAACAACAGAAACAAACAAAGATTTGACCAGGCAAAAAGATGTGTGGTTTAAAAATTTGCTCCAACATGTTATAAGGATCAGATCAGAGCTTGACCTAAACTCACATTTAATCAAGCTTCTCTGTGGAAATGTAACATGAGCCCTTTGTTGTATTTTACAGGATTTAAATTTGGAATTTCCTATGAACATATGACCATAGCAAACCTTTACATGTATCAATATCTGACACCAGAAGTTCTTAATTAGGATTTCTGAGTAAGAATTATTATTTGTATTCCACTAGCTCCAGGTAAAATGCTAAGTGCTGTTCAAATGTATATGAACAAGACAGTCCCTGAAACAAAGAGCTTGCAGTTTGAGAAAATAAGCAACACAAAAGGGTGGGGTAGTAGAATGAACATGCAGCTTAGATTTTTCATTTCTAAATATATTCATTATTAGTTATCTTCAAGTTAACTAATACTACCTGAGTTAAAGGGTCTTTAAGAACAGAAACGAGTGAATGGGTGTCTGAAAGGAAAGAGTTGTAGCACGTGGATTAGCTCAGAGAAGGTGTTCCATACACTGGGGAGCACATAAGAAGATGCAGAGATGGTTGAGAACAAGCAGCCATATGGTGAGTGAAGGTACTAGAATCAGAGAGAGAAGGTGAGTGATTGTGACTAGGTGTACAAACCCTGCATTGGTGACAAAAGAGTTAAAGATCTAGTGAGAGCAAGGTTGACTCTGCCCAACTGGCTCTGTCAATCATGCTAAGGAGTAAAAGGAGAAGGTGCTGGTCAGTTGCTGGACAGCTCTGGGAAAGTGTAGACAGTAACTCTACATCTCCAAAAAGGAATGCCACAGAATCTGCCCTCAAGGAGGATACTCACTAATCCCACATCCCTACCAAGAGGCAGTAGTTCTGGTATAATGTCTGGGCAGATTGGGCCCAAAGCTAAGCCCAATTGGTATTGAATCCTCCAGCCCTCTTTGAGGTACAGAATCTGTGGATGTGCCATAAGGATTTGGAGTGGGAGCCAGAAGGATTGAATTCTGGATAATGGGATTGATTGTACACTCAGTAAGTTTGCAGATGACACCAAGCTGGGGGGAATGGTAGACATGCTGGAGAGCAGGGAGAAAATTCAGGAAGACCTTGACAAATTGGAGAAGTGGGCCAATAGAAATCTCATGAGGTTCAACAAGGACAAGTGCAAAGTCCTGCAGTTGGGACAGAAAAACCCCATGCATTGCTAGAGGCTGGGGACTGATCAGTTAAGTAGCAGCACCGTAGAAAAGGACCTGAGGGTCCTGGTGGATGGGAAGCTGGACATGAGTCAGCAGTGTGCTCTTGCTGCCAAAAAGGCCAATGGCATACTGGGCTGCATCAGAAGAAGCACTGCCAGCAGACTGAGGGATGTGATCATTCCCTTCTATTCGGCACTGGTGAGGCCGCATCTGGAATACTGTGTCCAGTTTTGGGCTCCCCACTACAGAAAGGGCGTGGACAAATTAGAAAGAGTCCAGCAGAGGGCAACAAAAATGATCAAGGGCCTGGAGTATAAGACCTGTGAAGAAAGACTGAAGGAACTAGACTTATTTAGCCTGCAGAAGAGAAGACTGAGGGGGAATTTGATAGCAATTTTCAACTACCTGAAGGGATGCTCCAAGAAGGATGGAGCTTGGCTGTTCTCAGTAGTAACAGAGGATAGAACAAGGAGCAATGGTTTCAAGTTGCAGCTGGGGAGGTCGAGGCTGGATATTAGAAAAAACTTTTTTACTAGGAGAGTGGTAAAGCATTGGAATGAGCTGCCTAGGGAGGTGGTGGAATCTCCATCTTTGGAGGTGTTTAAGGCCCAGCTGGACAAAACCATGACTGGGATGGTTTAGTGGGAGTAGTCCTGCCTCTGGCAGGGGGTTGGACTAGATGACCTCATGAGGTCCCTTCCAACCCTATGGTTCTATGATTCTATGATCTCCTCCAAATGCAGTCAAATTCTTTTGCATAATCTACCTTCAAGAAGATTCCTTTTTATGTGGATCGAGCCCTTACACAGCAGGACACACTTGTCACTAGCCTGAAGATTATCATAGCAATGCGACAAGATACAAGAACTACTACGCAGGGCGAGTTGTGAATGGCCTTGACTGTGAGGACAAGAAGCTTTAACTAAACTACAAGATGATAAGGGAGGAACTAATCGAGAAATGTAAAGAGGGTGACACAGAGAGAATGACAAAGAAGATGAATTTTGCAGCTATGTTTTGAACAGCCTGGATCAAGGAGATGTATAAGTAAAGAAGAAGATGTAGCAGAAGTTAAGGTGGGAGGTAAAAGCTTGAACAAAAGTTTTAATTATATGGTCAAGAAGTCAGACCTGAAACAAAGAGGAAGCACCAGCAAGGTCTGGATATGCCCTAGATATGTGGCATGAGAGTGAGGCAGTAGATGTAACTCCCATGATACAAACCTGACTGATATGGAGGATGGCGGTATTATTGCCAATGACAGAGAACTAGTGGAATGGAAAGGTTCTTAGAGGAAATAAGGAATTGACTTTGGACATATTAGATATAATTTGATGATGAAACATCCAGGATGAGATGTTCAATGGATGGCTGAATGGGAGACAAGTTTAAGGGCAGGGAATGTTTTATGAAGGTGTGACTAAGAGGCTAGGATGAGTGGAAGTGAATGCAGATGGGGGAGTTTGAGATATATTGCTGTTTGATCAGTCATATGGCAGAGTTTAAGAAGGAGATATTTATAGAACATTTATAGAAGAGGAACTTTGTCTGATTGTGGAATCTTTTTCTTGGGAAGTTCAGCATCAGGACTAATTGAAGTCAAGCAGAGGAACCCTCTTGGATCTGTAGCAGAGATGTGGTCCAATGACATAAGCATATTGCATTGGGAGCCAGCAACTGCTGAGCTACAATTCAAATCCTCTGAAATTAGCTCCTTCTGGCATCCTGCCAAATAAGTAAACTTCTCAGCCTTAGTTTCCCTATCTGTATAATGAGGATAATCTTGCCATCCTGTGTTTTTATAAATTTTAACTGTATGCATAGTACTAAACAGTTAGTAGTGTTGTATAATTGCCAAACACTGTCTCCCTATTTATCACTATATTGCCCCACATCAGATGCATGCTGCATATAAGCTGAGAGGGCTAAACACTGTCCCGCAGTTGCCTGTGTATGTGCTCACTGAATTGTTGCTGGAAACAATGCTGAGGGGTTCCTGCTTTTGTTATTTCTGCACCAGAGTCATATGCAATAATTTTTGTTAAGCTTTTGTAGGCACAGAAAGTGGAAGATTGATCTGAGGCCCAGAACTTGGCTGCCACAAAATTGTATGGCCAATCCTTTTAAGTAGTTTCAAAAATGAGTATGATATAATCCTAACATAGGTGTTCATTAACTAATCATAAATTAAACAGACACCACTGACATCTGTATGAGTACTAATCAGACTGATGAGCACAACTATTATAATGAAAGCCAAATGAATTCATGATAATGACCCACATTTCAGAATGTGTTACTGTAGGAATCACTTTGGTGGTGAATCCCAAGAGCGAATGGGCCAGATTCTTTTCTTGCCCTATTACAAAGATTTAATGTAACTGAATTCTTTGAGATCACTGCCTCATTCAGGACCCGATCAAGTCGCTGGAAATCAGTTGAAAGACTTCAGATGGACTTGCATGGACTTAATATCAGGCCCTCACCAGGCAATCAGTGAGTTAGGAAGCAATACCACCTTGAACAAGGTTAAAAATTACTTTGATAATTAACCTTATTCACTGAATACTGTCCAGTCGCTCCACTAAACAAAGCAGGAGGCCCACAAAAAAATAAATACATGTGATCATATAATTAAAGATTGCCTCATAAAGACGTACCAACCAACTCTGAAATTTCCTCCATTTTGAGTGTTGTGCATTGCAATCTCATTGTTCTTTTGTGTATAATCTCTTCATATCAGATGAACATTGTTGATAGATAGGTTTGACTTGAAAATTTATAATACAAATTTACTTGCCCAGCCATAAAGTCTTACAAGTTCAAGTTCTAAAATGATAAAAACTAAGGATAATTTACAGAAGGGAGCTGTGTTAGTCTGTGTGCAGCAAAAACAATGAGAGTCCTGTGGCATCTGGACTTGGTTAGTCCAAACTAAGGAGTTCGGAAGTTAGTTCAAACTAAGCACTTTTTTTTAGTTTGAACTAACTTTTAGTTTGAACTAGCCACACTTTTTTTAGTTGAAACTAAAAAAGTGCAGTTAGTTTGAACTAAAAGTTTGTTCAAACTAAAAAGCTGCACTTAGTTCGAACTAGCATGACTACATCATGATAGTTTGAACTAAATTTCAAAATAAGTTCAAACTAAGCAGTTAGCTCGGACTAACCAGCCAAACTAACTAGTTCAAACTATGCTTTGGTTAACTTGAGCTAATTTTTTTTTTAGTTTGATCTAGGCAAAGCCTAGTGGAGACAGGGCTCAAATTAGTTTGAATTAAGGAGCCTTAATTCAAACTAATTTGCTGGTGTAGACATAGCCTTAAAGACTAAAAAATTTCTTTGTGCATAAGCTTTCATGGGTTCCAACCCACTTCATCAGATGCAGGATAATTTATTTGCCCATCAGAAATACTCAACTTTGAAATGGATAGATTTGTTTCCCCATAGTTTATAAGCTTTTCAGTGTTACATTTTCTCCCCTTTTGTATGTACAGTGGGATCCTTGATGTAGAAGTTTTTCAAACGGAGAGAATACAAAAAACATAGTGCTAACAGGCTGAAATTTTTATTATATATTACATACCTAAGAACTTACATTTTCCAAAAGCTGCTTAAGGGATGTAAACATCTAATTCTCATTAAAATGAATGAGAAGTGGGTGTCCCAATTTCCAAGACTGTTTGTAAATTCTAAAATATTTTTGAGTAATTTTTCCAGTAACAGGTTGGCCATTCCTGAAACAATAAGTTGTATTTCCATAGACAGGATGTGGGAGTGGCAATCACAATTTTTAATGATAGGTGGGGGGGGGGGAGAGAGAGAGAGACGTAGGCATCTTATGGCCTAGATTTGTTTAAATTTTTCAGCTTTGCCCTGAAAAAGAGAGAATATGTCATTTAAAAAAAAATAAAGAGAAGCAGCAAGGTAAAGATAAACGTAAGTGTTCATTACAGTCTTTCCAAACAACAGCAAAAAAAGAAGTCCTACGATCTTATCATGCTTCACAGCCCTGAGCTATTTCACCAATTTAGCTCTACCCACAAAAGCAGTTTAACCAGATGTTTTTTAAAATATTTAGATTTCTATATATTCTAATTATTTCTCTTATTCAAAATGCACCTTTGGATTGCTAAAATTGTGTTAAAGAGTCTTAAAGTAAGTAAGAATCAGACGCTGTTTGTTTTAACTAGTAAGTCTCTACCAGCAATAACCTGCATCTCTCTAAATTTTAACATACTGCTTACACTTTGTGGCACCATGATTTAATCTCACAAGTTGATATTCAGAAAAAAAAAATATTTGTGCTACTATTACTATTGTCATAATAGAATATACATAAATGGTATTAACCTAAATATTTAGAAAATTGGGTCTGATATATCTTAAAACACACCTTAGACTATTAAGTGTAGAGTAAAAACAAACTATGAGAATATTCTGGTGAAATAATTTACTCCTTTGTGATGTTAGAAAATTATTTGATGCAATTTATATTTCTTGATGGCATCTTTATGGACAATTTCTGCTTTACTGATATTTTACAATTCCTTTTAAACAGCTAGAATATTTTAATTGTGTGTGGTATACTTTGAATAAAAAAGATTACTTACAGCTATTTTACACTGAATACATTTTAAAGCTCTCTCAACTTCCCATCTTTAATACCTACTCTCAAATAAACAAATAGTTGAAATTTTTCAGAAACCAATCAACTCTAGAGAGAAAAAACAAACCCCCTGTAACAGGAGAGGAAAATTTCTGATGAAAGAATAAAACAATTATAGAATAATAATGCTTGAGAGGAAGCAGACACTCAAAATAGTAAGGATATGACTAATGGAATATAAATGTAAAAAAGATTATTCTGTTATATATACATTCTTACACTGTAGCATTTGAGTGCCTACATTAAAATGCTCTGAACAACAAAGAGTCAGGAGAGTTATTACGGATTCCTACACAACCTTAACTCTGCCATTTGGATATAACACACCCCAGAACAAAATGTTTGCCCTACTTTAGAGCTTTAAATGGTGCTGTCATATAGGGCCTTGAGTAGGCCTCCTGTACTGGGGTAAAATTATACTCATACAAAAGGGTGTTTTCCTACATGATCATACTACATATATTGACATGGATAAATGCTATGTATAGCATGCTTCTTGTTCCAGTGAGTTTCAGGGTATTAGCACAAGTTCCTGCTGGTTTCCTTTATTTTTTAAAGTAATAATGGAATCCTTTTAATGTGGCACCTAAAAGGACAACCTATAACTCTGGATGATATTTTCAATTAAGAGTACATTAAGAGGTTGTAAGGCTATATGGTCCATCTTGTCTGACCTCTGGTATAACTTTGCCTTAGAATTTCACCCAGTTGTCCCTGTATTGAGCCCAGTAGCTTGGATTTGATTAACACGTATGTTCCAGAAAGGCATCCAGATTTGATCTGAAGACACTCAAGAGATGGAGAATTCACCACTTCTCCTGGTAGCATTTTCCAACAGTTAATAATCCTCACTGATAAAAAAAAATTATGTCTTACAGAACCCTTTACTGGAAAGAGTCTGAAACGACTTTTAATGGAATACTGTACCAAATAAGAATAAAGGTCATATTTTGTCTTCAGTAACTCCTGGGCGCACAACTTTCTATAGAGAAGTTGTATGTGCAGAACTTGATTTAAAGGTAATACTCACTGCATCTCCCTCTCTGTTCTCTCTTTCTTATTATACCAGTTTCCACATCAAAACACCAAAACTTGGAATGTTGAATATATTTAGCACCTGGTTAAGAATTCCAGCTCAGAATTTCATACCAAACACCTCTTAACCACTTGGCACTGGCTGAATATGTTCCCATTAAGATGACATTTCATAAATATTGCCCAATTAAGTAGTTGTTGCTATTCATTATTGCAAAGATAAATCAATTTTCTGGGAAATGCGCCAATAAAATGGCTTGTATTGCACTTACATTCTTGATTCTTGATAGATTTGGTGGTGATGTCTTCATGTTAGTATAATAAAAGCCTATTATCAGTTCAACAGCAGAAACCTGTTTTCATTTATCAAGAAAATTGCAGGTTCAACACTAGTTGTCTTCTTAAGTGAAAAATTGGAGATATGTTATAAAGAAATTACTTGCCATCACAGAGAAGGATGGCACAGTCAACCATGTTTTTAAATTTAATTTCATTCCTTAGTTCAAGTTTCAACTTCTCTACAGTAAATTAAACAGACCACAAATAAAAATAGATCATACTTTTACTTTTTCCATAAGTAATTTTAAGTTTGAGCAAAATTCCTTTAGCTCTTTGGCATTTAGTAGAGGATTAAAAAAATCCTCATTCCAGTACGTACAAACGAAGTCTGAGTAGTTCTCTTTTCCCCTCATGAGCATAACAAAATGTATTTTTGAACTTCAAACTTCTAACATTTTTCTTTTAACTATTTATGGTCTGTTAGTAAACAGAGATTTCAATCAGGACAGACGCCCATCATGCCAGGACCAGGGCAAACATATAACAAATGACAGTCCTTGACCTGAAAAATACTGTGAATGGAATCAACAAAACACAAGCAGAACCAGGTAGATGGCAAGGACTGTGGGACAAGGGAGGAAAAAGTAATAGAATGTTTATCTTCAGAAGCAGTATTCACTGCCTAGTCAGCTTGGTGTGTATTAAGTAAAAAGGGACTTTGCTAAATGTGTAAAGTAAGAAAAAAAGGTAAAAGAAACCTTTCCTTGAAAATAAAGAATAATGAGACAAACACCATCCCAATGATACTACTGCACACTTTCTCTATTCCTCTGATTTGAGAGAAGGAGGGCTGGTCTCCACTGATCACAGCTAATTTACCACCATCAGATCAACCTTCCCAATTGACTGTATGGGTCTGTGAAGTCAATTTGGAAGTCCACTGCTGAAGCCCACCTCAGCAAAACTGGAGTAGTACTGAGTTGAAGGGAACACAGTAGACCAGGGGTCAGCAACCTTTGCTGATCCCTGTGCTGGTCCTTCCTCCCCAACCCTCAGCCAGTGCCGGCGGCCCCCTCTGTTGAAAAGATGTGGCAGCGGTCATGGTTGGAGTGGGAGTGCTTGCCAGGCATGCCATGGAAAGAAGTTGCTCAGATTGGCTCATCTTAGTGGTATGCCTGGGGACTGGGTTCCCCGGACATGCCATGAAAAGAAGCAGCTCCTTTCAGGGGTTCCCAGGCATGCTGCAGAAGGAAGCTGCCCAGAGTGGTTCCTTTGGGGTGCATCACACTACAGAGGGGAGCCACTCCAGGCAGCTTTTTTCTGTGTCACATGGAGGCATAGGCATGGAGGGACCCCCTGTGCTGCAGCTGCACCTGAAGGAAGCTGCTCAGAGTGGCTTTCAGTTGCAGGAGTGGCCATTTCTGTGGTACTGCGGAGGGTGCCGCGTGCCACTCTGAGTGGGCTCAGGTGCCACTGTTGGCACAGTGCCGGGAGCTGCCTACCGCTGCAGTAGACCTAATTGGTGTAACAGAGTTGAAGGAAGATTTGCATGTTATTTTAAGTAACTTGGGTATCTCCCATCAACTGCTGCCAAAAACAGTGGATAGTGTAGACCTGCCTGGAGATTACTTTGTCTCAGTACTTTATAATTCAAGAGATCCTTGAAAAAAAAGAGTGATGAAGATGTATAGGTGAAAGGATTACTAGAAAGAAAACTGATCCCCAAGGGGAAACAGAGAAGGAAAGACAACCACCATAAGCTTGGGATCTCCCAGCACACCCTGAAATGTTCTTCCTTGATGGAGAGAGGAATAAACCACAGGCCAAAGATGAATCTTTGTATCCCATGCTTGATACATCGTTCACTAGCTAGTGATCAAGCCTCTGGAGGAACAGGACTTGTGCTTCATTATCTAAGAGGTGACTGACTCTCATAGGTGAGCACATATAGGCCCAGAGTGTCAGGATAGATCCAGATGGTCCCTCTCAACAATCCAGCAATAAACTCACTGAACAGAGTAGGAGAGAATCTATGTGTCTGGAAAAATCCTTGTGTCCAGATGAGGTTTAGCAACTGACCCATAAAATCCTAGTCATACTCACAATATCAGTATAAAATGCCCAAACTTCAATTCAAATAGAAACTAATAGAGCTTCAACCAAAACAGTTCTGGTATAAACAAATTTTTGAGTATCTAAGCATCTTGCTTCAGTTTGAGTTGTTCTAAACAATTTCATTTCCCCCCTTATTTGTTGGCACTTCTCAGAGAGCCAGAGGCAAATACAGACAGCCTTGCTAAATATATGGATTTTAGAAAAGGTGTTTCCTTAGTAGTGAGAATTAAGTGCAAGCTCACAGAATGTCTTTCCTTACTCAAATCAAATCAAATCATAGGGCTGGAAGGGACCTTACTCATGACTTGTTTAAGCCATTTAGAAAGTGTGAGCAGAAGACATTAATATCAGCTATTCATTACAAAACAGGCACTGTGGAATACGATGTACTTTGACTGATCTAACCTAAGGTCTCATCAACACAGAGGATAAAAACCACATGAACAGAGCAAGTTTCAAACATAGTTTTAAAAAATTATATGAAATCATAGATTAATACCAGATTTAACTTCGGATCCAATACCATATTTTCATCCTCACTATCAATGGGACATTGGTTTAGGATACAACAGATATACCAGGCTGGTGTGTGAATTGCATCCAGCTCTTTTACAGTTGGCGTGGCTTACAAAGCCCCAGTCCCTCCCCATTCTCCACCTATCAGAGTTGGGTGGGGAATTCAGAGCTTTTGCCCTGTAGCAGGGCAGTGGTGCTAGAGGATTCTGCCCAGCAATGAAAAGTTATGGAATGTCAGTAGGTTGGGTCACCGCAGTATAAACCACAATCAACAGCACATGTTTTGAAACTGATAAGTTGTGTATACATCCTCTGCTCATATCCTTTAAAGGTTTGCCATCTGACTGTACTCTGAAAAGTGACTCTCTAAAAATTGTCTCTGCCGTTCTAGACTGAATTTACTTCCTTTACAAATTAAAATAAAATAAAAATTGCTAGCTCTACCTAAGATCTTAAAATCAAGCTGGATTTTCTCTGGTTCATGCATGTCTGTTTGTAATAAAGAAAGTAAAAATGGAATTTAGAAATTAAAAAAAATAAAAGAACTCAAATACACAACCATGAAAAAAAAAAACAAAAAACCAAACAATCTTCCATAGCTACATTGGAATGTATCAGTGTGAGAAATACCATACTTACTTTAGTTAAAAATAGAAGAAAAAAAAACCCTGAGATTCTGAATGCATACAGAGCAGATCTCTTAAAAATTGCTGGTTGCGCCCAGGTTCTTTTCTAATTAAAAAACTACACCAAGTCTAACCATAATGACATAAAATGACTGAAAGAGGACACCCTGGATGCCTGCATTTAAATCTAGACTATAAGATTTTTCAAACTAACTTTAAAAGCAGTTTGACTGTATCCTATAGGATCTATGTAGCCCAATACTCTTGATTTTCTGAAATAAATGATGGGCATATGGGATCACATCTCCTTTCACAGAACACAGTGTAACGGAAGAAGAGAGATAAGAGAAAGTTGCCACAACATACATTGCTTGCCAGTCCTTTTCCCAAAAGGAGAATCCGTATAGAGCACAGCAACATCAGCATGTAGTCTTTTAAGGCAGAAAGTGAATTATAAAAACAAACTGAAAATTACTGAAGTAATTACTTGTTGTCTGAGCTGGAATCTGGCCAAGACACAAGGGTTACAAATTCCATGTCATCTTTAATAACAACAGGAGGTTAGGAAAAAGTGCCAAAAATTTGATGTGACATCCAAAATATGGCACCTCCTGCAACAAAGTAAGCCAAATTCTTCAATATTTGGGTTAGCAGGAAATTTGCAAACATTAAGACAGTTCTAGCACAGGTTTTGATTCATCCATGCTCACAGTCCTTTCAAATCATCTCTTTCATGTATATTGGTGTGAGTAAAGTTTAGTTCACATGATTTTCATGGGAAATGAATTTCAGGAGTTTACTTAAAATTAATTTTGGATGAAACAACATAATTGTTGGGCAGAAACAAAAATAATGTAGAGACCTCCATAGAATTTCATCCCTGGGATTAGCAAAGGAGGACAGCAGCAGAAGGTCAGTGAAGAAGGGAATGGAATAAAAGAGAGAAAGTACTTTGAAAGCCTGAGTGCTAAGTATTTTTAACATGGCAGGTAACATTCAGAGCTGCACCGACAGCTGCCATCTTTCTGTTTCTGGTTAGCTGTTTGTTTGTTTGTTTTTTTATTAAAAGGACAGTACAAAGAAAACAGCAGAACATATCATCAAAATGAACAGACAGTTCTAGACTATATCAGCTAAATTGCTGTTGTTAGCTGCCTTGATGATGAATAACTATGCCAATGAGCATATTTTGGAGTGGGTGGGGAAAGGTTTTGCCCCTCCACACCCAAACTGCAAGCCTGGGGCAAGCATTGAATTTGTCCTCCACCAGTTGTGACCCTCTTGGCCCTGACTGGAGATGCACCCCAAATACAGAATTCAAATTACACCTATGCATAGAATAATTTTTCTAGCATGCTGAAAATAGCTTCTCGTCTAATTAGTGAGGAGTGTCACTGCACGCTTATCTTCTTTTCTTGTTTAAAGTGTCAAAGTATCAAACTGTTTCATTACACAAACAGGAGACAATTTGATCTAGAAAGTAAAATAAGATGTTTCAATCAGTACTAAGAAACAATTGACCTTAATGGTTTTAAAAATACAGTTCGATAAAATAATATTTCAATTATATTATGTCATATGACATATCAGTAGCACTTCTGGATAATATGCTATGATATGACTTCAGATGGTAAGATACAATATTAAGTTACGCACTGTTACTATTGACATCTTATTTCTATATTTCAAAAAGAAATACAAATTTAAAAAAAGAAACTTTGAAATGAAATTTATTCTTAAAATTAATTTTTTAAATTTTTCCAACATTAACATTTTCAATTCCTCCCCGCCAAGAAGCTTCACTTTACAGGAAAGTATTTGCTTTCGTTCCAAACTGTAATAAAATAAAATTAAAATATGAAAAATTCTCACAAAACCAAAATTCTGAGTTTCAACTGTTTCTAGTCCAAACCAGATAGTTAAGAACCAAATGTCTAATTTAATGGGTTTAGGTCACAATCCTGTTTTTAACATGATCTTTTGGCACAATATATTTGGGTTGCTACAGTGGTCTTGTATTTTATTTGTAACACTTCTGCCAGGAATATTAGCAAAACTGAGGGCCAGGTTCACAATACTAGCTCAAGTTCCCACCTGGAGTCTTATTAGTATTCCTGTTCTGGGAAATAAAATCTCTCTCTGGTCATTCTTGTCAGGTGGTGGTTCTCCACTCATAAGCACTCTTGACTGTGTTTGAACAAGAGAGTCTTTACTGATAGGAAAAGGTACAAGTGCGAGAGTATCAGAAAATTCCAAGTTATTGAATTGATTAATTTAAGAAATCCCACACTGACTTGCAAAGAATCTATTCAGCTCTCCCTCCTTACGATCCTAACAAGAGTTTAGTGCTAGGAATCTGCCTCTTCAATGTACTTCACTCACACTATGAGGCAGTTCAATGTAGCCAGAGCATTTTGGGATCTCTCTTCCACCTTTCTCCTATCACAACTGCCAGGCCAGGTCTCAGCCTGTGGCTTCTGCTCAGGGTTCAGCTCTCCCTGACGGCATGTGCAGGAGTCCAGGTCCTATGAAGATGATTTAACTCACTTCTGCCTTCCAAGGTCAGTTTAATCACCGCTGCTGCTGTCCACCTCTGTCATCAGTCCATGGTGCCTCTCTGAAAAATCTGTTCAGTACTTCAGTCTGCAGATTCCCAGCAACACAATATGAAGAGTCTGGTCAGGGCCTCTCAGAAGCTCACCTACCTCAGTTCTTCACCGTTGTCAGTCAGCGTTACCTTCTTCAAGCTCCTGGCTCTTTCAGCTGGCAACCAAGTACATCAGAGCCCTGGGTCAGAATCTTTGTCTCATGGAATCAGAGCTCTCAGCACAAGGTGAAAAAGTACCCCACTTTTAAATGGACTATTATGATTTCTATTCTTCATACCCAACTTATGCTACCCAACTGGGTACAAAACTGGGATTTGGTTAGGGTGATCTCTCATTCAGGGCAAATTCAGTGCAATTCTTTTTACACTGTTATCTGTTACACAGTAAGGATAATTATATTTTATTAACCCTATATGCAAAACTTACATGAATTTAAAACCACCAAAAACCTTTCCAGTGGAATGATGGGTCACAAAAATGCAAATGAATCATGGCTCACTCTGTCTTCTGCCTCCTAATGCCAATAGAGAGCTCTATCCTACTGTGGGTCTGTTGTGGCGCAAAGTAGGCATGGACATAAGGGGAGGGTAGCAAAAAGAGTCAGAACTAGATCCCCAACTACGCGGATCCACCACTCATTCTCTCTCTCTACCTTAGAGTGGCAGCAGACTCCTAGGATACTATTGCAGCCCTGACACTAACGCTCCACTACAGCTGCACATCTTTGGGTGGGATGAACGAATGCATAACCTGGCTATGTGACCAATACAATGGTTCCAGAATTGATAGGTATTGTGGTAGGTTAATATTAAGTGTGTTATATATTAAACAGCAGTAAGATGAGGTCAATACCACACTAAATATCTCCAAGTATACTAAATTCTATAGATTATAGCTAAACCAAATATAAACAAACCAAGAGTGTCTATGCCAAAATTTGCACTGATATTAAATTGATTTAAACACACTCATTTAATTACATTGGTGCAAAGTCGTACAAAGACCAGATCATAGAGATGCTACAGGACAGCTTCATTGCAGCAGTTCTTTTCTTTTCCCTCCAGAGAAGTCCAAACCCTTCTGTAAGGGAGCATTATAATGAAATCAGTCTGTTCTAAGCTATGGCATTTAAAACATGAAGTCAATGAGATTTAGAAGTTTAATTCACATGGAGTACTTTTGAAAACACTACCTTAAATTCTCTGTGCCTCAGTTTTCCCAATGAGAAAAACTGGGAAATTTTAGCATTTCTAGATGAATATTAAGATTAATTCACAGAGATAAACAACAACTGCTGCCATTTAGGTCATGATTTTTTAAAGTGAAAGTAAAAATAGAGAAATATCTCCCAACAGTATTATGAAGCTTAATTCTTTACAGAAGAGTTTAAGATCATCAGGTAAAAAGTATTATGGAAGACCAGAGTGTTAATAGTTTAGGAATGCTGCAAATTAAATGAAAATTCACAATTTACTTATTTCAAACTATTACACAAATGTTTTCCCTGAGAAGTTCTTTTGGAGATAAAAATGTTTCAAGTTGATGCACTTTCAATGAAAGACAAGCAAGGCTTACATTAGAAATAAATAGCTAAGAGAATAAAGTTCCAAAAGTGCAATGATCAATCTTCACCTACAGTTTTGTCAAAAAAAAAAAATCAAATAAAAAATTAAATCCAAATTACCACAGTCTCCTCCTCGCTCCAATCCACTGACTTTGCCAAGTATTTTTAGCAGAACTGTTCATACTATGAAGATGGAACACATTTTTGCTTTATAATGCATCTCAAGCAGATACAGATGTGAGACACATCTAGGGTGGGATCTAAATTTTATGGACCACAGTTCTGCCACACCAATCTTAACCATCCAATATTTTTGCATTTTGCATAATCAATTTATTCAGCTTGCTTAGCATTTCTCTCTGTCCCTTGACATTCTGAGTTTCAGAAATAATCACTTTCCTTTGCAGTATGCCATTTCCTCTGGTTTACAACACACACAAAAATGGAAAGCTCAAATAAAAATAAATAAATAACACAAAGCATGGAGAAGGGAGGAACAAAATGCTAAGGTGTTTCCAGTGCATTTCCCTTGAGCACTAAATAATTATTGTTGGCACATGATACAGATATGACTCCCTGCTACCACCATCACCACTCTGCGCACGCATGCACACACGCACGCACACACTGAGCAACTAAAAACAGAATCAAATTGCAGCACATTAAGTGGCAGAAACAAACTGACGTTTTGGTAATGTAGAACACAGTGGAATTTGGTTTCAAATGATCATCCCTGGAGGGTTCACTTGGAGCTTGCCCCTGCAAGGTGCTGTGGATTCTGGCCCTGATCCAGCAAAGTACTCATACACATGAGCAGCCTCATTGACTTCAAGTGAAAACAAGCATTTAAGTACTTTGGTGGATCAAAACATTGGTTGTATAGGTGGACGGTTGCCTGCCAAAAGCCTTTTCGTATTGGTTGTAGGAAGGTGGCTTTGCCCCTTCAGGGCTGGAGGACTGGGCCCAGCCAGCCCTGATTACTGAAGGAACAATCCTGGCCTAACTGTCCTCTTTAAGCTGACTGAAGGCAGCTGATTCTACTATAAAGGGCAGCATGAAACTACAGTGAGGGTGAAAGCTTAGAAAAGACATTGAGCAATCAGTGCCAGGAGTGACTGTAAACTAGTACCCAGCTAGCTCTAGGACAGAAGGCTGGGAATGCCTTATGGACAGGGGAGAGACACAGTGAACTAGAGGAATGGCTTGAAGGGCCAGTGTGTACCCAGAAGACCAAATAAATTGTACTCCTAGAAGGGGAGTGATTTAAATTAACTTTGGAGTGAGTAAATTTTTGAGGGGTCCTGAATAGGAGCTAACAGAGGCAGGATGCTGCTGAGTGGTATCTAGACAGGAGCTGATATTCAGGAGGCAGCTGGCCCTGTTAGAGTGTTGCTGAAGAAAACACCCATCAGTGGCACATTGACTTGTTAGGCTCAGGTAGAAAAAGAGAGTTTCCTTGACCCTCTGAAAGGAAAGAACTTCACAGGTCTAAGTGGCACTCAGGTGCTATACAGTGTGTGTTGCCACTTAATGCCTAAGCTGTCTGCACTAAAAGGCCTAGCAGACTTATTAAGCCTTGGGAAGTGAACATTTTACTTCTGTGTAGGCACTGAATGGGAAGTTAACTGTGTTATGGATCTGCAAGTAGTAATCATTAAGATGCAACAATCAAAACCTAGCAGTATTCCACCAGTATTCCTTACAGCAGAGTGGTTGGTAGTGCAGAACATTAACACAGCAAGGTCTATGACTGCACTCCACAGCCCAAAGAGGTAAAAAGAGGTCAAAAATGTCTTTTAAGACCTGGTTTAGGTAGTACACTTAAATTCCCACATGGATCAGCCTTATTTTGTATTCACATGCCATTTCCAAACAAAAGCTGATTTTTCCAGTAACTGATCTTGTATTTTTCAACCTTAGATCATTAAAAAGTATAAAACATGATTTAGCTTTTTATATTATAGGCAGCAATAGCTGTTGCAATTAAAGAGAAGATTGCAATTCTATTTACCTAGATGAAAATAAAAGCAATGCTTACTTCTGAATCAAAAACACTTCAAGTCCTACCAGTAGCTCATGGGCTATACACAATCTGAGCTCAGAGAAGGGAGCACTGTGAGTAGCAGTTTGGTGGCACCGTAAAGAAACAGCAGGATAATATGATACTCATGCAGTACTGAACTCCAGGAAAATTTAGCACTGTCTCCCACCCCCTCGCCACCATCTCCCACCTCCTTTCCCCCTCCTCCCCCTGTGATGGATACATCACAATTGCATTTTACAAGAATGCTAGTGGTGATGGAAGTGTTCCTGCTAATGTAAAGGCTGTAAAGATATCAGAGGAGCTTTAAGCAAATGTTATGTTTTACTGAGGAAATCAATTACACACAGATTGCTTAAACCAGTGACAAGCATAGTCAGGAATAAAATCAGTTAAATAGAAAAGTTATAGCCCTCAACACATAAAGATTTACATGATACATGAATACAATCATTTGGGAATTTAAGTTTAAAAATAAAAAGGAGATGGTTTCTTCTGTAGAAGAAATAGAAAAAGATGAATTCTAGTATGTGATAATACCACGAGGAACACCTTAATGATTAAGTACCCAAAAGCCAAGTATTTTAAAATCTAAGATTGGGGTGCCAGTTTCACCCCAGAGACATTACTATACGCAAGAGAGCAGCTGCATCAGAAGGAAAGGTTCAGCCAGATTCAAGGCAGAAATGTTGCCAGCATCCTAAGGGTTTCTACCTGAGGAGGTAACTTAAAATTTTAGATTGGGCTTCTGTGGAACAAACCTTGAGAAGGCTGCCCAGTAAAGTATTGACTTAATGATTTTCCAAGCTGGCCTGATTCTAGTCTCCCCCAAGCTAGCCCAACTCACTTTGGGCATTGCAAGAGTCAACACCAGCCTCTTCCTCCCCAGTAAAGAAAGCACTGCAGATGGTTTAAACAAACTACTGCTCTAGCCATATTTGCTGCTCTCAGGAGTCTGTGAATTAATGCATAGTGTCAAATGTGCCTACTGTATAAAAGGAAAGAATATGTTATTTGATGTTTCCTCCCCCACCCCCAACTCTGCAGGTATCACTAAGTACCACATAGCAGAATAAGGTAGTAAATGCTTAACAGATTGCTGTTATGAAGTAATATTTGTCCAGGCTGTTTCCCCACTCCGGCACGCTGAGTGCAGAAGGTGGGGGCCTGCAACAGGCCTTAAAAGCCACTGGCCTTAAAGTCTGCTTTTAAAACTCTCCAAGGCCTCCAATTCCTGGTCTTAGAGTCGTATCGCTGCTGCCACCCACATGCAAAAATTTCTTGAAACCCAGGAAGGTGCACTTGGGAATTCCTTCCTGTGAGGTATCCGCAGTCACTTTTATTCCTCTCTCAGAGAGTGACTGAACCACAGCTGGAGTATCAGCTGAAACTAGAACAGAATCCCTTCTAGTAGCTGGCCGTGCAGTCTGAGGCACATGCACACAAACCTCTTGCTTTTCAGGACACAGAACCTGACCTTACTTAAAAGGTAAAATCTTTAATTAAAAAGAACAGATAAACACAGAGAGTTGCTTCTCTGGGATTTAACTTAGGTAGTTACACGGTAGTGGGGGGGGGTACATGTACTCAGCACAGAGACATCCAAAAACAAGCCAAAAACAAAGAAAATACCCTGACCGCATCTAAATAAACATTCCCTGTTCTACCCACACCTAGTCAGTAACAGACTTAACTTATCTTTGGTAAGGATGTTTCTGGATTCTTCCTCAGGCCCCTCAGACCTCCTCCTGATCCTTCCAGGAGCTCTGCTGCATCCAAACAGGAACAAGCAAGGCTTCTGCTTCAATTCAAAAACCTGCACTTCCTTCCTATTGGCTGTCCTGGCACTCACTGACCAGAGTGTTAACCCCTTCCTCCCCAAGGGTTACTACAATACTATTCAGCATTCTGGGTAGAACTTGAAAATACACTGAAATTAAACTCTGTGTAGCCAGAGAGAGAGGGAGAGTGTGGTAGTGCTGTGTGGCACCACAGAAATTACACCTCCACCCAAATTCCAGGAGCACCTCTTGATGATTCTGAAGTTGTTAACCTCATACTTTTTTTTCAGAGCTTTCAGATGCTGGCCCTGAAGCCACGGTGGTTTCTTGTAGGAGCAGAAGGTTCTCTATTATTCATATCAAGTCTTCCATGGGTACCACATCCACCAATATATTTCAGTGTGGTAAGAAATCCCCCTAACAATGTTTGGCCCTCATCTCCTCCCTTGCACCCTAATGAAATACACACCTGGTTAGTCAGGATTCATCTGTGACAAGCCAAAATGCAGTGGAGGTACCTTGTGGGATTGTGGGATGGGGAGGAGGGAAGAAAATCATCTGAAGTGGAAGCAACTGAAGCAGCATTCAACATTTCCTCTCCTCCTTTCTTTTCCCATTCTCTCCTCTCTTTGATTTCAGAGTCTGGAACCAATGCTGCTTCTCTTTCCTTTCTTGTGCTCAAAGTGTAGGGAGAGGTAACACGCACGATCTCAGATTGAGACACTGGAGTCTTTCCATCCCCTGCTGCTGTCACTGGGCAGTGGGGGTGGTGATAGGTGACTGACTCCCATGTGATGGTGGAGCATGAGAGAGGTTCATACAGTTGACTGCTGAGGGGGCCAAGCCACTGTGGGCCGCCTATTTTAACTCCTCCTCTCATTAATCTAGTTGCTGAGTCTCTGGCAATGCTGTCTCTGACTACCAGTTCTGGGGTCTGGAAGGGATTTTTCTCATGTGGCAAAACTGGCAAACTTCTGCACATTCTTTCCCTCTCCCTCTACCATTCATAAAGTGTCCAGAAGGTTCAGCTTTGTTGGATTTAAATTACAAATGTTGAAATTTTAGCAGGTTCCAGTGTGGTTGTGGAGCTTGATCCACTGTGGTCCCTCTAACAAAACGGGATGCCTGAGCATTGATTGGGAGCATGGCAATGCCAAGTGAGAGCATTGCCTGCCTCTATATCTCTTGAAGCTTTTGACTCTGCTTATGGGAAGTGAGTTGGAATTCTTGCTTCCAGTTAAAAGTTCCTGAAGCTAAAAGACAGCTTGGCTTTCCCACCCATCCTGAGGTGTACAAGGCTGCCCAGGCCATTAGTGCTACTTGGGACTGACCTGGAAAAAAATCATGAGAAGGATTCCAGTGCTATTAATGGCTTAGAAAAGGTCTGGTCTGAAGTAAACCCAATAGCCTGCTTGAGCATTTCTTTTGAGAATGACATTGAATGGTGAAGATGTGTGCTTCTAATATGACTCCTCTCATCACAATCACACGACTCCTATGTCCTGCTTGGAGGCCTGAAGTTACTACTCTACTTTCAGTCAGGATCTCTTGGCAAGCCTGAGCATACAGAGGGAATGTAGCATTCACACTCTTCTTCAAATTTATGAGTTCAAAACGGGCAGCTGTGTTAGTCTAGTTCAGCAAAACAAACAAGGAGTGCTGTGGCACTTAAAACCTAACTAATTTATTTATCGCATGATAAATAAATTTGTTAATCTTTAAGTGCCACACGACATCCTTGCTTGTCCTTCAGGTTTATAGTCTATGCCAGGGCCACTGATAGCAGTGGAGAACCTAACTAGTTCTGCCAGGGAGTTTGGGTAAAAGTTTAAAATAAAATTTATCCATTTTAGCACATTTGTCTTATTGTTCCTTTGTTCATATCAGCTACATGCTTTCAACTGTAACAGATTGATCTATGGGAGCATATGCTTATTCACATATGTAATTTATAATAAACCAGGGGTGTCAAACTCATTCAGTGTGGGGGACACATTGGGGAGCAGGACACCTGACGAAGGCCATGTGTTTGCACAGGGTCCCCAACATTTTCCCCTGCCACATTCAGGACGGCATGGGCTCCCTTTTTCCCTCCCTGCGGGCTCAGACACCTTTCTTTTTCCCTGACCTGTGGGCTCCCCGACCTCTCCTGCTGGGCAGCTTCCAGACACCTCTTCCATTTCCATTTCCCCTACCACATGGCAGCTGGCAATCAGTCTGTCACAGTCACAGCCACAGGCAGGCTGAACTCCTGCCTCCCCCCACCCTGCCCACTCACTGTCAGTCATTCAGCATGACAAACAAGGAGTCCTGTGGCACTTAAAGACTAATATTTTTATTGCATGAGCTTTCATGTGAGAAAAATTCCACTTCATCAGACTGTTTGAAGATGGGGATCTTTCGTTAGGCTCAGTCCCAGCTGGCCTTTGATTGGCTTATTCCCACGTGGGCCCCTGCTACTTTTTCCTTTCTTATTTGTAATTTGTGCAATGTGCTGTCAATCAAATTAGCACACTGACTGACTGACAGTGAACAGTTGGGGTAAGGGGATCTCCAAGAGGCCAGCTCAGCCTGCTGTGACTGAGACTCTAATTGGTTGGCAGACTGCAGCAGAGCTGAGCCAGGGTTGGCTGGAGCGCTTCCTTAGTTCCCCTATTTTGTGACTAGGATCACGTGAATGAGCCAGAAGCAAGTCTACCCTCTGCTCTGCCAGTGACAGCTTCTCTTTGCTGTTCACTGCTGCTGCAGAGAACTCCCAGGCACAGTTCAGGAAGCAACTCTGCAGGCTAGATTAGCACCCTTGGCGGGCTGGATCTTGCCCTCGGGCCTTAAGTATGATGCCACTGTAATAAACCATGCATTAGAATGGTCTAGTATAGAATTATTTAAGTTTTACTGAGCTATTTGTTTGAACATTTTGTGTTTTAACATTTTCACAAGTTGCTTATGCCAGATTTAGGATGCCTTGCACCTGTTCTTCAGGGGAGCTGATGCTAAATGGGAATGGTTACTCCTCAACACCACTAGAAGAGAGTAACGAGGTGCCTTAAGTTGGGTGTTCACTTAACTGAAACATTGAAAAAATAGTGACCACATCTAAAAATGTTGACCTAAGTGACTAATAAGATAAAAAACATGATGTACACCTTAGCAAAAAAATTCCCTAGTCAGATCAGCACATACCATGACTGCAAACAAAGCTGATATTCAGAGAATTAAACTGCCTTGCAGAGGAGATCATTGGTCAGAAAGACTTTCAAGACTATTTATTACTTTGGTGAAGTTAGCATACAGCTCATTAAACCATGTCAAAACTTGCAGTCCTTCTGCACTGAATCAGTCCTTTTAAAAGCCCTCATATCTATATAATCCAATTCTGAGAAAACACATTAATTCATGTGATCTATTATTACAGCATAAAATGATTTTCTTTTCTTCTTAAACAGGATGTGAGTCAAGCAGAGTCACAACTGGAGTGAAGAGAGTTTCTATAATGAATCTATAGGTGTTCTATCTGTATGGGGCCAAAGAGCATTTGCAGCTTACATTGTGCTGGGCAATATGCATGGTAAGGTTATTAGAAAATCTTTTGAACTAGTTTATTGCTGAATGATGACATTCCAAAAAAGCAATGTCATTTGCTACACTTTTTTTTTTCTGGTTATCTCTACAAAATATTCACATGTCAATAGTTCTCAGCCTTGAGTTTGAGGTTTGGAGTACTACTTAACTTTGCTTCATGACTGTGAGGCTATGTCCACACTTGGGCAGTTTAATCGATTTAATAAAATTGCTATAAAAACCATTAAAATGATTTACATTAAATTGCTTTAACATGCCCCACTAGAAACTGAAATTGAACTAGCATGTCCATAGACAGGACTTGCTAGTTCTATTTAGGAGAGGGACACCGTTGGAGCTGTAGCAAGATGGCCCCCTAGAAGGGCCACGCCCCCACCCAATGTATAGGAAAAGGACAGCACCCTGGGAAGGAGAAGGGCAAAAGTATTAAATTGTAATAACAGTTAAATCAAATAACATGTTCACACTGCATAATTTTAAAATAACAGTTTTGATTTAACAGTCATTTCAGTATAATACTAGGTTTTATTATATCAAAATGACTTTCCTTATTGCGAGATAAGGGAGTGCCTGCCCTGCTTTAAATTGAAATAATCAGCATTATTTTGATTGAAAGACTAAATGTAGATATACTCTGAAAGTTTAGTGAACATGAACAATGGTTCTCTACAAAATCAAGCCCCTGGAACAACTTGAAAGCAAGGAGTACAATTTTCAGAAGTACTCATGTGACTGAAAAACTTAAGTCCTATTTCAAAAGTGATTTGGGCAGCTAGGAGCCTAAATCTCACTTTTTATGAGATGCATGCATTTTTAAAAATGTTGCCCTAGGTGAGTTAGGAGCCTAGATCACTTTTGGAAATGGCACTAAAAGCATCTACGTGACTTAGATGTTTTTAAAAATTTTCCCACATTTTCTCTTTTGTAAGTTCAGTCTAACCAAATTTTGTTCTTTAAATGAACATTGGTTTTCTTACAACTCCTGCTAAGACTGGTTTTCTTACAACTCCTGCAAACTGAAAAGCAAGGTCAGGTTCACCAACCGAGCCCCCTGGGGTTCACAAACCCCTCATTGTTATACAAAACAATTATGGTTGATTTATCTGTGGATTTCTTTTGGCGGAACAATAAAATGCATCTGGCTTCGATTTATAAAAATCCCTGTTTCTTAAGGGGTACGATAAGAAAGGGAAATTGTTAGCTGCCCAATAATCTGATCAAATGTTCAGCAATTTGACATTGGGCTAATGAATTGCAGAAATAGTTGGATTACTATAAAACTAACTACAGTCTACAATTGACATAAAAATCAAGGGCCTGATGCTGCTCATTGTATGCAGCTACTCCAGTTGAGTTCAGAAGGAATTCTTTGTACTCTGTCTAACAAGATCAGGCTCAAGTTTATAAGATCTACACCAAAAGACGAATAATTTACTGCACAGGAAGACCTAACTCTGTTAAACACATTTCTAAAATGGTTTGCAACTAGTGATGAATGAAAACCATGACCATAGTTTTAATGTCTAGTTTAAGCCAGTGATTAGTCTTTTCTCACTTCGCAAAAGCAAAGTGACTCAAAACAAGTTACAGAACATAACAAAACATATGGAACCTTTTTTCTTCCATCTTTCTCACAGAGACTTGAAACTAAAATATTAAACATGTATTTCCTTCTCCTATAGGATAAGGGCTGAAATGTCACATACTATTTGTGAGAATGACCCATAAGTGTGTTTTTTTCCCCTCCTTCTCCTACTAGAGCAGTTATTGTGGCGTGCAGTGAACCAAATCAACAATGTGATTCAAGCTGTCTCTGCAGCTTCATGGTAAAAGAAAGGATAAACTATAAAAACTACCCTCCTACAGCTCTTAGTTCTTGCTTCCCACACTTTAACATCTTCTGTCACCCCTGGCACTGTTACTGACCCATGCTAAGCTAAACTAAAGGATGATAAGTTTGCTGCCTGTGCCCTTGTCCTAAGGGGCTGCACATTATCCTATCAAGCATCAGAAGCCATTTCTAGGGGATATTTGTCAACCTACAAAGTTCTTTTAGAACAAATGAAATGGGCAGCGAATTACAAAAATGTCATTCTCTCAAGGAAATAAATGGATGAAGGCTTTTGTTCTCCAGTAATAAATAGGTGCCATAGCTTTATAATACTTTTTGTATTAAATTGGACAGTGTTACTATTTCCAGTTCATTAGGGGAACAGCTTTAAAACTATTTTTAGGCTTTTAAAAATAATGTGTTCTACTAATAAATATGAGCAATATCTGGTATAACCTTCTAAACTGAATATAGGATTAATTTCAACCACTTGTACCAGTGATCAATTAAATCTAATGCAATTTTTTCTCAGAACAAATCTCATTATAAATGTATTATTTAATAGGCACAACTTTTGATGCTTATAACTGCCTTCCCCACTTTTCTTATTTTTTAAACCAATTTTCTTGCATACAATGGTCTTATCGAATACCATGATATATATACCAAGGGCTAAGGTCAAGCAAAGGAATAATAACTCACCTCCTTAAATGAATGCCTCAAAGTAAATCTTCTGTGTTTAATAGCAGTAAACAGAGGTCAGGATGACAATCTCCTGAGTTTAAGAATAAAGCCTGTGTGTTAATATTCTTCAAGAATCACAACTGTACCCCTGGGTGACAAAATGCTTGCTAAAGTGTGATATGGACAAAATGTTATACACTCCTATAGGCACAAATGTAATTGAAAATTTTGAAAACAAACTGAACTAAAAGACATACATTTAGAAATAGGTCAATAGATATTATTCCTTGATCCTCTTTTAGATATTGTCTTTGGATGCTTAATCACAGATGATTAAACTTTTTTTTTTTAACTACAGTTTGCGTAGTATTTTTACTTTGGCTGAAAATTAAACCACATAAATATATTATCAGTAAACAGAATATGGTTGGTTGGTGTCTCAGTCACAGCATCTAATGTGTAAGGTCGGTTTCTCCTCTTATTACCAACTAATCAGTAATTAAGATATTTCATTTAATGCAAAGTACTATAATACTCTGTAATGTTTATGGCTCATTTTTTCCTGTAAAGTATTTTGTGAAAAATGTTATATCACTCAACCATTTTGCTTTTTCTGTTCACTATTTTAGTGAACATGCTAATAAGGGATGCACAGACTTGATTTTGTAGTGAAACTAACTCAGTAAAACAAAATAGTGTCAACTCATCCCTTGCTCCATAACTGTGTCTCTAATGATGTTGGGGCTACTATAATCTGAGATTTTTTATATTGGTAAAATTATTTGTGGAGCTAGCTGGGCCAGATTCAATGAATAATGAACACTGTGTTGAAAAATATTTCATTGTTGCTCATTTTTCAAGATACACCCCAATGCATACCTGAGATTAGACACTGTTCTTTAGTTACCATTAGTCAGATGGAGAAAAGGCAACTAAACTTTAATATGGTTAACCTCCTGCAGTGCCAATACATTCATTGGCCTCCCCCATGCAGCTTCAGATGTGGGGAGGCTTTGTCTGGGACAACAGGGAACAGAAAATCCTGGGCCCTTTTAAAGGACTGTATTACCCACTGTTCTCTCTCATCCTGTCTGCACTCAGCCTTCTCATGGGCTCCAGAAGACGAAGAGGGCAGCTGCTTTGCTGATCAGAGGGGTTCAGCATAAGCTACTGGATTCCATGCATTTGGTAAGACCCATCTGATGCCACTTTGTGCCCTGAAGGAAAGCAAACCTTTTTCTCACTCCCTGCAGGATTGGAGTAGGAGCAGGTTTGACAGACAAACATACTGCAAGCATCATACTAATCACGCTGGGTGTATGTGGGGCTGGAAAGAAGTTTTGCCGTCATTGCCAAATTGTCCTAGACAGTGGATGGTAGGCAAAGAGTTGCCTTTCCCACAGCAACCCAAGGTCTCGACTGGTTAGGTCAGGCTGTAAAATTCATGTTGTTGTAACTTGGCAGGTACATGGCGTAGGTAATGGATCAATAAGGGCTCTGGTTCCCCTAAGTTAACTTCTCTAGAAGTGATAACCTCTTTAACTCCTGTAGGAAGGGAGGGTTTTGAGGTCCCAGAAACAATATCAGTACTAATTAACAGCATGAACAAGGTTGGGAGCTGAGGGCAGCCCTTCACCAGATAGTACAGATTACTCTCTGTAACATTACTTAAGATGAGTTAATTATTAAAGTTGCAGACTTAATTAAACTTCGGTCTTGCTGTCCTGTCTTGTCTTTCATTTGTCAAAGACAAAAAACTACTTCAATATCAATAGGAGCTATGCTCCATTACAAAGAGACGGCACCCAGTTTAAACAGTTGTGTTGTCTCAGATATCTTTTTTAAGAATATACTTTATTAAACATGGTCAGTAACAGTACACAGGGCAGAATTTCACACTTGGATGCCCGAAGTTAGCCACTTAAACTCTGTTTTTCTGAAATGCTGACTAGCCATATGAGCATCAATGAAAGATGAATAGCACTGAGAATCTCTGAATGACTCAGTCATATAGACTGTATTTGTTTAAACAGGGTTTTCAGCAGCTAGCTTTAATATACCCAATTCTGCAAATTTGGCTTTAATTTATTAATTTATTTTTTTAATTCATCATTTCATGTAGTAAACAGTTGCAGAATATATATGCTGTTGAACAGCTGCTGCATTTCACTGCAGACATGGAAGTCACTGTGCAGTTTTCCATATCAATATTCGTTAGGTTTACATGGCACTCGAGTCTTCAGATGAAAGGAGCTACATAATGGTAAGATTATTATTATAGTAATAGCTATGCTAACAGTCATAGGTTAACCTTTAGTCACCTGTCCTAACACCCAGTAAAATTGCAGTCTCTGCAGAAGTTGCTTCATATTAGTCACAATATATTATGTGACTACCTGTTATAATGCTTAAAAATACTGGTAGCTTTGATGGCTGATAAGAGATTTCATTTTTTAATACTGCATACAGGCAGCTAAGCATTCAGGAAAAGGAAGAGCCCATCTGTCCCAACATCCCCATCTTTGTTTGAGCTCATATAGCAGATTTCTGGGACTAGAGCTCCTCTAATACTAGGACAGACTGAATTCTTTGTGGGCCAAGTTTAGTATGATCTCTTCAGTTAAAACATCTTAAAAAGTGTAAAAAGGCCTCTTAGAAAGATATATTTCTTTTATGCCATGATCTTACAGAGTTTCTGTTACAACAGATCTTAAGATGTTGGCTATAAACCTCATTTTAAAATAATGCAAGAAAAATGCCTCTATAAATATAGAATGGTCTGAGCATGTTACGATATACAAGATGCATATAACGACCAAGAACGCATACGGCACTTTGATTAACTCAGTGTCATACACCAGGTCTTGCAGCTTGTAAAGATGAATGGTTTGATGGATTTGAGAAAACAAGCAGATTTATACACATACAGTACATACACATAGAAACTTTAAAGTTTTCTCCTGTTTTAGACATGTTACAGTAGTTTTCTGCACTTAAAGTACATTACAGGGGATTTCCCCCACACTACATAACACAGAGGTGTATCCAGTTTATATATGTATGCATGCCCACACACACACAAATGCACTATATGAGTATACGTAGCGTATTTGTGAGAAAGAAAAAGTTCACCTATAGAGTAATTATAAAGATGGCAATAAAATTAGCTTAAATTATCCTAGTGTCCTCATTAACCCAGCAAATAAAAGGTAAATGAACACATTACTAAGTGCCGCAGGCAAATTAAAACAAACCACTTGTTTATAAATAAACTGAATCAATGATAAAATCTCAAAGATGACTGATCTTGCTATAATAAACTCTTTGAAACCTTAGTCATAATACTTTGCAGTTACACTTTGCCTTTCAATGTAACAAGCGTATTGTGCTTTTCGAACATTAAATAGCTGAGACAAAAGTGTGACACATTCATTTGTAGAAGTACTATAATGAAGTCTTCGAAAGTTTCAGTGGTTTGCATAAATTGGCACAAGTCAGTGCAGAACCAGCAATAGAAGCCAGGCTCACTCCTTTGCACGAACTACTATTTGTACATCTTTAGGATTAGGGATATATTTATTTCTATGCCAGCAACAGTTCAACAATACACGTACATTTTACAAAATACTTAGTATGGATGGATTTGAACCATAAAGTACATATCTAAATTTAAACTTTCCCTAAATTTGAGGGCTGTTGGGAACAGAATTGGGATAATGTTTAACAGATAACGGATCTCCTGCATTTGCCTGGCAAATAAACAGACCATATCAGGTGAGATTACAAAGGCTGGTAAGAGACTATTTCTAGCCTCCAGTATCTTAACATGGGTCCAGGTTACAAAAGGTTGTATCTGCCACATGACAGGGATCAGCATTTCAGTGACTATAGATAAAAAAGGTGGGTCTGGTTCCAGAACAACAACGTGGTTTTCACCTATTGTTCCATACCTATAAGAAGTCTAACATTTTGAGCCATGCGTGAATTCTCTCTGCAATTTTTGGCATAACATAAAACTGGATTAAGAGCTAGCCTTCTCTTGTATGTACCAAATGACCCAAAAGTTGCCAATTTAATGCTAATTGACAACATAGAAACAGCTGTTGCTTATCAGAGCATAGAATTTATTAAAATTATTCACAAGCTGCCACAAATGAACTTCATGGGCTTCTTAGGGGAAAGTGTGCTTCTGATATTTGATCAGCCAAATCTATCAATGTGACCAGGACTAACAATAGCTGCAAAATCACAGTGCATGTATGCACCTGAAAAAGCAACTGAGATTGTCTACATAACTCTCAGTGATGTCATACACTATACCACACACAATAATGTGATGCCACAGGATTGTTGGCATGGAAAGGCCTTGGCTTAAACACCACAAAATATCCAGACAAGAAGTCTTAATCAAATGCATTACATGACACTAATATTTACAAATTTAACATTGATATTGCCTATGCTGCTAGGAAGATCTTCAGTATGGGAAGAACAGACCATTTTAATAAAAAGTAGCAAATGCTTCAAGCTTGTGTCTGACTGAAGCACTAGTCTTGCTATTTAAAAAAAAAAAAAAATTGCTTCAGTGTCCCTTGTCCCCAGCTGTCAGACTCCCAATACACATTGAAGAAAATCACTTTCTTTTTAATTAAGGAAGTCAGTACTTACCTCTTCCACAACTAGGTTTCCTTCTCCAAGGCAGAACCTATTGAGTTGTCCCAAAATAGATTTCCTGAGATATACAGACCTGCTCCCAGTGAGGTTCAAATAAGAGAAGCAGCAGCACATTTTCCTCTTATAAAATGTTTCTCAAGCATCTCTAAGAACTGTGTCCCTATTTAACAGATTGAGAAACAGAGACAAATTTGTGAACCAACTTGCCCAAGTTTATGCAGCAACTTATGGAACCCAGTTCTCCCAAATTCTTGACCATGTTGTCTGCTACAAAGAAGATGCAATGTATGGACTAACTAGTCACCAAAGTAGATCAAGCAGCAAGAGCTACACACACTGTAGTTGACAGGGGAACAGAAGGCCTGCGGACATGAACATTTCTGAGTAAAAGGGTTTTTTATTGCTCAAGCATTTTGAGGCATTTTACCTGTACCAGTACAGTGAAAACACACCTGCAGAACAAAGAGAAGTGAGAAGACAGGACAACATACTGTAGAGAAAATAATTACTGGTATTACTGTTTTTACAGACGTATATATATGTCAATTTGCCTGCCAAAAAGAGCTTGCATTCTAGACATGCCATAATTTAAGAGCAAATGAAACAGAGTGGGTAGAGGAGCTAAGATAACATACATTACAAAACACGATCATGAACAAACTGAAAATATGGCAGCTATGTATTTTTATTTCATGTCTTCATGGAGTTTGCTAGGTTTGTTGAAGCCAAATTAGGTAGACAGCAAGTACTCTGGGCAATCTCTGTTTTTATTCCTTCTTTCATCTTCTATTTCTAACAGATGCTTTTTCTTTCCATAACTTTTGTCTCATTTCCACCTCTGGTTCTCCCATTGTGTAGATGAATAGGACATTTCTCTCAGTGTTTGTATGCCAGATCCATTAGGCCTATTCTGACATAGCCACTGTAGGCATAACACATGCTTTTTTTGTCCCAAAAATATTAAGGAATGGGGATTAACCGAAGAAGCATTTTGGATTTGTGGGGCATTATCGTGGGGTAGTTGACCAAGTTTAAGGGAAATCTGCATCCAGATTACCATGTTGAGTTAAAATAAAAAGAATAAGCTAATTCAGGTAGTTATTTGAATAATAAGCACCTGCTTCTGAGAAAAGGCTCTGCTGAAGAGAGGTATCATAGCAGATCAGCTCACATGGGAAAAGAGCTCCTGCAGAAACACGACCTATGCAGTGAGGAGGGTAGTACAACCCTTGAGTGAAAGGGAAAGATTTTATTTCAAGTCTATTTGTACTTCATAAGGCTGAATCCGAGCATGTGAATTATAACATTCTGGACTGTGTGGAAGTCTAAAGGAGACCTAAAGAATACACAACTGAGGTAGGGAGTTCCTGTAATGTTATACTAGGTCAACAGAGTGTGATTCAGGGCAGACATTTTCAGTGACAGAAACCTGGTCCACTTGACTTTTAAGTCAAAGCATAGATTTTATTTCTTCATGGTCTGGTCAACTGGTTAATTTTACTGGGAAAGAACTGGCCATCTTAATCAATCCCACCTACTTCCATGAAGGAGTTACTGACCATGGTTATCATCTGCAAAGGAAACTGGAAGCAACATATCACCACATATTCCCCCTACAAGAACTCAGCTGAAGATCCTAAAGCCATCCTCGAGCACATCACACAAAGTTACTTTCTCTGATGGATTTCACATATTGCTTACTGATCACTGAAAGGATAAATACCATGTATTTTTCATGCTGACCCATTTCAACAGTCAGTAACTCCCACTGAATTTGTTGGATCTGGACAACTTCAGCCACAGTGTAAATGAAATTTAAATAATTAAAAGTCCTCCTACACTGATTTTGTGCCAAATTTTACACAATTGAATGTCTTTGTTTGAGAGACTGAAATTACTGTATGTGGAAACATCCGACCTATGAGCAGGGGTCATAGCCCTTCATACTTCCATGATGATAAAAAAATTCAGGTTCTTAAATCTTCAGGTCATTTTCTGTAGTAGGAAATGAGCAAAGACTGTGCCAGAGCAATAATGAGTTACTGCTAAAATCCCTAAACCATTTTGGGACACCTCAAAGGAGTTTACCTCTCCCATCCCCCAAACACTTACTCTTCACACACCATGCAACAGACTATCCTCCTGATCTATCTGCAATTATCATAAATTGTTCATACTTGTGAACAACACGTGTTTTACCTCTGAAATTTGAGATGGGGGGGCTACTCCTGATATAAAGTAGCATCTTTTTTTTTCCCATTTCTAATGGATGAGTAATAGCCAGAAGAATTCGGAAAGCTATCCAGGGTGCCTGTCAGGCCTGGCAGCATTTGTGATACATACATACAAACCACCCTTGGTAATTATCAGTTATATCCCTTTTCTGAGACGATATACTTAAAATAAAAATCAGATTAATAATAAAACTATGCACACATGCACGCACAGTTAAGCTTCCATGGACATGATCTCTCTCTCTCACACCCACACATATTCCCCCTCCCTGTATAAGCATATGGTAGTATCTTACATAGAGACACAGGTATACAAATACTTTACCTATGATACACAGAATGGTAGGATGAACAGAAGCACTCCATTCTGGCCTATCTTTTCTTCCATTGATGTCTGTGGTAACATGCCTATTGACTTCAGTGGGAGCACAACTATGGCAGTGCTACTTGAAATCCCACCCATGGTAATATATACACAGGCGATTATATCTATCCACACAGCAACATTTAAAAATATACATACTGCACATAAAATGTATATGAATCTGTCCACACACAAATAGCTCTTTAGGACTGAAAATATAGATTGATATTATATAAATGAAAGTTGAAATGTTTATATTGGAATAGATTAAGATGACATTGTCTGAGCTTTTTTTCCTGTGATTTTGGCTATAATGCAGGGAAAAGTCTGAGTGAGCTCAGCTCTTGAATTCTGGCTTTAATTTAAAGGGGAATGGGAAGGTGGATGGACACTAAACTACCACCAAAGTATGGAAAAAAAGCCACCTACTAAACAACTCAGTATTTTCATAGAATCATAGGGTTGGAAGGGACCTCATGAGGTCATCTAGTCCAACCCCCTGCCAGAGGCAGGACCATTCCCACTATTTTAATTTATTTTCACTATTTTAATTTAGTCTCTGGTGAGAAAATACACACAATGTACCCTCTAACTTTGTAAAAGACTTATTCCCCCCGGTGTAGTGCTATAATTTACATTTTTAATACATTTCACAGTAGCTTGTCCAGCCCCATTTCATTGCTGGCTTTTTTAAAAATAAAATCCCACGTCATATTACATGAAATTCAACGCTTGTTTGGCAGGATTGTATACAGTCTATGGTGAGAGCTGTAGCACTGTATTTTGAAAAAACATAGGAAACAGTGGCTAAGAGGGAAAATTCATTTGTCTGAGCCACAGATAGCATTTTTAAGACTACTTTTTAAAACTCAGATTTATCAAGTAGAATACTGTTGTTCCTCTCACACACGCATGCACATGTGCACATGTGCACACGTACACACATATTTACTTATTAAGGATTCAGAACTTAGCTGACACTGTAACCTGGAGTTCATCCCATTTCTGTGCCTCACAGGAAAATAAAAGTAAACGATGAGGTATGTTAGATATACACACGATCCTCTCTCTCTTTCCTGAATATTCAATCTCTCTGATTCTCCTGTTTGTAGCACTGATCTACATCTCACGTACTAGCAACCTCTTCCTTCATTAAGAAATGTAAGGCAGACTCAACATTTTGGCAAATAGATTAATGGTCACAGTGCAATGTTCTTTAGCAACATAATCTAAAATATATGCTGTAAAGGACAAAGCCATCTTTTCCAAGGCACAAGGCACAACTGAAGAGCAACAGAACAAAACACCTCTTCAGATCTCTACTTGTCCAGCACAGCTATTTGTTATCATATCACTTTGGGGGAGAGAAGCTTAAAAAAGAAAGAAAGAAAAACGTGATTTTGCAGATTACTTGGAGGTGGAATGAGTGAGGATGCAAAATTTAGCACAGGTCCTTAAGGACAGAAGTTTAATGCCTGAGTGCTTGTTTTGAACTGTGACCCAAGCTTTGGCTGGGCACTAACCACAGCATGCCTCATCAGCCACTGTCATAGCTACTCCAGGGTACACCTCCAGCAGGGAACCAGCTCCATATCCTGAATTCTCAACTACCAGCTACCCACTGCCTCCTCTGCACTAGCTGCTGAGACCCTGCCGAGAAATCAGCATGCAACCCAAGAAAGCATCCTTTTCTCTGGAATAAAAATTAATATTACTTGTCATATTTCATGTCTGAGCTCTTTTCATGCTTTATCCTCTGGTAATGAAGGCTAAATTACCAATATTAGTAGATTTTCATGGCTAGCACAGAAAGAGCGGTTACTAGAATAAATGTTTGCATTGCTTCTGTTGGACACAGGCTTTGCTAATGCAGCTTTGCTAATTATTTCTAAATAGGCAATAATCTGCATCCCCTAGTGCTGGGTAGTGGATTGGGCACGTACCTGCTATTTCCCTTATTTACATGTTTTACAACTTTATCAACTACACTAATTACACTCTGAACACTGTTTAAAATTTTCTGTTAATAGAGATACAATGATGCACCAGAGGATGTGTATTTATGCCATAATTACGCCTCTGTTCCTGCGATGCAGTCTCCAATTAGCTGTTGACGGTGGCACAAGCAGCTGCCTGATATTCTAAAGCAGTGAAACATCTGCACGGCGGATGATACGCTCACATGGATTTTTTTTTTAAGCCTAGAAATTTACACCCAAGGGAGTGCAGACAAATAGGAGCCTGTCATGTGTAGGGATGATTAGAAATCCTCACCATGGCAACATTGGAGCAGCCATGTCACAGAGTGAGGGGACACATGTCTAGATGAAGGCGCTAAAAACATTTGCCTTTTTTTTTTTTAAGCTTCAGCATTCCCAATTTCCCTCCCTCCCCCTTCTCCTTTTCATATTCTTCTCTTTGCATTTAAAGCCAATGAAAGCAGCAGGGTGAAAAGGCCAAACTCTGCAGCCCATGCAAGGAATATGACAGTAGATTTAGTGTCAGGAAAACAGAGCGTAATCAGAGGATGCTGCCAGGGATCCAGTGGATAGTCTCCTTTGGATGGGTGAGGAGGAAGGTGAAAGAATAAAGGAGGGGGAAATATGAATCTCATTCAAAATAATATAATGTAATTGTCTTGATCCTAGAGTGATATTTAAAGTGGAACTTTTCTTAAACCTTCGTTAAGTTATAATTTTTCCATGAATAGTTGACCAGCCAGGGTACGCTGATGTGGGGAAAGAAAGGAGAGCAAATCCCTCCTAATCTGGTGCAAGGCTATGTTTCTGGAGTAAAACTTCACCGATAGATCATAGTATATGTGGCAAATACATATGGGGATATTTATTATTATTCTCATTTGTATACTGAAACTCAATTATTGAGCGAATAAAAAGTTAATTCTATCAGACTCCTTCTGGTCCATTGCCATGTGTTCATATCAATTTAATACAATAGAACTGTTATCATTAGAGATGGACTAATGGTGAAATTTTCAGTCTGAACTTAACTTTCAACATCAGGGAGGTGCTGAAGGTTTGAAGTCAAAAACCTGGATTCTACCACATGCACCTATAGGTTTGGTTCCAGGTTAATTCCAAAGAGGAAAGAGTTATATTTTTTGGTTTTGTTGAAGCTAACACCTCCCAGGTAGTGCTAATTTCAGAATGGTACCTGTGTTAGTGGGAATTATACCCACAAAAGCTCATGCAATAAATGTATATGTTAGTCCTTAGAAGTGCCACAGGACTCCTTGTTTGTTTTGAGGGAATAGTTAAAGTTATTCTAAAAAGGTTTCAGTCCAGTTCAAGATGGTAGAAATATTGTGAAGGCAGTTGATCTCATGAGATTTTCATCATCATTCAAGACAATGGAAGTTTGGGAGACCAGCTGCTGTCTCCTGAAGACAGCTCACAAAATGTCAATGTCACGAATTAAACCCTAGCCACTAAACTAACCCTAGTCTGACTCTTCTGACCATCTCTACTTACTGTGTAAACTTATATTTCTTGATTTTTTTCTATCTATCTAACTCATCACCACAGAATCTGAAATGGATATGCATATTTAAAAACAGTTCTTATGTATGTAAAATAGACAGTTATCAAAACAAAATAATTTTAGTATAATAATTGCTAGTACCCAAAGACTTGGCACATCTCCTCCAAAGCTTCGGTCTGAAAAAGACAAGATTTTCCTGAATTGTTGCAGCGTATCCCTATAGCTGTGTCTCAGTCTTGCACAGAACTGGAAAAGAACCATTATGTTATACTGAATGTCTTATGAGCTGCTATACTTAGAGCCACGGTTTGGGTTGTTTCAGTCTTTGCTTTGAATCTCTTGCCTTAGGAGGTAAAAGTCAGACCCCCTAATGTTACTTTTAATTGTCACATAGAAAATATGTAAATAATGAACATTTATTACTTTTACTTGGATGTTTCAAATACTGTGGGAAAGAGTAATATTTCCAAGAGATAATGTAGACATTTCCCAGAGGTATTATTATGTACTATAATTACTACATATATTCAGTGAAATTCTATGTGGTATTACAGGGTACATATGTCACCACACTTTATGCATAAAGTTCACTTATTATGCATTGTGCATACTCTGCTTTGCACAGGTTTTCATACAGGGGAGCATGATATTGAAGATCCACTATGTGTCAGTGCAAGGACAGAGTTTATCTGATAAACAAGTCATTTTTGGAAACTGCAGATGCTCCTACTGTGAAGCATTAAACGTGGCCCCTCTTAGATACACAGAATAGGGTTCTGGTTGACTGAACACAGGCTGATAAGCTCTGCACAGCTCTGAATGCTGTTTGCCCACATACTAATGTTAAACAAAAGAACTGCAGACTGCAGAGAAAGGATGCGGGTCAGACAACTAAATTGCTTAAACCCTAAGGCAGCCTTCTGAAAAGAAAAAGCATGAAAGAAGCTGATATGAAGCTTTTATGCAGAATTGTTCTGTTTATTATCCCTGTTAAGAAAATGATGGCAAGTATCTTGTTAAACTATATATTTCCAAATAAGACAAGGGGGCCAACAGCTACTAAACTAGTTGCTGGTCATTACGTGATCAGCTATATATCTGTTTTACATTATTTCCATTTTATGAACACAATAGAAAGACAATAATAAAGGTGCACACATAAAAACAAATGCTGTTAAATTGTATGTTTGCATTCAGCCAGATGACTTGTCATTGGAAGTTTGCAAGTAACACCAGTCTGCCATTGAAGAAATCCACTTTTTGTTAAAATTTTACAATCTTGCATTAGAACTTTGTTAAAGTACAGCTGTTATAACACTATTCAACTACATTATGCAGGTTGTTTATTAATAAATCCATGACAAAGTTTATCCTTGTGAAAACATCTAAACTTGCTTTGGATGAAACTGTGATATGTTGTTAGAAGATTTCTCCAATTTCTAAAATAACAAAATACTGAATAACAGTATTTCTCCAATTTCTAACATAATAAAATACTGCTCTATTTCTCTCCCCTTCTCTATCTCTCTCTCTCTCTCTCTCTCTCACACACACACACACACACACACACACACACACACGCACACACACACACACTCTCTTACAAAGGGTGAGGGAATGAGAGGTTTTGAAGTCTTAGAAACTTGAACAGTGCCTACCATAAGATCAAAGGTCCACACTAGCTGGACTTGTAGCATCTGATAGCATTAAAACCAAGGAGTCACAAAAGAGAGTGGAAATAGCCAGTAGATGAGCGAAGACAGTACGTAACAGAAAAGAGAAAAAATCCCTGAGGGATTCATATCAAAAAAAATTTTAAATCATTTTTGTCAAAAAATAATATAAAACATCATAGGTTGTCACTGGCATCTCCCTGAGGTGTTCATCTGATAATACATGAAAATCTATGCCAAAAAGCCTCTGCAAAATGTGAAGCAATTATACATTTGAATACATTTGCACAATGCCATTCATACTGATACTAATGGTTGCTGGGCTGAAAATTGCTGGTTCACAAATATGGTAAACAAGTTTATAACAATAACTATTCTTGTAATGCAACTCCCTTGTTACCAATGGTACCGCTGCTAACTAAGTAATTTTTTATTTTGATTTGGATCAAAGGCCTGCTGACTGAACACCTACTAGTCCCATGCTAATTTCTGAACCTTGATGGGCTGAATGACCAAACTGATGACCCTTTAAAACAATTTCCATAAATACCAAACAGAGAAATGTATAACATTAATAACTAATCTTCTAACACAGTAATTGCTATAGAAGTTGAGTGTAACCAGTGGTGAATCAATAGCAGATGGATAATAACTGGGACAGCTTAGTTCGGGAGCAGACAAGAAATATCACAGGTTAGTAGAGTAAGAGAGAATGAGATCCTTGCTGAAAGAAAAAGCATTCCCATAGCTAGGCTGAACCAAAGCTGACACTATGACACAGCAGGCTTAGCGAATGATCCACTGAGGGAGCTGTTTACACAGTTCATAGGTGGTGATAAAATGTTGCTTTTTCAACCATCAGAAAAAGCAAAAGAATGGGGAATTGGACAAAAATAATGATCTGAATTGCTCTAGCTTCTATTTCCACAAAGAAAATGCTCCAGTTTCAGACTTTCGATTTGCCTTGCACTAGGACACTGAAGGTTTGATCTACCATGCAAGGTAGTTAGATGGCATTTGTCACTATAATATCCGAGTGCTTCAAAATCATTAATGTGTTATCCTCACCATAAATCTGTGAGGTAGGAAAGTGCACTTATCACTGTTTCGGGGATGTGGAACTGAAGCAAAGAGAAACTAAGAAAGCTGCCCACGGTCACACAGGAAATCCGTTGAAGCAGGGACTTGGACCTGGATTTCCTGAGGCCTTATGCTACAGCGGTAACCATTGGAACATCCCCTGCTTATTGTTAACCAGCTCGATGTTACTTCATGTAATCCTAAAGGCCTATGCCTGCCTACTTTACTGAATAGGAATGGAGTGCCAAATCAGGGCCTAAATATGGCGGCAAACTCTGCCACACGCAGAATTCATAGTAGTAACTAGCAATGGCGGGTTAAATAAAGCGTATTAACCCTTTTATTTGTTCCTTTTTCAAGACTATAAGCCAAACAAAAGCTTAATCAACACAGATTATCTCTTTGTATATCTATCCACAGTTTGCAAATGGTGTAAATGCTTTTAACTCAGAATCTGATGTAGGCTGGTGTCATAAGTATGTTTCCTATTCTCCATGGACATGGGGCTTATTAAAATTCTTTATATAATCCATGCATCTGGACAACTATGGCTAGAAGTTCTTTATTTCACACATTTCCCTATTTTAAGGTTTTATAGCTTTTCTCCCCCTCTTTTTACATTGGTAATGGGCAATGGAAGGGTTCAGATGATAAAAGCAAAAGATATTAATGCAAGTTGAAGAGTCCAGATGCTGCTTGATGACACGGATTTATTCCAAAAGATATGCAACAATATAACCTGAAAGGTGCTCAGCATAGTGATTGTAACATTGGCCCTACTTTTTACATGGCAGAATGAAATGAGAATTCCAAACATACTGCCCTTAAATTTGGTTGTAGATGGGTTTATAACTCATTTGGAGAAAAGCTATGCACAGCTAACAACCCCTCTAAAACAATGGTTCCCAACCTGTGGTCTGTGACCACTGGTGGTCTGTGAGGGTACTGCAAGTGGTCTGCGGGTGGGTGGGGGGCATAATTACTGCAGGTGAATGTATTGCAGGTAAATGTGCTGTGATGACTGCAATATGTTTATGAGTGAGTGTAATAAATTATTAGAAATAGCTGCATTTTTAGTATCCCTCAACATACAAGTTTGACTCCTGTCAGCCATAAGCTACATTAAAAAAACGTTTAAAATGAGTTTGTTTACATGGTGGTCCACAAAAGCTTTTTGATGACAATGTAGCGGCCCACATAAAGGAAGCGATTGGGAACCGCTGCTCTAAAAGATTACTCATGACATGTGTTTACAAAAAGTAGGAGAAGCTTTATATCTTACTTCATTTTTTTTTTCCTTTTGGTCTTTTCTTCTTATTCTCAGGCATAGGTCTGTGAGATGCTGAGCACCTTCTGTTCCTAATGGTTTTGATGGATCTTCAAGGCATTCAGCATGTTGCCATACCAGGCCTGTTCATTATAGTTTAATGCACAGACTCTATCACCCTGTAGAATAAAATATAATTTATTAGATTGCTACAAAATTAGAGGCTACCTTGAATGTAATATATTTTAATATATTCTGTGCAATTCTATGATAGCACTGTAAATTAAGGAATCTATATACAAAAAACAGGGTTTTTTTAAAGAACCAGACACAGACTGTCTTTTATAGGATCACATGAACTTTATCCCCCTACCAAGCCTTTTCAGAAGAAAGGCTTGTACAGCAATTCCCAGGTGGTGAAGAATTGTTTTTATATTTCAGTTAAGGACTGAAATTGGGAAATTTCTCTTTCACACCTCAATTTCTGTGTAGCTTGCACTATTATGCTCAGCTGTATTACAGAGCATGAAGCCTTTAAAATATGTAAATTTCCAGATGAATTTCTGAACAGAAGAGAGTCGCACAGACTCAACACATTCCAAAAAGCAAAGAATGTCAAAGAAAGGAAATAGATCAAAACAGTGTTTTTGACATTACTTTCAATTAAAGCTGCATCTGTGAGGTCCACATCCGAATGGTGAATTTTTAAGGAAAGAAAAGACGTGAAGGAATTATTTTACACTGTGTAGTGGAGGAATACCAAATAACAGACAGATCTGTTTCAATACATTATTACCCTCCAGTAATGATTTCAGATTTCTTAGGCTTTCCAAGTGCCTAATCTAAAAGCACACTATTCTGATAAGAGAATCTGAAATCCCAAACCCTAGAAAAGCACAGAATCACACAAATTAGAGACAGAGAGAGAGTTATTTGTTCTTCTAGTCCATCACCATTGCATGGTACAATTGCTTTCTATAATAATTTTTCTAGTGCCTTGTCCAGTATAATTTTAGATGATCCAGTTGAGGAGGACTTCTACTGTAGAATTACCTTTAAAATGTGTGTGCCTTTTAGAAAAAAGATTATCAGCCAAATTTCTAAAACCAAAGTTCAGTTTACATGCTTGAAACTACTCTAAAAGTCCATGCAAATTTTATATTTTCTTATTTAAATGAACATTTAACATAGAAATACCCGATGAATGAATTTGGTTAGAAATAGGTTACATAAAAAGGTCTGTCAACTTCAGATAAAGTCTGAAGGAATAATGCTGAAAGCATGAAAGAAATTAACAAGCCTTGCACTACAATTGGAAAACAAGGTATTATAAGGAAATATAGCTAACCACTTCCCTCTTCAAAACAAACACTCAGGTATAGAAACTTGCAACAACAAAAGCATATTCATTATTCATTTGTGTGTGAATTTAAATATTTGAAGAATTTTAATTCACTGATCAGACTCTGCTTCCCTCCTCCCCTTTGGAATTGACCTATTCTAGTAGGCATAAAATCCTGGTGTCTTAGTTTTGCGATGTAAGCCTTTGTTACCAGAAGAGGTTACCAGCATCAGTGCTTGTGAATGGCAGCAGTTATCCTGGTTAGATGTAGGATCATCTTGCCATCAAATCTGACCTGACATCATCAACAAGAATTGATGTGTGTGCAGTAGTTACTAAGGCTAAACTCCTGATCAATATGTCAGATTTCAAAAGTGATTGCAACAAAGTAGACTCAGTATTATGAGGTGGCTGTATTCAAAAAGACAGTGGAAGGACAAGTCTGAACCACTTATATTTTGCATCTCAAAAGACAAAACACATGGTGAAAGATCTGAGCGTGAGGATGCTACTTTCATAGCCACTTTAGCAATGTGACTCACTAGGAAGACCAAAACTACTTATGCATAAAAGGTCATTTAGCAGTACATACGCACGCAAGCTTCAGTTACTGGGAAGACCAACACTTTTGCACACCCGTGTGATTCTCCCAAACCGCACCATAAACATCCATTAACATGATAATACCCATTAATCCAGCCAAACACAACTCATTTGTCATCTTTCTATTGCAACCCATCTGTGTTCGTGTAAGGAGGAGAGATTCACAGCCTTATCTGTTGGGGGATTAGCTTCAGAGGAAGGGCTGATTTTCAGTAATTCTTTGGTAAGAGAAAGCTCATTTGTTTCCATTTATCAAAATACCTATTTGTTATTCTACTTTCATGATCTCACTTATGTCTTAAGCATACTGCTTGGAATGGTAGAGTAGCTAAAAGAAAATAGTTATCTGATTACAGAAATCAAGTCCCTTCATCAGACTTTTACTAGAACTTTATTATTATTATTGCTAGTATTATTACATTTTCATCACTGCTCACTCATTTTTCTGATGTTTTGCTTATGGAACAAGAAATATATTTTAATGGATGGCAAAGAACTGTTTGCACTTAAAGGATTCATGTTAACCTAAAAATACTGTTTTCAATTTTGTTTTCTGTATAGATTGCTTTTGTGGACACAACAAGCTGAATACATAAGGATGTAACCTAACAAATCACATCTTAACTCCAAAAACAGTGTGGGTGGCCAAGTCTTATTAAAGCAGCAATTACAGGTAACTTAGCTTCTCTGTAATGATGCAATTTGTACCACTAGAGAATTATCACTCTGATAGACCACAGAGCTGGAGCTTGCTCTCTAGCAATCTGACTCCATAAGAGAAAAAGAATCTAAACATTCTGAATGTAGAATAACATTGGATAAAGCAACTTTGGAAAAATAAAATTACACTAGAAGGACAGGAAAATCCTCCTTTGGTTCCATGCTTGGGATTTCATGTTAAATATAAAAAGAGAGAATGTAGCTAGTCCTTTACTGTGACTGAGGATTGCTCAGTACAACTTGGGAAAAAGGACTGACAGTGGATATTCTGCCCATTGCACCAACACAGGAACTGTTGCACTAGCTCCATTTACAGTAGACTGGTATTAGAGCAGGTTGGTAGTAGCACAGAATTGCTTTTATGCGGGGAAGACTCTGTCTCTCAATGTAATGGAATTGTAAATACAAAATTCAGTAAATGTAACAGTTAAAGTTCCTGGTTTAATTTCCCTGGAGGTAAGTGTCTGTTTAGTTCTAAGAAAAAGCAAAGAAAACAGATCCGTCCCTACTGCTTTAACTACGTACTTCCACAGCCACAGACTCAAATGTTTATGTAACTGTGGAATTCTAGACTGGATACTGTGGTTACCATTAAAAAGGCAAGATGAAATCCAGAAATCAATAGCCAAACACTTGTTTATTTCAACTGGGTGAGGATTTCACCCTCATGATTTACCACAATTACCACACGGTGTTATATATCTGAAACAGCACAGTTCATGAAACTATCCAGAAACAACCACACTTAGATACCACTAAGTGGAAACTGCTGGTCTGACGGACACTACTGTGTTGCTAAAATGATAGTATTTGGTCAGCTAGATATTATTATTGGACTTAATAATGCTCATAATCAAATCAATATCATAATCTAACATAACATGCACTGACTTCACTGGACAGGACCTGCTCTACTCCACATAAACAGTAGCACAGGCTCTGAGCCCATACTCTGATCCATTTGGGCAGACTATTCAACCCATGTGGTTTCCTAGACTATGTCTTCACCTAAAATCTTAGGTCAGACTTGGTTAGTCCAAATTAAGTAGTTAGAAAACTTATTCAAACTAATCACATTTTCTTAGTTCAAGCTAATTTTTAGTTTGAGCTAGCCACACCTTTTTTTAGTTCAAACTAACTTTTTAGTTCGAACTAAAAAAGCGCAGCTAGTTTGAACAAAAAAAAAAAAAACCACTTATTTCTAACTAACCACTAGTTCAAACTAGCATTTCTATATTATGCTAGTTCAAACTAAATATGCAATTAGTTTGAACTAAGCAGTTATTTTGAACCAATCAGCCAATCTAACTAGTTCCATCTAAGCTTTGCTTAGTTCGAACTAAAAAGTTTTTTAGTTCGAACTAGGCAAAGCCCATTGTAAACAGGGTTCAAATTAGTTGAAATTAAGGCTCCTCAATTTGGACTAATTTGCTAGTGAAGACAAAGCCTTATTGACTTCAAAGAGTTTCTGATTTGGTGCAGCAGTCTCTCTGCATGGATCACAATGAAGGATTGGGTCCAAATAGCTCAATTCATGATAATGGTATGCCATGGTAATTTCTTAATTGCTTATATCTACTTTAATTTTAACTGGTTTGCACGCACATTTGGAGACTAGTCCTCAGGAAGTAAAGCCACTTGACTTACATACACACAAAAGTGAGGGGAAAAAGCCTTTATAACTTTTCCATCAGAAGAATATTGTGGTTTTCTTTTTACTCTTACATAATATGAAAACAGTTGAATCAATTTTGGATTTTGGGATGCATGAAATATGTCAGCAAAAAGGGGCAATTTTTCAGAATGTTTTGAGCATGTGAGGGGATAGTAAAATGAACCTGAACATAATCTTAACTATAACATTCATGTAAAAGAAAGAAAAAACTGTAAAATAAGCCAAAATAATTGTGAAACAATAAATCAAAGTGACATTCCAGAAATAGATGTGATAGATGTGATGACTCAGGTCACCAAAAACCATAAGTCACAAGTTACCTCTCTGTCTCAAGCTAGGGGAGCTCTCCTAAGCTTTAGATATCTAAGTGTAACCTTGGGTGAGTTAAAGATTCCTTCACCACACCTCTGCTAATCATTTAATATACTTCTCATAAATAGTACACGGAACCCAGAATTCAGGATTTGCAAGGACTGCACAGACTCAACTTCTCCACAGCAAAGCCGCAAAAAAATGAGAGGAATTAACTTAATTCTTGATTCCAACTTTATCAAATTTAATAATGATAAAAATATAATAAACAGCTTAATTTTTGCTAAATAAGAATATTTCATAATCCATACATATTGTCTTCATTTATGCATAAATATAAACAAAATTAAATTAATTCTAAAGAGGTCAGGCCCCACAGAAATGCAGTGAGAGGTAACAGTTTCAAAAGCTAAAGCTGAGTTCACCTAAGCCTTTGGTCATCAACTGTACATAGTCTTGCTGAGTCAAAAACACTGCAGTAATTTCTTCCCCCCCATCTTCTTTGCAGAAATCTCCAGTCAGAAACCACATAGCCTCTTTCTCCTCCTCTGCTGATCTGTGGAATCAACTAACTAATTAACCAACCGGTCAGAATTAAGTACATAATTAAAAAGTGCTCTTACATGTAAAATATAAAAATCAGAAGAGCAAAATATAGATGACTCTTTCCCTATCGTCACACTCAAAGAGAAAAGAGTTAGTGAGCTATGGTAGTTAACACAATTTAATTAAAACTATTTAGCTTGAATCAAAAATTCATGGCATGTAACTAAAATAAAAAAAATTATTCCCTTCTCCACAATTTTCCCTTTCTATAACTAACACTTCCAGGGCGTCCTTGTTAGAAAGTTAAGGATAGCATGAACATGCTACAAAATGGCTTTTGCTCCCATAACTGAGCCTCTCCCAACCCATGGAAGTCACATGACCTCTCGTAAAGCACCTGCATGATTATTTGCCCTCAATGGAGTCTGTTGAGCTTGCCCAGTTACAAAAATTTCTGGGTACCAAATGGTAATTATTCACCTACCTAGCAAGTGACTCAGACACAATTTATTCCTCCTCTCAACCTTCTCTCTAAATCTCTTAAAGACATTAGGCATGAGGGTTATAGCTGGTCTCTGCCACAATATTCTGTCTGCCTCAGAAACTCCACAAGACTCTGACAGACTAGATTTTCCCTTTTCCAGAGGGATAGCCGTGTTAGTCTAGTCCAGCAAAAAAAAAAAAAAAAAAAAAAACCCACCAAGGAGTCATGTGGCACTTTAAGACTAACAGATTTATTTTTCGCATGAGCTTTCATGGGAGAAAATCCCACTCCATTCCTGAATTCCCCAAAGACATCTCTCTTCCTTATCCAGCCTCTGTCACTGAACACACTCACGGAAATAGTGTAGTGGCTAACGCCTCTGCTTAACATGCAGAAGGTCCTGGGTTCAATTCCCAGGGGGTTGGACTTGATGATCTCAGGAGGTCCCTTCCAGCCCTATGATTTGATTTGATTTGATTTGAAAGGATTACCTCGGTTGACTACAAAGAGACAAGAGTGCACAGCAAGCTGCTGGTACTTAAACGGTTAATGGTAAACTAAAAATAAGTTTATAAATAAAGAACAGTGATTTAAGTGATAGTGAGCAGAGATAACAGAACAGAAAGTGGTTACAAGAAAAGCATGCCTCTGCCTACAATTTAAGATTAGCAAGTTACACACTTAGCCTAAACAGCTCTCTCACTTACATTAAGCTGCCAGCATTTCCCTCCCTTCAAGTAGGAGGATCTAACATTCAGAGATTCAGAAGGTGCTGTTTCCTCTGTCTCTCAAATGGGGCTAATCAGACTGTCTTTTTGTTCCCCTTATATTTCCATTGTCTCTGTCCCAAGAGCCAGAGAGACTCCTGCTGGGGAAGATTCAGACTCCTGTGTGTACCTACAGTGTGCTCACCAGCCATCCTCCTCCACTTGCTAGTTTATGCTTGCCTTATATGTAAATATACTTTCATTTCCCTCTGCCGGCATTTTAGACAAGGAGATGGGTACATACACACTCTTTTGTCTATCTAGTTTGTTCACTGCCTCCAAAACATAGTTCAAGAACATACATCCAGCATACAAGACATTTTTTTAATACACAGCCTATGTATACCTAGCACAATAATATTCATCATCAGCATGTCACCATTTTAATAGGATATCTTACTGGTTAGCTATATAGTCTGACAACAATGTGTCACAAAGAGTATAAGGGGGTTCAGAGTCATATTGGTTAGTTTTCTTTATAAAATGTGCAATTGCTGTTGATTAAGTTCAGCAGTTGGGCAAATTCTCACTGCTTTTTCCCAGATCTAGATCTGTCTAAAAAGTCTAAAAAAATCTCTCTTACACTGATCTCATTCGTACTCATCACAATTTGATCTCTTATCACTGACTCAGATTCTGGAAATTACCTGTCTGACTTCTTATGGTTAGATGGGTTAAAAATGATTCAAAAGTCTCTCCCTCTATTTGTTTTTTGTTTTTGTTTTTTGTTTTTTTTGACTGAAGCTGAAATCTTTCAACAGTTTGCTTTTTTTTCTTTTTTCTTTTTTTTTTTTGGATACACATAATTCCTCAATATTTTTGACATATGATCAGTCAGCCCATTCTGTAACATTAAGCTAAAATTATATAATAAAATTGCTTCAGTATCAGCAATATTAAGAGAGATGGCAATCTTTTGTTCAACTTCCTTCTGATTAACTCCTGATGCCCTCAAAACAAATCAGTCTAGTTAAACATTCTCCAAATTATATACAGCATTTTTAACACTTTTAGAAATAAGGGAGGTCTTAATTTATCCATCTTATTCTATTCAAACTTTTTCTTCACTTCAGAGCAATTTTTACCTCAGTTTTCTTCTGCAGTTTTTAACATTTACCCTACTCATTGGTAATGTATGTTGCTAACTGTGTTCTGTGGCACTTTTAAAGACTAACAAAATTATTTTCCACACAAGAGCATCTTCACTCAAGCCAGCCTCTCAGTCTGACCTAAAACCAATGGCCCCCTCCCACTATCTGCTCCCACATCCTGGAATTTCTATTCATTTCATAAAGCCACACCACAACAGTAATCAAAGAAAACAGTGCTGGATCTCAGAGCTGAGAAGAAAGCCTGCGAGAGAATTTAGTAATAAGGCAATGAATAATTGTCTGCCATTGATGGGAATGAAAGTTAAACAATTAATCTGTTTTCTGAGACTGCACTAGACATTTCCTTCATCTAGCTAACAATGCCCAGTAAAATGATAGTAGGAACTCTGTGTGGACGTTTTATAGACCTTACAAAGAATATTCAGCTAGAGGTACTGCTGATAAATCTCTTAAGAAAATGAGCTTTAATATAAACTTCAAACAATGACCACATAATTACATGTTCTTCATAATTTCTTGTTAGTCTTCAGTTATTTTCCACTCTTTTGTGAAAAGCAGATTACATATATGCAGATTATATTATATTGTATGTACATACACATACAAAGACTGAAAAAGAGTGTGCACACACATGTATGTGTTTTTTTCCAGTAGTGTAAAAAACAGACACTGACATCATATCTGTTGGTGACACACAAGTAGCAAAACCAAATCACTGAACCATAAAGCAACATTTTAATTTTCCCGTGCTATTAATGATAAAAAAAGTTTTCTATCATTGGTAGACTGCATGTGGACAGCGTGAACAAACCACTTACTATGTTATGATTTGTTTTCACTACAGAACAAAAAGCACTTGCATGGTATTTTCACATAAATGTCCCTTTCTGCCCATTACATCCAGGAGGTGAAGTAGATGTAAGAAAACCGATGGCAGAGCAAACAAAGAAATATGAACTTGGCAAGTGAAAAGTTTAACTGCATGACCAAGCTCTTGCAGGATCAGGGCCTTAGATTGCAAGCTGTTTAGGATAAAGTGTAGGAGGCAGTTCCTTAGCTTGTGTAAAGTGTCTTAGGGCTTTGGCTTCCATAGTTTATATTAACTCCCTATGTATCTTTCTCTGGGGGTAGGCAGCACCATCCCTAAGATGCTATGATCATAAGTGGAATGTAAAAATAAATAAATATAGACATGATGGGGGAGTATGCTTAAATCAACTCAAGCAACTCTCTCGGAAATTATTGGGAATTATGCACATATATGAGAGCCAAATTATTGGGAAACACCTTTCTACTGTAGGTTACACGTGAACTGTGTGATGCTACCCACCATTTCTTTAATCCATTCAGAAAGTGTAGCATATTAAGCTGTCTGGAGTGGCTCAAACCTCAGGGTAGACTATTGCACATCAGGGTGAATGCACACCAAATCAGTTGAGAGCCCTAAATTTAGAGTTCACTAATCAAGCATCAAGTGTGAAGTTCTGAAGCACATGAAGTCACAGATTATTCTTTTGGATTCTCCAGTCCCCCCTGCCACTTAGGCAAGCCTGCTTTTGTGATAGATGGTCACTTAGTCAAAAATTACAATACTCGGGTTATTTATAGTCCTGATGGACCTGTCACTTTTCCAGTCAATTTCACCTTAGTCTCATACCAAAGATAACACTTGAAGCTAACCTTATAATAAATTATCTAAAGATTTATTAACTAATGTCAAGGCTGTTTCCCCACTCTAGCACTCTGAGTGCAGAAGGTGGGGGCCTGCAACAGGCCTTATAAGCCACTGGCCTTAAAGCCTGCTCTTAAAACGCTCCAAGGCCTCCAGTTTCCTGGCTTTGGAGTGGTATTGCTGCCACCACCCAAATGCAAAAATTTCTTGAAAACTTAGGAAGGCACACTTGGGAACTCCTTCCTGTGAGGTACTCACAATCACTTTCATTCATCCCTCAGGAGAGTGATTGAACCCAGCTGGAATATGAGATGGAACTGGGACAGAATCCGCTTTAGTAGTTGGTTGTGCAGTCTGAGGCACATGCACACAAACCCCTTGCCTTTCAGGACACAGAACCAGAGCTTACTTTATAAAAGGGTAAAACCTTTAATTAAAATGAAGAGATAAGAAACACAGAGAGTTGCTTCTCTTGGATTTAACTTAGGTAGTTACAGGGTAATGGGAGGGGTACATGTGCTCAGCATAGAGAAATTCAAAAACAAACAAAAAAATGAAGAAATACCCTGACCGTGTCTAAGTAAACATTCCCTCTTTTACTCACACCTGGTAACAACAAACTTGAGCTTATCTTTGGTAAGGATGTCGCTGGATCCTTCCTCAGGCCTCTCTCTGGCCTCCTCCTGATTCTTTCAGGAGCGCTGCTGCTACAGAACAGGAACAGGCAGGGCTGCTGCTCCAATTCAAAACCTGCACTGTCTTTCTATTGGCTCCCCCAGGGACTCACTGACCAGGGTGTTAACCCCTTCCTCCTCAAGGTTACTACCTCCCCAGGTTACTACCACTAAGAAAAAGAACTGAGTATTATTTACAAGGTTAAAGTAAATAGACACACAAAAGAGTCCCAGTCTGAGATTCCAAAAGATGGCAGAAGTTTTTATAATAAGCATGCTCTATAAATTCCTTTGAGAATAACCCAGAACTAAGCACTATGGATCTGTGGCTTATGCTTAGTAACCCTTTCCTCTCAAGAGTCTAAACAGCATCCAGATACAGTCACTTCCAATCAAAGATTTTTTTTCCCACTTTTCCCAGAGTTTAGGCTGATGGAACAAGTCCTCATGCAAATCTTTTCTTCATGGGTCTTCAAGGAACAAAGTCTTTTGTCCTCTGATGTTCCATAAAAGTTTGTCTGGCATTTATTGGCCTTATTTTGCTGTGCAGGAAGTAATACTTCCTGTAGCAAACTAGTATTTCACACTTGGCAATACTTCACTTTCGTCCTGGGGATTTACAGTTTCAGAGAGAACACTTAAATATTACCTTATAACATGGGACACAGATATTATAAGTTATATTGGTGCATGAACCAACTTACAAGGGCCAAAAGAAGTCTAAACACTGAACACATTTTTTATAAACTTAACATATGTTTTAACAATGTTAACACGCAAGAGAGTCATACTGGTTAACGGTTTGGTATTGATAAGTGCCTGGTTGAAGGCTTTCGCTTGGTCTGCCAATGTCTTTGAATTCCAGGTAGGCTAAAGTAGATCAGCAAAAAAACCAAGGAATCGTGTGGCTCTTAAAGACTAACAGATTTATTTTTGCATGAGCTTTCGTGGGAGAAAATCCCACTTCCTCAGATGCTTCAAAGATGGGTGAACTTACAGAAAGGAATGAAAATAAATGCAAGGGGGTGTAAAACATAGGATCAGGTCATACAGTAACAGCAAATCAGAGCAGTTGTTAGGTTCAAACCATGGGAAGCCTGAAGTCAAATTACCTTTTGTAATGGGAAAAAAACCCATAGTCTCGATTCAATCCTGCTTTCACAGAATTTAATTTCCATATTAATTCGAGTTTAGCTGTTTCTCTTTGAAGTCTTGATGTCCCACTCACGTCTCTGATGACAGTTATTAACAAATCATTTATCGAGTGATTAGAAAGACAGCCACCCAATCTTACACAGATACTCACCAGCAACTACAGATATAACAACAGAAACATTTAAGCAGGCACACATCCCTGCAACAAACCACGCTGCCAAGTCTGCCCACATATCTGCACAATAGATACCATCATAGGTCCTAATCAAGCCTGCTACTCCTTCAACGGCTCATTTACCTGCTCATCTACTAATATGATCTATGCCATCATGTGCCAGAAATGTCCCAACATCTTATACATTGGACAAACAGGACGATGCCTGCACAAAAGAATAAACAAACATAGAGCTGATATCAGAAATCACAAAACAAAAAAACCAGTTGCTAAGCACTTCCATCTTTCTAATCATTCGATAAATGATTTGTTAATGACCATCATTAGAGACATGAGTGGGACATCAAGACTTCAAAGAGAAACAGCTGAACTTGAATTTAATATGGAAATTAAATTCTGTGAAAGCAGGATTGAATCGAGACTATGGGTTCTTTTCCCATTACAAAAGGTAATTTGACTTCACTGCTGTGATTTGCTGTTACTGCATGACCTGATCCTATGTTCCCTCTAAGCTGCGCTGGCACGCTGTGGCGCAGCCCGCCACAGCCGCCAGCGCAGCGAAAGCTGCCAGCAGCGCACTGCCGGCAGCCTCCACAGAACTCCTCTGGGGCTGGGAGTTTTGAAAACTCCTGCCCAGAGAAGCTCCAACGGAGCATGCCCAGAAAATCTGGGCATGCTCCGTAGAGCTCCTCTGGCCCGGGAGTTATGGCTGGGCCCTCTGGCTCCAGTCCAGCTCCAAGGTAAGGGGGGGGGGGGGGCCGAGCAGGAGCGGGCGGGCTGCCAGGAGGGGGGGCCGAGCGGGAGCAGGGGGGCTGTCAGGAGTGGGGGAAGGGGCTGCACAGCGGGCCCCGCGGGGGGGAGCGCAGCGAGCAACCGGAGTTGCTCAGCTGCCCTCTCCCCTTAGAGGGAACATTGCACCCCCTTGCATTTATTTTCATTCCATTCTGTAAATTCACTCACCTTCAAAGCATCTGATGAAGTGGGATTTTCTCCCACGAAAGCTCATGTGAAAAATAAATCTGTTAAAGTGCCACATGATTCCTTGGTTTTTTTGCTGGACTAGACTAACACAGCTATCCCTTTGGAAATTGAATTAGATCAAACACTGACTTCCATTACCCCAGACAACAATGTTAGTGTCACTAGGATTACATAGATGTAGGAAGGGATAGAATTTGACCTACAGCCTTTATTTTAATATCCAACAGTGCAGTCAATGAAATATATGCCTCAAAGCACCTGTCTGAAACCCTCATCAGTCAGTTTTACTTCTTGAAACATATAATTATTTCTCTTTGTATAGTACACCTATCTGAAAATGTGATTAATAATAGTTCTGTTTTCCTTTTCTCTCCTTATTAACACAGAAATCCAGTATAGAAAGCAATATTGTGGCTGAGAATTTAAACACACATGAAACTCAGCCTATTGTTCTGGTATCAAAAAATTGGTCACTTTGAACATATACACTGGAGATACATTGAATATTTAATGATATACCAGCACCAGAAAATACTGTACATGCCCAACGGGGCTAAGATATTGCTACTTTAGGAAATGTAAAAAAGGCTGTGTATGTTTAAGATCTCAAACACAATGTTGCATTAACAGAGTTTTCTACAACGATCATTTTATTCTTATAGCAAAACGCATCCTCTATTCTTTTATGAATGAAAAGACTAATCTTGTTATGTTTTACTGGTGCTTGTTACTAAAAAAAATTGAACATGTTAAAAACAAATGGACTACATTCAAATTTTTTTAAAATAAGGGACTCGGTATGCTAGAAAATTAATCAAAATAGACCTAGGAGTCAACTTAGGATTCAACATTTTGGCTTAGAAGTTACTTAGAAGTTAAATTGAAGCCCATCATACCGTTAGCAAAATCTAATTTGTGAATATGCTAGGCATTAGGTTTGCAGAATTTTTAGAAATGACTGAATGATTCTAAAAGGAAGGAGTCTCTTATTGATTAAGAATCTGTTCTCCAATACCACCCACTCCCCTTTCCTCCCATATTGTTTTATTCTATATTAGAAGTCCAAGTTCATTCTCAAACAAATGTCTGGAAATTTTACAAAAATCATGGGCACAAATTCATCTCATCAGTAATTTTCTGACCATCTCTATGAAAATGGATGCATATAACATTTTCCCTTGATACAAGACAAAATTGTTAACATCACAAATCTACATTGTGTTCATAAAAGAACATGTTCCCTGCTTGGTTTTAACATACTGCATGTATTTGTAAGGAAGTAGCTCACATTTCACTGCTTATGAACAATGCTTTTTATGACTTTCACATGAGCATAGACATAAATAGAGCTGGTCAGAAATTTTCTGACAAAGTTCTTTTTCAATCAGAAAATGCCAGTTCTTTGAAACCAAAATGGTCTGTGGGAAAGGGACAGTTTTAACAATTCTTAATGATTCTAAAATTATTGGCAAAAAGGCTTGAAATTTTTGAAACAACTTGTTCAGACATTTTCCATGTGAAAAAAAAATTATTTTCCAGTTCTTAAAGTTGTATTTACTTTTTAGTTAATCTTTACTTAAAACGATTAACAAACAAAAAAGAGGTGAAGGACAGAAACAAAACATTTTGACTGAGCAGAACCCAAACTGCTGGGAAATAATCAGTTTCTGCAAAATTTCAGGATTCATTTTTGTCTTGATTTGGAATGGGCAAAAATATTCAAAATCTTTCAAGCTGTCATAGAATGAGAAAACTTTTTTTCTGCCCAGCTCTAATGTGGCTGAGACCAGTTTTCACATCAAGCTGACTGCTCTCCTAAACACAGGCATACACACACAGATGCCCCATGATAATATAAATGTTCCAAATTGCATTTGTTATTCTCCATCTAAGCAGCTGAACATCTAAATTGCCTCAAAATCCTGGTAGAATTTTTTGTTGTGTTTCTTGAACAAAACTTTGGAATCATTCTAGCTAAAATTTTCAAGTCGGGATGTAGGTTTTTAAGTTATACTTCCATACCTATGTAAAAGTGGCCTTGCTGTCAGAAGGGCTGAGCAGCCACATCTCCCAGAAGTGGACGAATGCTGCAGGTGCTCAGCTCCTTTGAAAAACAATCAAGACACTTTTTAGGCACCTAAATAAGATGTACTTAAGAGCCTTACTTCCGGAAATGAAGGTTGAAAATTTAAACCTATATTTTCATTTCAAAGAGCCTAACAAAGCGTCAGAGAAAAAGCCATAGAGTCACTGTTTCAGTAAGAGCCTTTAAAATCCTGCATCTACTTCTAAAAGGCCATGATGCTCTTCAAATGATGGTCCCATATTTGACGTCTAAGTATTTTAGAGAGGAACAGATTAAGTCATGTTTGATAGCCTCACAACTGGATTTTAAAATTTGGTTACAGATTCCTTGTCTTTTTCATAAGGTGGAGATGAAAGGGGAGACAGAGTTTGACATTAACCAAACCATGATACAAGTATGTCTTATGACAACTGTCAGAGGGCATCAGTGTATAGAGGTGCTCTGAGTTCACCAAAAGGGTTTGGTATAAGGTCTCTACTGAAAGCCTATGTCACAGCGGTCATCATAATCACTGTAAGATGTACGAATGGAAAATATGTGAGAAGCCCTGTGTATATATTAAAACTGTGTTCTTTAGGTGTATAGTTAAAAACTGGTCATTCAGAGGTAGCATGTCTCGAGACAAACTTCTGCAGACAGTGGGGTAGACACATCTCCCTGGTGGATACAATAGCAATCTATTAGCATGACAAGTCAAATGCTAATGAAGAGCTAGTGGAGTCATTGGAAGGAAATTAACAGAAGAGGTAAATAGTGGGGAGGGACCCCTATTTTCAGGTGAACATCAATGGTCTGTTCGGATATTTGGCGGCGCAGAGCGAAATGCTAGAATATTTCCATCTATGAAGACAAGTTGTCAGCAGTCATGATCTAAAGAAAGGGATATCTCAGTTAGCTTGGTTCAAAATCTTAGGAAAAGGACTTGGGGTAAGCTGGCTTGTAGGAGACAAGGAAATGCCTGGTGAATTAAGTTAGGCCCTAGGAAGCATGTTATGATTTTGTTTCATATGTAACCAGTTGTTTCAATATTCTTACTCTCTATTAAATTAAATTACTGTTCTTTAATAATATCTAGCCTTGTTTTCTCTATAATCCAGAGATATCTAAGTGCTGCTTGTTTAGAAGAGTGGAGACCCTGAGCTGAATTTTACAAGCTGGTGTGTACTAGTCTGTTGGGAGCAGCGGATCTAAGCATTCTGTGAGTGTTCAGTGGACCAGAGGCTGAGCACCCCAGAGGGAGGCTCAGAGAATTTGGCGTGGGGGTTGTTGTGCAGCTACCACCAACCTCGAGAGAGAGAGCAAAGTCTGTAGAGGCCAAGAGGCAGCACTTGTGGCACTAGAAGCTGGTGAATTCAGGGACCTGATCCACAGCAAGCATAGAGAAAACTCCCTCATGCTAAGGCCTGCTGGTGATGAGGCGTCTGACAACCCGAGGTCTCCTTGGCAAGCATTACACCCTCTAAATATCAACCCCAATGACTGAAGCTCAGCATTCATGAGCAACTTAATCATATTTTCAAAATGTAAAAGATACCTAAGCACTTCTTAACATTTTTGAACAATACAGGATAGTCAGAGAAGGAACAAGCATACTTAATAGTCCTGGTATCACTCCTGGCAGCTTCTAACTCAGACACACATCCCAAACATTTCTTCAAGTAGAAGCTTCCCCCCCCCCCAAACTTAGTATTTTAATAAGTCATTCAAGACCCACTAAAACTGTGCCATTAAAGATTCCCCTTGTAAATGTCTACGTTAATCAGTGTACATGTCCATCCATGTGATTTTGCCATCACCACCGATGTCCACATCTGAACTCCCAAAGTATATGACTGATGGGGAGCGGAGGGCAAGTTAATTTAGGTGAGTATGTAAGTTAATGGCTCAGGCTGCAGCATGGCCCTTTAATTGTGACAATGTGCATTGTGGACAGAGGTAAGGCTGTGCACCAAGTCTTGAGTTTTAGTAATCCTACACCACCATTCCTACAGGAGGCTGAACCCTTTCATGACTGAGCCTTACACAATCTGTAAAGGTCCCCAATCTCCCCATTTTCACCAGTAGTAGTGAGCCATGTTGACCACATCAGAACAGCTTTCTGTTGCATTCTCTTGATGCTGGTGAACATGGATCCCACTCCAAAAATAGCTGCCTGGCCCACAAACCACACCTGGATGCTGATCAATGTGTGGTTGGAGTTTTCTTCTGTGACACCAGCTGGAGAAGCAGGAACATACACCCGTACTCGGAAATTTCATAGAGGCTGAGCTGGTGGGCACTGAGCAGACTCTGCCCCAGCACCTGAAACAAACAGCATTTGAGGTCCTAAGCAGAAAGACAAAAGACTCAAGAGTTGCCCTGGGAAGGCCCATCATATTTGCCCCTTCTTCAATGAACCAGAGCAGGTGCTGTCAGGATGCCCAGTTCAGACTCTGAAGAGGCTCATGACCCCATCCTTAAATCTGCTGGTCTTGTTGCCCATCAGGATGAGGCAGAAGGGACCAGGATGCACCGAAAGATGAGCAGTGTGTGATTTGGTACCTCAAGCAGAAGAAGCCAGTTAAGAAAACATCCCTGATGAACTTGAGAAGGCTCTTCACCTCAAACCCGGACTTGAAATTGGTGAGTTACAGGAGACCTACACACTCCTCACCAATATCCTTATTCAGCTGCTACATTGCCAATTATAAGCATAACCTCCACTGCACACAATACCAAAAGAGTCCACTGAAGGTGCATCTGTATATGCTTGAATGCAGGAGTTTTATAAACTCTGAAAGTGGAACAAGCAGATTTGTACTGCCAGTGCCCTCAAAACTCAGCTCCAAGCATATCCTTCTGTGTAGACATAGCCTTTGACTGGAAGATCAGCTATGAGCAAGTCTAGGCTCATACAGTTTTTCTCTTCCCTTCAAACACTGTTCAGCAAACTGAACACACAAGCCAGAGGACTGTTTGTTTTAGGTGAAGAAAGAACAAATTCTACTTTGCGTAGCAAAGTTTTGAACAAATATTTTGTATTAATACATTTAAATCTACTGCTGATGTGAAAAAACAGGTAATTTCAGGTGTACCAAAAGGAGTTCCTGAGACATCTAGACATTACATGAAAAACCAGGACTTTCTTATTAAGGCTTTTGATTACTGTTATTTCTTTAAGCTTCTCTGCTTGTCTGTATTCACATGCACATTCTGTTTTATACTTAGATTTCAAGCTCTTCAGAGTAAAACCATAATGTTTTACATTTGTACATTACCTAGCACAATTGGGTCCAAGACTGAGATTCCTAGGCACTACCACAATACAGGTAATAACAATAATACAAAAGTATGATTACTTTGCTCACAAGCTCCCCTAAAACACTAAGTTTCTAGGGCTGAGATTTTGGTGGGAATTTTTAAAAAAGCAGAATAACAAACAAGTAACTGAAAAGAGGAACCTCTGCCTTCCAGCCCTGTGTAGCCAGAGACTGGGTTGTTTTCAGAGTCTGTGAATCAGTCCTCTGGGGTTTTAGGCCCTGCTCTCTGCTGTGTGATTTTGAGCAAGTCATTTCTCACTAGATTGTAAGTTTGGGGGAAGGAACAAGGAGTCAGATTCTCACATAGTGTTGATTTTAGTGTAACTACAAATTTGTACCAGAATTTATAGCAGACTATGTCCCAATGTCTTTGTATTTCTACTAAAAAATGCCTTTTATACTGTTGGTTGCTATATCTCCTCTGTGCTCCTTTTCCCTCTTCTGGAAATGGAGTAATATTTACTTACCTTGCCACACAGCAATGTTGTTAAGGTTATTTGATAAAAATATTCCATATCTTCAAATGAGAAGAAATATAAACACCAATAAATACTTCTTTAAAAAAATATAAAGGGACTTTTGCAAAATGCTACAGATTTCAGTTAGTTACAAACTAAATTTTAATTAAAAATGCAAAGTTTTAGGTGTGGAACAAAAGCTTGTGGTTAAAAATGCTCCACAATAAAAATGGAGCCTAGAATTTGTATGTTCAAACTCAAGAACGTTATAGAAATAGAAGAAAAAAAGAAAGATAGCTATGAAAGTTTGTAGACAGTTGAGGTGAAGATTTTAAAGTGGTAGGCAACAGGGACAGGCACAAATCCTGTTACTTATTAACAGGATTTGTGCCTGTGCCCGTCACACACTGCTTTGAAAATATCTGCCTTTGTGCAAGGTATACTGCATCTTTTGGCGGTTTTACTCTAAGAGGCTAATGTATAATCTCTTCAGGTTTTGTATTTCTGTGCATTTGACAAATTGTTTTGAACACTCTTCAGTCACACACGCGCATACAATGCTCATTGCCTCATCTTTAAAATTCCCAAAGATGTTATTTTGCTGTTAGAACAACCCTTTTGGGGCAACCCTTGCCTTTTGTTCCCTCTCTTTTTTAAATTGGTACATGTAACTTTTAACATCTAAATACACATGTGTATTGATGTGATGCAATAGGCAAAGAACAAGGACATACATGGGAAATTAGAAGGTCTCAGGTGAGTGAAGGGAAGAAAAAAAATCAGTACTGGTTTAATTGGCTGAGAAGAAAATATTGTGTTGATACTAAAAACTAGTGTTTAAGATTACCTTAGTACCTGAAGTAAATGATGTGTAAACTAGATTTGTTACTATCAACAGTCATTCTGCTATCCATAAGAAATTAAAATCAATACGAGAGGTAGCCATGTTAGTCTGCGTACAGCAAAAGTAACAAGAGCCCTGTGGCACCCTAAAAACTAATAAGTTACTTTGGGCATAAGCTGTCACGGGCTCCGATCCACTTGCATCTGCAAGTGGGTTGGAGCTCACAAAATGCTACCCACTTGTATTTGACAAAGTGGGTTGGAGCCCACAAAAGCTTATGCCCAAAGAAATTTGTTAGTCTTTAAGGTGCCACAGGACTCTTATTATTTTTAAAATCAAGTAGTATCAATTAAAGGAAAATGAGGTACAGAAACAGTGCTAAAACGGAGAGGACTTGGGGTGTGGACAAGATAGAGAAAATAATGATGCAAGCTATTTGTTGGAATGAAGAAAAATAACTTTGCTACATGACATGAAATGGATTCTTTTGTGTAGATTTATTATTCCATTTATTCTTAAAACAAACCAACCATAGACATTTACCTTAGGAATATAGAGTTGCTTATTTCAGTACTGTAGAGTTTAACTGAACTATGGATTGATGGTTTCACAAGGCATCAGTTACACTTCCACAGTATTTGCTGATATAAATATAAAAGCTTCACCTTAAAGGATAAATAAAGCAACACTATTATCTAAACAGGGTAAAATTTAACATCCTTGTAGTTTGTGGAACTTTTTGATGTGCCTGCTGGCTTTTCAATAAAAATCAATTATGCCTTAAATGCGAGCGGTAGTCAACATACTACAGACTATAAATTCAATTTCATACTCAGAAATATGGATTAGCTGAACTTGATGCCCTTCCATTGATTTCAGAAAGCAAAAGCTGATAAGGTAAATAACAGTAAGAAGCTCTCTGACACTTCACATCAAGTTCCGGATTTCCATATTATTTTTGTAAGAACTTTCCAGTCACCATAATATCCTCCTTGTGAAATATGTATGATGAATAGGTATTATATGGATTGCTGATTCATCTCTATTTACAGAACGGATATTTATCTTTCATAAACCAAGGTGGGAACCAGATAGGAAATGAATATACTTGTTTCCTTCAGCACCATGCAAGGAATTTATCACCTAACCAGAATGAAGCCAGTGGGTAATTACAGAACATTCTGATTAAGCTCATGCTCTTTGGACTGAAGTCTCCTATAAGAGTCTAGAGCCCAGAAATGCAAGAGGGAACCAGTCTTTAAAACAGAAGAGAATGCAATCCACTATAAATTTAAAAGAAAATCAGCACTATGTTCTCTCTCCAGAACATTTGAAACTGGCAAGAATGACTGCAAATGCTATAGTTTGAAGGGAGAGAGTAAATACAGTTAGAAACAGGAAATAGAGGAGTAAAATCAAAAGGTTATAAAGGTTTTCATTTTAAGACAAAGGAAACATACAGGCACATCCAATACAATTTTTTTGTTTTTTGATTTTGTTTTCCTGTCTCAGTGTGCAGTACACTTATGCCATAGAGACAGGATGCGGTGGCTTTTAAAACAGGGCTTAGCCATTCTCTGTTTTGAAAAAGTCTAACTTACTCAGGTTAAATCCAAAAAGCACCTTAAGTCAATATAGTGTATAAGGACCTGCTTTTACATGCATTCAAAGCCTTATTACTACTTTTAGTCTACTTCAGACAGCTTTTTTTTTTGTTGCACCTCCAGCATGTTAAAATGTCAATGTAGAAGGACCCTTTCTTAAAAGAAAACTGAATCCCATGTAGTATACATGAAACTGTATATATTTTTAAGAACTTTTCATAATAGAGAACAAACAGTATCAATACAAAGTCCTTTTTCCATTACAAGAAACAAAAATTTCACTCATGCTGTTGAAGATGCCAGTAATTTTTTTAAATTACATAAGTTTGGATTTTAAACAGAATTTATGGAAATTAGGTGCCCAACTCCTGCTGAATAGCAGAAATTTCTTAGCAAATGCCAGGTTTAACTACTTCCCTTAACAAACTATCACCCTATATTTTGCTTGATCAGTTCACCTTCTTGGTGCAGTACAGGTCGTCTCTCACAAACGAGTGCCTAATCTTATACTAATCTTTGTTGGTGGGACTTCCTCCCACATTCTGTACAACACACAGCCTGTGACTGCTGCTTACTAACAATGGTTAAGTCTAGATTGGGGGGCCCTTTGAAGTTGACTTAACAAGGTTGACTTTAAGTCGACTTTATTAAGTCGACTTCCAGGTATATCTGCACTGGACACAGTATAGACATACCCCAGGGCCAGGCCTGGGCCCTGATCTGACTCTGGGGGCCCAATCTGGGCCCAGCCACTGCCAGCAGGAAGCTGGGAGCAGAATCCACCTCCGAACACCTTGCTGCAGGTGGAGGGGGCTGGGAGTTGGCTCCTGCCAGCAGCAGCAAGGGTCTGGGAGTGGAATCTGGCTCCCACCCGATTACTGCAGGTGACAGGGGTCTGGCGCTGCCTCCTGCTACCAGCAGCAAGGGGCTGAGAGCTTGATCCAGCCCCTCACCACAGGTGGCAGGGGCTGGGAGCCGGGTCCTGCTGTCTGCAGCAAGGGGCTGAGGGCCAGATTGATCCGCAGGCTGCTTGCTGGTGGCAACAGGAAGCTCAGGGGCCAATCTGGCTGCAAGCAACTTGCCACCCCCAGCAGGTAGCTGGACAGCCTGGTCAATTTTGCTGGCTACTCCTGAGATCAGGAGTAGCCTGTGAAATTGACCATGCCGACTGGGCTGTCTCCCTGCTGACAGCATTTCTTGCCTGGTCAATATCACATGCTATTGAGTAGTCTATGAAATTAACCAAGCTAGCCAGCTGCCTGCCAGTGATGACAAGTGGCTCATGGCCCAATCTATCTCCATGCCCCTTGCCACAATTGGCAGGAGCTGGCTCCTGGCCCCGCTGCCTGAGGCAAGGGGCTCGGAGCCAGATTGGGCTCTGTGCCTGTTGCCGCAGGTGGCAGGAGCCAGCTCCCTGCCTCCCACTGCCTGTGGCAAGGGGCTGGGAGGCAGATCAGGCTCCCAGCTGCCTGCTCCAAAGGTCTGGGAGCTGGATTGGGCTCCCAGTCCTTGCCCCCCACTGCCTGACCTGGCTTCCAGCCCCACCCCTACAGCAAGAGGCTGGGAACCAGATCCCGCTCCCAGTCCTTGCTGCCAGCAGATGAGTCTGGATCAGGTCTCCAGAGCCAGACTGGGCTCCCAAAGCCTGATCAGGACTCAGGGCAGGGCAGAGACTGAGGACCAGATCATTCTGCCCTATAAAGTCGACTTAAAAGCTTATGTCGGCTTTCAGGGCCGGAGTTATTAAGCTGACTTAAGCAAAAGTCAAGGTTATAAATTCTAAATATAGCCCTGGCTTTGCTTAAGTTGACTTAAGCCTGGTTAAGTTGACTTAAGCCTTCAGTGTAAACATTCCCAGCCATATTGCAAGTTCCAAAAGGGTAGCTGTATTAGTCTAGTTCAGGAAAAAAAAAGTGCACACAAGGATTCCTGTGGCACTTTTAAAAACTAATAAATTTATTTATTGCACGTGTTTTTGTGGAAGAAATCCCACTTCATCAGACTCTTTGAAGATGGGGACTTACTCCCATTCTGTAAGTTCCCCATCTTCAAAGTGTCTGACAAAGTGGGATTTTTTTCTCCCATGAAGGCTCATGTGGTAAATAAGTTTGGTAGTCTTTAAAAGTGCTACAGGACTCCTTGTTAGATATATTGCAGTAAACGTGTTGACTACTGACTAGCTGACTGGACTGACACTCAGGAAGCCAGAGATTTATATCTAGCTCTGTCACTGGCCTGCTTGGTGTCCTTTGGCAAAACACTTCCCTTTTCCATACCCATTTCCCTATAAAAAGGAAGACTGAGGCTTACCTCCTTTGTGAAGCTCTTTACTATACATGAATGAAGAACTCTATAGAAGAGCTTGGTATTATTAAAACAACCAGACTGGAGGAGAGTAAATATTTACCAGTTGTCTTTATACTTGGATTGTAACCTATTTGGGGCTGGGACTTTCTGCCAAAACTGGTTTGGAATAGAATGAATTTGAGACCTTTCATAATTTAGAAGGCCACCAGCTCCCCAGAATATCAATGATCTAGTGGTTATGGCACGTACCAGGGATGACTTTAGGGCCCTTCTCTAAATCAGGCAGAGCAGAGACTTGAAGTGAGGACTCCCACATTCACAGTAAAGCCCTAATCACCAGGTTTGTGACTATTCTGTGAGGGTATATGTCTCTCTCACTTACACCCCAAGAAAGCCACCTTAACTAAAGTTTCATATAACCTGATAACTTTTCATTTGATCTCAACAAATTGGCTATTTCCAACAATTCATTTTTGCCAAGAAATTCCTGTCTAGATCTGTTCCCTCCTACTAATGGAATGGATTTGTTTCCATAAACATTAAACTATTTTACCTAAAACGTTACAGAAGCAAAGGAATGAACAGTATGCATACGTTAATGAAAATATATAGCCTTGTATTCTTGTAGTTCTTTGTCTTCCCCATAATTGCTAAACCTTGTCCATTATCTTTTATCATCCCTCAATCTAATTTAGGCCCTGATCCTGCAGTGAGCATAGACTGTAGAGCACAATGTACACCATATATCCTAAAAATACTAATTGGATTCTTTAACTATTATTTAAATATATTTTCATACAACTCTTGCATTGGAAATATAATTTCTTCTTAAATATGAAACAATGTTAAATAGAGGGCCTTGGTTATTATATTTTCTTTGTAAATTATATTTTCTTAGTTAAGTTTACACAGCCTACTACAAATGTGTCTAATAAAACCAACAAAAGCTAACCAACATCACATTCATGTTGCTCCATTGTAACTAAAACATATTGAAAAATACATGGTATTGTTTAAAAATAATTCTTGTAGATACACTTGGAAAACTGCAAATATTCATAAACAGCTCACTCTTTGGGGAAAGAGAAAAAGTGCCATTAAACAGGTGTTAGAATTTAAATGACATCTCATTAGTGATTTCTCTCTGCAGCTCAGAGACAAATAAAACCTTCATTTAAAAGCATTAGTGTTGCTCCGAAGGGTTTCTGGTATCATAATGTTTTGTTTTATGAAGATATTTAGCCCCATCCAACATTCTTGCTTATTTCTACAAAATAAAACAACTATTCTTTTAAATTGAGCTTGAGAATGAAGCCATGGGTGAATAAGGTTATTGCAATTTTGTAAATAGCCTTGCCCCTCCTGAGTAACTCACATAGAATTATCATCTGCATCAACAAGAGAGGAAAACTGAGGAAACAGAAGCATCTTGGGTAAGGGTAAGGAGGTTGTAGGGCCACTTTATTTGGTTCTGATGCAACTCCTGCTGGAATACTGTATCTAATTTCAGTATCTACAGCACAAAGATTGTGTTTGAAAATTAGAAAGGTTACAAAGAAGAGCCATAGGAATGATTAAAGGACTGAAAAACATGCCTTATTCAGAGATAATCAATGAGCACAATCCATTTAATTTAAGAAAGACATAATTAAGGGCTGACTTGGCTACAGTTTATAAGTCCATTGATGGGAAACAAAAGTTTGATAATCACCTTTTCAGTTTAACAGACAGATATGACAAATTTCCAAAGGGATAGCCATGTTAGTCTGGTTCAACAAAAAATAGGAGTCCTGTAGCACTTAAAGACTAACAAATTGATTTACTGCATGAGGTTTTATGGGAGAAAATCCCACTTCATCAGATGCTTAGAAGAAGGGAGAACTTACAGAATGGGAGGAAAATAAACACAGGGAAGTGTAAGTCATAGGATCAGGTCAGACTGTAACAGCAAATCAAAGCAGTTGTTAAGATTCAAACACTGGGGAACAGCATATAGAGGGAGATGAGGTCAAACCAACTTCTATAATGAGAAAAAAAATCCGAAGTCCTTATTTAGCTCTGAGGAAACACAGTCAAATTTGCAAATTAATTACAACCCTGTTGTTTCTTTTTGAAGCCTTGAGCTGTTATTCATTTGTCTGAGCACAGCAATTAGTAAATCACCAGTGGAATGATCAGGAAGATACAACAAAGGTACCCAGACTGCAAGCTGAAGCTAGACAAATGCACATGGTTAAAAATCTACACTTGATCTCCAGATTAGGATAATTAACCATTAGAAGACTATAACTGGTTGTAGTGGATAGTCCATCACTGGAAAATTTTAAATCAAGATTGGATGTTTTTCTGAAATACATTCTCTAGTTGAGATATGAATAATCCTCCTAATCACCAGAAGGTGGTCTAATGAACAAAGCCCAAGTCAGGGTCAGAAATCTTAGATTCTACTAGTCGCTCTGCAACCATATAATGTTGTACTTAACCTATATATGAGCTTAATTTCTCTACCTTGCAAGCAACTATAATACTTATCTAGATATAGTAGTTATATACAAAGGACTTATGCAAGGGTTAGCTGTTACCTTAAGTCACTAGTTACTATGGTGATGGGCCCATTAGATAATGTTTACGAAGTACTTTGAGATCCTTGGATGAAAACACATGAATTGCTGTGCACTAAATTAACTGTAAACACTTCAGGAAAAGACCTAGGCATTGTCTAGACGGCTCAGGGAAACCTCTGCGTAGGGAATGGGATAGAAAATAATACTGAAAATATCACAGTACCAATATATTGTAAATGAATGGTACAACCTCCCTTGTAACACTGTTTTGAGTTCTGACTGTTCCTGAGGGGATGTTACAGAAGCAGACGGTGTTTAGTGGCACACAGTGCAAATGATAAGAAGGACAGAAAGACGTGCATACAAGAAAAGGTAGAAAATATCACTATTTGAGAATAAGAGAAAATGATCTACAAAATACCTAAAATAATCAATAATGCACAGAAGGCATTCACGAACTTCTGTTTACCCCTTCCCATTGGAGAAAAAGGGGATATTCCATGAAATTGAAAGGGGAAAAATGATATGAGGAGTTATTTTACCCACACAAAATTTACCTGTAAGATTCAGTCACACATAATACCACTGAAACAGAGTTCTGTGAGGTTCTGAATGGGATTTGACATTTAAATGGATAAATAAACATCATAGGATAAGTCCCAGATGCATAGCCGTATTAGTCTGCACAGCAAAGGCAACGAGACCCCTCTGGCATCTTAAAGATGAACAAATTTCTTTGAGTATAAGCTTTGTGAGCTTCAACCCACTTCATCAGATGCATCATTTATGCATCTGATGAAGCGGATTGGAGCCCACGAAAGCTTAAGCCCAAAAAAATTCATTAGTCTTTAAGGTGACGCAGGAGTCTAGTTTTCATTTTAGGATAGGCTCCCCTTGGGTATGTCTACACTAGGGGCTTAAGTCAACTTAAGGAGGCATAAGCCAACTTAAGGAATTTCCTGGCCACATTTGGAGTTCATTACGTTGACCTGAGCCCTTGTTTAAGTCAACTTAATAACTGCTGCCCTTAAAGTCGACTTCAAGGGTTAAGTTGACTTTACTAAGTCGACTTAACACAATGTGGCCATTAAAGTTGACTTAATAAAGTTGACTTAGTGCAATGGGGCCTTTTAAGTCGAATTTATAAATTTGACTTAAGCCCGGGGACCTATTTAAAGTTGGCTTAATAAAGTTGACTATAAATGGGTCCCCCAGCTTAAGTCAACTTAATGCAATGTGGGCTTACTAAGTCAACTTCATAAGGTCTACTTAAAGACAACTTTAAGTAGCCCTTACTAAGTTGACTTAACTGAGCCTGTAGTGAAGACACAGCTATTATGGGTTACAGGCCAACAGTTACAGTTAGAACTGATGGAGAATTTTCAGGTTTCCATCTGCTGACATCCTTTTTAGATGAAATGGTTGATGAGAAACAAAATCACACCCATGAAAAACCGTGTAGAACTGTTCAAATATTTTTTAGTTTGAAAAGGTTAGAAATTTGAAGAAACCAACAGTCAAGACATTTGAAAATTTCTCAGTTTTTTCATATTTTCCCCCACCAGCTCAATAATAACTATCATCTCTGTATTTAACTTAATCTGTCTGTCACTTTCGAATACACTGGTGCACACAGATATGATGTGCCTGTTGTAATAGTTGTTTTTAAAAAGTTTTCACATTTAATAATCATAAAATTTCATCTGAAGGACTGAGACCAGTCCACTTAAGGACATATGTCTACATCATACAGCCAGAACTATTGGGAACATTCTGGTCAGGAAAGACTCAACAAGAATAAAAAAGAAGTTGTCAGGATACTTTGATCTATGGATAGATTTATAGCTTGATGAGGCCATAATAAAAGAGTATGCTAGTGAATAGAGACCTGTGCTGAACTATACAGTGTGCCACTGCCAGGTAAATTTCCATACATTTTTATTACCAAATGCTGTATACTGCTGTAAGCTAGCAGCCCTGTTCCTCAGTGGGGCAGAACTCTCTGTCCTGCCCTCCTTTCAGCCCCTATGGGTCGTAGAAACAGTCTCTGGCCCATGGGAGGAGCAAACAAGCAAAAGTAGTCCTTGGTCCTCAGGTGGGGCAGACAAACACCATTAGTCTTTGGCCCTCAGGTACTATCACAGGTCTGGTAGGCAATTGGCCATGAGAAGCAGGGAAGTACAGGTGGAATAACCCTCAAGGAGGAAGGAGGGTGAGGATGCAAGCTCGCCCTTCTCCACTGTTTCCCAGCCCAGGGTCCTAGTCAGGGTGGCCGGTTTTGCCACAGAAGCAAAGGGGTCCCAGCCACAATGTGCTGCCCTGTTGGCTGGTCTCAGGGATTTGGGTCTGTGGTGCCTTCCTCCCTTGGTGGCACCTGGTTGGGGCAGTGCTGGATTTCCCAATAGGCACTGTAGGTGCAATGCCTAGGGCCTATGAAATTTTTAGGGCCCACAAAGGAGAGAAAAATTAAAAAAAAATACTTTGTTTAGCATTAGAATAGTTTAAAGTGCCTCATGTCAATTGACATAATTCAATTAGCATTTACCCTTCTTTTTGTACATTTCGGAGTGAAAGTGCCTAGGGCCTACAAACACCAAAATTCGGCCCTGGACTGGGGTGCTTCCCAATGGTCTCTTGAGGGTAGTCACCCTGGGGCAGGATGCAGACGCCTTCCATATTGTCTGGTGGGGGCAGGTCTGGCAACTCCACCTGGTCCTCTGCAAGGATCAGCTCTTCCTGGCCACAGCTCACTGGGATTTTACCTTCCTCTTCAGCTGGTGGACACTCCTCCTGGCCACAGGATGGTGGCTGTGGGCCTGGGTCTTGGGGCCTGGCAGTTCAGGGAAGGGTCCGGTGCTCCACAGTGCTGTCAGTCCCCCCAGATTCTTGGGGCCCCTGGGATCTGGCACTGCCTCTGGGGTGGCAGCCATCAGTGGCCTTTGCTAGTCTCCTAACCCTGGGCCAGAGGTCCATCCTCACCCAGCTAGAGGGAGGACAGACTCAGAGGAGATGGGAGGGCCATCTTTCCTCTTCAGTGGCTGGGGCCAAACTGAGCTCCCTGGAGCTGTTCTTATACTTTCTGACCTGCCCCCTTGTTTCTGACCTGATGGGCATCTTTCTTCAGGTTCCACCCCCCTCTTGTGTCAGCCTGGTGCTCCCTGCCAATCTCCTGAGGTGGCCATGCCTCCTCTCCACAATTGTATACAAATAAGCATAAGAAATGTTGTGGGATGGGTGGAGGCAAGAGGGGGAACACTTAATAATGGATTTAGGTAAAAGCTGTCTTCAGGGAGTACATGTCATTGGGACTGAAAACATGGAAAAAATATTGCTTTCAGGGAGTAAAACATTAAGCCTGAAAAAATGTCAGCTGTGTATGGGATACATAAAACTTACTGTGAGAAATCCTGAATCCACTGAAGTTAATGGCAATACTCCCATTGACTTAAACAGGTCCAAGATTTCACCTACTGCCTGTCTAAGGTCAAATACTCTGCCCTTCACCAGACTGAAATGAACACATTCTTTGCCTATCATTTCATCTCACACACAAAGAAACTATACAGGTTCTAATGATCAGCTAGAATGGACTGCAAGTTCAGCATTTTGGTCACATTTCCTTTGTTTTCAGGGTTTTTTTGGTTTTTTGGGTGTTTTTTTCTTTTGACTGCTGGAAAACAAGCAAGCAGTGATATCACAATATCATAAATAATACTCTAAGCTGGCTTGGGGCTCCTGCAGATTTTAGAGAATTATGAAGACAAACAATATGCACACCACATTAAAAAAATTAAATGAGGTCCTTACGTTTGAGGTGTTGGCACCGACAGATGCTCTTAGCTTAAAGTGGGGTTGTACTCTTGAAAACCCTTTTCCTTTCATTGCGTGTGTGTGTGTGTGTGTGTGTGTGTGTGTGTGTGTGTGT